>CM054135.1:9835945-9874034 GCA_028751875.1 Rapana venosa
GTGTGTGCGTGCGCACACCCACACACGCATGCATGCATGCAGCACGCACGCACCACACACACACACAAAATCACACACACACACAATCACACACACACACTCACGCACGCACACACACAAAATCACACACACACGCACGCACGCACAAAATCACACACATATCATTGGAGGAATACAATGTTGTAAGGACCATTGACTAGAAAAGACATATAAGCTTATCTTACAACCACACACACACACACACACACACACACACACACACACACACACACACACACACACAGTCACACACACACACACAACACACCACACAACGTACGCACGCACGTATGCACGCACGCGTGCCCACACACACATCTATCTATCTATCTATCTATCTATCTATCTATCTACATCTATCTACACACACACATACAACACACTCATCATATATATATATATATATATATATATATATATATATATATATATATATATATATATTAATCATAGAAAAATAGATTGATCGATTGATTGGGTCACTGATCGATAATCTTTATTCCCAAAGGGTTACAGATATAAGTATTGACATTCTTTTCATTATAGACATAGATAGATAGATAGATAGAATAGATAGATAGATAGAAGATAGATAGATAAAGATAGATAGATAGATAGATAGACAGACATATATAGATAGATAGACAGATAGATAGATACATTACATTACATAGATAGAAGCGTGGATGTTGCAGGATACCAGTGTCGAGGCAGGAATCGCGAGGCTTTCTCAGCTCCTGTCTGGCAGGCTTGTGTGCTGCCTGTGCGTGCTGCTGTCTGATGGATGCTGTGTTCGACTGAGAGGTGCTGCAGGTGATGCTGCTGCTGCTGCTGCTGCTGCTACCGGTGCTGCAACACGCTGTCACTTCACTAGAGTGCATTGTGCTATGAGCATCTGCAGAAGAAAGAAAGAAACAAATAAACACACAATGAGGAGCAGTACAGATTTAGAAGAATTGTATGTGTGTGCGGTGTGGGTGTGGGTGGGGTGGGAACCTCGTGGTGGGGGTAGGGGTGGGGTGGGGGGGTAGGGGTGTGGGGTGTAGGGGTGGGGTAGGGGTGAGGTGGGTGGTGGGGGAAGGGGTAGTAGGGTGAGGGGTGGGATGAAGGAGAATGCTAAAATTAAGGATTACGATTTTAGAGCCAAAACCTAGTCTTACGATCGGTTTTCGTAAGTATAAGGATTATTATACATTGGTCAAACCAGTCAGAGAGAGAGAGAGAGAGAGAGAGAGAGAGAGAGAGAGAGAGAGAGAGAGAGAGAGAGAGAGAGAGATGCGCTATTATGAATGTGTGATATTCTAATAACAAGAAAGGACAAGGAGGTTTTATTTATTTTATTTATTCATTCAGCTACTTTTTCCTCTGAATTGTCATATTTACAATACGCTAGGACCAAAAACAAAATGAAACAAAACAAAAAAAGCAAGTTTATCTTATTCATTCAAAAGGGAACTGATTGAAGTTTTGAGAACCACAAGACCAGGCTGTGAGTAGGTTACTTACCATTGCATGCTCTTCTTCACATAATTCTAATCTTAAAATTTTATATTATTTTTTACAGCACACGTGTGTGTGTGTGTGTGTGTGTGTGTGTGTGTGTTGTGTGTGGTGGTGAGAGAGAGAGGAGAGAGAGAGAAGAGAAAAAAAAGTAATGCAAGGGAAATAACTTAATATACTGATGTAAAAAAAGTAACAGTTTCTTCCCTTTACCCGCATCGCAGGGAGAATCTCATCGTGGCGTGCTTTTTCCTCTCGCGACCCATCGAACGAATGAATATCTTAGACTTGAGTTGTGAGATGTTTAACGTGCACTCTATCTGCATATGCAGACCGTTATGTATGAACAAGAATAACACCAACTGCTGAACATATCATGGGATATTGGGCTGTTCTGTCTGGAATGAACCGTGTGTGTGTGTGTGTGTGTGTGCTTGCTGTCTGGAATGAACTTTCTATTGTACACCACTTTAAGTCACGGCAGATTTCTCTGCGTGAAACTCAGGCTGCTCTTCCCGCGGAGAGCGCGTCGCCACAAGAGCAGCGCCACCCATTATTTTTCCCTCTTCCTGTCTGCATGTGTATTTGTTTCCCTATCAGAGCGGCTTTTTTCTGCAGAAGTTTGCCAGGGACAACTCTTTTGTTGCCGTGGGTTAATTTACGTGCGTGTTGCATATGGGAACTCGGTTTCTCGTCTCATCTGAAAGACTAGCGCTCAGACCACCACTCAAATCTAGAGGGTGGGGGTTAAAGTTTATGGCAGAAACGAGGATCGAACCACCACACACCTCGAACCTGGACTTTTCGCTTTTTCTAGGCAGGTGCGTTACCTCTAGACCACTGATCCATTATAGGAGTGAGTGAGTGAGTGAGTGAGTGAGTGTGTGTGTGTGTGTGTGTGTGTGTGTGTGTGTGTGTGTGTGTGTGTGTGTGTTGTGTTGTGTGTGTGTGTATGTGTGTGTTGTGTGTGTGTGTGTGTGTGTGTGTGGCGCGCGCGCGCGCGTGCGTGTGTGTTTAATTTTCTTATTTCGAGGATAAGGGAATAAGCACTCATGTGCTTTTTGTTTTGTTTTTTTACAGCCAGTCCCCATGTGTATACAGTTTTGTAAATTTGGTCATCCGTTCCCGCCGGCACACAATGGCCTACTCTTCCGAAAAGCGGAACAGGTTTTAACGTATGCACAAGGTGTTCTGCGTGCGTTCGCACTTGGGACTTCGGTTTATAGTCTCATCCAAAGGACTTTTGTGTCGACTTCCGAAAGTGGAGTCGGCACTGATGTTAACTCCAGGGAGTAAAATCCCCATGAACGGGATTCGAACCTGGGCCAGCAGATCACGACAGCAATGCACAACGCTTTAACCAACAGGCTATCCCATTGTGTGTGTGTGTGTGTGTGTGTGTGTGTGTGTGTTGTGTGTATACGTGTGTGTGTGCACGTGTGTGTACAGTGTGTGTGTATACGTGTGTGTTTGTGTGTGTGTACGTGTGTGTGTATACGTGTGTGTGTACGTGTGTGTGTGTACTGTGTGTGTGTATACGTGTATGTGTGTGTGTATACGTGTGTTGTGTGTGTGTTGTGTGTGTGTGTGTGTAGTGGCTCATTACTCCCTCCCGCCTCCCTCATCAGTGTCCACTCTTGCTCCTCTGGGCTGTGATGACAAGTTTCGGTGTGAAGACTGTAGTGGTTTGAGTGTCACTGATGTTCCATACATCTGTTATCCACAGCACAGGCTTGTGTGCACACGCATCATCATCATCAATGCCTTTGTGCCTTATTGGCACGTAAGGGCAGCAACAAATGTTCTCCACTCCTGTCTTTCCTGGGCCAGCTTCCGAATGGTTCCCCAGGTATGTTGGAAGGTCTTCAGCTCTGTTTCGACAGTCCGACGCCAAGTGTTCTTGGGTCGTCCTCGTTTGCGTTTTCCCTCTGGTGTCCAGTGGAGGGCTGTTCGGGCGATGTTTCCCTGTTCCCGACGGCAGATATGCCCTATCCATCCCCATCACCTATGCATGATGATGGTGTCCATGCTTTCCTGGTTGTGCACACGCATGAGCACCTGCATTCATGCACCCTCACTTTTCTCTGACTTCGTAAAAGTCATACACATACGTGCACATACATAAATACATACACGCACGCGCATATTGGCGTGCGTGCAAACACACACACACACACACACACAGAGCATACTCACACACAAGAGCATTTTCTCTCTCTCTCTCTCTCTCTCTCTCTCTCTCTCTCTCTCTCTCGTGCGTGCACACACACACACACAAAACACCAAACTTGCCCATGGATAAAATCTTGTTGTTTATTCAGTATCGGACATGATGCACTCAATAGCAACAAGGAGTAAAACAACAACAACAATAGTAATAATAATATTAACAACAAGAAGAAGAAGAAGAAAAAGAAGAAAACAGCACAGAAATAACAACATGGAGAATCAACCAGCATCACCTGACAATCTCGCAAAATCATAATGATCAGTAAATGAATTCACCGAAACTTTTGCTTCAGACATGTCTGCAACAAGAACAACAAACAACCCCTTCCCCCCAAAAAACAACCCCAACCCCCCAGAAAAACAACCACCAACAAACCCCAAACACCCCCCCCCCCCCCACCCCCCTAAAAAATCACCCCACTCAAAAACAAAAACCGCCCCCCCCCCCCCCTCTTCCTAGCCCCCCCCCCCCCCCCCCCCCCCCCCCCAAGAAAAACCCACACCAAACAAACCACCTTAAACCCAACAAGAAACAAACACACCACACACACATAAAACCCCAACAAAACCCAATTCTGGCAGTACCATTCTTTCGCCACAATATGCAGGTATTCAACGTCACATTCATTCATTCGTTCATTCATTCATTCACTTCAAGCGGCTTTTAGCCCCGCTGACCACGAGGGTCATTGTTTTTAGCTGGGCTAGTATGTTTGTTTTAGCACAAGTGTCGTCATCATCATCAGAACGAAGAGAGAACGAAAAACAAAACAAGACTTGAGACAGGGTTGAAATAAGCGTTGGATTACAACTGATCATTGTCCAAAAAAAAAGACAAAAAAAAAAGACAGTCATTCCATGTGTGTGCGTGCGTGCTTGTGTGTGTCCGTGTGTGTGTGTGTGCGTGCGTCCGTGTGTGTGTGTGTGTGTGTGAGCTAGAGGAGAGAGAGAGAGAGAGAGAGGAGAGAGAGAGAGGAGGAGGAGAGAAGAGTGGTGGGTGGTGGTGTGTGTTTGTGTGCGTGCGTGTGTGCGTGCGCGCGCGCGCGCGTGCCTGTGTGCGTTATGTGCATACATACTGTCCTGTTACACTATTGTGCAAAACAAACTCCCACACAGAGAAAGAAGCATCAAGCAACTATAGACAAACACACATACCAGCCTGGTATCACTTTAAGTGGAAAGACGTTAAAATTGAAGACTTACTTACTTACACATACCAGCGAAGTCGATGAAACAGATATAGCAGCTATATTATGATAGAACTAAACCTAAAGAAAGGTCAGAGAACTAAGTCTATCAACACATCTAAAGCACAACACACACACACACATAAGGTCTCTACTATCAAAACACAATGACAGATTTCGTAAACTTTCGTAATTGTTCGTTAGTTTGGTTACTGGGTCAGGTTTTCGTCAGGTTTTCACAAAACTCAAGACGGCCCTAGTTTTGTCGTATAGTTTAGTTCGTTTATAGTTGTTTACTATCTAAGATTTTATACAAACACACTCCTCTCTCTCTCTCTCTCTCTCTCTCTCTCTCTCTCTCTCTCTCACACACACACAGAGCCGTCTGTGTCTTTAGGTTAATGAAGTTAATTTTGAAGTCATCTCCAATAACTAACTACATGTACATGGTCATATATAATATATATCTTTATTTTGTCAGACTCTTACTTAAATAAAATGGTCATGATAATTATAGTATAACAACACCACAGTAAATGGTCAAACATTTTGCCTCAATTTACAAAAAATAAACCAAACCATGGACTGAACAGAATTGTCAGACGGAAGGAGAATTGAACCATGTCACACACAATTGCTAGGTTGAAATTGCAGAAAACAATGAATCATCCTCATTATATCAGGCACAAGTCCATGTCTGAAAATATCAAGCTTTGTGTCAATACTCTTTCCAAAGTCAACGACAAGCCAGTGGTTTCAATATCATTTAGATTACGATATTATCAAAGTACGTGTATTCTAAGAACCAATGTCACAAATTTCTTTTTTTATTCCCATAACAGAGAAAACGCACACATGCAGACATGAAAAAGATAACCACTTGGTTTTTTTTGTCTCGTTCAAAACTTTTTTCTTCTTCTTTTTTTTCTTTCTTTGCCCCCTTTAAAACTGCTGTCTTCTTTCCTTTTTTTTGTAGTTGAGATGAGCACCCTTTCACTTTAGCTTTGCTCAAACCTAGTTTTCGATGTAAGAGTTTTAAAAAAAAAGAAAAGAAAAATGAAAAGAAGGAACCAGCAACAGCTGTTTCTTATTTCTGATCCCCCCCCCCCAAAAAAAAAATAATTTTAAATCCACTCTTCAAATTTCATTTGTAATCGTTTTCCTACTTTTTAAACTTGCTTTCCTTTTCTCAATTCACTGTTGAATATACATGACTTCGATTCATGCGCTTTCACTTGTGTTAAAAAAATAAGTAAAATACCATTTCCATACTATCAAAATGGTGTACATTGTGTGGAAGTTACACTTTTATCCCAGAAATTAAAAGAAAGAAAAGACTGGCATTATGTAGACTGAGAAATGAGAAGACAAAAAGTGAGGCTGAAAAAAGTGGCCACCACAAGCTAACGATAGCACGCATCAACAGGGGAACTTCACCCCCGCTCACATATTTATCCCCCCCCCCCCCCCACCAAAAAAAAAATGGAGAGCAAAACCAACAATCCTGGAATACAAAACAACCCAAAAAAAAAAACAACAACCACAAACAAAAACAAAATAGAAAATTGCCATAAACACTATTTCTCTTTTTGAATACTGTTAAACGTTCATCAGTATACATTGATGACTCCTCTCTCTTCTGTCACTCTCTCTCACTCTCTCTCTCTCTCTCTCTCTCTCTCTCCCACACACAACCGAAATATGCTGAACCTGAAAATGAAGTCACTTCCTAGTTTAGATGCTGAAACATGTTTTAATCACAAAAACAACAACAAAAATAACAACAAGCTAAAATTTAAACCCTCATGAATCTCGCAAATCAGATTTAGCTTGTTGCACAGACAGCTACCCCTCCCTCCCCCTGTTATCTATCTAATACTATGAACTCTTTGTCAAAGATCTACATCCTACTTTCCACCAAGAAGTCATTGTAGAGATGCTGGTTATTTCAATACGCCCCAAAATAACCACTCAGAAACCGACAGAAGCAAACCCCATTACAGCGGTCGTTATATCTATAAATACAGTATATTACGATTTATTACGGAGGGCTTAGTTGCCTATTTTTCATCACTCTCCTTGGTCGGAACGTAAGATACTATGCTAACGTTATTACTTTTCGTCATTCTGGTGACGTCAGCGCATTCTTCTTTTCCCTACCCCCTCCCAACCAAACCTCTTTCCCGGATTTTATGAAGTCCTCGCCAGTAAATCCCTCCTATCCCTTATGACCCTTGACCCGCCTCTCTCTCTCATCATTCTGTCTTTCTCCTCTCCTCCCCCACTCTCTCTTATTCTCCTCTTCTCATCCCCTCTCTCTCTCAGGCAAAAATAGCACGGGAAGAACTAATGAAATATGGCCGTGGTGTGACGGGGTTTGACGGTTATTTGACGTCTGCGTGCGTGCGTGTTGTATAGGGGGGGAATGGTCAGTGCTATATCTATTCATGTGGCAGGGCATTGTTAGCGCCTAACAGGGGCAGCCCCTGTATGCATTGACGTAGCGCAGGTATGACGTCCGAACACGTATATGACGTCACTCTTCCTTGAGTTAGTGAGTGCCTCGATGGACAAGTGTGTGTGAATGTGTGTGTGTGTGTGTGTGTGTGTGTACTCATGCACGTCCGAAACACAGGGAAGATAACTTTAGAGAGATTGTTTAGAACCTGAGAAAATCAGCCTGCACGTTTTCCCCTACGATTTTCTACACAGCCAGGGTGATCACACACACACACACACACAAACACACACGCACGTACACACACACACACACACACACACACACGCACGCACACACAGAGGGCCTGTCTGCAAAAGTAGTGCTAAAATAACAACAATAATAATAATAAATAGAGTTTGTATAGCGCTGTATCTTGCAAAGACAAATCATAGCGCTTAAACAAAAAAAATGTGGCACTGGGCTGTGGCGACGCTTTCTTTGCAGTAAGCGTGACTCCGATTCCGTACAGAGAAATCTGCATGACTGTAATGATGAACATTCCACATTACAACAGAATAATTATTTTTACCCTACTTCCCTCCACGTTTAGAAAATGGAGAATTTATAAAAAAAAAAAAGAAAACTAACAACAAAAAAACAACACCCCCCCGACTTGTGGCAAATAAAAAAAAAAGGAGATAGGTCTAAAACTTGTTGGCCATGCTACAATGAAATAATGATAATAATAATTTAAAAAAAAATATTAGTAATAATTATCAGGACAAACTTTTGCCATTCATGTATCAAGTCTTTGGTCCAAAGCGAGCATGACTGACCATTTTTCTTCTTCTTCTTCTTCAGCGTCTGCAGAACAATGACAGTTGAGAGTCAGACCCAAGAAGAAAAAAGAAGGTAGCATACACCACACACACACACACACACACACACACACATACACACACACACACACACACACATTTATTACCGGTTCGTTCTCAAGAGCACTTGTTCTTCATAATAAATAAACTCAACTCACATGCACGCACACATAATAATAATAATAATAATAATAATAATAATACAGAACTGACACACTGATGAAGTTTGAAGAAGAAAAAAACCCCAACAACCACCCCAAAACATGTGCACAGGCATCTTCCAGCAATACTATTACGTTGTTGTTTTTTTTAAGAGGAGAAAGAAAGCGACAATAAAGGGCTGAAGCAATTTTTAAAAAAAAGGTAATTTATTCTGGCAGTGATTTGCAGCTGTGATAAAGGGGGTGGGGGTGAACTGAAGGGTGGGGGAGATGGGAAAAGAGGGCATATTTCTAATTGCATTTGTGGCCAATTGAAACGTTTCTGCCACGTAACATTCCCTTTCTCTAAGCAACAAAAATGTTAAAATGATTAGAATATGAAGAAGAAAAAAGAAGAGGCTATAAACTGTGCTTATGGTGAAAAATTGGGGAGGGGGTGGGGGGGGGAGACAGAAATATGTTTTATGTCGTGTAGCGCAGACATTTTTCCACATGTAAGTGGATAATAAAGGTTATATCTTGTAGCTATCATGTACTTGGTAAGAATGTCTTCAACAGAACAAGCCAAGCTATTGCATTTTTCTTTTGCAGTCATATTTTCAAAAATCACCCCCCCCCCCCCCCCCCCCCATCCGCTCCCCAAGCAACCACAAAACAAGCCTCAGCTTATTCCCAAGTTGCATTTTCATGCAGCAAATGTTCAGATCATCACAGCACGCGCTCCGAAAAGACACACGCCTCTGCGCATGTCCAAAACCTTCGCGAACATGCGCAACCGGCTGTCCTCATCCTAACTCCATCTGCGCATGCCCAGACGCGTGCGTGCTGACTTGGTAACTTGCTATGAATACAACGATCTACTGGCTGAATCAGCGTATACTTTTTGTGTTCTGGGCAAAACGTGAATAGCTTTATCTTTTTTGATGTTGTTTTTGTTTCGGTTTTTGCAAAACATTGGTCGTTTCAATGTATATATATATATATATATATATATATATATATATATATATATATATATAAAGCGGGTGCTCTAACCACTGAGCTATCCCGTCCCCTATGTGTACATTCTACCAAAGGACAGCTGAGTCATATAACCCTTTCAGGAGCAGATGGTATACGGGAGATAAAAAAAAAAAAAAGCCGTCTTCTTCATGTGATGGAGAGATAGAGGTGAACAGCGCCGTTCTAAGGACAGGTCAGTGTAGCCAGGATATGCACAGTATGTCGCCAACACTATCTTTGATCGTAAGCGATTAAGTCTGCATGCTAACACGTAACACCTACATCCAATATTCACATGCCTTTTGCTGACGGGTGCGCGCGCGCGCGCACACACACACACACACCTTGTACACTGAAGTTGACATACACACAGAGAGACTCGTACATATTTACACACCCTATTATAGGCATGACATTGTGTTCTTTTGAACAAAATATGTAAAAACACGTTCATAATTATTTGAAATCATTTGTGCACACTTAACAAGCAACCAAAACACACATTCACGCGCGTGCACACACACACACACACAAAGGCATGAGCATACACAAGAATTCATGCATGTACGTACACATGTACGTGCTTTTCTGAAAAGAGAGAAGAGAGAGAGAGAGAAGAGAGAGAGAGAGAGAGAGAGAGAGAGAGAGAGAGAGAGAGAGAGAGAGAGAGCGACAGACAGAGACAGAGGCTTAGGGAAAACTGAATACACCATGAGCATCCAACAACAAAGTTCAACAGAAAGCTCAGCACATAATATTGCCAGCGAGCATGGCACCAATGCTTGTACACACACTCATATACACATACACACACACGCCAGTCTTTCCCAGCTGCAAGCCTCAATAAGTTATATATACACCTTCAACAACGAAAACAAAAACCTTCAAAAACAAAACAGACAACAACAATAATAGAACTCAAAAACAACAACGAAAACAAAAACAACACCCCCCCCCCCCCCCCCACCCCACCCAAACTGTCGCCATCATCAGCCACAGTAACTTCAGAAGCCGGGTCACTTTTGAACAACATGAACAACATCCTCACGGCTCCCTCCTGACCCAAAGCCAGGGTTTAAATTAAGTAGTTTGTGCCATATATACAGATAGGTCCAATACACGGATGATGACGGTGATAAATAAAGGGGCTGGCTGGCTGGCTGGCTGGCTGGCTGGCAGACGTTACAAGGCTGCGGTTGGGTTGATGATCAGCCATTCCCTGGGCAGGACTCTCTCTGCCCAAGCCAAGTTCTGTACAGACGAAGAAGACTTTGTAGCGTCCACCTGCAGAGAGGTGCAACTTGTTTTGGTAGCTTAGGGGTGAGTCAAAACGCGTGTGAAACTGGCTGGTCTCCTGTCTTGCAAGCTTAAACAGTTTGATTAACATTGAACCCTCCACCCCCCCAAAAAAAACAACAACAACAAACCCAAATCACCACATGATTTCCATTCAGCACCCGGGTGTGGTTTTTTGTTTTTGTTTTGTGTGTGTGAGAGAGACACAAGTTTTTCTTTGTTTGTTTTGCTTCTTACTCAACAACATCCCAACACAAGAATAAAGCGTTGATGACCTCTACACGTTTTCTTTCTTCTTAGAATTAAAAAAAAAAAAAGCAGTTTGTGAGAGGTCCCAGTCTCTGGACTTACTTACTACGAGTCTGTCTACAGGGCAGGGCTTGGAGCACAACAGCAGAAGTGATAGACAAAATCTCCAAACTTCAGTACATTCCAACGTTCATCTCTACCAGTCTGAAACTGGCCACAACTTGTTGTCTTTTACTTTCTAAACGATGCCTGAAGGAATGGGGAGGGGGAGGGGAGAGGAGGGGACAGTGGGTTCCTGTTCATAACAGAAGTCAATGCAACACTGGATCAGGAGGGAGGGAGGGGGGGAGGGAGGGAAGGAGGACGCACGCCGGCTAGATGGGGATGGCTTCCTGATCAACCGGGACATTCCGTAACCGCCTCTCATGGTCCAGCTGGATCTCCGCCGCCGAACAGCCGCCCGGGCTTTTCTTGGGGGATCCGTGCATGAACTGCTCCACGTCGTCAGGGTCCGAGTCCAGGCCGGGGTCAAAGCAGTAGGCGTCTCTGGGGACCGAGGCCTCGCCCGATCCTTTGAAGGCGTGCGGGAGGAACCCGCCACAGTCGTCTTTCTGAAAGCTGTTGTGAAGGCGCCCGTCCGTCACCACGTCCTCGCCCAGCAGCGTCCTGGCGGGCTGGGGGCGAATCCTCGTGACGGGCGGCGTGGGGCAGGAGCCGGAAGGCGAGCTGGCTTCCTCCGAGGAATAGGCCGGGGCTGGAGGCAGGAAGCGGAAGTCCAAGGAGTCCGCTTTGGACAGGTTGCCGTTGAGGTCCTCCTCGCTGATGTGGAGAGGGGGCAGCGCCTGGCGGCCCTCCTCCTCCTCCGCCTCGCTGCTGTCCGAGTCCGGCAGCAGACCGTTGAAGGCCGGGACCCGGCTGTCTGCCCGTCCTCCAGGAGGAGCGTCCCAAGGGGGAGGCAGCAGTTCTTCGCCACGGACCGAGGAACGGGCCCAACCCCGGCAGGCTGAGCTGAAGGTTTGGGGATGTCGTAATCTGACGTGGCTGCGGGCAGGGGGAGGGACTGTTCTTCGGGCGTTTTGAGCTGGGCGTGGGCGTTGTCCTTGGGCGGGGTGTCCATCCTGATGGGGTCATCCCTATCTCCTGGAGAGCTGAAGGACGACAGGAAGCCGGGCAGGCCGTCCACCTGCTCACCGGGGCTGTCCCTGCGGTCGGCCGGGGAAAGGGAAGAGGAGTCGTCGTTCCCCTTCCCGGAGCTGAGGTCGTCCATCTCGATGACCTCGGGGCAGCAGCCTCCCTGCCCTGCCCTCACCAGGGGCAGGAGGGCCTCGCGGGCTGCGGGGCTGTCCTCGGCTCTCCAGGAGGGCGGGCGGTCCTGGCAGCTGTCGTCCACCGACACCGCCTTCAGCCGGGACCGCGACTCCCGCCTCTCCATCTCCCGGCCCCCTCGCCCAGACGAGGTGGGCCTGCTGCTCCCTCTGCGGCCGTTAGCGGCGCCTGCCGGGGGCGAGGTGGGGCTGGGGGTGGCGGTGGTGGCCGGGGAGATGAGGGGGAAGTGGTGGTCCATGTGGAAGGAGGTGTTGGCAGGGTCGGGCGGGTTGTGGCTGTAGTTGGCTCGGGGGCCCTGCTCTCGTTTGGGTGGGAGGTCGGGTGGGTGAGTGTCCTCAGTTTGGGTTTCCTGAGGAGCCGGGGGGCAAGCAAGAGTCGGTTATGTTAGTGTCCACTTTTCCATGAGAATACAGTAAACAGATGGGGGAAATAGAGAAGAGAAGTAGGCGGAAACGTTTGTGTTGTGTGTGTGTGTGGTGTGTGTGTGTGTGTTTGTGTGTGTGAGTGAGTGATGGTGAGAGAAAGAGAGAGAGAGAGAGTGAGAGAGAGAGAGAGAGAGGAGGAGAGGGGAGAGAGAGAGAGAGAGAGAGAGAGAGAGAGAGAGAGAGAGAGAGAAGGGGGAGAGAGGGAGGGAGGGAGGAAATGGTAATTTGGGACAAATTGCTGGACGTTCCTTTTCAGCAAGTTACACTGTAAGCTAAGAAAAAAATAACAACCTTCAGGCATCAGTGTTTAACACAAAACACATCACTCACACACACACACACACACACCACACACGCACGCACGCACACGCACAAACACACACAAATTAAAAAACAAAAACCCCAATTAAATTATAATTTTTTTTTCCAACGTAAAGGAAAAACCACCTTTTAACAAAAAAAAAAACGAGGGGAAGGAAAAGGCCCCCAAAACCCCAAAAAGGGCAGGCCCCAAAACAGCCCCCACCGGCAAAAGGTCCCCCCCCTTCCCTCTAAACCCCCCCCGCGCCAACCCCCCCCCCCAAAAACCCCCCCAACCCCCCCCCCCCCCCCCCCCCCCCCCCCCACCCTCCCACCCCAAAGGGGGCACGTAAAAGATGGGGGGTTGTCGTTTGTTTCGGGAACACATAAAAAAAAGATCCCCCAGGAACCACACCCCAGTAAAGGCACCCAACAAGAAAAAGGCCCTTGATTGTATATTAAAGGGAAAAAAAAAAAATTTTGTATTTTCACTACTAAAAAAAATAAAAATGGTTTTGGTTTTCTTTGATTCGCTCAACCCCCAAAATTTCCGTGCCTTGACCGTTGACAGATGTTTAAGGAAAAGAAAGAAAATTTTTTTGTGTATTCAATCTACTACAAAATAAAATTGGCTTTGTTTTAAATTTGCTTCGGCTAAAGACAAAATTGCATCTCGTCCTTTTAAGATTCAGTGCTTCTTTTGGGTTTTTTTTTCTTTTCCTTTTTATTAAAAAAATAAAATAAATAAAACGTCCCATCAAAAGTGACTGGATCGATGTTTTCCGGTGATGATATACAACATAAGGAAGCTGGCTATCTTGCTTTCATAGAGTTGTGTTTTAATTTTTTTAATGATCTAGGAAGGAACAAAACAATTGTTCATCTTCCTCCAAATCAGAACATATTCCTACTCGCAAGACATGTTCGCGTGTTGTCCAAATATATGAGCACCTGGTGTTGATAAATAGTTCAGGGGGAAAAAAGACAATGTAAACTCATTCCTTATCTTTAAAGGGCTAAACTGACGCAAACTTCGCCTTGATTCTGACGGTCCCAAGAAAATACCATAGCCTGGATGCCAAGTCTGTGATAAGGTTCAAGGTGTCATTGTATCCTGCAGATCATGGTATGGTCATGTCACATTCCAAAATAAAAAGTGTGCACTCGAGCATCAATCTTTTAAGAAAACTGATAATCATTGATTCTAAAGCATAAACGAACAACAAAGGAACCCCCTAGAACAAAACAGCACAAAACAAAACACTACACAACATAATTCATCAGAACCAACACAGCAATCCCCACACCCGCTCCTCTATCAAAGATGTTAGTCAACATTACGATAAAAAAACAAACATGGGCACAATTCCTCCTAAACTATAATTAATGCACTTCTCTTTTTGTCTGAGGTTGATGTTGGTAAGAAACCAATCAACGCATCAGACTTTTTGTGTTTAAAAAACCAAACAGAATTTAAAGTAGACTGGACAGAGAGAGAGAGAGAGAGAAGAGAGAGAGAGAGAGAGAGAGAGAGAGAGAGAGAGAGAGAGAGACAGAGAGAGAGAGAGAGAGAGGACTGCAGCAGCAGGGGTGGCAGTGTTGTGTAGGAGGGTGCCAGCAAGCTCAAGATGCTCTGTGCCCTTTGATGTACACTGTCTGTACTGCCATGCCTGCTGCTTCTGCCATTTGAAATGCATCCAGTGCACACACACACACGCACAATTCATGAGGCAATCCATGCAATCAACAGAGAGAGAGAGAGAGAGAGAGAGAGAGAGAGAGAGAGAGAGAGAGAGAGAGAGAGAGAGAGAGAGAGAGAGAGAGAGAGAGAGAGAGAGACAGACAGACAGAGACAGACAGAGATAAGAGAGAGAGAGATTTAAATATTTTGAACCATGCTTTCGAATAATTCCCAATTTCAAAGAAACAAACAAAGTCACATAACAGAACACAGAACAAGCACTGCCGTTAATTGTTAACACGCAAACCCCAGTGATGTTCAAACATGCCACACAATCGGACACAGCATATCATATCAATCAAATGTCACAGAAATCAAAGTCAAACCAACATGCTGCTCATGATTCATTCCTGAGAGTTAAGTAACATGCTTCTTTCACCTCCATTTGATCAGTGGAGAATTGACCCTGGGGCGAGATATCGCTGAAAGAACCACCCACCACGGCGGAATGCTTCCCCCTCCCGAAAGACGTCCAGTAATCTCCACGTTCCCCCGTGGGGATGTCGGGAGTCCGCAGTATACATAGCATCCTCACCTGGAAATTCTGGGCTAGGATTTGCCTCTTTTCTATCCCTCTTTTGGTTTTTGTTTCTGCTTTGTTCCTTTTCGTCCTGTCACCCCCTTCTTGTCTATTTTCTGCCTTCTTGGGTCCATTCTCCTGTTGGATGCGCTAGGCCTGACTTGTCAGGTGCTTAACGGCAGCGCAACGCGTTTTCGCTCATATGATAGACGAGAATTTATAGTTGCTGTCTGAGTGTTCCTTCGATGACGAAGGAGAAAATCTTTAGTAAACTAAACTCTAAACTGGGGCTTTAAAGTATGATAACGTTTTAACACCGCTGTTTCATTAGTTGATAAAGTAAAGAAAAACACAAACAAAAAACCAAACCCAAAACAAAACCGAGGTCAAACAGCCAACACCACAGCTGACCTCAACAACTCTTTCTTGGTTTGCTATGGCTCGTTTTTTCTTTGTTGGCTTTTTTATTTTGAAGTTGTGGATTAAACTTGTATCAGAAAAGAAAGACAGACGTCACACCTGAAGTACTGAAAAGATGACCAGAAAACATGACGCCTTGCACTATACAAACCAATCGAATTTTTTCCCGTACAAATCAGTCATCGAATCTGTTCAGTAACAGACGTCAAAGTCCACAGTCATGTGAATGACACTTTAGGAACCAATTCTGACCCGATTCGGCTTAAGCAGACATTTAGACGGTAGGGAAAAAACCATCCTAGACTTTTCAGGATTTGTCACTCTGTCGTCCACAAGGGTACATTCGGGTGGTAACTCGGCATACAAAACAGACCCCAAAAAGTCAGTAAAAGTTGATAATCCAAAAAGAGAAGATTGTTTTCAGAATTAGAAACTTTGGCCCGTAACAGAGTTTATACCTGCCGTGTGACATATGCCTAAAGTATCGCTGGTGTGTGTGTGTGTGTGTGTGTGTGTGTGTAAAGCTGACCCATGCACTTACTTGGCCAGGAAGTAGGAGGCAATGCAAATGACGATGAACACCAAGAATGCGATAACAATGCCTACGACGATCAGCACGCGCTCATACTTGAGCGAGGCTGCACCTGCAAAAAAGACAAGGCATGCACGTCCTCAGTCAGTCCTCAAGGCACAAACCCATGCAAACTAGTAATTCCACAACGCTGATTGGCTTGGTTGAGGACGGCCATCTTTGTTTTCTCTTCTCCAGCGGAGGAAGCTCTTGTTTTCTCATGGTGCAAGTAGTGTTGAGACTGAAACTGCAAAACTAAGAACTGCGCCAATCCCAGCATTTCAGCTTCACTTTTTTCTTCTTCAACGAGTCACTCTCTGCAAGTAGGATATTACGGGTACACCCCATTTTTTAAATTCTTTTTTCCTCTCCTTCTCTTTTCAAAGTGAGAATCATCATCAGAAGAAGCAAACATTTTGGAGAAAAAAAAATGTCACGACCTTTATCCATGAAATGTCAATTAGAAGTTGTCATTCTGAATCGAGACTGAAATTCAACATTCAAGTGATTTTCCTTTATTTTCCTTCTCCCTTTTATCAAAATGCGCATGTACGTATCCATTTCAATTTTGAATTTCTGGGTGTCAAAACTTTTGAGTATTGCTAGCTTGGTGGTTTTTTTTTTTTTTAAAGGGTAATACATGCACCATGCAAGAGATTCGTCTGCAAGAAGAGAATCATGCCGTTCAACAGCCACACGTTATAAACGATTCATTTTTCATTAATCAAGCGTCAAACCATCTTTCACTCTTAATCATGTTTGAAGTCGGTTTTTTCCCCTTTAACATTCAAGTGCACATTTTGGCATGCAAGTTCATTATTCATTTTTGACAGGCAGTTGAATCAACTTTTGCAATTCATCATGCAAGGTGTAGTTCATTTCAATTATAAAGGTGCATGTTTCACATGCCGATTTAGACAACATAACTCATAACATAACGCAAGCATTCAAATTTACAGAATAAAAGATCAGTTTTCAAGAGAGAGAGGGAGAGGGAGAGACAGAGAGAGAGAGAGAGACAGAGAGACACAGAGAGAGAGTCTCAGTTAACCATTTTCAAACAACACAATACACGATGGAACTATTTGGAAAAGACTACCATTAAAATGCTATGATCTACATTTCAAGAAAACTACCGAGTCTAATAGATTAACTGAACAGTGGAAATATCAAATAAATAAGACCATGTCAGCAGTGGAAATCAAATAAATAAGTTAGTAATTCTGATGCCTAACTGCTGTAAAGAAAAAAAAAAGAAAAAAGGAGAAATATTTCCATCCCGCACCCCAAATGCACTTATTAACCATCTCTTGAAATATATTATTTTTCTTTAGTTTTTTTAAATTAAAAAAAGCACAACAAAATGAATGATCGAGTGAAATTTTTTTTTTTACTAAGCGGCTCTAAGATTCTGCCCCTCCCCCCCCAAAAAAAAAACAACCCACCAACAAACAACAACACCCAAACCCAACAAACTCTTTTATGTGTAGATAAAAAACACATTCCTCTGCACCAAGAGAGTTAAAAACTGAACTGAATCAACCTGAAAAACTTCTGCTTTGGTCTTTCGCTTCATCAAACTTTAATTTTACTTCCTTATCACTTTTGAGAAAAAACAACAACTACAAAACAACCTAACCCAATCACCTAAACTCACGAATGAAGTGATCATCTCAAATTGAAAAAAAAATGAGTTGGAAGTATTAGATCTGGATGTGCAGTGCAATTAAAAAAGTGAAAAAAAGATATAACTGTAAAAAAAAAAAATGATGAAGTTAACTTTAGTGTGCTGCAGTCACACTTTCAAGTGCAGACAGTTTAGAAACACTTTCAAGAGCAGGCACAATCTATGTCAATGGCCCTGCATTCAACATGATTCGAGATCAATGATAATAAACAGCAACAAATATCAACTTGAAATTCTACACATCCAATTAAAAAAAAATTCTACTCCATATCTCGTGGAAAAACACAGAATATGAGAGAGAGAGAGAGACACAGAATATGAGAGAGAGAGAGAGAGAGAGAGAGAGAGAGAGAGAGAGAGAGAGAGAGAAGAGAGAGAGAGAGAGAGAGAGAGAGAGAGAGAGAGAGAGAGCAGAGCGCCTCCAAATCTACGATGAAGTCCTTTCCCAAATACAAAACAAGCGAGCGAATAAGCAAGCAAGCAGGGTGCTTTGGATACACAGAAAACAGGAATACCTAACAGAAGCATTCAGAGAGAGAGAGAGAGAGAGAGAGAAGAGAGAGAGAGAGAGAGAGAGAGAGAGAGAGAGAGAGAGAGAGAGAGAGAGCATATAATGAAATTTTGGGATATAAGCACAAAAACACAGGCCTCCCCCCCCCCCCCCCTCTCTCCACCTTGAGAAACAAACAAAACCACCCCCTCCGAACCCCCCCCCAAAAAAAACACACACACAACCCCCCCCCCCAAAAAACAAAACAAACAAAAAAAACCCAAAAAAAAACAAACAACAACAAAAACCAACAACATGACAACATCACCTTACAACATGTAAATCTTGGCTCAAAGGAGGACAAGGAATCACATGCACGAGAATACCGTTTGTCCCAGTTTGAAAAATCATTCCACTTACTATGCTGGCTACATTCTACAAGACATATCCCCTGTGAATACTTCGTCGCTAGAATCTTTTGCCAGAGTGAAATCCTGGTTTATTCTAGAATGTTGATTCTTAAACGACACCATATCACAACAATAATCTTAATTAATATATATAATTTTTTTACAGGGTGAAGTTATTCGGTGTAAAACACGAAAAACACTATTCAGGTGATTTAGGAACAGACACAAACTGCTGTGCAAATTAACAGAAGGGAAAGAGAACGATACTTAATGGCTGTCATTTACTTCGAATTTGCAATAGCCCTGAAAATCAAATTTGAAACAAACGGGGTCAGTCATCACACATTCGTTTTCCAAAAACTTATTGTCAAATGGGAATATTTCCAGGGTACCACATGTAACAGGGAGATATTTTACACAGACTGGCGTTGTATGATATAGTGCTGATTAAGAGCAGTCTGAAGCTAAAACTTTGTGTAGGTTTTTGTTGTTGCACAATTTTGTGATAGTCTTTTCCTAACTTTTCTTTTCAGGTAAGTTCTTTTTTCTGACAAAACGACCAAGACATAATACACCTATCTTTATAAAACTGAAAATGGGTTTATTTTCCCCCAATAAATACTTACAATACCTTTCTCAAAACAATATTACCCCGCAAAACGGAGCAAAAGTATCACTTTGATGTGATATTTTGGATATCAAATAAATCGATGAATTGTGTCTATCCTTTAGCTGGATGGCTCTAAAAGATAGAAGCTATTTTGCAACATCCCTGACCCACAAATCCAAAGTATCAAAAAGACCCCCGGGCATGCAAAAGAAAAAAAAAAGCCCCTGAAGCAGTGGCACAGGGATACATACTGTTTAAATTGTCCGGGTCCAAGCCGATGCTGAGGGGGTCTAGGAGTTCACAACGACGCCCAGCCCATCTTTGCGGGCACCTACCAAAGGGACAGCAGCAAGGCAAGAGTGAGAAACAGGTCAAGGCCAGACAGCAAGGTCAGGTCAAGGTCTGAGCCAGGGAGACTAACTCTGCGTGCAGCCGCTTGTGTTTTCATTGAATACAATACAGCAGATCTTGAAAGGCGTAGATATATAATTATGAACAACATGAATACATGGAAGGTACATCAGTTTGCAAATGATATATTATTAAACGTGTCGTATCATATATCAGGAATCTTGACAGAGAGAAAAACAATAATGAAAAGGCAGGAGCTGCGCAGTAGCACATCTACAAAGTAGCCAGTTAAAATCCAAAGCCATGAAACAAAAGGAAATTCTAGCCTGCAAAAGACTACAAGAAATGCCGATTATATAACCAAGTTTGACACTTTCCATAGTTCCCTACTTGGCAACATGGCATCAAAGAAAAAAACTATCTTCTTGCTTCAAATTTCACAGATCGTCTCAGCTTTAATTACGACTGAACAAATCGAATAAATGATTTTTCCCCCCCATTTTATATTTCATGTTTTCCCCGTTTGGTATAAACCTCTCCCCAAACTGGGACATCTGAAACATACTTTTTACTGTGACATCATTTACACATATCTATTTAGCATTACTGAAAATCGATGTTTTCGATTAATATTAGATTTGACTAAACTCGACATTCATCAAGACACTCTATAGTGTTAGAAACTGATGATTAAAAACATGCGTAAAACGGGGGAATAATTTTGTTATCTGGCCAAGTCACAAGGGGGAACAAGCGAAAAAAAGCATCATTCCTGCTACTGGCACAGAGACTTTATTTCAGGATTCTTTTTCTGACCACCTGGTTCATGCGTACTAATATTTTCAGGCAGACTTCATGACATTTCCAAGATTTAAATTCTTCCAGTATGGCAGTAAGGTGGCTGAATATCTACACTTTGGAAATTTGACCCCCCCAGGCTGTCCCTAATTAATTTTTTCCTATTTAGACCCTCTGAACGTTTTGAAATCCTACATGCAGTTCCCCTTCTAGAGCAAAGACTTCGAACTGAAGAGAACAACATCAAGACATGGGAATAGATATACATATACTACAACAAACACAAGGCTGTGAACAGGAGACCCGGCAGTACAGCAGGGTAGGTAGGTAGGTAGGTAGGACCTGTCTGAAACAAGACACCACTCCACTTCTTGACACACAGTACAGTAACCAACAGGAAGGTGCCAGACTCTGCAAGCCCAAGCGTAAGACAGGTGTATAAGGTGTCACGACACAAAAAAAACCAAGGTTAGTGCTACGCCACACGGAAAGACCGCAAACGCACACACACGCGCGCACACACACGTACAACAGGCACACAGCAACTCCGCGTATGTCTGGCAAAAAGTTCCACGCATATCCTTTTGCAAAGCGTTCGGCAGGCATGACTCCATCAATATAGTATAGTTTTTTCATGGATCGGCCGACAGCAGTGGCCGTCTCTGGTATTGAACGCGTCTCCGCGGTTTTGTCCACGAGGTTGCGGAAAGATCGCCACGTTTTCAAATTGAACAATACGGTAAAAATCTTTAAGTCTTAAGGAACCATCCGGCCAAAAGGATGATTTAGAAAATGAATGTAGTCCCTTTTTTATGTACACTGAAAAGACCGGGGTTGTCATCTAAATACTTCTTGGGAAACAACTGTCATCTATTGCTTCTTAGTAAAAACTGTCATTTCATGATTTTTTCGAAAAAAATTATCTCTTGCTTCTTAGAAAAAAACTGTCATCTAATACTTCTTAGAAAAAAACCCTGTCATTCAATGCTTCTAAGAAAAAAATTGTCATCTGATGCTTCTTAGAAAAAAAACTGTCATCCAATGTTTCTTCGAAAAAATTTGTCATCGAATGCTCCTTACAAAAAATTGTCACCTAATGTCTCTTATAAAAAAAAAAGTTGTCATTTAATATTTCTTCGAAAAAAAAAATCATCCAATGCTTCTGAGAAAATACATTGTTCTCTAATGTTTTTCGAAAAAAAATTGTCATCTGATGTTTCTGAGAAAAGACATCGTCCTCTAATGTTCTTGGAAAAAAGTTGTCATCTGATATTTCTGAGAAAATACATCGTCCTCTAATGTTCTTGGAAAAAAATTGTTATCTGATGTTTCTGAGAAAATACATCGTCCTCTAATGTTCTTGGAAAAAAATTGTCATCTGATGTTTCTGAGAAAATACATCGTCCTCTAATGTTCTCCGAAAAAAACTGTCATCTAATGTTTCTTAGAAAATACATTGTCATCTAACGCTTCATAGAAACAAATTGTCATCGAATGCTTCTTAAAAACAAATTGTCATCGAATGCTTCTTAGAAAAACTGTCATCTAATGCTTCTTACAAAAAAAGAAATTGTCATCTAATGTTTCCTAGAATATATCGTCATCGAATATCTCTTGCTTCCAAAAGAATTCAACCCCGTTTGACCTTACAACACAAATATCAAAAAGGGGAAAAGTTTTCACCTTTCAATGAAGGGTTAAATATCGCTTTTTTTTCCAAAACGGAAAGCAATCAAAGTCTCCCATAAAGTCTACTACGGTCCCTTTTACTGGCAGTTAGTTAACTGCATCTCGGAGTCCTTTCATACAGGGGGAACCAGGCACTCAACACCCCAAAGTGACTTGGATAGAGAAGGGCGTGGGTTTGCTCTGTTCTGTTGGATGTTTCCTGTAGAGTAGTCTGTCTATGGGATGGCGGGGTGGCCTCATGGTTTGAACGTCAAACTCCTGATCTGATGGTAACTGAGGGAGCAGAATCTCCCGTGAGGATTCTGTTCAAGTATCCCACACCTTCCTCCTGGATATATATTTATATATTTTTTAACGTTCCTTGGATAAAGCTCCGAGGTTCACCAATGATGAGATTTTGCGCATGTGACCGTTTTGGCCCACCATGAAGGTAGCCGCATTCCGACTTCGGGGATCCCCCCAGGAGATGACATTGTTACTAACTCCATTCACCTAAAAGTCCTTCGAATGAGACAAGAAACCGACCTGAAAGTCCTTCAGATGAAACTAGAAAGCGAGGTCTCGTGTGCAAACGCATGCAGAAAAAACTGCACACCTGTTGAAACTCCATTCATCCACCCTTTACAGAAGAAGAGGCAGACTGTTGCCGTGGCACTGACGGCACGATCATGCCCAACATGCAATCTGAAATGGTATGGGCTCCACCAGGTTCAACCTACCCCATGATACACTGCCCCCCCCCCCCCCCCCCCCCCAAAAAAAAAAAAAAAAAATCCAGTGCCAATCTCAACGGCTCCTCAAACAGTTAAGAATGAAGTCAAGTCAAGTCGGTCTGCTTTCACCTTTCAGAAAACCCCCCAACAAAAATCGAGGTAGCGGAGAATTGACCTATACAGAAAAAACCATGGTGAAACATAAAATGGGTTATACCAGGGCTAGGGCTAGGGTAGGCAGTTGTTTAAGCTGGTGTTAGATCTCCATTCCTTCATGCAACTATTTTGGAAAACAAAATCGTAAACAATAACAACGACAACACCCCCCCCCTAACTGCACTTTCATGCCAGTATTTCAGATTCTAAATTTTTTTTTTTCTCTCTCCTCCGCCCTTTTTTCTAAAAAAAAAAAGAATATTCATGCTGAACTATCCTTACTGTAAAAAAATTCTCCATGCAAAAAAAAGTTTTCCTCACTTACTTTTTTACTTTAAAAAAATCATTCTGCATGCAAATAACATTTTAGTCTTTCACTACATTCAGTTTTGTTTTGTTACAAAAACAACAACAACACGAACTAGATAACTGCATCGGTTAGTCCAAGTAAAACGACGGAGGGTGGCGGGTAAAGGTTTGTTTCGGGTTGAGCGCACGAGTCATGCCATGCCAGAACGAGGGCTGCAGGGGGGTTTGGGGGGGGGAGCAAAAGGAAATGCTGGGGACCTGTTGCCAGGACGCGGAGGAGCCAGGAGTAGTCTTCACTGTCGTCACCTGTCACAGGGTGGGCCACCTCCTTCTCACACCTTTTACCTTCGTAGGACCTGGGACATCTGTGGTCACCAAAGAGACCGAAGCTGTGCATTGGCTTTGTCAATGGCATGACATGAGATCTCAGTCACCCGCACGCATTCATTCACTCTCTCAGCTCTATGGTTTTTCAACCTCCCCCCCCTTCTTTTTCTTTTTTTTTTAGTGGTTGTTGTTCGGGGGTAGTTGAACTATCATCATCATGATCACCATCTTAATTTTCGTCATCATCACCATGATCTTCATCGCCAACTTATCTCCTCCACGTAGACCGTTTCTTATTTGTTAATTTTTTTTTTTTTTGGGGGGGGGGGGGGGGGGGTGCTCATCAGGTTGCAGTTTTGTGTGTGTGTGTGTGCGCGCGCACATGTTCGCGCGTCTGTGTAAATATATGTATGCATGTATGCTGCTAGCACGCATGCACGCCAGTGAGCCCGCGCACATGCAATCGTGTCAGTGTAACCACGCAAAAGCGCACTGATAAAGTCGGGGCCAAGTTCGAGAGCTGAGGTACATATATATTCACTGCATCTACTTCTCCAGTGCTTGAAAAATCAGGTCTGTGGATCTGGAAACACGAAGCGCATCGCGTCACTGCGCACTCAGTGCACACGCTGTGCCATCTACATCTGCACCGGAACTGCCCGCCGTACAGGAAGTGACGTGTGCCATCTTATCACCTCGAGGAAGTGACGTATGCCGTCTTATGATCTCAAGGGAGTGACGTGTGCCATCTTGAGGTAGGTCCCCCACAGTTACCGCACTTTGTCATGTAATATCCTGGCACTGGTTCATGCTGAACATTTCTTCTTCTCTTCTCTCTCTTCTCCCCCAATGACCCACAGAGGCTGGGTCTATGTCAGAATTGTATGTTCATACTGGGTAATGTCACTCCCCCTGCACCTACCCACTCTCTCCCTCCCTCCCGGCCCATCCCACAAAACTCGACACCCCTTCACCCTTCCTTCCCCTTCTCTTTCCAATAAGGCAATTGCTGTTCTAGGAATCAATATGCAGATTAAATTTAAAAAAAGAAAGAAAGAGTGAACAAATACATTATCAAATATTCCTATACGTACGTGAAGTAAAAAGGTCAAGCTTAACAATCGCACATAATTTACCATTCTCCCATTGTCTTGAACACAGAAACCTTACTGGTCTAACAAGCAATAACAGGAATAACACTTGACGTAAACTGACATTAAAAAAATCCTTTAAAAAAAAAGTTTTTCTTAACAGGTTCTTTTTCCCCAATAAAATCAATGTCTGAATAAAAACCATGGTTATTTCATATTAACGAACAGAGTGGATGAAATGTCCCAATTATGCCACATATCCCACAAAACCCTTTGATAGTAAGCACACACACACATTGATATCCTTCAAACATCACATAAGATCCCTGTCATTGAATCATTCAATGGAAATCCACCATCATGTATTATATACACACCAGAAACACATCAACCTAAACAAATAAGATGAAGGAGGAGAGAGAGAGAGAGAGAGAGAGAGAGAGAGAGAGAGAGAGAGAGAGAGAGAGAGAGAGAGAGAGAGAGAGAGAGAGAGACTCACTGGCAGAAAGTTTGCTGGAGGTCAGGAAGGTAGCGACAGGACCCGCCATTGAAACAAAACGTCTGCTTCTCACAGGGCTTGTGAATAGACTCCGCTTCTATCACTGCAAACAACAATCAACAGTGGCGTTAGGGTCTGGCTATGATGTCAAGAAACAGGAATAAAGATCTTATGGCGGCCATTTCTCAAAGGAAAGACAGCGCCAACACTAATACAGGTATTATGGCAGCCATTTCTCAAAGGAAAGACAGAGGCAATACGAATACAGGTATTATGGCAGCAATTTTTTCAAAGGCAGCGCCAACAAGGATACAAATCTCTTGGAGGCCGTTTTTCAAAGGGAAGACAGCCGAAATCCTGGGGTTGAACAAGGCTCTGGGTTCTACAGCTGGTTGTGTGTATGCTTCTGGATTTCTTGGACAGCGTGATGTACTGAATATGGAAATTCTACTTTGGATACAGAGACGTCTCTTTCGAAAAAAACAGAAAATTGAGAGCTGTACACTTGCTGCTTAGTGGTATTTACAGCTCAAAACAGACACTGTTTAAATCAACATGCATATGCACCTAATATTATGTGTACATAAACTTTATAAACAAACTTGTGCTGTGTCGTGTTCCTTACTTACAAAAAATCAGAAACGGACACAGAGAGATGGATGAAAAGAGGGACTGATAGGGGGCTGGAGAAGAGAAAACCACTATACCCCCCCCCCCCCCCCCCCCCCCCCCCCCCCCCAACAAAAAAAAAAAATCCCCCAACACACACTACATTACACACTGAACATAGTAAGTAATTCTTATGAAGTATTGCTTTCAGGTGAAGAGCCACTTCTGTACAAAAAAACACTTGTTTCATATTTCAGTACAATCAATTTCTACCATTCACGTGGCCTAGAAATAGTACAGACACGTGCCTCCAGACAGGGTGTCTCTCTCTGTCTCTCTCTCTCCCTCACACACACACACACACACACAATCACAATCACATAGAAGGACCATCAACTTGCTTGTATCTAACCATCTGTCACCGACCAATTAGGGGTGAAACCCGACCCAGGCTTCTCCACTCGGTGTCAGTGGCAACGCCAGGCCTGACTTTGTACATACACAGAGGCTTATCATTGGCCCGTTTCCGATTGTCCAATCAAAGGCCGGAAAACTCGGCATGGCCTTGACCAATGAGGAGAGGTCTTCTTCAGGAAGTGGGGACTTGGGGCGCCATCAGGCACTCGAGATGCGTCCTCCCGATAGCCAAGATATGGTCTAGGGGCTGAAGCCATCAGGAGGTGAGTTTTAGTGACCTATATTATTTTTTCGGTGGGGGGTCAGTCCTTGTTGGTGTCCGGTCGCTGACTGATGGTCAGTGTCACACAGTATTGTGGTCAAGAGCCATAACACTATCTTTTAGCGGGATCATAATATTATGAGGACTGTGGTATGTAACTTCTCGTAAGAGTGAGTTTATGGAGTAATTGACCATATTCAAAACGTCTCAGTCTCTTGTACAAAGTGGACAGTATCCAGTAGCTCGCCATAATTATGTATAGTATGTCTGACAAAAATAGACATTGAGGAATAACTGACCAAGTCTTCCATGTCAAGAGGGATACAATACAAGGTCAGTCTTAACGATAGCATCAACATCACAACGACGGCAACAATCTGAATTTGATCAAACTGACCACATGGTTGCTCCATTGCCCATGAAGAACAGGATGGAGGAAGCAGTAATTCACTTTCAGAAAAGGGTGGCCAACTGGGGATTCTGACATCTTTTCAAGTCACTAGTTTCAGTCGAATTTTGGCGGTGCAGGTGACTTACATGATGTGATTTTTTTTTAATCAAGGTTTCTAGAGCTTTGGCTTTGACTTTGTGTACGTATCTGCTATAGATCAGCATAATAATATTGGTGTTTTATGCACTGACTGTTTTCTGGGAAAGTGTATACTGAACTAAAATTTACAGAGAGATATGGCACATTACATAATTCTCAATTTAAATAAAGAGGGGGGGGGGGGGGGGGGGGGGGGGGGGGGAGTTGAAGGAACTATTCACTGTGAAAAGGAGGGCTATATTACGCACTGACATATTTGTTGTGTGTTTAAGGGATATAGAAGGAAGGGGTGCATGGAAGAACGAGGAATGAGAGAGAGAGAGAGAGAGAGAGAGAGAGAGAGAGGGGAGAGAGAGAGACAGACAGACAGACAGACAGAGACAGACAGACAGACATAGGCAGCCAGACAGACAGACATAGCCAGCCAGAAAGACAGACGGACAGAAGGCACCAATGAAGCAGAAGACTATCAGCTCAGTGATGCACTGCAGTGAAGAACCACATCGAACTCTGGGCAAACCCCGAGCTCAACAACCGCTATCTCTGAACAGCCAGCGACCCTCGCGCCCTTTTTCATAGCAGGTAACCACCTCCCTTCTGCATGTCTCGCTCAGATAAACGCGACAACTCTATCTCCGAAACCCGCCATCAGCTCCATCAAGCTGAGAAGATGCCAGGCCAAAGTTGCCCACAGACATCCTCCCTACCTGAAAAGTTCAGTGGGTTCGAACAGGGGATTCGAACGACGCAAACTTGCGGGATTACAGATAAGGCTGGGGGGTGAGTATCTGGCGAGTTTCCAACTTGAAATAGTGTTGCCCCATGTCTGGGTGCTTTTAGAGCTTATCTTTCAGTATGTTCAACCTTTCTCATTTTTTTCCCCCAGAGCTTCTTCCGATTTTCATCATGATTTTCCAGGATGTACACGCCCCTCTTAATATCAACATCTTTTGATTCTAGACAAACAAGCAAACAAACATTTTTAAAAAAAGCCTTGAGTTTCTTTCGCAGGTGTTTCTGGTCACGTCTTGCCAGGTCGTTCCGTCTCCCTTATTTTTCTTCCGATTACAGTTTTGAAGCAAAACATTATTGGTATATATACATACTACATGTTATACGTATCTTCGTCATCCATACAATCAGCAATAAGGGGCCTTTTACTACGTGGAAAAAAAAGAAAGATTAAATTTAAACGTATGCCCAAGACCTTAAATCATGCATGTGTTAGAGCATTTGCACAGACACTACCAACCATATACAGACACTAACACAGACAAAGCAGACAGACAAACCCACAGCCACAGACACACACAGAGACGCCGAGTACATACTACACTACAGCACACAACACAAATCTATAGGGTTGCACATCTGGCTGTCCTCAAGAGGGGAACAGCATCAGCAGGCTGTTTATTCTGCCGTTCCAGTTAGAAAATCCTCTGTTTATCTTGGAGGAAGCCAAACAGCTCATGGCTTGCAGCACGCTCCCCGGTACTGTCCTCTTTCTCTGTACTATACAGGGGGGGGGGGGGGGGAGGGGGGGGGGGGGGGGGGGGAAGTAAGGGTCAAGGAAACCTGAAGAATACCGTCTGCTTCTTTCGGGACTATTGTTTGTTTTAAAGCAGAAATCTGCAGATGTATTAATAACTTGCAAGTTCTTTTGGTTTCTGGTGTTCTCTTCTCCTTCCACCACCATCGTGTTCTCCCCCCCAAAAAAAACAACAACAACAACACACCCACAAAACAAACAACAAAAAAACAAACCCACACATCCCCCCCCCCCCCTCCCCCCTTCAAGGAGTCAGAGAGTTTCTCTCGTGTTTCAGTTCTTCTCTCCTTTCTCTCTTTTTTTTTTCTGTCTCTAGACTAGAAAAAATCTGAGAGAACTGTTTCTTTAAAACCTAATCATTTCTCTCTCTCTCTCTCTCTCTCTCTCTCTCTCTCTCTCTCTCTCTCTCTCTCTGAGAGACTGTTTCTTTAAAATCTAATTACTTCAGTTTTCTCCAGCCCTTGAGATAAAAACTTTATGCCCATTTATTTGCCAACAAAAACGTTACTTAATTACATTTTTTAAAAATATACATATATATCTAGTTCTACCCCACTTTCTTTCTATCTCCCTTTCCCCAACTCTTTAAATTATCTCAATCTATATAATAATCAAAGTCACAAGGAGACGCCTTTGCCTCCACCGACGAAAAATCTGTTACACGGGTTAGCGAAATTGTGCAGAAATTTCTGTCTGTTGCTCTTCAGTTCAATATAATTATGACTTGTTTCTCTCTCTCTCTCTCTCTCTCTCTCTCTCTCTTCTCTCTTCTCTCTCTCTCTCCTTTCTCTCTCTCCCTCGGAAAAAGACAACAACCCCCTTCCCCCCCCCTCTTCCCTTCCTGACCAATGTATTATTTTCTTTATGTGCTCTTGTTGCTCTTTCATCTCTTTCATTTCCCACCCCTTTCTTCTTCCTTGTCCATCACTTTTTCATCTCCTCCCCCAGCCCTCCTTTCACTCTCTGTCTCTTCACTCTCCTTGTTTTTCATTTCTCTCTCTTCCCCCCCCTCCCCACCCCCTCTCTCTTCTCCCCCCCCCCCTCCCCCCCCTCTCTCTCTCTCCCCACCTCGTTTTTCATTTGTATTTCGGTTCTGCACCCTGTCTTCAACACCAAAGGGGTAAAAGAAAGGTGAGGGTCAGGTGGTCTGGTGACCTTACCCCAGCCACGGCTGCTGCTGCTGCTGTGGTGGTGGTAGATGATGGTGATGGGGGGAGGGGGGGGGTGTAAGGTTCGTGGGGGGGAGAAAGAAGAAGAGTGATGGTAGTGGTGGTGGCGGTGGTGGTGATGATGATTATGCTGGTGGCAGAGCTAACGTTGATAATGGCCTTCTGTTTTTCTGAACCCTGGCGGGGGGTCCTGCCTGCTTTTCCAAACACACACCCAGACGGTGCTCATTTGGAGTTCGGCTGCTTCCTTCTCGGTATCATAGTGGAGTGGAGTGGAGTGGAGTGGAGTATATAGGGAGACGTGCGTGTGTACGGTGCAGCTCGGAAATCTTGAACCCCACAGGTTCTCTCTCTCTATAATACCACCAGCCCACAGACAGACAGCTCAGGCCAGTATGGCCAAAATGTTATGGTAAACCATTGGCATCAACATGTCTTTTTCTGGATAGTCTCTGCTTGTTTTTGGGTCCCCCCTCTCCCCCCTTTCATTCTTTCTTTTTGCGGTAGGGGAATCTGTTTTCTGTCTCCCCCCCTCCTCCCCCAGTGATTTTTTGTTTTTGTCTTTGGTCAGCTTGGAAAAACACCCAACTACACAGTACATCAAACATTGTTTGGTATTGGTATGGCCTACTGAAAGAAGTAACCGTACCTAGCATGACATTGTTTTGCCTTGTCTGGTATCGTATTATATACCACTTCCAGTCACGGCAAATATTTCTACGTGAAATTCAGGTTCCTCTCCCCAGCAGGGTAAAAAGCACGTCGCCACAAGAGTAGCGCCACATGGTTTTATTATTTTTTTTGGGGGGTGGGGGGTGGTGGTAGCAATTTCCCCACGAGTGTGTTTTGTTCAGCAGAATTTTGCCGGAGACAACTCTTGTTGCCTTGGGGTTATTTTACGTGCACTAAACATGATTTCCTAGGGACGGACACTGGCTTACCTTTGACGGAGACATTTTTGCTGGCTTCTCCCAGGGCGTTGGCAGCCTTGCAGGTGTAGACTCCAGCATTTTTCCCCTTGGCCTTGGAGATTTTTAACCTGGAACCTCGCCTGAAAAAGACACCAATGCACTGATTGTTATCACTGATCAAAGACAATGAAAATCCATTCATTGAATTTTTTCTTTTTTAATCAAAAGACCACAAGAATACGAGACAAAAAGCTCGAACCAAACAGAAGCTTTCAAATGATACATCATTATGCTCCCTTTTGACAACTCTGAATACTTTTGCGACAGGATTATTATCCCACTTAGAGAATGTTAACAGTGTTCTTATTGGAGTGTCTTTATGGCCGTAATTTTCACCTCTTCAGACAAGAAATCTTTAATTCAGGAAGAATCGTGTTTCAAATGTGTACTAAGAATACTAAAGATGAAAGACTAAGGACTCCAAATTATAAGCTATTTCATCTACATAAATTCCATATATTATTGTTATTATTATAACAAAAAGGATAGATTGTCTTGATTGATTGATTTGATTTTTCTCTTATTTTGGGGGGGGGGGAGGATATGTGCTGGCTTGTCCAGACTGCTGCAAGCAGTAATACATTGTACTCTCTTGCAGCTGCAAGTCTTAAACCATACAAGATGAGAGACAGTGACCAAACAGACAGATCATTATACAAAAAGGTAGTTGAGCCTGAGCACATAAATCAATGCACGCCCCTCCCCCCTCCCTCTACCCCACAGGCCTGCATTGCATGGCTCTGTGTGTGTGTGTGTGTGTGGAAGGGTTCAGGGAGGGGGTAGGGTGTTTGGTCGATGGTGGCGCGAAGGGCGTATTGATATGTAGGGTATAAAAGTGAGATAAGATTAATTCGTGGTTGTTCCATCATCATCAGGAACAAGGTCTGACCTCACCAGACCAAGCCAGACCAGACCAGACCAGACCTACACTCCCCTGGCCTCTGACAATGACAAGAGAGGAGCTAGCTATTCGTCACCTGTCTGGAAGTTTGAGACAAGGCAGATGTCCACGGCACAGAGAGAGGGAGAGAGAGAGAGAGAGAGAGAGAGAGAGAGAGAGAGAGAGAGAGAGAGGAGAGGAGGAGAGGAGGAGGAGGAGAGAGAGAGATGTTGACGGTGTTTGTATAATCAATTTTCATAGAGATAGAATATTACATTAATAGGAAGACCTTTTTTTTTCTTCTGCATTTTCGTTGTAGGATCTGGCCTTTCCGTTGCTTGTTTTAACCCCCCTCTAAGATAACAGGTAGGAAAGACTTGTGCTAGAAATAACAATGGAAAATGGTTGGTTTCAACAAGACTGGGAGGTACCGAAATTTAGCCGGGGGGGGGGGGGGGGGGGGGGGGGGTGGGGGGGGGGGGGTTAAAACTAAGGAGGGGGGAAGATGGTGATGTTTAGATTTTAGATTTTTCATTCAGGGAAACATAGGAGAAGGCGGACAAAAAAAACAACAACAAAAAAACCAAAGAAAACAACCCCCACTAAACTAACAAATACACAGACACACATAGACACACACAGACAGACACACACAAACCAACATGCTTTTTCTTCAGAGAGGCAGTATACACAGACTTGAAGATATGATAATTATGAGGTTGGTGACGACAACGGTCATGATGGTGATGACCACAATGACAATAATGATGAAGAGAAGAACAGTAGTGAGCTAACCTCCTATGCATGTCACCGAAACTGACCGAGAAGACCTTTTAGTAAAGCGCATGTGCACGCGCGCGCACACACACACACTTGACTAACATAGGGTAAGGGGGTACACAACGTGTGAGCAGTTCAGAGAATAACCAGGTACTGTACGTGAATCAGTCATTAGCTAGCCAGTAATACAATGTCTGCCTCTCCACTTCCCCCATCCTCTCCCTGTTCCCCCCCTCTCTCTCTCTCTATCTCTCACACACAACACACACACATATATATATATAAAGGTGTCCCATAACCTATGTGGTCGTAGGGGAGTGAGGCATCAGATACCTCAACTCTTCTCTCTCCTCTCCCCCCCCCCTTCCCCCCCCTCTCCCTCTCACCCCACACTCACACACACTCCACACACACACACACACACACACACACACACACACACACACACACACTATGTGCTGGGCACTCTGACTCATTCGTGACTTCAATCATCATTCGTTTTCCATTGTCAGAAGATGTTGTTATCTTCCCCCTCACACTTCTGTTTTTCACCTAGCACACAGAGAGCTGCTCTGAGCTGCACGACACACGCCCGACCATCTCCCATCGGGGTCTCCAAAAGTTGAACAGATGCCCAGTAGCCCGTCAGCCAACGCATTGGTAATATCAAATCAGAGAATAAAAAATGATGTGTGGGGGTTGTTGAGTCATTTCTCTGATTCTTAGGGCTTGGTACAGGGTACGTTACGAATAAAACATCTCCAAGTCTTTGTTCTGGAAGAGAGAGAGAGAGAGAGAGAGAGAGAGAGAGAGGAGAGAGGGGGAGGAGGGAGAGAGAGAGGAGCATGGAAACTCCCTGATTCAGCGTTTTGTCCTTATTAACTGAACGGCGTAAGTGAGAAAGAGAGGAAAAAAAGGGAGCGGTGGGTGGATGTGCATCTGTTCACTCGGCTAGCCGAAGAGTCTGGTACGACGGTTCTAAGAATAGATAGCTAACTGCACCAGAGTCACGGTTCGCTGCAAGCCATCACTGCCACACGTACTGCCAAAGACAACGGCTCGGATCCAGCTGTCTTTAGCTATAACCACTGCTCAATAAAACCTCATTCCAACACTACTAGCCTACGCCAAGTAAAAACCCATCTTAGGTCCATAAATAATTATATAAAACACTGCAAATCACGACCCCCAACCAGCGAATCCTGGCAACTGTGCGAAATCATGCACACGAGCAGCGGTTTAAGAAAAAGATTGTTGTTGGAACACACTACAAGCAGGAAGCAAGCAGTAGTTAAGTTTGCCCTGTTTGTGTGATCGAGCTGATTGAGGAGAGAGGCATTTTGAAGTGTGCAAACTGAAAGTGACCAAAGGATAATATATAAAAAAAGAAATGGCTTGGACGTGACCATAACTGCCGACCGATCTGCTTTCAACAGAAAGCTATTAACAACAACAAACAAAAATCCCAACAACAAAACAATACATACACACACAAAAAAAAAACCCAAACCTTAAAGCCCAAACTCAAACCAACCAACCAAACAAAAAAAAACCCCGAAAAAACCCCCCACCCACCCCCTAAAAAATGATGATGATGATACTACTAATAAAATAATCTGCAAAAGCACCTAAACAATATTCTTTGCTTACAATGGACGTTTCCAGATTTTTGGACCCGCTGTTCCCTTTAAGCCGAGCTGTTACTGTGTGAAAAGAGGAGGGTAGGGTTGGCCTAGGTCAGGCCTAGTATAGGGGTGGCCTGGGGGTGGGGGGGGTGGGGGGATGGCGGGGGGGGCATGGCACTACAAGGTGAGCCATCAATCAGAAGGGAGAGTCTGCATCCCTGTGGAATGATCTGGCAATATTATCTGACAAAACAAGCCTCTCCTTCACCTCACCCCACAGACGCCAGACAGCCGTGTTGTCGCTGTTGTCAGCTCTTCAAGCTTCCTGTCAACAATCTTCCACCTCCTATGTATCGTATGTATCGGGTGTGTGTAGGCTAGTAAGCCTTGAACTTTCGAAGTGTGGAGCTATGCTGAGTTTAGAGATGTAAACTCAACTAGAAAATAGCTCTAGCCCTCAAATCGGCATTCTTGTTAACAGGTTCTGAAATATTTGAACCAGGTAGTGTAAATCTGTCAATCTGTTTGGCTGTGGTTGTGGAAATTCCACTGTACAAAGAAAACAACCACTGGCAGGTACAAACTCTGGAGATCTGCAGCTGCGCTATTTTGGTTCCTCTGATGTTTTTTTATAACCCTCGCAGCGCTCTAGAGAAATAAACAGATATCTTTACACACACACACACACACACACACACACACACACACACACACACTTCACAGCCATAGATACCCAATAACAAGCCACTGTTCACAGACGCACAAAATTCCAAATACAGACGAGAACAGGTCCATGAAATTCCCAAGTAACAGAATCATCGGTTAACGGAAGCCATGCAATTCCTAATAACGGAACCGCGGTTAACAGGAAGCATAAATCTAATAACAGAACCGGGTTAACAGGAAGCCATGCAAATTCCTAATAACGAACCGTCAGTTAACAGGAAGCCATGCAATTCCTAATAACAGAACCGTCGGTTAACAGGAAGCCATGCAATTCCTAGTAACGGAACCGTCGGTTAACAGGAAGCCATGCAATTCCTAGTAACGGAACCGTCGGTTAACAGGAAGCCATGCAATTCCTAATAACGGAACCGTCGGTTAACAGGAAGCCATAGAAATCCCAATTACAAAGCCACTGATTAACTGCAAGCTATGGAATTCAGAAAACAACCAACACTGACCACTTGTACACCATAAATTCCATGGCATTAAAACCACCATTATGTAGCAGCAAATTCATAGAACTTCCAGTATATAGGTTCATCAACCAGCTGTAAGCCGGGAGAATTCGCAACAGAGAGCCCTGAATCCATTGTAAACCACAAAAGTTCACAACACAACACTATCAATCAAGTGTAAGACCAAACTTTGCACGAAACACAGCCATCCATCACTTGTAAGCCACGAACAGAGTCCGAATGTAGCACCAGAGCCATAAACTCTATGAATTCCTGTAAGAAAACTTCTAAAGACTTGAAGCTGTGGTAAGAGAGAGAGAAGAGAGAGAGAGAGAGAGAGAAGATGAGAGAGAGAGAGAGAGAGAGAGAGAGAGAGAGAGAGAGAGAGCTCAGAAGAAGAGAAAAGCCTCGAAGTGCACGGTACAGACCCATCTGTCACTACGGACAGACAATGGATCAGCACCTTTTTGGGGTCCAGGATTGTGGAAAAACAAGTATGTGCTGCTTTTAGTATAGTAGGTCTACTGAGGGTTAAAGTCTTATTACTGGTCTACCTCGTGTCAGTGGGGTCCTCTTGGAAATATCCCCAGGGGCTGAAATTCTGTGACGTCCTGGCTCTGGCTCTTTGTTATTCTACACAGTTTTAAGCTAGCTTTCTTTCTTTCTTTCTTTTTTTCTTTCTTTCTTCTCTCTGTCTCCTCTCTTGGTCTGTTTCTGTCTGTCTGACTCTAATGCATGGTCCTGTGTCTAGACATTCTGAACATGTCTAGCATCAATTTTGAAGTCTTTTACATCCCCGAAGTCGGAATGCGGCTACCTTTCTTCACCTATACCGTAGTTTCTTGGAGACTGTTGGGGGCACCACTGAAGATTTTATAACAGGCTTCCTCCACTCCCCGCGGTCCTCAGCTTTCCATATGCAAAACTAACTATTGGTAAACCTCGGAGCCCTATCTGAGGATGGAACGAGCGAAGAAGAAGAAGAAGAACAAACTCTTTATGGTTTATTTCTTCCCTCTGTACGTGTCTCTCGGTCTGTTTCTGTCTGTTTGTCTTTTACTTCAACAAACCCACCATCACAGGCACTTACTCGGGGGTTAAATACCATAGGCTTACACCTATATTCATACCTACATATGCACGCACAGGTAAATGGAGAGAGAGAGAGAGAGAGAGAGAGAGAGAGAGGAGAGAGAGAGAGAGAGAGAGAGAGAGAGAGAGAGAGAGAGAGACATAAACAAGAAAAAGACAACAGACAGAACACAGAAACAGACAGACAGACAGACGGAAAAACCCAAACCCACACACACACACAAACACTCAACTCCACAAACATATTAACTACCACTACACACCACCACCACACCCCCAACCACCATCATCATCATCATCATCACACACCCTTCCCCCCCACCACCCACCACCACCACCACCACACGAACCACACAGACCACAAACTGATTCCCACTTTTCAGAACGGGAGCAGGGTAATAATCACCGGTTGTGACGCTTGGGGGGGGGGGGGGGGGGGGGGGGGGGGGGGGGGGGGGGGGGGGGGGGGGAGAAAGGATAAGGTAATAGAGTATAGGCAAAAGAGTGGGGCAGGGGAGAGAAAGGGGAGAGGGGGCAGAGGGACCATGGAGAAGGGGGAGGGGCGGGGCGGGGTGTAGAAAGGGGCGTAGGAATCAAAGGAAACACAGCTGAGTGAAAATGTTATCAGCAGGGAGGGCCTTTCAATCGCCCCAGCTGATGAAGAGTACGTATTCCCCACCGCTCCTCTCCTCTCCTCTATCGCTTCCTGCTTCTCTCTCTACTTCTCCTCTACTGTACTGTACTGTACTGACACCCCTGCCTCCCCCCCCCCCCCCCCCCCCCCCCCCCCACGCCACACACACACCCAGACACATAAAGATAAAAGAAGAGAGAGAAAGAGAGAGAGAGAGAGAGAGAGAGGGGAGAGAGAGAGAGAAAAGAAGGGGGAAGGGAAAAAGACAACAGACAACAGCAGAGAAATTACAGACAGATAAACAGAGACACAAACAGAGAGAAAAAGACAAGCCAGATAGACAGAGCCACAGACAGACAAAGCCAGCCAGCCAGCCAGCCAGACAGAGCCAGATACAAATAGAGCCAGAAAATGATAAACAGAGCCAGAGGCAGAGCCAGATATAGACAGACAGAGTCAGATAGAACCAGAGGCAGATAGAGCCATCTAGACAGACAGGGCCAGAATCAGATAGAGCCAGAGACAGATAAATCCAGAGGCAGATAGACAGAGCCAGAGGCAGACAGAGAGAGCTAGCGACAGAGAGAGCCAGAGGTAGATGGACAGAGCGAGATACAGACAGACAGAGGCAGATAGACAGAGAGAGAGAGAGCTAGAGGCAGATAGACAAAGCCAGAGGCAGATAGACGGACAGAGCTTGCGACAGAGAAGCCCAAGGGAGATAGAGCGATCAGACAGACGAGGCAGATAGCAGCAGAGCTTGAGGCAGAAGATAACAGAGGAGATACAGACGACAAGGCAGGAAGACAGAGCCCGATAAAAACAAAGAGGCAATAGACAGACAAGCCAGAGGCGATAGACAGACAGAGCCAAGGGAGAAGACAGACCAAACCCGTAGACAGAAAGGCAAGGCAATAGACAAACAGAGCAGATAGACGACAGAGCCAACGTGCAGA
>CM054135.1:9874534-9877034 GCA_028751875.1 Rapana venosa
CTATCCCGTCATCCCTCTGATGTGTGTGTGGTTGTGTGTGTGTGTGTGTGTGGTGTGTGTTGTGTGTGGTGTTGTGTGTGTGTGTGTGTGTGGTGTGTGTGTGTGTGTGTGTGTGTGTTGTGTGTGTTTGTGTGGTGTGTTGTGTGAATGTGTGTGTGTGTGTGTGTGTGTGTGTGTGTGTGTGTGTGTTGTGTGTGTGTGTGTGTGTGGTGTGTGTAACAGAGACAGACAGACACAGACAGATAGACAAATACAGATAGAGACAGAGAGAATCACACCAAAGTTGGAATTGTCTACTGAGAAAAACCACCACCCACTCACTGCAATAAATCAGGGTCCATGTTTGGTATCTACGACACGACGGACGCTATAGCCGAGTGGTGAAGACCGTTCCACTTCAATCCCGTCACCGGGTCCATGAAGGCGTGGGTTCCAATCTCCGTGACGGCGTCTGGTGAATTAAGGGTGGGGGATGTTTACCATCTTCCAGGTCATCTTCAAGTGCAGACCTGCCAGTGCCTTCATATATATATATATATATATGTGTGTGTGTGTGTGTGTGTGTGTGTGTGTGTGTGTGTGTGTGTGTGTGTGCGTGCGTGTGTGTGCGTGCGTGCGTGTGCGTGTGCGTGCGTGCGTGCGTGCGTGCGTGCGTGCGTGCGTGTGTGTGTGTGTGTGTGTATAAGATCAATCTCGTCATTCATGTCAACGTTCAGTGTGGGGTTTCGAAAACACGAGACAATACCCAGCATACATCCCTGAAGTCGGAATGCGGCTACATTCACGGTGTACAAAACCGCCGGCCACACACGCAAACATCTCACCATTGGTGAACCTCCGGGGGTCTAGCCGAGGACCGAACACCTAAAGACAAGACAAGACAAGACAAGACAAGACAAGACGAGACAAGACAAGACAAGAAGGACAGTGGCTTGACCATAGAGGACAGCACAGCCCGGTCACTGTGGAATCAGTCTCTATCGATCTGCTACCGCCAATCTTCATCCATTTTGTCCCCTCACGCTACCTTCTATTTCCCTTACCTTCCCCCCCACCTCCACCCTTTCCCTCTCCCCCCCCCCCCCCCCTTCTTCCTCCTATCTTCCTGTATCACCTTCACACATACCCCTCCCCCCCCCCCACCCCCCACCCCTGTGTCTGTGTGTGTTCAGCAGGAGTGATGAAGGTCGGGTGGTGGTGGTGGTGGTGGAGGGGGGGGGGGGGGGGTAGTGATGTAGTGGACAGGACTCTTTGTTGTTGTGCTGTGCTGAGGTCAGTTGGTTGGGTGGCTGGCTGGGTGGTTAGGTGGAGGACAGAGCTGGCTGTTGGAATGGTAAGGGGTGTGAATTCGATTCCCCACAGCCCTGTGTGAACATTTGTAGCTAGTGTCCTTTTGGGTGTGGTATGGTTGTTGTTGTTGTTGTTGTTGTTGTTGTTGTTATTGTTGTTGGTGGTGGTGTTGCTGTTATTAGTGTTTTTTGATGGTGATGATGGTGAGAATAATGATGATGATGATGATGACAATGGTGGTGGTGGGGGTGGTGATGACAACGTTGGGGACGACGATGATGACGATGACGACGATGATGATGAAGACGACAATGATGATGACGACGACGACGATGATGATGACGATGATGATGACGATGATGATGATGACGATGACGACGACGACGACGACGATGATGACGACGACGACGACGATGACGACGACGATGATGACGACGACGATGACGATGATGACGACGATGACGATGACGACGATGATGATGACGACGATGATGATGATGACGACGACGACGACGATAATGATGGTGATGACGACGACTACGATGACGATATTAAGGGATGAATTCTGCTGTCTATGATGTGATATGGAGGTTGGTATCGGCATTAAAAACCCGAAACACATCCTTTCTGGTCTGTCTCTGTCACTACGTACGTGCGCGCGTCAGTCTGTATATGTACTACATACACCGGCATGCAATGTGTCTTTGTGTGCGCGAGCGCGGCGTTTTTGTGTGCCCGCATGTTGTAGTACTGTTGACGGTATGTGTCTTGTATTGTATCGTATTGCGTTGTATTGTATTGTATTGTATTGCGTTGTATTGTATTGTAGTGTATTGCGTTGTATTGTATTGTATTGTATTGCGTTGTATTGTATTGTATTGCGTTGTATTGTATTGTAGTGTATTGCGTTGTATTGTATTGTAGTGTATTGCGTTGTATTGTAGTGTATTGCGTTGTATTGTATTGTAGTGTATTGCGTTGTATTGTATTGTATTGTATTGCGTTGTATTGTATTGTATTGTATTGCGTTGTATTGTATTGTATTGCGTTGTATTGTATTGTATTGCGTTGTATTGCATTGTATTGTATTGTATTGCATTGTACTGCATTGTATTGTATTATAGTGTATTGCATTATAGTGTATTGCATTGTATTGTATTGTAGTGTATTGCATTGTATTACATTGTATTGTATTGTATTGCATTGTATT
>CM054135.1:9882034-9892034 GCA_028751875.1 Rapana venosa
AGCAATTACTTCCCTTAGACCAATTTTATTTTCGCAGTCCCCCCCCCCCCCCTTACCCCACCCCCTCACCCTACCCCACTCCACCCTACGCTCAACCACCACCACCACCACTACCATCCTGAGTTTCCTGATGAGTCAATCAAAGGGACACAACGACGGACACACACACACACACACACAAAATCAGTGATAAAAACTATACTTAGCAAATTACGTCCCTTAGGCTAACATCTGTTTTTTTGTCTCCCCTCCTACCCCCCCCCCCCCTCCCCCCCTAACACCACCACCACCCCCCCCCCCCCCCCCCCCCCCCCCCCCCCACCCCCCATCACCACCACCACCACCTCCTGAGTTTCCTGATGAGTCAGTGAGTCAATCAGTCAGTCAGTCAGTCAGTCAGTCATAGGCTCAAACGCTGACCCACAGGCCAGCTAGCTAGCCTAAGCAGCTGTGTTCAGCTGTGTGTGCCGAGTGGAGCGAGGAGGAGACAGCGCGTGAATCACACCAGGTCACTGTGACCTCACAGACCCCGTTAGATAGGAGCCGGTCCTCTGTGTGTGTGTGGTGTGTGTGTGTTGTGTTGTGTTGTGTTGTGTTGTGTTGTGTTGTGTTGTGTTGTGTGTGTGTGTGTGTTGTGTGTGTGTGTGTGTTGTTGTGTTGTGTTGTGTGTATGTGTGTGCGTGTGTGTGTGTATGTGTGTGTGAGTGTGTGTGTGTGTGTATGTGTGTGTGAGTGTGTGTGTGTGTGTGTTGTGTTGTGTGTGTGTGTGTGTGTGTGTGTGTGTTGTGTTGTTTTGTGTTGTGTTGTGTTGTGTTGTGTGTGTGTGTGTGTGTGTGTGTGTGTGTTGTGTTTGTGTTGTGTTGTGTTGTGTTGTTGTGTTGTGTTGTGTGTGTGTGTGTGTGTGTGTGTGTGTGTGTGTGTGTGTGTGTGTGTGTGTTGTGTTGTGTTGTGTTGTGTTGTGTTGTGTGTGTGTGTGTGTGTTGTGTTTGGTGTGTGTGTGTGTGTGTATGTGTGTGTGTGTTGTGTGCGTGTGTGTGTTGTGTGTGTGTGTGTGTGTGTGTGTGTGTGTGTGTGTGTGTGTGTGTGTGTGTGTGTGGTGTGCGTGTGTATGTGTGTGTGTGTGTGTGTGTGTGTGTTTTGTGTGTGTGTGTGTGTGTAGGGGTGCGTTTGTGTGTGTGTGGAAGGGGGGGGGGGGGGGGGACAGGGGCGTGAGATGAGTGTGTGTGTGTGGGGGGGGGAGGGGGTGCGTTTGTGTGTTGGGGGGTAGAAGGGGGGGTGTGAGGTGTGGAGGGGGGAGGGAGGTGGGAGAGGGGGGCGTGAGGTGTGTGTGTGTGTGTGTGGGGGGGGGGGGGGGTTGGGAGGGGGGATGCGTTTGTGCGTGTATGTTTGTGTGTGTTGTGTTGTGTTGTGTTGTGTTGCACTTTGATTTGGTTGAGTTTTGGTTGTTTTTTTGTAAAGATATAGCGTTATATAAATTCCATGTATTATTATCATCATCATTATTATTATTATCATTATCATTATCATCATTATCATCATTATCTGTGTCTGTGTGTAGGTATGTGTGTACGTAGATGCATATACATGTATGAATGGATGGATGTCCGTCTATTCGTACGTTTGTCCGGCTCTATTGGTCTCACGCTCAGTCTTCTATCCCACATGTCTGTCAGTTTTTATGTTCGCCCGTCCAACTGTCCTTCCGTCTGTTTGGTTAATATAGAAGTTGGTTGAGAGAGAGAGAGAGAGAGAGAGAGAGAGGAGAGAGAGAGAGAGAGAGAGAGAGAGAGAGAGAGAGAGAGAGAGAGAGACAGACAGACAGACAGACAGACAGAGACAGACAGACAGACAGACAGACAGAGACAGACAGACAGGCACTGAAACAGTCACAACACACACACACACGCATCCCCCCCCCCCCCCCCACACACACACACACAGGCCGCCCCCCCCCCCTCCTTCACTCTCTCTCTCACACACACACACACCACCACCACCTCCACCACCCACACACACGCCCCCTCCCCCCCCCCCCCCCCCCCCCCCCCCCCCACCCCCCACTCAAACACACACACACACAGAGGAATATGACAAATTAATAATAATATCAAACAATATAAACAAAACACGACAAAACCAAACCAAACAAACAAACAATAAAATAAATGAAAAACAAAATATTTAAACAAATCAATCGTCATTCCCCAATCAGGTTAATGCAGACCCCCTCTGGCACCAGTTCTGTCACATCAGCTGACACCCCTGTCCACAATCATCCACACTCCGCAACCCCCTCACCCACAACACAAGTCAACACAAGTCAACACAAGTCAACACAAGTCAACACAAGTCAACACAAGTCGTACAGAGGAGGGGTAGGATGGGAGAAGGGTGGGGTGGGGTAGCTGGGGTGGGATTGTGGGGTGGGGTGTGGTGGGGTGGGATGGGGTGGAGTGGGGTGGGATGGTGGGGTGGGGTGTGGTGGGGTGGGATGGGGTGGAGTGGGGTGGGATGGTGGGGTGGGATGGTGGGGTGGGTGGAGTGGGGTGGGATGGTGGGGTGGGGTGGTGTGGCTGGGGTGGGATAGTGGGGTGGGGTGGGTGGGGGGTGGGGGGGTGTGGGTGGTTGGGGCGGGGTGTTGTGGGGTTGGGTGGGTGGCTGGGGTGTTGTGGGGTTGGGTGGGGTGGCTGGGGTGTTGTGGGGTTTGGGTGGGTGGCTGGGGTGTTGTGGGGTTGGGTGGGGTGGCTGGGGTGTTGTGGGGTTGGGTGGGGGGGCTGGGGTGTTGTGGGGTTGGGTGGGGTGGCTGGGGTGTTGTGGGGTTGGGTGGGTTGCTGGGGTGTTGTGGGGTTGGGTGGGGGTGGCTGGGGTGGGGTTGGGTGGGGTGGGGTTGGGTGGGGGGGGGTGGCTGGGGTGGGATAGTGGGGTGGGGGGGGTGGGGTGGTGGGGTGGGGTGGTGGGGTGGGGTGGCTGGGGTGGGATAGTCGGGTGGGGTGGGTGGGGTGGGGTGGTGGGTGGGGTGGGGTGGCTGGGGTGGTGGGGTGGGGTGGGTGGGGTGGGGTGGTGGGGTGGGGTGGCTGGGTGGGGTGGGGTGGCTGGGGTGGTGGGGTGGGGTGGGTGGGGTGGGGTGGTGGGGTGGGGTGGCTGGGGTGGTGGGGTGGGGTGGCTGGGGTGGTGGGGTGGGGGTGGCTGGGGTGGGGTTGGGTGGGGTGGGGTGGCTGGGGTGGAATGGGGTGTAGGTGGTGTGGGGGTTTGGGGGGTGTGAGGTAGTATGGTGTGGGATAATGTGGGGTGGGTGTCGTGGGGTGGGGTGGTGTGAAGTGAAGTTTGGGGGGGGGGGGGGGGGGGGGGGGGGGGTTATGGTGTGGGGGTGGGTGGTGATGTGTGGGTGTGGTATGGTAAGGTATAGTGTTGGGTGGTGTAATATGGTGGGGGGTGGGTAGTGGGGGTGGGGGGGAGGTGGGGGTGTGGGTGTGGGGGGGTGGAGTGGGTGGTGTGGGGGGGTGTGGGGGGGTGGGGAGTGATGTGGTATGGTATGGGGGTGGGTGGGGTGGGTGGTGGGGTGGGTGGTGTGGGATGGTGTGGGGTGGGTGGTGTGGGATGGTGTGGGGTGGGTGGTGTGGGATGGTGTGGGGTGGGTGGTGTGGGATGGTGTGGGGTGGGTGGTGTGGGATGGTGTGGGGTGGGTGGTGTGGGATGGTGTGGGGTGGGTGGTGTGGGGTGGGGTGGGGGTGGGTGGTGTGGGGTGGGGTGGTGGGGTGTGGGGGTGGGTGGTGTCGGATGGGATGGTGGGGGGTGGGGTGGGGGATGTGGGGGTGGGTGGTGTGGAATGGGGTGGGGGTGGGTGGGGTGGGGTTGGGTGGGGTGGTGTGGTGTGGTGTGGGGTGGGGGTGGGTGGTGTTTTTTTGGTGTGGGGTGGTGTGGGGTGGTGTGGGGGATGGGTGGTGTGGGGTGGGGTGGATCTCAGTTTCTTTTATTCAAGTGTAACGTTGACACCACTTTTTTTTTAAAACCTCATTTGTGTACAGATCATAGAGCACATCCTCCTCCTCTCTCCTCCTCCCCTCCTCTCGTCGATCTCATCATCATCATCATCATTATCATCATCATCACCATCACCATCATCTCTCTCTCGCTCGCTCTCTCTCTCTCTCTCTCTCTCTCACTCTCGCTCTCTCGCTCGCTTCTCTCTCTCTCTCTCGCTCGCTCTCTCTCTCTCTCCTCTCGCTCGCTCTCTCATCTCTCTCTCGCTCGCTCTCTCTCTCTCTCTCTCTCTCTCTCTCTCTCTCTCTCTCTCGCTCGCTCTCTCTCTCCTCTCTCTCTCTCTCTCTCTCTCTCTTTCTCTCTCTCTCTCTCTCACTCTCTCTCTCTCTCCTCTCTCTCTCTCTCTCTTTCTCTCTCTCTCTCTTTCTCTCTCCCTCTCGCTCTCGGGATAGCCTGGTGGTTAGAGTGATGCGCTCATGATCTGCTGACCCGGGTTTGAATCCCGTTCAAGGGGATATTTTCCCTTGAAGTTAACATCAGTGCCGACTCCACTCTCTCCAAAAGTCCTTCGGATGAGACAATAAACCGAGGTCCCGTTTGCGAACGCACGCAGAACATCTTGCGCACACGTTAAATCCTGTTCCATTTTTCAGAAGAGTAGGTCATTGTGTGCCAGTGGGAACAGATGACAAGATTTACAAAACTGCATACACACGGGGACTGGATGTAAACAGAAAAAAGCACATGAGTACTTATTCCCTCATTCTCGAAATAAAAGCATTAAGCAATTATTTTTAAAAGAACCCACAACCTTCAAAACACAAGTCTGGCCCATGCTCAGTCTGTTATGCCAAGTGAATGTAGGACAGGAGAGTGTGATGTTGGGGCAGGAAAAAGAAATGAAATAAACCAATGAATCTCATTTTTGCTGAAACTATGGAACTGACTCACTCATTCAATCGCTCATTCACTCACTCATTCACTCATTAACTCACCCATTCACTCATTCACTCACCCATTCACTCATTCACTCACCCATTCACTCATTCACTCACCCAATCACTCATTAACCCACCCAATCACTCATTAACCCATCCGTTCACTCACTCACCCATTCACTCATCCATTCACTCATTCACTCACCCAATCACTCATTAACCCACCCAATCACTCATTAACCCATCCGTTCACTCACTCACCCATTCACTCATTCACTCACCCGTTCCCTCATTCACTCACAGTTCACTCATTCACCCACCCGTTCACGCATTAACTGACCCATTACCTCATTAACCCACCTAGTGGTTAGAACATTGCGCTCGCAATCTGACGACCCGGGTTTGATTCCCGTTCAAGGGGATATTTTCCCCTTGAGTTAACATCAGTGCAGACTCCACTCTCCCCAAAAGTCCTTCGGATGAGACTATAAACCGAGGTCCCGTGTGCGAACGCACGCAGAACATCTTGCGCACACGTTAAATCCTGTTCCGCTTTTCGTAAGAGCAGGCTATTGTGTGCCGGTGGAAACAGATGACAAAATTTACAAAACCGCATACACACGGGGACTAGATGTAAAAAAAAAAAAGCACATGAGTGCTTATTCCATTATCCTCGATATAAAAGAATAGATAAACCATAAATAAATAAATCGCTTCCCCACTCGGTCATTCATTCATTTACTCACTCACTCACTCACTCGCTGTCTCACTCATCATAAATGCAATCCACGAGTACGCAAAGTGATAAAAAGATGAATAGATGAAAGGAATAAGAGCAAGCTATAGCAAAGAATGAGCCATTACGAAACAATCAATCAATGAAGAAAACTGCTTGATTCCTTTTAGAAAAGAAAAAAAAAAAGAATATTTGCCGCCCTCCCTCCACACTACCCCCCCCCCCACCCCACCCCACCCACCCCCCACCACCCCACCCCTCCCCACCCCCCCACCCCTTCAATAAAAAAAAAAGAAACAGAAAAAGAAAAGTAAAGAGGAAAAAAAAAACATGTTAGAATGAAACTGTAAAAATGAAATACTCACATGTGTGTGTGTGCCTGTGTGCGTGCCTGCGTGCCTGCGTGCGTGTGTGTGTGTGTGTGTGTGTGTGTGTGTGTGTGTGTGTGTGTGATGTATGTGTGTGTGTGTGTGTGTGTGTGTGTGGTGTGTGTGTGTGTGTGTGTGTGTGTGTGTGTGTGTGTGTGTGTGTGTGTGTGTGCCTGCGTTGCGTGTCTATATGCGAATATAAAAGGAATATGGTGAATATGCGAATATGCGTTCGTGCGTGCGTGTGTATATGTGTGTGTGTGCGTGCGTGCATGTGTGTGTGTGCGTGTCTCTGCGTGTGTATACGCGTGCGTGCGTGCGTGTGCATGCGTGCGTGTATGTGCGTGCGAGCGTGCATGCATGCATGTGTGTGTGTGTGAAAGTTAACGGATTTGAAATAAATACTGTGTCAAACAGCACTAAAGTGGTCATGGTCCACTTCACACACTTGCCCTACCTGTTTTACCAGTTTACACCATCCCCCCCCCCCCCCCCCCTCTCTCTCTCTCTCTCTTCTATCTCACACACACACACACACACACAAGAAGATGAAGGACATCTCACCGACCTCATTGCTAGATGAATGTTTGTTTTGTTTCTTGCCTGGTTGAAATAGACTGTAACTTCACACACACACACACACACCACACACACACACACGCACACACACACGCCCCCACGCACAAATGTGCGCGCGTACGTACGTATACATTCTTTGACGAGAACTTAGGTCTTTTTATGAAATGAATCTTTCGGGTTTGTTTTTTTTTAATATAAATTCGTATTTTCTCTCTCTCTCTCTCTCTCTCTCTCTCTCCTCCTCTCTCTCTCCTCTCTCTCTCTCTCTCTCTCTCTCTCTCTCTCTCTCTCTCTCTCTCTCTCTCTCTCTCTCTCTGCATACGCACGGGGACTGGATGAAAAACAGCTTATTCCATTTAACCTCGACATAAAAGATTTTTTTTAATCTCTCTCTCTCTCTCTCTCTCTCTCTCTCTCTCTGTGAGCGCTCGTGTGTGTGTGTGTGTGTGTGTGTTTTGTGTGTGTGTGTGTGTGTGTGTGTGTGTGTGTGTGTGTGTGTGTGTGTGTGTGTGTGAAGTCAAGTTGTCAAGTCAAGTCAAGTCAAGTCAAATTTTTATTTCCCAGATGGTACAGTGACTATGTGTGTGTGTGTGTGTGTGTGTGTGTGTGTGTCTGTGTGTCTGTGTCTGTGTGTCTGTGTGTGTCTGTGCCTCTCTGTGTGTGCGTGTCTGAGTGTATCTCTGTGTGTATCCGTCTGTCTATCTCTGTCTCTGTGTCTGTCTGCATGTCTGTCTGTCTCGGTCTGTCTGTCTGACTGTCCGCCTGCCTGTCTGTCTGTCTATCTGTCAGTGTGTGATGACACAATTTCTCCCGTGGATCCTGTCTTTATTACAGCATAATTTCCAGTTCAGCGACTGTGAGCATTTGAAGTCCCAATGATACATCAGCCTGACATGAGTATGGAGAGGATCATGTAATCTATGAAATAACGCTGCAGGCCAATTTCACCGTGTGTGTGTGTGTGTGTGTGAGGGGGGGAGGAGGGGGGGGGGGAGTTGTAGTGTGGTGTGGTGGTGGTGGTGGTGGTGGTGGTGGTGGTGTGGTGTGGTGTTGTTGTGTGTGTGTGTGGGTAGGGTGGTGGTGGGGAGTGGAGTGGTGTTGTCTGGTGGTGGTGATGGTGGTGGTATATGTGGGGGTTGGGGGTATGTGGTGTGTTTTTTTGCGTTGTGTGTGTGTTGGGGGGGAGGGGTATGTGGTGTGTGTGTGTGTGTGTGTGTGTGTGTGTATGTGTGTGTGAGTGTGCATGTGGTGTGTGTGTGAGTGGGGTGTGGGGCGGGTGTATTTGTTGTGGTGTGTTGTGGGGTGTGTGTGTGTGGGGTGGGGGGGGGGGGGGGGGGGGGGGGGGGGGTGGGGGGGGGTGTTGTGTTGTGTTGTGTTATGCTGTGTTGTGGTATGTGTGTGAGTGTTGTGTTGTGATGTTTGGGGGGGGGACGGGGAGGGGGTGCATGCGTGCGTGCGTGCGTGCGTGCGTGCGTGCGTGTGTGTGTGTGTGTGTGTGTGTGTGTGTGTGTGTGTGTGTGTTGCTCTTTTATCTTCTCTTTTTAAAAAAAAGTTAATTACAATTTGCATCATCAGAAAAATTCGGCCCTGGAAACATGAATATATTCCAGGGATGAAAGTAACATTCAGACTGTTTTCCCTGATACCAGCTGTTCCGCCATTAAAGTGATTGAAAACAAAGCAAAACAGAACAAACCAAACCAAAACAGAACAAAACAAAACAAAACAAAACAAACAATGCATGGTTTGTTTCCCCAAATTGCTTCTTTCTTGGTGTTGGGAATTCCAAGCTTTTATGGTTTTATTGTGTTTGGTTTGGTTTTGGTTAATATTGCTGTTGTTGTTGGTATTATTATTATTGCTGGGTTTTGTTTTGATTTATAGTTGGTTGGTTAGTTGGGGTTTTTTGGGGGGAAAGGGTGCACACACCACACACACACCACTATATATATATATATATATATATATATATATATATATATTATATATATATAATATATATATATATATATCCCAAATGCTGCCTCCAAAGTTTTATCTTGTAGTGATTTTATTTCCCCAATCTTGAACAAAAATCATTTTAATGATGAGAATGAAGTTGTAACTGGTTACCTACACTTGTTTTTCCCCACTATATTTTCTCACGTATGTGATGCTCATAAACATCCTCGAGTAAGTATAGACTACCCCCCCCCCCCCCCCCCCCCCCCCCCCCCCCCCCCCCAACAAAAAAAAATATATAATATATGTTATATGTGTATATATATATATCAAACAAACGAAAACAGACAGACAAACTGACTGACAGAGAGAGACAGACATAAAAAGACAGACTTACAGACAAACACAGCAGAGATAGACAGACAGACAGACGGATCCATACAAACTATAAACTTACCCCTAAACGCACAACTCCGATCGGGCGCAAAAGGCTAAAAATACACCTCGACCCAGCCCCATCTCCAAAATGATGATGATGATGATGACGATGACGATGATGATGATGATGACGATAGCGCTAACGATAAGGAAGACTATCCATTATGATAAGGCTATCAATGACGAAATAATGACAGATTTACAGGCCCTGTCTTCCGCCAGCTTTCTCTCCCTCTCTTCCTTTGTATCGCTACCGGTGATTGGCTCGTTTTCTCTATGGCTAAGCCAATGGTATCAGGCGATATATCGAGCCGTGCGCGTGCGTGTGGCAGGCGATGGATATGTATGGGAGTGCTGTCATTAATTAATTAATTAATTACTGTATTAGGGACAATCCTGCTCTGGAAACGACCTGCCAATTATAATTATCGGATGATGTGCTGAAGTGTGGCAGAGATGGATTGGTGTGGTGTGGTTGTGGTGTGATGTGAGTGGGTGTGGTAGGGTGGTGGAGGTGGGGGGGGGGGTAGGATGGGTTGTTGTTGTTGTTGTGGGGGGGGGGGGGGGGGGGGGAAGATACTCAAAGGCCAAAAAAGCCAAACATACCAATAAAGAAATCAACAACAACAGCAACAAAAATAAAAACAAAATAAAGCCAAAAATAGCAATATCAAAGCAGAAAGCGAAATTTTTTTTTTATATTTCGACTCATGTGGGGGTTTTTCATCCAGTCCTCGTGTGTATGCAGTTTTGTAAATTTTTGTCATCCGTTACCACCGGCACACAATGACCTACTCTTCCAAAAAGCGGAACGAGTTTTAACGTGTGCGCAAGATGTTCTGCGTACGTTCGCACACGGGACCTCGGTTTATAGTCTCATCCGAAGGACTTTTGGGGAGAGTGGAGTCTGCACTGATGTTATCTCTAGAGGAAAAAATCCCCTTAACGAGATTCGAATCCGGGTCAGCAAATCATGAGCGCATCACTCTAACCACCAGGCTACCCCGTCCCCGCGACAT
>CM054135.1:9904534-9907034 GCA_028751875.1 Rapana venosa
CAGATTTAGATCATCAAAGCCAGATTTAGACCATCAAAGCTAGGTTTAGATCATCAAAGCCAGATTTAGATCATCAAAGCCAGATTTAGACCATCAAAGCCATGTTTAGATCATCAAAGCTAGGTTTAGATCATCAAAGCCAGATTTAGATCATCAAAGCCAGATTTAGACCATCAAAGCTAGGTTTAGATCATCAAAGCCAGATTTAGATCATCAAAGCCAGATTTAGACCATCAAAGCCAGGTTTGGACCATCAAAGCCAGATTTGCCAGATTTGGACCATCAAAGCCAGATTTAGATCATCAAAGCCAGATTTAGACCATCAAAGCTAGGTTTAGATAATCAAAGCCAGATTTAGATCATCAAAGCCAGATTTAGACCATCAAAGCCAGATTTGAACCATCAAAGCCAGATTTGAACCATCAAAGCCAGATTTAGATCATCAAAGCCAGATTTAGATCATCAAAGCCAGATTTAGACCATCAAAGCCAGATTTAGATCATCAAAGCCAGATTTAGACCATCAAAGCCAGATTTGAACCATCAAAGACAGATTTGAACCATCAAAGCCAGATTTAGACCATCAAAGCCAGATTTAGATCATCAAAGCCAGATTTAGATCATCAAAGCCAGATTGAGACCAAAGCCAGATTGAGATCATCAAAGCCAGATTTAGACCATCAAAGCCAGATTTGAACCATCAAAGCCAGATTTAGATCATCAAAGCCAGATTTAGACCATCAAAGCCAGATTTAGATCATCAAAGCCAGATTTGAACCATCAAAGCCAGATTTAGATATCAAAGCCAGATTTAGACCATCAAAGCAGATTTAGATCATCAAGCCAGATTTGATCATCAAAGCCAGATTTAGACCATCAAAGCCAGATTTAGACCATCAAAGCCAGATTTAGATCATCAAAGCCAGATTTAGATCATCAAAGCCAGATTTAGATCATCAAAGCCAGATTTAGACCATCAAAGCCAGATTTAGATCATCAAAGCCAGATTTAGACCATCAAAGCCAGATTTAGACCATCAAAGCCAGATTTAGATCATCAAAGCCAGATTTAGATCAATCAAAGCCTGTACAGGAAGAGGAACTACGTAGAATTGACCCTGTGACGCAATACAAATGACCTCAGATGTGAAGCAAAACACCACCCAGGCAAACAGACTGGTTACAGAAAGTGGTAGATCTTTAGCGCACGTGAAAAAAACCCACCCACGGCAACAAGAGAGTGGTCCCTGGCAAAATTCTGTCGAAAAAAAAGCCGCTCTGGTAGGAAAACAAATACAGTTGCAGACAGGAAAAGAAAAAACCAAAATGGATGGTGCTGCTCTTGTGGCGACGCAACGGGCTCTCCCCGGGGAGAGAGCAGCCCGAGGAATTTCACGCAGAGAAATCTGCCGTGACTCTTAAAGTGGTATAAGAATATAAAATAAAATATAAATAAAAAAGAGTTCTAAAACAGCACATGATTTTTTGTTTGTTTCTCAGCTAGAGCTTCGAAGTTGACCAATGGTGAGATGTTTGCTTATGCACTGAACGAAAAACCCCCAAAAGGCAGGACTGATGCGTTTCCCAAAGGGACTGCTGTATTATACCCCCATGGGAAAGCAAAGGCCTCAGGATAAGTAATTTACAATGACCCTGCACAAATGCAGTATACGTTGGATGCCATACCGTGAAAATGGCGAGGGTAGAGAACGCAGCCATGTACAGTGATGCAGAACTCCGTATGTCTGCAGTGAGGAAACAGCTGAAAATGTCACCACAAGCAGACAGTTTGGCAATTGGTGGCTGGGGTGAAGGATTTTTGTTTGTTGGTTGTTGTTGGGGTTTTTTGGGGGGGAGGAGGGAGGGAGTGTGAGTGATGGGGGAAGTGTGTGAATGTGTGAATTGTGTGTGTGTGTTGTAGGGGGTGGTGGTGGAGGGGGTGGAGGTAGCAGAACAGAAGATACCTGTGTGACTTGGCTCTACAGGCTAGTAGCCGGCAGTTAGCTGAACATGTTAATGGCATGGTCTAATCACCGGAATCGGGGACGCCGTGTGTGGAGAGAGAGAGAGAGAGAGAGAGGAGAGGGAGAGAGAGAGAGAGAGAGAGGAGAGAGATGAGATGTGTAGGTGTGTGAGAGGGGAGAGAGTAAAACTGAACTGTCCTGTCGTGATGTGTGGTGTGTGTGTGTGGAGGAGGAGAGTGGAGGCTGAACTGTCCTGTCACGTTGGGTTGTGTTGTGTGTGGGCGAGGGGCGCATGACGACGCGTGTGTGTGTGTGTGGAGAGAGTAAGTTGAATTGTTCTGTCTGTGTGTGTGTATGTGTGTGTATGTGTGTATGTGTGTGTATGAGATGAGAGTGAGTTGATATTGTGTGTGTATGTGTGTGTATTGTGTGTATTGATATTATATTGTGTGTGTGTGTGTGTGTGTGTGTGGTGTGTGTGTGTGTGTGGTGTGTGTGTGTGTTGTGTGTGTGTGTGGAGAGAGAAGAGAGGATGAAC
>CM054135.1:9912034-9924534 GCA_028751875.1 Rapana venosa
ACCAACACACACACACACACACACACACACACACACACACACACACACACACACACACAACACACAAAACACACACACACACAAGAACCCCTGCAGAGAGAAGACAAACAACAACAAAAAAGTCTGTCAAGCCAAAAAACACCAACAAGCTACTAGGCCTGTAGGTAGGTAACCTGACTCTGGTAGTGATACCCCGAAGGTAAAGAGTTACAGACACTTGGGGCCTGGCGGAAACTCGATCAGTGCTGGGGCCACAACATACTTCTCGCCTGCTCATTGTGTCGTTGTTGTCATTGTTGTTGTTGTTGTTGTTGTTGTTGGTCGTTGTTTGTTAACAGGCAAAGGTGATGTAGACTAACTAACTCCCATCGCCCTTTCTAGGCCGATGACCCTGTCTGCAGTGTGAGGAATCTGTGGGCACAGGAGGATACACGAAAGAGTTTGGGTTTTTTTTGTTCGGATCTCTATATCGTCGTTTGTAATTTTCAACAGAGAATTAGAATAAACAAGCGCGCGTGCGCAGGCTAGCAAGCAAGCAAGCAAGCAGGCAAGCGGCGCGTGCACACACACACACACATGCACACACACACACACATGCAAGCATGCACGTATGCACGTATGCACGAACACACACACACACACACTAAAATACGATAAATCTTTAACTTTGACATACGCAACGCACACATATACACACGCGCGCGTGTGCGCACGTTGTTTTTGCTTTCTTCTTCTTCTTCTTCTTCTTCTTCTTCTTCTTCTTCTCCTCCTTCTCTCGTCCTCCTCCTCCACCTTCTCCCCCTCTCCTCCTTTCTCTCCTCCTCATCATCATCGCTATCATCAATATGATCATCATTACCATTATCATGTTGTTGATGTTGTTATTTCTGCTGTTGTTATGGAGTCGTCATCAGCGATGCGATTGTTGTTGCTAATGCTGCTATCGTTGTTGTATTGAAATGTTGTTGTAAGGTAAGGGGGGTAAAGGGGTCCCATAACCTATAAGGTCGTAGGGGAGCGAGGCGTCAGAGACCTCACTTCTCTAGGGCCAGCATATTGAGGGCGGCGCCCATCTCCTCTCCCTCGCTGCTTTACCTTCCCTGACCCTAAAGAGGGCAGGTACCCATTTACAGCTGGGTGAACTGGGGGAACTGTACTGAAGCCAAGGCGCGCAAACGGTCACCCATCCAACTGGCAACCACGCTCGACGCTGCTTAACTTGGCTGGGGGAAAGCGAGTGCTCCGACCACTGAGCTATCCCGTCCCCATGTTGTTGTTGTGCTTTCCCCAAATGAAACACCCTGATATCCCCCCCCCTTTCCCTCCCAGAATATGCACTCTGACACATTCTGTATGTTTGTCCGTCGTGTACGACGATGACCTCCAAAACAGCAGAGGAGGCAGCTGCTGTTTCGGAAAATGGGCAGAAATTTGATCATAGTGGAGATGCCTTGCCCACAGTACATCCCCACTCTCTCGGCCAAGTGGGCATAAGGACAGTCAGCGTTGGAGATGTTCTCCAAAGGCCAACCAGCCCCCAGGGCTGCAGCACATAAGGACTGTGCGAGTCAAGCCTCCTAGTCAGAGAGTCCTAGTCGATCACTAAAGACTAAGCTGTAAAGTGGAATTCCATGGGTGGGAAAGCCGCTGGTCATACAGCCTCTCACTTTGCTGTTGCCCCCAGCGTCAATGGTTTAATAAAGAACTATGATAAAGCCCAGGTGCTGACGGCACGATTCACACCCTGCAAAACCTACCTGTATACCCCTTTAAGTCACGGCAGATTTCTCTACGTGAAATTCAGGCTGCTCTCCGCGTGGATAGAGTGTATCGCCACAAGAGCAACACCACCTTTGGTTTTCTTTCTGTTATTTAATGTCTGTTCACTCAAGGTGATATTAGACCACTTTGGTTTTCTTTTCCAGTCTGTATGTGTATTTGTTTCCCTATCACAGTGACTGTTTTTCTCTACACAATTTTTTCCAGGGACAACTCTCCTGTTGCCGTGGGATGTTTTACGTGGACTAGATACATGTTGCACACGGGAAAAGGTTTATCGTCTCGTCCGAAAGACTAGTACCCAGACCACCACACACGGTCTAGGTCGGGGATGGAGTGTGTGGGGGTGGGAGGGGGGTGTGGAGTTTCGGGCACAAACGAGGATCGAACCTGGACTTCTCAGTTCCTAAGCAGGGGCGTTACCTGTAGGCTACAGATCTACTGTGAGACCGTCAACTACACACTGGAAGAGGAGAAGTGTTCTATACGGCTGGTGTATATATATATGTGTGTGTGAGAAAGTCAAAGTCGAGTCAAAGTCAAAATTTTTATTTCCAGATGTGTGTGTGTGTGTGTGTGTTTGTGTTTGTGTGTGTGTGTGTGTGTGTGTGTGTGTGTGCGTGCGTGCGTGCGTGCGTGCGTGCGTACGTGCGTGAAAGTCAAAGTCAAGTCTAAGTTGTTGTTTTTAAATTTCCAGATGTGTGTGTGTGTCTGTCTAAGTGTGTGTGTGTGTGTCTGTCTGTATGTCTGTCTATGTGTGTGTGTGTGTGTGTGTGTGTCTGTCTGTCTATGTGTGTCTGTGTGTCTGTCTATGTGTGTCTATGTGTGTGTGTGTGTGTTAACACCTCACATTACAGGCAGCCACACTCCTGTTTCGTTGGGAGGGGCAATGAATGGTGCAGTGGCCGATCAGCCTGTCTAGAATGACTGCAGCGATGAGCTCCTCATCAGTATGACAGATCCACTCACCGTCCCTCATCTGTCTGCAGGCCACAATCAATACCTCAGGCACTGGAGCCGCTCAGGCACTGGAGCCGCTCTGCTGCCCCTTGCAATTCTATTCTATGCATGCGTACGTACGTGGTGCACGCAAGCATGCACGTTCTCTGTTTATTTATCTATTCTTTTATATCGAGGATAATGGAATAAGCACTCATGTGCTTTTTTTATAACATCTAGTCCCCGTGTGTATGCGGTTTTTTGTCAATTTTGTCATCTGTTTCCACATGCACACAATGGCCTACTCTTCCGAAAAGCGGAACAGCATTTAACGTGTGCGCAAGATGTTCTGCATGCGTTCGAACACGGGGCCTCGGTTTATAGTCTCATCCGAAGGATGTGTGTGTGTGTGTGTGTGTGTGTTGTGTGTGTGTGTGTGTGTGTAAGTGTGTGTGTTGTGTGTGGTGGTGTGTGTGTGTGTGTGTATGTTCTTCAATTTAATGTCTTGACACAAACGTGATATGGAGAATGTGTGTGTGTGTGTGTGTGTGTGTTGTGTTGTCTGTGTGTGTGTGTTGCGTGTGTTGTGTGTGTGTGTTGTTGTTGTGTTTCCCACAATCTAACGTCTTTCCGCAAAAGTATATTGGACGAATGTGTGTGTGTGTGTTGTGTGTGTGGTGTGTGTTGTGTGGTGTGTGTGTGTGTGTGTGTGTGTGTGTGTGTGTGTGTGTGTTGCGGCGCGGCGCGCGCGCACGCGTGCAAGTATTCTTTTTGTTAAATTATTTTTTACTTCGACGATATGAATGAACATGTGCATATTAATATTCCCCTTGTGCACCATAGTAAAGTTGTCATTGTTCCACCGACGACAATGGCCATCTTCGAAGTGTGGACATGTGTTTCAGTGAGGTGCAATGTTTCTGTTTGGCGCTGCGCGTGGTGTGTGTGTGTGTGTGCTGTGCGCACGCTCGCGCGTCGTTGCGATGTGTGTGTGTGGTTTGTGTGTGTGTGTGTGGTTTGTGTGTGTTTGTGTTGTGTGTGTGTGTGTGTGTGTTTGTGTGGGTGTGTTTGTGTGTGCGTGCGTGCGCGTACTGCGTGCTCATGTGTGTGTGCGTGCGCGCATGCGTGCGTGCACTATGTTGTGTGTTGTTATTGTGAGGGTTGTGTTTATTCGTTGATGTGATGACGTACTGTGCGATTGACGTTGTTCGCGCGCGCTGCGCGCGCTGTAGTGTGTGTGTATGTGTGTGGTAACATTTCCCCAATCACAAATGGACCCATCATCATAGAGAGGCATTGCAATCGTGGCGCAAAATGTTCTTATGCGCGCAGCGGGGAGTAGAGAGGAGATGGAGGAGAGCACGGACGATGGATGAGGTGTGATGTGGGGAGATGATGAGTGAAGACAGCAGAAGTCGACAGACGCAGTCAGACAGTAAGACAGTGAGGTAAGGAGTGGGGAGCAGGTAGGCAGGTAGGCATGAGAACTAGAGAACAATAGAATACAGAGCGACTGGACGCAGGACAGTAGAACATCGTGCCGGCGTGCTCTACTGTGTATCAGCACGCACGACGCAACTGCACAAGCACTGTACACACACTGCTCACCTCATACTCACTCTCGTTAGATCATCTACACATATCACACCCACATCAACAGCAACTCACTTACACACACTCACTATACACTCACTCTCACACAACATCACGCACACACAACACTCACTCATGATGAACACTCACGACACGAACACGAACACAACACAACAACGCACGCAGGCGCACACACACACAAGAACACGCACTGCACACACATACAACAAACTCACAACGACACAGACAGACGCGCGCGCAGCAAACAACAACGACCTCAACTACAAACATACAACTCACACACAGGCATAAAACACACAACGTCACTTACCACACACACACACACTCACACACACCACTCACACGGCGGCACACACCACTCACACACACACTCACACATCACACACACGCACACACACACTCACTCATACACACACACTCACTCATACACACTCACATCATCATACACACACACTCACTCATACACACTCACACACCACACCACGCACACACTCACACACAGCACACACACCACAACACACGCGCGCGCACACACACCACACACTCACACATACACACACACGCACACACAACACACACACTCACACGCACACACACACACACACAGCACGCACACACTCACACACACACTCACACATACACACACACGCACACGCGCACACACACACACACACATATATATATATATATATATATATATATATATATATATATATATATAATATATATATATATATATTATATATATATATATATATATATATATATATATACACACTTATAATCATGTTGATATAACTATTCGGTGGACGGACGTTAATCTGAACAACGAACACACAGACTGACCGACCAACTGACTCACCAACCGACATACAGAGAGACAGACAGACAGATACGGGAGTGGAAAGAGAAGAGAAAAAACAAAAAAGAAAACAAAGCAGTCTTTTGATAAGCGACGCTGCAGAAAAACAAACAGTTGCCTGTGTGCGAAAGGAAAGAAGATTGCAACCAACACAAGTCCGGCACAAAACAAAGCAAGTCTTGTTCGAAGAATATTTGGGGAACAAAACAAGTCAGTGTTACTCGTGGCTGGTCTAAAGTGAGTTGAAGATAGCTCTTGGCGAGCTATCAGTTGTAGGCAGCCGTATAGGCCTACAGAGCAAAGGTGTTGTGGTTTTTATTGGGGGTATAAGCAAGTCCATACCCATTGTAGTCATTTTGCGGAACAAGAGAAAGCCCTGACTATTTTTCAGATTGACTAAAAGGGGGATGAGGACTTAGTGAATTCACTGTGCAGCTTATCAACATGGGCGATGGAGATTTGTTTATCATCATTATCGTCGTTGTCATAATCGTCAATTTCATCATCATCATCATCGTCTGCGTCCGTCGTCTCATCATCATCATCATCATCGTCATCATCATCACCATCATTCTCGTGTCGTGAGGCAACAAGCAATCAAACTCACCTTTCTTTTCTTTCTGGGTTGTGTTTGTTTGTTTGTTTGTGTTCTTCTGCAAGAGCTCTGAGGTTCACCAATGGTGGGATTTTGCGTATGCGACCGTTTTTATCCTCTATTAAGGTAGCCGCATTCCGACTGCGGGGAAGATCACCTTTCGGATGTGAGTACAATGCTCACACAGATGGCCTCGATGAAATTGAGTGTTGATGGGTTGTTGTTGTTGTTGTTGTTGTTGCAAATTCTTGGCATTTTTCGTTTTTAAAATTTCCCGTGTGGGGATGACAGGGGCCTGTAAGTATAAATAGCATTCCCAGCTTCTGATATGTTGTGCCAGGAATTCCCTCTTTTCTATCCCTCTCTTTGATTCTACCTTCTTCCTTTTCTTCCTGTCACCCTCCTCTTGTCTATTTTCTGCCTTCTTTGGTCCATTCTCCTGCCTTTTTAATATTTTTTTTAAACCCTAGATAGACTTAAAAGATAACAATTCTCTGCTACGCCGAAGTCGGATGCGCTGGGCTTGATATGTTCGGAGTTTAACGGCAGCGCAACACAACGCATTTTCGCTCATATGACAGACAACAATAGTTGCTGTCTGACGACGACGACGACGACGACGACGAAGAAGAAGAAGAAGAAGAAAAAGAAGAAAAAGGAGGAGGAGGAGGAGGAAGAGGAGGCCCAGCATGCACTCTGAAGCTGGAGAGCAATGGGCTCCGCCAGGTTCAACCTGACCACAACACACTCCTTGAAATATCCCAGTGCTGTGCTCAAACGACTCCGCAAGAAGTTTAGAGAGAAGTCAGGTCAAAGGAAGACAAGTTCATTGGTAGAAGAATGGAGTTTTCTGTGAGGTGGGAGTTTTAGTTTTTGCATTGCATCCAGAATGTTAAGGCAGAGGTGTCCCATAACCTCTGTGGTCGTAGGGGAGTGAGGCATCAGAGACCTCACTTCTCTAGGGGCCAGCATATTGAGGGCGGCGCCCATCTTCTCTCCCTCGCTGTTTTACCTTCCCTGACCCTAAGGAAGGCAGGTACCCATTTACAGCTGGGTGAACTGGGGAAACTGTACTGAAGCCAAGGCGCGCAAACGGTCACCCTCCAAGTGGTAACCACGCTCGTGTGCTTTTTAACATTTTCACCAGTTCTGCCGTTTAAACAGTGCGAGTGTGAGCGCCGGTAAGTTGGAGAGAGAGAGAGAGAGAGAGAAGAAGAGAGAGGAGAGAGAAGAGAGAGAGAGAGAGAGAGAGAGAGAGAGAGAGAGAGGAGAGAGAGAGAGAGAGAGAGGAGAGAAGAGGAGAGAGAGAGAGACTGGCTTAGGCTTTGCCACATCACTGACATAACTCGAGGAAGATAGTGAACCACTCTTCAGTGCAGCACACTTCAATGACTCGTCCAAAGTTCAGGAAAGAAGAAAGAAGAGGATGAGAAGGAGGAGAAGGAGGAGGAAGAAGATGAAGAAGGAGACGGAAAAGGAGCAGGAGGATGAGGAGGAGAAGATGTAGGTGGTGATGATGATGATTGTGATGAATGAAATGGATGAAGAGCATGATGAAGAAGATGGATGAGAGGGTGATGATAATGATGATGATGATTTTTAAAAAAAATTATTCTTACTATTTCGAAGATAATGGAATAAACACTCATCTGCTTTTTTACACCCAGTACCCGTATATTTTATAAATTTTTGTCATCCGTTCCCACCGGCACACAATGGCCGACTCTTCCAAACACCGGAACGGGTTTTAACGTGTGCGCAAGGTGTTCTGTCTGCGTTCGCACACGGGACTTCGGTTTATAGTCTCATCGGAAGGACTGGATGAAAACAAGGACAATGACCAGGACTGTTACGCAGGACCCTCTCGCTCTCCTGGTTTGGTAAGTCTCATGACTAATTGACCCTGTACACACGGCCAGCTGAGGGCCAAGCCTTCAACCTCAATGAATGAATGAATGAATGTAGAGGGATGGCCGCTGACTGTTGTGGTGGCCGGTAACTGCGGGGATGGGTGGTGACTGCAGTGATGGTGACAGCAGGGATGGTGACTGTAGTGATGGTGACTGCAGTGATGGTGACTGCAGTGATGGTGACAGCAGGAATGGGTGGTGACTGCAGTGATGGTGACTATGGTGACTGCAGTGATGGTGACTATGGTGACTGCAGTGATGGTGACTGCAGGAATGGGTGGTGACTGTAGTGATGGTGACTGCAGTGATGGTGACTGCAGTGATGGTGACTGTAGTGATGGTGACTGTAGTGATGGTGACTGCAGTGATGGTGACTGCAGTGATGGTCACTATGGTGACTGCAGTGATGTGACTGCAGGAATGGGTGGTGATTGTAGTGATGGTGACAGCAGGGATGGTGACTGCAGTGATGGTGACTGCAGTGATGGTGACTGCAGGAATGGCTGGTGACTGTAGTGATGGTGACTGCAGGGATGGTGACTGCAGTGATGGTGACTGCAGGAATGGGTGGTGACTGTAGTAATGGTGACTGCAGTGATGATGACTGTAGTGCCGGTGACTGCAGTGATGGTGACTGCCAGTGATGGTGACTGCAGTGATGGTGACTGCCAGTGATGGTGACTGCCAGCGATGGTGACTGCAGTGATGGTGACTGCAGTAATGGTGACTGCAGGGATGGTGACTGCAGCGATGGTGACTGCAGTGATGGTGACTGCAGTGATGGTGACTGCAGTTATGGTGACTGCAGGAATGGTCGGTGACTGTAGTGATGGTGACTGCAGTATTGGTGACTGCAGTATTGGTGACTGCAGTGATGGTGACGGCAGTGATGGTGACTGCAGAGATGGTGACTGTAGTAATGGTGACTGCAGTGATGGTGACTGCAGGGATGGTGACTGCAGGGATGGTGACTGCAGGGATGGTGACTGCAGGGATGGCCGGTGACTGCAGGGATGGTGACTGCAGTGATGGTGACTGCAGTGATGGTGACGGCAGTGATGGTGACTGCAGTGACGGTGACGGCAGTGATGGTGACTGCAGAGATGGTGACTGTAGTAATGGTGACTGCAGTGATGGTGACTGCAGTGATGGTGATTGCAGTGATGGTGACTGCAGGAATGGGTGGTGACTGTAGTAATGGTGACTGCAGTGATGGTGACTGCAGTGATAGTGACTGCAGTGATGGTGACTGCAGTAATGGTGACTGCAGTGATGGTGACTGCAGGGATGGTGACTGCAGGGATGGTGACTGCAGTGATGGTGACTATGGTGACTGCAGTGATGGTGACTGCAGTGATGGTGACTGCAGGGATGGTGACTGCAGTGATGGCCGGTAACTGCAGTGATGGTGACTGCAGTTATGGTGACTGCAGGAATGGTCGGTGACTGCAGTGATGGTGACTGCAGTATTGGTGACTGCAGTATTGGTGACTGCAGTGATGGTGACTGCAGTATTGGTGACTGCAGTATTGGTGACTGCAGTGATGGTGACGGCAGTGATGGTGACTGCAGAGATGGTGACTGTAGTAATGGTGACTGCAGTGATGGTGACTGCAGTGATGGTGATTGCAGTGGTGGTGACTGCAGGAATGGGTGGTGACTGTAGTAATGGTGACTGCAGTGATGGTGACTGCAGTGATGGTGACTGCAGTGATGGCGACTGCAGTGATGTGACTGCAGGGATGGCCGATGGTGACTGCAGTGATGGTGACTGGAGTGATGGCTGGTGACTGCAGTGGTGGCTGGTGACTGCACCGATGGTGAATGCAAGGATGTCAGGTGGTGATTGCAGGTGGTGATTGTAGGGATGGCAGGTGGTGATTGCAGGGATGGCAGGTGGTGATTGCAGGGATGGCAGGTGGTGATTGCAGGGATGGCAGGTGGTGATTGCAGGGATGGCAGGTGGTGATTGCAGGGATGGCAGGTGGTGATGGCAGGGATGGCAGGTGGTGATTGCAGGTGGTGATGGCAGGGCATTGTGGTGGCAGACTGTGCATAAGCAGACAAACAGGACAGATAGGGCTGAAATCAATAACTACCACAATGTCTGGCTGCTGTATTTGCATCATTTCCATCACATCGTTATCTGTCTGTCTGTCTCTCTTTCTCTCTTTGTCTCTCTGGTATCTGGCTTATCACAATCAACCTTTGTCATTGTCATTGTCATTGTGACTGTCAGTGTGTGTGTGTGTGTGTTGTGTGTGTGTGTGTGTGTGGGTGTGGGTGTGTGTGTGGGTGTGGGTGTGGGTGTGTGTTGTCAGTACAAGTTATATTAATCTGCTAATGGATAGATGATGATGATGATGATGATGATGATGATGATGATGATAATCATCATGATGATCATGGTGGTGGTGGTGGTGTGTATGTGCGTGCGTGCGTGTGTGTGCGTGTGTGTGTGCGCGCGCGCGCGCGTTAATGCATGAATGCCTGTCTGTCTGTCAGTCTGTGTCTACGTATCTCTGTGCATTATGTCTCTGTGTGTAGAAGAGTGCGTCTGTGAGTCATATTCTGGGTGACAGTGAGACTGTCTCTGTGCCGATGTTTGGATGAATCAGCAGCATCAATGCAGCCTCACCTCATCCCACCCCCTCACCTCCACCCCACCCCATCCCCTCACCTCCACCCCACCCCCTCGTTGCCAAACAACAGGCACCAATGCTTTTCCTGCCGCATCATTCTCTTCAGCCTGCAGGCAGCTATCAGTGTCGGGCTTCGGCGAGGCCACCCGTCTGAAGAGGTCCCGCAGTGTTGGGTTTTCCGTTATGGTATTCTATAGATGTCAATTCACCAGGCAGGAGATGGCGGTTTGTTGATGGTACAGCCCCTAAATCGGATAGCTCCGCTGGGACTAGAATACAACCGAACTAAGCCATAATGCTGTTAAAGCCTGATAGTGTAGAGTTTTCACGCCATGTTCTTCCAGATTGGTATCTGAATAACTTGACGTTCACTTGGAAGAGGTGTTCAGATGTCCGTTTACGTCATCTCAAAGTGGTGTACAGACGTCAGATTACGGGCCACTTCAAGGTGTGAAGACGTCATCACAACGCTGTGTAAAGACGTCAGCTCACGTCACCTTAGAGAGGTTTTAAGGCGTCCGTTCCTGTTCATTTAAAATTAGTTATAAGACTGATGTTAGAAGGCACGCGTGCGCGCGCGCGTGCACACACACACACACACACATACACACACAACACACAGAGACACAGAGAGAGACAGAGGCAGAGACAGGGAAATACTGACGTTAGAACCGCGCGCGCGCGCGCACACACACACACACACACACACAACAGAGAGAAAGAGAGAGAGAAAGAGAAAGAGAGACAGAGAGACAGAGACAGAGACAGAGAGCGGTAAAGCAATTTCCTGTGTGATATATCTTTGATTTCTTTTTCCTTTCCTTTTCTTTTTATTTTATTTTCCCCCAATTCTTTCTGTTCTTTTTTTCCCCCTCGGTTCAGGGTGGTGTGACATTCATGGCTGCAATCCACAACCGTTGCCCTGGCAAAATAGCGCCACAGACCATCACGTGAGTTTGGGAGGGAAAAGGAGGGGTGGGGGGTGGCATAGAAGGATGGAGGAGGGTGGAGGGGGGTGGGGGGGGGGGGGGGTGATGACGGTCAGAGTTTGAGCAAATGCCATTTCAGGCTTGGAAATATCAGCTGTCGAGAGAGGTCGTCTCCCCTTATCACTAATTCATGTGGCATCGCTGATTGAGCTTCTATGTGATGTGTGTGTGTGTGTGTGTGTGTGTGTGTGTGTGTGTGTGTGTGTGTGTGTGTGTGTGTGTGTGTGTGTGTGTGTGTGTTGTCTGTCTGTCTGTCTCTTTATCTATCTCTGTTTCTGCCTGTATCTATCTCTGTCTGTGTCTATTTCTGTCCCTATCTCTGTTCCTATCTCTGTCTCTATCCCTGTTTCTGTCTGTGTCTATCTCTGTCTCTGTTTCTATCCCTGTGTGTGTGTGTGTGTGTGTGTGTGTGTGTGTGTGTGTGTGTGTGTGTGTGTGTGTGTGTGTGTGTGTGTGTGTGTCCGTCTGTCTGTCTGTCTGTTTCTATCCCTTTCTGTCTGCGTCCATGTCTGTCTCTGTCTAAGTGGCACTAGTAGAGGCAGAACGACACATATACGTGGTTCTGTTGACATTTAAAAAAAAATTGTCATGGTCAATGTTACTGTCATTGTTATCCTCTGCCTCCGTCTGTCTGTCTGTCTGTCTGTCTCTGTCTTCCAGTCAAAATCTCTTATGTCACACACACACACACACACACACACACACACACACACACACACACACACACACACACAGCACAGAGAGAGAGAGAGAGAGAGAGAGAGAGAGAGAGAGAGAGAGAGAGAGAGAGAGAGACAGACAGACAGACAGACAGACAGACAGACAGTCAGGCAAACAGACAGAGACAGAGACAGACATACAGACAGACACAAACAGACAGCACGGACGTTAGACAGATAAACAGACAGACAAGGCAAAAACACACATACCGACACAACAGAAAGCAGAGACAAGAAAGAGACGACCCTCCCCCCAAAAAAACCCACACCAAACAAACACCCAAACCAAACAACAACCCCACCCCAAAAGACAGCGATACAGCAGACTAGACAATCTGACTAGACACAGACAGACTAAACAAACAAACAAAACAAAAACAAAACGAAAAACAAACAAACAACCAAACAGACAGACAGAGAAAAGACAGACTAAACAAACAAACACAAGCAA
>CM054135.1:9929534-9967034 GCA_028751875.1 Rapana venosa
TCTCTCTGCTCTTTTCTTCTTCTTCTTCTTCTTCTTCTTATTTTTGTTTCTTCCAATCGATTAACGTCTGCAGAAAGAAAATCGAAGTATACGCATGCTTATTCTGTTACCCCTGAAAAATAAAGATGAAGATTCATTCTCTCTCTCTCTCTCTCTCTCTCTCTCTCTCTTTTCTCTCTCTCTCTCTCTCTCTCTCTCTCTCTGTCTCTGTCTGTCTTTGTTCTTTTCTTCTTCTTCTTCTTCCTGTTCTTTATTTTTGTTTTTTCCAATCGATTATCGTCTGCAGAAAGAAAATCTCAGTATGCGCATGCTTATTCTGTTACCCTTGAAAAATAAAGATAAAGATTAATTCTCTCTCTCTCTCTCTCTCTCTCTCTCTCTCTCTCTCTCTTCCTCTCTCTCTCTGTGTCTGTCTGTCTGTCTTCTCTCTCTGTCTCTCTGTCTTTGCTCTTTTCTTCTTCTTCATGGTCTTCTTCTTTATTTTTGTTTCTTCCAATCGATTATCGTCTGCAGGAGGAAAATCCACGCACACGGCCACTACCAACCAATACTTTCAGCCCCTGTTGTGCCATCGTGTTGCAACTCACGTAGGAAATGTCTGGAGGCGAAAATCAACTTGAATTAGGCTTACAACATACTGGCCTGTGCGTGGGAACCCCAGCTACCAGCAAGACTGAGTGGACGAACATACTGCACGTTTCGTTTTGGTGTGTGTGTGTGGGTGTGGGTGTGTGTGGGGGGGGGGGGGGGGGGGGGTGGTTGTGTGTGTGTGTGTGTGTGTGGGGGGGGGGGGGGTTGTGTTGTGTGTGTGTGTGTTGTGTGTATGTGTGAGGGGGGGGGGGGTGTTGTTGGTGTGGGTGTGTTTTGTGTTGTGTTGTGTGTGTGTGTGTTGTGTGTGTGGAGAATGGGGGGAGGGGTGGGGGGTTGTGTTGTGTTGTATTGTGTGTGTGTGTGTGTGTGTGAGGGGGGGGGGGTGTTGTTGGTGTGTGTGTTGTATGTGTGGATTGTGAGAGGTGGGGGGTGTTGTTGGTGTGTGTGTTGTGGTTTGTGTGTGTGTGTGTGTGTTGTGTTGGGGTGTGTGTTGTGTGTGTGTTGTGTGATGTGTTGTGTTGTGTTGTGTGTCAAAGTCAACTTTTATTTTCAGATGGTACATTGAATAACAGTAACAACAGTGCATTTGCTTTTTTTCATCAAGCCATCTAATCTCTGTATTTGTGTGTGGTGGTGGGGGGGGGGTGGGGGGGGGGTGGGGTGGGGGGGGCGTGATGTGTTGTGGTGTGTGTGTATGTGAGTGTTGGTTCTGTGTGTGTGTGTGTGTGTGTGTGTGTGTGTGTGTGTGTGTGTGTGTGCTTGAGTGTGTGTGTGTGCGCGCGCGTATATGTGTGTGGTATGTATGGGTGGGCGCCTGCTTGCGTGTGTGCGTTCAAGCGTGCGCTTGCGTAGGTGGATCGGTGGTCTAGAGGTAACGCGCCTGTCTAGAAAGCGAAAAGTCCGGGTCTGAAGTGTGCGGTGGTTCGTACCCCGTTTGGACCGGAAATTTTTCCCCCATCCATTAGACCATGAGTGGTGGTCTGGGCGCTAGTCTTTCGGATGAGACGATAAACCGAGGTCCCGTGTGTTACAGGTAATTATTTAGCGCACGTAAAAAAACCCACGGCAACAAGAGAGTTGTCCCTGGCAAAATTCTTAGAAAAAAGCCACTCTGATAGGGAAACAAATACAGCTGCAGGAAAAAAAAAGAAAAAAAAAAAAAAAAAGGTGTGATAAGGGTGGCGCAGCGCTAAGTGGCGACGCGTTCTCCCGCTCTCCCCGGGGAGAGCAGCCCGAATTTCACGGAGAGAAATCTGCCATGACTTAAAGTGGTATGAAATAAAATCTGAGCGCTTTGATTTGTTGCTTTACAAGATTCAGCGCTATATAAATTCCATACATTATTATTATTATTATTATATAAATACATATATGTGTATTGTGGTGTACATGCAGGTGTGTATGTGTGTGTGCGTGTGCGTGTGCGCGAGCTCGCGTTCGCGCGCGCGCGCGTTGTGTATAAAGCTGCCCAAACTGCAAGAAACTGCACCCCTGCCCAGATAAAGCCCTTTATGTTGCGCTCCTGCCAGGCAATCCTATAGTGTCAATGGCAATATTAGGGGGGAAAAAAGGTAGGCCTAAGCTTGTTTGGCGTAAAGAGATATTGTTTAGTAGAACAAGCCGCTATACATCAGGATACTACTAGTAGCACAGCAACAACAAGCTTCAAGCCCATATCGTGGTGCACGTTTACACACACGCGCGCGCGCGCACACACACACTCTCTCTCTCTCTCTCTCTCTCACACACACACACACACACACACACACGATAAGTGTTATTAATCAATTATGATCGAGGTAAGCTTATTGGAGAAAAACAAAAGAAACCAAACGCGCCCGCCGAAGCAGAATGATTCACCAACACTCGATGACTAGCTCGGGATCATAATTTATAATTATTGTAACCTGACCTACAGCAGGCCGGTTCTTCTTCATGAAAACTATTTCAATGAAACTGAATCTTTTGAAATTTTGTGATAGGCTACTGTGTATCAATTCAATCCAATCTTCATCAACAGTATCTATAAAAAAAACAACACCTGATAACAACAGCAGCAACAACAGTAACAATGAGCATATTGATAATAATGACAATGATGGTAAAGGCCTAACCTATTTATTAATTCATTTTCAAATTCTCTCTCTCTCTCTCTCTCTCTCCAGTTTTTCCCAGTTGGGACAAGAGACACAGGTAGCCTAGCCTAGTCCGCGGCAGGAGTCCACAACGTGAATAATAAACACAGAAGCGCCAATTTAGATATATCATATTGGGCTATGAGCTAGATCTACACTTTGCTGATTAAAATTAGATTAATAATAATTTATTGCGACTAAGACCACTATCAGTCTTGCGACCTACGGGGCAACTGTGTCTCAATCTCCATGCAGCCAATCGTGTGATTCGTATCGTTGTGCACGTGCACACACTCTAGCTACCTGCGAACCTCGGGTCACTATTTTTAAACAAAATTGCTTTGAATATTACACGCTGAGGGTTGGGGGAAAAAAAGTCGTATGACTCATTTTTAGCCGGGCCGCAACGCGGAGACCTCTTGCAGACGACAACTGCTGGAGCAGACGTTCGCACGTTTCACAGTTGTATACACATCGATCATTTCTCTTTCACAGGGGTGTGGGCACATAGCATTATCGTCTGCACGGGTACCGGGAAATGATTCTGACGAAGAACTCATTTTTTATTCAAAGAAATTGAAAGCCTATCATATCAGGACGCAAAATTAATACATCATATGCGATCACGGTATGAAATAGACGGTTTGTTAGTCTACCTTTCTGGTAGAACACCTGTGCAGGGAATTCCCGAATCCTGTCACCCCCTCCATATGTAATCGTCTGCCGCCATTGATCCACAGAGCCGGCCCAACTCGGAGCGGTTTCAAAACTCCTGCGCGAACAGCCGGCGGCTGCATTGTGTTGTTGGGAGCTGCGGAGGCAGTTTGTTGTTAGTGGCTGGGATACTTTTTTCGATCGTCCAAGTTGTCGACTGTCATTGTTTCGAACGCGACTGTGCATGGTCCGGATGCAAGATGAGCACAGAGGAGAAGCGTGATTTGAGCCAAAGTGAGGTAGGCACAAAACGAAGTTTGTTTTAGTTTGATGCTTGCTTGTCTGAGGGATCGACCCATCCAGCATTGTTTATTGCTGTTGTAAAGTACATTATTGAAGCGTCGGGCCAACGCGTCCCTTTTTAATGAGGCAGAGATTTGTGCACAGCTTCGAACTGCACTTTTCGGCTGTGCAGTGTGTTGTGTTTGGCGGTACACAGTTGGGGTTTAGCCTAGCCTAGCCTAGCCTAGTCGGCAGTTGGGAAAATCAGTTGTGCGTTGCAGGTCTGCCAAGATCGGAGCCTGCAGAAGACATAGGACTAAGTGTGTGTGTGTGTGTTTGTGCGCGCGCGCGCGCGCGCGTGTGTGTGCGCGCACGCGCGTGTGAGCGCACGCGCGTGTGAGAGACAGAGAGAAAGAGTGTATGTGGAGAGAGAGCTCTCTAGTCTAGCTAGGGAGGAGGTATGTCTTATATTATGACATCAGTGTATGCCAGAGTAATACAGTGCATGCTACCACCACATAGCGGAGCTGTTCACAAGGCCTTTAAGTTCAACATTTACCTGTTCTGTCAACAGCATTGGAAAGGTCTCTAGTCTCATGTTTGAAATTCAGCCCATTTCATTCTGATAATCCCACTTGGGGATGCTGAGGGGTCTGACAGTATGAATAGCATCCCCACCTTGTGTAAATTATGTGCTATGAATTCCCTCTTTTATATGTGTCCCTCCCTTTGTTTTCGACTTGTTCCATTCCTTCCTGTCACCTCCTTTTTGTTTATTTTCTGCCTTAATTCTCTCTCACGGGAAAGCCTAGTGGTCAGAACATTGCGCTCACAATCTTACGACCCCGGTTCGATTCCCTTTCAAGGGGGATATTTTCCCCAGGAGTTAACATCAGTGCAGACTCCACTCTCCCCCAAAAGTCCTTTGGATGAGATTATAAACCGAGGCCCCCTGTGTGTGAACGCATGCAGAACATCTTGCGCACACGTTAAATCCTGTTCTGCTTTTCATAAGAGTAGGCCATTGTGTGCCGGTGGGGACAGATGACAGAATTTCCAATTCCGCATACACACGGGGACTGGATGTAAAAAAAAGCACATGAGTGCTTATTCCATTATCCTCGATATAAAAGAATAAAAAATCCTACACTGAAGTTGGATGAGATGGGCCTGACTTGTCAGGTGCTTAACGGCAGTACTACAGGTTTTGGTCATATGCCAGACAATAGTTGCTGTCAGAGTGTTCAGCAAAGAAGAAGAATTCATGATAAAACTTGAGGCCTAAGGGCAAAACAAAATTATGTAGAAAAAGCTACTCTTTATACAGGAATATGAGATGAGACAGGGACAAAATCAAATTAACAGTACAGCACACTAGCAAAACTGATCTGGTCCTGTCTGAACAGCTAGATTTGACAGTTCATGGGAAAGAACTGCACGCGAGATCAGCCTGCAGCAGCAGCAGCAGTGTGCCGGTCTGGGTGGTCTGTTGTCATTGGTCAGTGACAGCAGTTCTTCCCCCTGCATTGCTGCAGAGCTCTGTCGCAGTGTCTGGCATTGGTGACCAACTCTCTGAACACTCAGTTGCATGGGCTGCTTGGTATCATCCCTCAATGAAAACCGATTTCACATTTTCAGATAGACCTGGGTGTTTCTCTTTTTTTTAATGTTCAGTAGATGATCTTTTATCAATTTTTGAGGACTAATTAATGGAAACTTCAATGGTGACCCAACGGTTGACAGACTATGGGATGTAAAGGGTGATCAATATCTGTTTAAAAAATTGTATGCACTCGTGCATATATAAAACATGTGCATTCATGCATGCTTGCATTAACATGGGCACATGCACACACTTAACATACATTACACACTCAAAAGCAAAAAACACAGTTACACACAACACAGTCACACACACACACACACGCACGCACGCACACGCACACACGCACACACACACACACACACACACACACACGTCAACTCATTTTGTCAATTTTATTCAAACTCAAGTGTGTAATATATTACGCTGTACAGCAAAGAGCTTCAAAACCCTCCCATGCTTTTTAGATTCTTGAATGTTTGCTCTACACTCGGCCTGTTGAAATGGAAAAAAAGAAAGTTGACAAGAGTGTATTAAATTACATTTCAATATTCCACTTTTTTCTGCACGTTTTTGATAACTTTTGTGTGTGAATTGTTTACATTGTTCGGAATGAATTATGTGTGGTGGGAGTCAGATGGCCACAGACTGGCGCTGTTCCAACTCAACCAGCGGCAGGCACCAGGGGAGAGAAACCATTCATTTTCATAGCCTGCTTTATGTTTGCCTCTGTGGGTTTCTGTTTAATTAACTTTAATGCATTCCACAAATTTCCATCTCCATGGTTAATTGGTTAGACCATGAAGAAATATTTCAAATCTTTTTCTAGAAATTTATGCTATGTGTGCATGCCTTCACCAGTCTTTTTCTTTCTTTTTGATTTTCTGTCATATTTTGTGGAAAAGTCTTTTTGTTTTGTTTTGTTGTTACTTTTTTTGTAATATATACTGCTTTTTGTTTGGACCTGAAGACAAAACCAGCTGTCTTGTTCAGTGTCTCAAACAATTCTTTCATTCAAAACGCTTTCTAAAGACCACCCTCTCCTCCCCTTTTTTCACCCCTCCTCTTCACCCTTTAAGTCATAAAAAATCTGGGTTCAGTTGATCTAGATTTCTTGTTTTAATCACTTTGCCTATTGTCCTATTGAGTATTTTGTTTGTTTCGAGTTTGTATTGTTTTTTCCCCATTCTCTCTCTCTCCGAGTCTCTCTCTCTGTGTCTGTCTGTCACTGTGTGTGTGTGTGTGTGTGTGTGTGAGAGAGAGAGAGAGAGAGAACTCTGAAATGTTTTAATGTACTATCGCCATGGCCACAATACAAACAACAAAAATAAGAGGGTGGGTGGTGGGTGGGTGACACCAGATCATAGTAACTGTAACGTGTACAGTACAAATAGTTGTGTACAATAAGCAGCCTTATTATCATAATTGAGTCAGTTGTATCTCTATCTCATCATATGGCGTTATAATGAAAAAACAAGAAATTATATACATAAGCATGCACCGCGCGCAACCTGCACACGAAACAGACTACGCAAGCAACACACAACACACACACACACAACACGCAAAACGCACGCACACCATGCGCAATTACAACACCCACAAAAAAACATCAGACATACACTCGGCACACAAATAAACGCAACACCCAACATACACACACCTCACACACACATAAACGCACACAAACTTAAACACATGCAGACAAATATTAATCTTTGAGCATAGACTCGATTACTACATCGTTATCACATGTAAAACATTGCATTTCCTCATATACGTGAACTTAAATGATAACTTTTTCTTTTCCTTTTCTTTTTTTAAACTGTAACGAATAAACAATAGCTTTACAAATAAGCATCTTTCAAACAGCAACCACAAGATATTTGCCATTATATAAACAAAACATTCAGTTGAAAAGAAATTACAATACAATCAAATGCTTTATTCTTAGGTTAATTGAATGGAAAATATACTGGACGTTTTTATTGCATTATCATTATCAGTTGTGACTGTAGCAATCGGTGGATCGGTTAATTAAGAAAGTCCTTCAGGAATTTTCCGTAAATGGGAATATGTAGGACAAACAAAAGAATAATGCTGCTCATCTTCCTTGCTGTCCTGCAAAATGGACAAGCTTTTTTCTGCATTAAAAAACTGAAACGGTGTGCATTTGCATTCAATGGAGAGGCATTAATTCTTATTGCGATATAGAACCTAAAACAATATACGTATCAACATTGCAAATATATTTCTCTTTTCGAAGATTATTTTAAAGGACGATAACATTCATACCTTTCACGATCTCTTATTGTGCCTGTCCATTCTTGAATGAAAAAGTCAATGAGTCTTTGTTTAAATAATTTCAAAACATTTTAAAATCCCTACTCCTTGCTGTAACCAAACAAAATTAAATCTTTCTCACATAAAATTTCTCTTATTTTGGACACCAGCAATTTTTTCCATTTCTGTCCATTTCAACGCATTTGGTAGTTTATATGGCAATCTTTCAGTACTCATATGCAGTAATTTGAACCAATATCTTAGAACAAGGACATAAAGAATTCACATATAGAGGTATCGTCCCAAATCGCCATAAAACCATTCTATTTGGGTTTTGACTGGGACACTAGGAACGTTTGATGCCATCATATGGACTTTTTCTACTGATCTAATTTTGATAGCCCCCATATTTCTGATGAATAGATATAGAGCAAGATAGGCTGCATTTTTGCATCAAAAATCTTAAAGAAAGTTTGCAGCATTTCTTTATACTTTGGAAAGCTCTGTTTAATGTACAATGCTTTTTTACCCTAGTTACTAAGTGCTTAGTTCCTCTTCATATAACCATTGTTGTGAAACTGAAACCCTAAATAACAGTAACTATTGACTACCTCTAGCTTTTTATCATTGAAATACCATTGTTCATGTCGACCTAAATATCCTCCCTTTCTGAATACCATTACTTTTGTTTTGTCAGTGTTTACATTTAGTTTCATTTCATTACAACAATTGTCTAATATATTAAGCTGATTTTGCAGACCACCTGCAGTTGTTGACAATAGGACTACATCGTCAGCAAAAAGTAGGATAAACAATTCCTTTTGACCTGGCAAAAGTTGGATACCATGTTTCCCCCTAGCATCTATGTAGTTAGCTAACTGATTTATATAGACAGAGAATAATGTAGGGGACAGTACACAACCTTGTCTGACCCCAACTGGGCATTCAAAGAATTCTGTCAGTTCACGATTTACACGCACACATGAAAGCAACGAAGAGTACATAGATTTTAAAGATGCTAAAAACTTTCCGTTTACACCCTGGTTTTTCATACAATTTAGATGTTTATCATGATGGACAGAATCGAATGCTTTTTTTGAAATCTACAAAGCAACGTATAACTTCTTACCTTTCTTTAGCATACATTTTTGCACAATTGCATATAAATTATAGATTTGATCAATCGTGGAGTAACCCCTACGGAAACCTGCCTGACTCTCAGAAATCATTTCATTATCTTCCAACCAGCTGTATAACCTTGCATTTAACACTGTGGTGTAACACTTTGATATTATACTCAGTAAAGATACTCCTCTGTAATTGTCTGTTTTTTCAGGATCTCCTTTTTTATATATTGGTATGATTATAGCTTTAGACCATTCCGATGGATATTCACCTGAGGTAAAGGCAGCATTAAAAAGTTTTACCAGGAACCCTAAGACACTTTTACCCCCATTTTTTAACATTTCACCTGACACCTCATCCATCCCACTTGCTTTTCTTAACTTGAGTCTTGCAATTGCATGAACTACCTCTTCTTCAGATATATCCTTGTTCAAAAAATGATCTACATCATTCAAAACATCAACATTGATATAGCTTTCAACAGTTTCCTGATTATTGCAAAAAACTTCTTTAAAATAGTTAAACCAATCATCATTGCTAATGTTGTTGTAAATTATTTCCCGATTGCTATAACCCATCCTTTTAACTTCTTTCCAAAAATGACAAGAATTTTTAATGTTTTCTGTTAAAAGTTCTGTTTTCTTTTTCCTGTAGCTTTGTTTTTTTGCTTTTAATAACTGTTTATACTCTTTTCTTTTTTCCACGTAAATCAACCTGTCCTCTTCATTTCTGGTAACTCTAAAGCGATTTAATTTTGATCTACTTTCTTTTTTTGCGATTTCACATTCCTTGTCGAACCATTCAGACTTTATGGTCTTGTGCATGGTACTTTTCTAGACATGCAAGTGCTGCCTCTTTTAAGCATTTAACAAAGATTTCCAGAGCAGTTTTTATATTGTTTTCCAAAGCATTTGTGGCGACTGTAAGTTTCTCTTGAATGTCTTTTGCTATTTAGTGTATTTACAAATTCATTTTTCTTGGCTTCATCCACACTACTTTCTGGCAGATAGTTTTGGTCGATTTCTTGTTGTAGTGTTCTTTCTGTACTGCTGCTATTAGTTTCCATCTCCATACAAACTGGCAGATGGTCAGATTCTGTTACGTTTTCAAACCAGCAAAGATAGAATTTTTGACCGGAACTAATTAAACCCAGAGATGCAATGAAATAGTCTATCACACTCGAACCTGAAGTGCTATAAATGTATAGCTATCATCACAAGCCTGGGTCACAGAGACCATTAATATGACACAGTCAAACAATGTTACAGATCTCGATCAGCTGATTACCAAAAACATTTGTGTGCATATCGTGTGAAATTCTGGGAAAATTTTTCACTAGGATAATGATGTAGATTCTGAAAGTTACATAATCATCATCTAAACTGTAATTGTCGCAAGCTGTTCGTGCATTGAAATCGCCCCATTATTAGTAACTCCAAAGTCATCATATGCATTATGAAGATCTATATACATTGCTCCAAAATTCTAAGCCATAAATATCTTGTGTTGTTTTCCCAAAATGTAGAATCATAAGGAGGAATATACATACAAATTAACATAGTGTCATTAATGGTGCAAGTAAATTCTGTGTAGTTTTTATAACCATGGCGTTTTCTGTCTCAACTTGAACTTTTTCAACACATGAAATAAATTTTTTTAACCATGACAATTACCCCACAGAGTATCTCCTGATGAGATAACTTTTTGGCTTTAGACGTAAAATAGAGTAATCATGAAAAATGGAAGACTCAAATTCAATCCCAATAAAAGTTTCTGTTAAACAAATAATGTCATATTCGAGAAGAAAATTTATAAACTCTTTATTTTCCAGTTTGGGCAAAAGTCCATGCACATTATAGTTAAGAAAACGTATATGCAACTTTTGTACATTATGATTGGGTGTTGCCATCTTTAGAGTGCTAGACTTGTGATTAACTGGATTACTGTCACAAGCTGTGGCCTGGCCGAATCCCTATTTAGTGCCACTGGAGGCAACATCCCCTTTATACTTTGCCACTACATGCGTGCTTGGGTCTTTATCTTTCGAGCTACAACGAATATGTTGTTTGCTGAAAGAGTCAGTGATACTCGACTGACTACTAGACCTTTCTGGTATTTTTCTACCTCTTTGTCTAGGGACACTTGGAGTTGTGTCTCGTCGTGGCCGTAAGCCCTGTTTTGTGGACCTAGATGGTCTTTCCTGTCTTCTGGTTAGTTTGGGTCTAGTGTTTTTGTTACTTGTGTCAGTGGAGTCATTGCTGCATAGGCCCATGAGTACATCACTGCTAGGTATGGGCTCCTCACTAAGTACACGGTCACTAGTATGTACTCCACTTGGTTCAGTATTGTCTGTACTTTCTGTTTGGTTTTCGGTACATGAATCGTCAACTATCTTGTCATCAGTTGATTCTCTACAAGGATTTGTTTTTTCCAGTCCATTCTCTGCTCTGTTATTGTCAGGAATTTATGTCTTCGTCAGTCCCCTCATCAGTCCCTTTATGTGTTCACGTGTTCCCTGCTGATTGTGTCATCATCACTTCTCTGTCAACATGTCAATACTGTTCTCATAGTTAACAGGTGTGGTCTTCTTCGTTGTCTTCTACTGTATTTGAATCCTCTTTGTCACTGTCTTCTTCATTGCCCTCTGCTACATCGGATTGTCCCTGTCACTGTCTTCAGGTTTGTCTACTGCAAGTCCTTTGTCCTGTCCTCTGTCTTGTCATATGCACATCTTTCACTAGAAAGATGTGTGTCCACCAGGCCTTCTGTTTCTTCGGCTTGTCCCTTTCATGGTCACTGGCATCACATTCTATGACGTGCCTGCACTGTGCTTCCGTTTGTGTTGCCTGTAGGTGCACACATAAGATTTGCAGTTTGACCTGGGGTACTGGAGATCTTTGCTCCATCTTTCACAAGACAATTCTTTGTGGGCTGGGTCATTCCCCTTGTTTCGCTTGTTCACTGTAGGGTATGGTCCTGGGCTGACTGATACCACCTTCCTCCATCTTTTTGCTTGGTTCGCAGGGTTTTTCTGCATCTTTGCATGTTGACCTCCTGCACTGTAGTGGAAGCTAGCAGGCTGACCTCTGTTTACTGCTGGACACCCTGATGTGGCTGTGGTGACAGCTCCTTTGGGATTGCCCAGACATGACCTGGGATGATTGTCATGCCTAAACTCTTCCTGGTGGGTGAATAAAACCTGCTTGTTGTGTCTTCCATTTTCATATTTGCTGCTGTTCAAAGAAACTGCATCTGTTTTCCCAGGTGACTCTGGTTTGTCTGCCATCTCGGACCCGGGGCCAGTGTCTTCTTGGGTATGAGGTGGTTGCTGAAGTGTTTTCTTCCATCATGAAATGGTGGAGATGGCTGCTTTATCTCGACATGCAGCTTACCATGGCGATAGAAGGCAATTTGTCCTGACCCCAATGCCAGTCTACAGTTTCTCGCTGGTGTACAGTTAGGTCAGAGGTTACTTTGATGCCACTCTCTCTTAGGTCATCTCGAAGCTCCCGATCTCCCAATATGGCCATCTTGTCGACCATCTGCAGAAGTGGACGATGTGGGTCCGTGGTTCTCCTTCCAAGAGCGTGGTCTTCCATTCTATATGCTCTCGATATGTCTTCTTGTTGCCAGTTCCATGTGAGGGCATGATCATTGAGAATATCAATACATATTTTGCAGTCATGTATTCAGTTTCATCATCAAGTTCTTGCACATTTATGAACTTCACATTAACATGCTTTGGTAGCTTGTTCTGTGGATTCCACTTGTCTCTCTACAGTTCAGTCTGTCAAGATGAGCTCTCTGTCCTCCGTATTTCTTGAATGTCTTTTTTCTGTTGTATGATGTACTCCTTCAATGTATGAATTTCTTCAAAGAAGCTTGAGATTTGGTATCCCAGTTTTGGAATTTTCATCAATACTACTTGTTTGCATTTGTGTGCATGAGGATTCCTGTTGAATGTGTAAAACGCCAGTCCAGCATTTGCATTAAACTTGCTGGGGTGGTACAAATTCATGCTGAGACATTTCTTTTTCCACTTACAACACCTGTATCAAATAATTTGGTATCTCCCTCTTACATACTTTCTCCATGGCTTGGTTTTCTTCCACTTACAATACCTGTGCCCAGTGACAATGCACAAATTGCATGTGTGGAGCCAAAAGGTCAGAAGGGAAAAAACTCTTGAGAACAGATTGTTACAGAGTGCTGTCCCTGGTTGGAAGCGGCACTGCTCTAGGTTGACATCGAACTGCACGTGCAACACACGTATGGTGCGATGATACAGGGTCTAATTTGGCAGATTTGATTTCATTCACAATTCATGTCCTTCTTTAAATCATAGTAATTAATGAAATGTTAATTTCTTCTTATCACTGACCTTTTCAGTAATCAGATACCACCATCAGCTGCAACATCATTAACTACACTACTGCCAAAAATTCTCACATTTGAAGAAGAACAGAGTCTGTTTTTTTTCGCATTTCAGAGGAGCATCTGAACACGTCCGCCTTTGAAAAATTCCGAGACAGCCCCCCCCCCCCGGGAGACGAGAGAGAGAGAGAGAGGAGTGAGAGAGAAGAGATGGAGAGAGGAGGAGAGAGAGAGAGAGAGAGAGTGATACTTGAGTCTTTATACTGCTTGTTGTTTATCATTTTGTGATGAACTCATGCTTTTCAGTTCCTGTTATCAGTGTTAGTATGAATTCATGATCTTGGGTGTATTGCTGTTACAGTGTTAAGGTTGATTCTCCTGTTCAATTTGTTTGTAAATGTAATCATCCATACCCTGAAAGGGATGAAAGTAATTAAATATTGAATCTTGTGTGTGTATGTGAGTGTGTGACTCTGTCAGTCTGTCACTGTGTGTGTGTGTGTGTGTGGTGTGTGTAAGAAAGAAAGAAACAGAGAGGTTCCTTGTACATCTTATTCTTTTCTGCCCGGTGTAGTGTGGGTTTGCATCAGGATGTTTCGCTGTGTGTTAATGTGCCTGCATGCTTCTGCTGTGCTGAGTGTGAATTGTGAGTCGGTGAGTGTGTTGTTTATTTCTCACCTTTTCATCAAATTACATCCAGGTTGTACTTCTTGTTTTCAGTAAATTATAATATCTTTTCATTGACCGGTGAAGTAAAAGTTAACAAAAGTCAGTTTATCACCCTTTCTTTAAATTAAAAAGAAATTATGAACATGGAAGGTGTACCCTTTAACTTATCATAGTAATAGTTTTACTATGTCACACAATTTTTATTCATGAATAACACTCACTCAGTGTCTTCCCTTCTCTCTGTTGGTTTGAAATTGAAATATTACTTACTATTTGTGTATACATACATGTACATCACTACATCAGTACATGTATACATAAAGAGGTAAAAAGTATATTAAACTTTCCAAGTCCTGCAAAGTCTTTTCCAAACTTTCTGTCTGTCCAGTGTGATCTTTTGGGCTTTTATAGTTTTACTTTTACTGTTTTAGTGAACATTGGCAACAAACTGATCATTATAAATGTTCACTTAAAGAGTCTTTTAAAAAGCCAGTGTAACTGATATAGTGAGCCAAAAAACCCAAACAAAACCCCACCCTGTGTGACATGCAGTGTGCGTGCATGAGCGCACACACACACTACACTACACTACACACAATGTCTACAGTAAACTACTCTGTACCACTGTAGACACAGTCAAGTTCTACACTACATTACATCACACTACACTACAACATACCTGTGCGTTCATACACACACACACACACACACACAGAGGCTTACTCAGTTACTGGTTCATCTATTTATTTACCTTTTTTTCTCCATGTCACTTGAGGGTTTACCTTGTGGCAAAGTTTGTTTTAGGTCAGTTTGAGATTCTCTCTCTGGAGTATGTACACACTCGCACACTCATTTACACACACACACACACACTCAGTCACACACACAGTTGCACCTAACACACACACAGAGGCACATGCACATGCATGCGTGCATGCACACACACACACACTCACACCCACTCACACACACACTTATTCACTCACTCTAACCCACCCATTCACACTCAAGTCTCACACAACCCAGATGAAATACCTGTGGGTTTCATTCCATGGTTTTGCTATAAAAGAGACCCCATAGGGGAGAGACCCCATAGGGGAGTTTGTAGCTGTGGGAATTTAATGATCAGCAAGACTGCTGGAAGGTATTTTCCAACTTAACCTATTTTTCCTGGTTAATTTAAAAGACCCCATGGGGGGGGGAGGGCAGCTGTCAGATATTTTCCTCTTATTTCTGCAGGCAGGTTTGTGGTAGCTTATTAGGATGATTTCTTGTTGGTTTTTCATTGTTTATTGTGGGTAGTAAAAGTTTTAAAATGTCATGCTGACTAATGACAAACACTCCGAATTAAACAAACTGAAGCAAGCAAACAAAGCAAATGTGCAAAAGTCCTGAGAAATTTTAGGATGTGATTAATTTCACACCAAAGCATTATCAGTCTACACATACTCAGATACTGTATACATGATATATGATACATTTGTTACCATATCAGAATTAAAAACAACCCGCCCCCCCCCCCCTCCCTTTCACTTCGCCTGTTATACAGTTCGAAAACTGCTTAGCTTGCTGCTCTTTTCAGAGCAGTTAACACTCATTTCTGAATTATTTCTTAAACTATAGATTGATCAATCCATGTATAATTTATGCACATTATCTGATTATGGATCTATCTATATATATTAGATCTATTTATCTATCTATCTGTCTGTCTGTCTGTCTGTCTATCTTATCTATCTGTCTGTCTAGTGTCTGTCTGTCTCTGTCTGTCTATGATTAGATATGTCCATCTAAGTTCTATCAAATCTATTGATCAATCAACAATTGTATCAATTTATCAATCTATAGATCCCTCTATCCCTGTAACTTTGCTTTGGATTTTATGATTTGAAATTATTGTCTACTGATTAAGCATAAGACAAAACGTCAAAAGTGAAACTTTGCTTTTAATTAGTTTTATAAGATATAGTTCAATCAGTATTATTATTATAGACTCACATGTTACATACTCACAGTGCTCTAAAGCAGGGGCTGAAAGAAGAGTACTTGTAGTCACACGAGGCAGGTACGTAATAATAACCAATAGGGGGTAAAGCCCAAAACAGCTGAAGAAGATAGCAGCAGGAACAGTGGCGGCGCGGCAGTGGCGGCAGCAGCAACAACATTAAAAAACAACACGCACGCAAGTACGTACACACGTACGCACGCATACACACAGTGACGCATACACCCAGTGACGCATACACCCAGTGACGCATATACACAGTCACACACACGCACACACACACACGCGCACCGCACGCACACACACACACACACTGCCGATAGATTGGTGTCGGTAAGTTGTAATAGTACTACAAGACCAGCCCAGTAGAATCCCCAGGGAGCTCGAGAAGGTGCAGACCAAAGAACCCGATGACGAACAAGATCCTGAGGCACCTCTGAGGGGAGGAAGACGAGAAAAGACTCGGGGGGAAAAACAGCCACAAAAGCTGTGCAGTTCTAACTCTTACGGCTGGAAATTCGGATAGATCTATAGATCTGTTTCTTGTCTGTGTCAGCGTGGCGTGGGTTTCTAGCTAGCATTCAAGGTGTGCGTTGACACAACGGGTGACTGGTATTGATCGCCAGTGCTCAGGAGCTGAGCCGGGCCGCGCCGGCGACTAAGTAAAAGAAAAAGCAAAACAAAAAACAGTTCAAGCAAGCAACCCAGATCCCAGCTGACCCCCCTCACAGTTCCAACCACCTCCAGCAGCGACAACAACAAAACAAGTCTGGTGAACCATTTCTGTGTGAAGTCGGAGTGTATGACACTCCTCCCCCCCCCCCCACTCTTTTTTCCATTGTCTTTATTCCATTGTCTCTGCCCTAAATAATAGTCATCGTGATTCTCTCCGCCTTGCTCCTTGTAAGAAATTGGACAGTTAATGTTAGTTACCAGAGCGATTAAAATCGCTTCCGAGATTAATTATTTGAATTAAGAATTTCGTTTGTGATACATTTTTTCCCCTTTTTTTTCGAGATCGCTAATAGTATGAGCTGGATTTGTCACAATTTTACATGAAAAATTGTCTGCGTTCTTTTCTCAAAATTGTCTGCGTTCTTTTCTCCACTTTGAATCTAAGAGTAGTCGCATACATTAGTGCAATCTTCATATATCAGAAAATGATTGTTATTGTGTGTGTGTGGGGGGGGGGGGGGGGGGGGGGGGGGTGACCACTATAATGGAGACGCGTAGCCAAAGGTGCATCGTGATATCGCCTTACATTGTACAGTAACTTGGAAGACCCATCTGTGTTGCAGGGGGTTACTAACGCAGAGCATAAAATAAAAGATTTGGGCATTTTATTATGTCCCGGGATAGGCCTACATGGATTAAAAGGTCATCTTTGACATATACTGATATAGCCTACGTGCAGTTTGTTTCTCACTTTCTGACAGAATTTAAAGCATCATCTTGGACATACGTGCACGTTGTTTTTGACAAAATGTAAAACATCCTTTTTAGTTATAGATAATACAGTTTAAGATATTTGTTTTTATATTATTGGTTGAGCTGTTGCCGATTTCAGTGTCAACTTTTCAGCTTTTGATTCATCATGACTATGTTGTCATCACAGCCTGAAGTGACTGATGGTTCAATATTCTAGTGAATCAAAGTGTACCGGATAAAGAATAAAGGTCAGCCAGCCTCACCCAGCTATTTTGCAGGATATGTACTGATTGCAATGTTGCAGACATAACAGTTTAGTCATGAGAATTAAAGGCTAAATCAAACTTATTTCGTGCATAGACATATAGTTCATGACTCGTCCGAATATGAAGAGAGTTTGCCTGGAATTTTGTTTGATTTTGAATTTGGATTTTGTTTTTAGTTTATCGTTTCATTGTGCTGCCTTGGCATGGGCCAAAATGCATTACATTTTATTGATATTTCAAACAAGGAAGTGTTTTGGTGCTGATTTCTTTATGTAGATTAATTCCGATGACCCATTCGATCCTTATTAGGTCTATGGAATTCTGGTGAACATGAATGGCAATCATTAGTTCCGTTGATTTTTATATCGACTTGTTAATGATACGATAGTATGTATGTAGTCAGTGCGTTTTCATAATGTTCGGCATTTGGTTTCTATGTGCCTTTTAATCACAGATTATACCTAAAGGAAAATAGCGTCGCCGTTATAGTCTTTCTGAAGTTTCTCCCTATCTTCAACTTCTCTCCCCGTTCCTCTTCTTCCTGTATCCCTTCCAGCCTAGTGTTCAGCCAAGTCTCATGTCCATGTATGCATATCAGTCAAATGCTGAGCTAAGTCTTGTGTTCATGTATGCAGATTATGCTTTGCCAGACTCCTAGGCGTGTTGTTTTTTTCCCTTTTTTTTTATATATTTTTTATAGCTGCTATTGAGACAAGACCTTGGCTTTCTCAGCCTGCCTGCCAGAACGTGCCGAGCTTGAAGAGCCAGCATTGCTATTGATTATTTCGTTGGGTGGTCACTCACTACTTTTCTTCTTCATCTCACCCATACTGATGGCCTCAGCGTCTTTCTACCTTTATCCCCGTGGTGACAGGTCACACAGCTTGATTGACTCGATGCCAATTCCCATCTGGCTACTTCAGTTTGAACATCGATTCTCTCTCCACGGGGACTAATTGGACGCAGGGTCGGTGGTAGTGGGGTCTAGTCTCCGCCAGCCAGGACTGAGATTGAAGCAGTTTCACCGTTGGTTAGACCCCTCATCTGCCACACGCTCGTGATTGTCGTGCATAATGATACGATCAAGTGGCTGTGCCGGTGACTGTGCTGCTCTGTGTGCTGTCTAGCTGTGGACACAGCAAGACTTGATGATTACCGTTGGACATAGAAAGACGTCTTGCTTGTTTTCGTTGATTGTGCTATAGCGGTTTGATTTCACTTTCAAAGAAATATATAATCAGGTTCTAAGTGAAGATTTTTTATCTCCTGAAGAAAAATATACAATTACTATTTTTTTTCTGCGTGTTCAGCGAATTAAGAAAAAGAAATTGGGACCTACCTGTACGTGAAAAAGTACAATCACATTATCTAATTAAACAACCCTTGTGACCAAACGGTAGACGCCAACGAGACAAGATGACGACCATCTTCACCTCCACCTCCTCCCAGTACGTCCTAAGGCACCAGCACCACAGACCGTCATGCACAGACTCATACGATGGCTCCCACTCCCATCCCCACCATCAGCATGACCATCACGAGTCGCACCACGACCATCACGAGCACCACCACCACCAGCACCACCACCACCACCCCCCTGCAGCCGGGCAGGAGCAGAAAGACCACAAACATGCCCAGGGCCATGGACAGGGTCAGGACCATCGCGAACCCGGCTCCAAAAGTTCTCGGCGAGTTTCACAACAGGGCCATGACGCCAAGGGTCAACACCATCACCGCCGTGCTCACGAGGTAATCTGCAGAATGCAGACAGGGAGCCTGTTATGGAGAGAACAAGTTCAGCTTTGGGCGGGGGGCTTAATGTAATTGAATAAGTTGTAACATGAAGGTCAGGGTGGTTCCTGCACTATTTGAGAGAAAGACACGAAATAACCACATATCGTCTAATCTGTAGCAAACAGATAGAATAAAAAAAAAAGGGGGGGGGGGGGGGAGCAATCAATTCACCATCCAACATTTACACACACACACACACACACACACACACACACACACACACACACACACACACACACACACACACACTCCCTCTCTCTCTCTCTCTCTCTCTCTCTCTCCTTTTCTCTGTTCTCTCTGTCTCTCTATCAGTCTGTCTCTCTCCTTGAATCATATTACTAAATACCTATCTAGCTCCTACTAATCTCCTATTTTGAAGACATTGCCAAGTCTTACACAAACATCTTTCTCTGGTTTTGCAAGTAGTGACCGATTATTTTTGTTTCCTCCAATCTCACGCTGAGTTTATCATTCATTTACTGATGTGAGTGTAGTGTATGAAGCCATACTAGCTTTCAATGAGAATGTCTTATCATAGTTATCCAATGCAGAAAGCTTTTTTTTCTAATGTTCAAATATAATGTAAAGAAATCTGCGGGTTCGGCTTCATTGGCTCCCTCTTGCTTCTCTCTGTGTTGAAGTTTTTTAACCACGTTTTTGTGTTCATAGTCCCTTCAGATGTGTTAATGTTCACTGCATCTCATTTGACAAAATTCAGATTTAAAACACCCAGGCAGGATTTATCAACCCTACATTAAAATCTAGCCTTTTTTCAGTTTCACGAATTTTTTCTTTCAAATTGTGTGGATATTGTAGATCTATATTCCAACACGAATTATGTCAAATCAAATAAAGTGAAGAGTTTAAAACAAAAAAGGAAGGGGAGAGAGAGAGAGAAAGAGAGAGAGAGAGAGAGAGAGAGAGAGAGAGAGAGAGAGAGAGGGGGGGGGGGTACGAGTGAAGTGTCGAGAAAGCCACATGCTGAATGGTTTGCTAACTTTGACTTTGTTGCAGTCTGCTCTGGCTGTCTGTTGACAGAATCAGTTGCAAAATCATTCTTAATTTCGCATAGATTTGTGATCCTTTTTTAATTGAACTAATGACGAGTAATGTGCCATGGCTTGTGGGGGAAAAGTGACAATGAATGACATTACATTAAAATGCTTTAATGGAAATACAAGCAATAGAAATGCCAGAGATGGAAAGAACAGAGACAAAGCGTAGAAGCACAGAACTAGGCCTACCTTTGGTCACAAGCATTTTACTTCGACGTAGGACTCAATATTTTAGCTGGTATTGTTGATAATTTCAGTTTCACACAGAAGCATGTTGTCCCGAAATATCTTGACATGACCAAGAGGATTGCCAAGATCAGTTCCATATTCAGCATGGTGTATAACATACCAGTCTTATTAAAAGAAATATTCTTCATCTGGGTGGAAAGCTTACAGCGTTAATAATGGCTATCATCCTTTCACGCTACTTTTACTGCGTTTTCGGAACCCTGTCGCCTGTATAGCCTATCCTTGGGAACTGCCTTCTGCCAAAGAAAAATCCCATATATATATATATATATATATATATATATATATATATATATATATATATATATATATATATACATACACATACATACATACACTGCTTTTCTCGCTGGAATGTCCATAGTTGTCACCATCTCGACAAAACCCTTACCTCTCTGAGCGCACATCACATGGTTTGCATTCCTTTCCTCCTCACCTGTACCCAAAAGACTTCTGTGCCATTTGCAGTGTAGAACGCAAGGCCCTGGTGCTCAAACTCCCAACAACATAAAAGATGTTTGTGAAAGCCTGTTGCATAGTCCTAACTCACTGGAACAAAATATTCCAAGCACACGTGGCTTTTGATGATTAAATTTTGTCCAGGAAAAGGTGGACCTGTCTCTGAAATACGCAGGATAATGATAATAATGGTAGTGGTTTATGGAAAGTGTACAGCGCTAAACCTAGGAAAGTAAACAAATAAAGCAAAGCACTAGCATTTAAATCATTTCCACGCATGGAAATGGACTGTTCCCGAATCGGACAACTGCAACACAACAGTGGAGAGAAAAAATACACGTCTGCCAGCAAGCCTGGGTCCATGCACCATGTCCTTTGAGGAGCATGCTGAGTAACCCATCAGTTCACGGATGACAACTACTGGCATAGAATCATTCTCACGTTGTGAATGGATAACAATGAACTTCACGTGAAAGTTGACTGCATAACTCCATCATATACATCTTGAATTGGGATTAATGCATTCTTTATTTACTTGTTATTGTTTTACGATCCTTTGAAATATGAAGACAGCTTTTTCTGTGATTACGCGGAAATCAGAATGAGGGCTGGCAACTTTGGTCTGCTCAGTCCCCCTCTGTTCTGCTTTGCTGTGTTTGTTGGTCGTCTCATATTCTGACTTTTAGATTAACGAACACCATCGTTTACATATATATCTCCTTAGTATTATGCCACATTGAGATGGGCCACTTTGGCGACAAACTTAAGCCTCTGGTAATGTCCATGCGAGCCTGGTTTTTATTTAAAAAAAATAAAAAACAGCAATGGGAACGAAAGAATTTGTATACACGTACACATTTACATCAAGCTGTCTATCCAGTATCCGTCTCTGAGTTTGTCTGCAAGCCATTTTTTTTTCTCATTTATATAAGAAACAAAGGCATTGAACGATTTGTTTTCCCAAATCACTTCAAATTATAACTTGCATTTAAGCTAAAACGTCATTCTTTTATAAAACAAATATCTTTTTTGCCATTTCACCATGAGATGATTGAGACATGCAGGCCTTCTAATTTCTAAAAAAGAAAAAGTATATGAATGCTATTTGCGATCTTTTTTGTTCTTTTCGTTCCTCGGCAAGGGCTCCGAGTTGATTTTGCGTATCCGACTGTTTTTGACCACCATAAAGGTAGCCGCATTCCGACTTCGGGGATAATAGTAATCTAAGATAAGGTCTACATTCAGTGCTTCTTACTCGTAGCTTGGGGCCTATGTCATAACATTTTTTTTTTCGTCCAGAGGATGACACTGATGGGCACCTCCAGTAACTGACGTCACGTACTGATGAGAATCATAAAGTGTTTCATGGACGTTATTATTGTACTGTGATTTGATTGTATCACAGTCCCAGCGGAGTTATCTACAACCAACCACCACTGCTTTTCGATTTTCTGTACTATATTTCGTGCCTTTATCATGTAGGTCCCTCTGATCACACACACACACACACACACACACACTCGCAAGCATGCACGCATGCACGCACGCACGCACGCATACACACACACAAGAGTATTAAAAAACTAAATCGCGTTTGGTCGTTTGTTCAATTCTCATTCTCTGTCTGTCTCTGTCTGTCTGTCTGTCTGTCTCTCATCAAGCATTTGGGTCTCATTTATAGTGAATCACCAGGTTAATGGTGTTTTGTTGATGAAGTAAAAAGAAAAAAAGCCCTCTTCCGGCAGCGCACCTAATCAGCTCTTAATTTGGGAGAACGAGAGAAAAATGGACATTCCTGAGATTAGGGCCTATAGGGTTGGTTTGTTCCTCTGCGGTTTTGGTTCTTTGAGCATGCAAGTCGTGTTGATGCATCTTTTGATAGAGCCCTCTTTGGCTGATATCCAAATAGGTTAAACAGTTACTTTTCTTTTTCCCTCAGTAAATGGGAAAAGTGCAGGTGCGTTTTTGTTAAGTTTGGTCAGGTTATTGGAGATATTGAGGAGGAATTACAGAACTGTTTGAAAAAGAAATTTAATGACCGTTTTCAGTTATGTAATGCTGTGTGATAATGTGAAGGAATGTTGCATGCAGTTTCACCCTTATCTTAATATAAACACATTTTTTTAGATTTATTGTTTTTTGTTGTTCATGATAGTTTGTGTAATCATCCATATTCGTAAAGAGATGAAAAGAATGAAAAGAATCTGATTTTAACAACTTCGCATGGCTTTTCATAAAATTAATATGTTGCTGTGAACATTCTGAGTATATATTGTGTACTGTTCCCCCCTTTCTATTTCGTGTCTTGTTCCACGAGTTACAAAGCTCGTAACGCGATTACTGAAACACGTCTTTATGGGATCTCCACAGCTTTGGCAAAGGACCACACACGCACAATGTAAATGAATCTCATTCAGAATGGAATACACAGCGCAAAGCAGGATTCCTAAGAGGTCTCTTTGTCAGCAACGTAGGCGTGTTTCCATGGAGATGGAGAACTGTAGACTTTTTTGCCCCCAAGAGGAAGAGAAAGAAAGGATCGAGTTGGCCAGTGTAAAGGGCAGAGGTGGATGGATGGATGGATGGAGAGAGAGAGAGAGAGAGAGAGAGAGAGAGAGAGAGAGAGAGAGAGAGAGAGAGAGAGAGAGAGAGAGGAAGGATGGATGGATGGATGGATGGATTGGTGCAGCAGGACTGTAGGTTAGAACTATCGATTTTTGTCTAGGACAGCTTTTGGAGGGAGGTGGCACGGCCCAGGCTAGAGTTGGCACTTGCTTTTCATCGACGTCGCTGTGTCGTGTTGTGTTTGCTTGCCGGTGTACTGTCTGATCCCAGTGGTTAGGGGTTCAGATTCCGAGTCCCCCTACTCTCCGCTCCCTCTCTCCCTATCTGTTTTCACCCAAGCCCTCAGTGTGTAGTGTAGAAAGGTGGGCCAACTGAGGAATGTGCATTTTACAGGTGGGGTGGGGTGGGTGAGATAGTAGTTTTGTGTTTATGGTATATGCACCGGATGCAGGTTCACAGCGCACGTTGTTACTGTTCCTATAGATTTTTGTTTATAACACTCGCACAGACACACATGCGCGTGCACGGCACGTACGCACATACGCTCTCACGTGCGCACGCATGCACACATATTATACACTCTCTCTCTCACACACAGTGACACACACACGCACGCACGCACGCACACACACACACACACACACACACACACACACACACACACACACACAACACACACACAAGTACGCACGCACACGGACACACACACAAGTACCCACACGCGCACACACACTCACACACACTTACACACAGGAAGAACTCTGAAGTCAAGATCTCTTCATTACGGTGATGTGCAAACAAAAGTATTATCGCTGGCTGGCCATTTTTTCTGATTCTTGTTCTTCTGAGTGGAGTGTTGGTTCGTTCTTGCCCACTCCCTGTTTTATTTTCTCTTTTTTCTTCGCTCCTTCCTTCCTTGCCTTTGTTCTGTCTGTCTGTCTGTCTCTATCTGTGTGTGTGTGTGTGTGTGTGTGTGTGTGTGTGTGTGTGTGTGTGTGTTCACGCGCGTCCGGGAGCGTACGTGTGCCTGTATGTATCCTGTAAGTACTTTGTAGACCAAACATCGGGAATATCCCTCCCCCTTCACACACACACACACACACACACACACACACACACACACGTGTACACTACCTGACCTCTCCTCTCCTTTTCTTCCACCTTTCTTTATAAGCTGGTGTTTTCAGCAGCTTTGTGCGTTATCATAAAAATAGAATCCATTTGTAAAGAGCTTTCCCAAACCTCAATCTTTCTCTTAGAACGTTACCCAGGACCAGTGAGCTGTCATTGCAAACTTGGCAGAAATTGAGAAAGACGTAGCTTTAAGGTGTGTGTGTGTGTGTATGTGGGTGCGCGCGCGCGCGGTTGTATTGCGTAGTCAGTCGTATGCGTCTTTAAACTGGCAAAAACTGGCAGATTTGGTGGTTGGTTGTTTTTCTTCTTTTTTTACCATATAAACTGACAAGACTGTGCATAAAATTGACATTTAAAACAGTTGAGCATTCAAATGCTGTTTTTATTTGATTATCATTCTTAATGCCTTCTCCGGAGAGAGAGAGAGAGAGAGAGAGAGAGAGAGAGAGAGAGAGAGGAGAGAGAGAGAGAGAGAGAGAGAAAGTTGGAAACGGAGGTTCACAGCTTACGTCATGTTGGCAACTCGTAAAGCCCAGGTTGTTATCGTTACCTCATCAATTCAGTCTCTCTCTCTCTCGAAGTCCGAGTTGTGCCAGCACTAACCGTTTCTGACAAAACACGGCGGATTTTCCTAGAGTGACGAACCCCCATTCCCCCTCCCCATCCCCCCTTCTCCTATGTGTATATGTGTGTGTGTGTGTGTGTGTGTGTGTGTGTCTGTCTGTCTGTCTGTCTGTCTGTCTCTCTCTCTCTCTCTCTCTCTCTCTCTCTCTCTCTCTCTGTGCCACCCTCGCTGTCTCCCATCTTTTTACCTATGCACATACTCTAGACGTCTCGTGTCATTGTGTGTTTAATTATAAATGCTATTAGCCTGAACCAACGCCAGGACTGTAACAGTTGGTCTATTTTACTTTAAGTGAGTTAGATAATACATGGCGTAAACTCTGTAGCACACTTACCGTAAGTTTGTTGACATCGCCAGTACCGTGTTAGGTCATTTCTGTTAGTGGGTCCACTTCGGATCTGCAAATTCTGTCAGCGTAATGTTAAGAATGTGTCAGTGTGTTGAACGATGCCCAAGGATGTATAGTGCTGCTTGAACTGACACATATAATACCTGATACAGTGATAGTGACCCCCCCCCCTCCCCCCCAAAAAAAGCAAAAAATAAAATAACTCCAAAATAATAATATTAATAAATGGAATTTATACAGCGCTATATCTTCCAAAAAAAACAAATCAAAGCGCTTTCAATCATCCTGCTCAATTACTCATTCACATGCAGCCAGTTACAATTAATAGGGTTTAAAAAAATACAAATTCAAATGTATACACACAAGCTCGCACGCACGCACATACACGCACACTCACGCACACACACACAAAGGTTGTACACTCGGCAGGGTGATGGGGTTTTGGCTGTTGAGGGCAGGGACAAAAATGAAATGGAACAAGAGGGGAGAATCTTAGGTTCGAAATAAATGTGTCTTGAGGCCCGATTTAAAAACGTCATAAGAACTTAAAGAAGGCTTTTGGTGAAGGGAGAGAGGAAGGTCATTCCAGATCGATGGACCAGAAGCAGAGAAAGAGCGACCGCCAACGGTGGACTGGTTGAATCTAGGTATTCTTAAAGACAAGGTATCTGCAGCAGAGTGGAGGGAACGAGAAGGCGTGTACAGGTGAAGACATTCACAGAGGTAGGAAGGTGCTGTTTTATGGAGGCATTTGTAACAGAGGGTACTGATCTTATAGTTTACTCTTTGTGGCACAGGCAACCAGTGGAGAGATCGCAAGAGAGGAGTAATGTGCTCAGATTTTTTCTTTCTGAGGACTAGGCGAGCTGCAGAGTTTTGTATACGTTGAAGGGAGTGGATAGATGATGCTGGCAGACCAGCCAGAAGAGAATTGCAATTGTCCAGACGTGAGAGAATGAGGGACGTGACAAGTTTGGGTGTTGCATCAGTGGACAGGTACTTTCGAACTGCACTGATGCGCCGCAATTGATAGTAGCACGACTGGCAGGTTTGGGTGATGAATTTTTGCATGGAGAGTGTTTTGTCTATAACGACCCCTAGATATTTCACAGCAGTAGATAGAGGGACAAAGGTATTGCCGAATTCTACTGAAGCTGTTGTGATGGAAGAGTTTGTGTTTGGTCCCTACAACTGTACAAGCATGGCTTCTGTTTTATCTGCATTTAGCTGTAACTTGTTCTGTATCATCCAATTTTGGATATCTTGAAGGCAGTAGGACATATTAATCAAGAGAGAATGCAGATTTTCAGGAGTATCACTTCTAAGAATTTGAGTCATCTGCATAAAAATGATGCTTGATCTGATGGCGATTTATCATGTGTGAAAGAGGAGCATTGTAGAGAGTGAAAAGAACAGGGCCGAGAACTGATCCCTGTGGGACTCCACATTCCAGTTTGGCAGTTGTTGATTGAATCTTGTTTACTGCAACTGTGTGGAATCGATCTGTATGGTATGAACTGAACCAGATGAGGGCTGTGCCTTTAATACCAAAAGTTTTTTGGAGACGGGAGAGAAGAATTGAGTGGTCTATAGTGTTGAAAGCTGCAGATAAGTCGAGAAGAGTGAGAAGGGACATTTTTCCTGAGTCAGACGCATGTAGAAGCGTGTTTAAGGTGTGGACTAGGGTGGTTTCGGTGCTGTGGTTGGCGCGATAGGCAGAGTGACAAGGGGGAAGGAGACTGAATAAAGATGGCTGTTGAGTTGTATCAGAACAACTTTTTCAAGGACTTTAGAGATGAACGGTAGGTTGGATACAGGTCTATAATTCTTCAGGGTGTTAGGATCGAGGTCGTGCCTAAACAACGCAAAACAAATCAAAACCACCATAAAAAAAAACACCCAACATAACCAACCTACAACCGCCAATAAAAAAAAAAGGCAAACACATAACAAATAAACCAATCCCCAAATGCTTACACCTTCATTGAAGACCTCTCTCTCTCTCTCTCTCTCTCTCTCTCTCTCTCTCTCTCTCTCTCTCTCTCTTCTCTCTCCTCTCTCTCTCTCTCTCTCTCTCTCTTCTCTCTATCAATGTAAGGTAACATTTGACGATCTATTTTCATTCCTAGATCCATGAAGTTGTCTTGACGTTATTTCATTCTGTTCATATCGACATGTCTAACACACACACACACACACACACACACACACACACACACACACACACACACACACACAACACACACACACACACGTACGTGCGCGCGAGCGCGCCCCCTCCCCCCAACACACACACACACACGCACGCGCACATACACACACACACACACTCTCTCTCCATCTCTTTATCTCTTTCGCCTCCATCCTCTTGCCATCCTCTTTCTCCTTTAAATTGCACCCCCCCCCCCCCCCCTTCCCATCTTCCCCAATTCCCAATGCGTCTCATCGCATACCCCTCTATATATCATTAGCCCAAGAGCCCAGAAAATGATGACTGACATCGTGGTAGCAGCTTGTCATCGATTGTCCACAGTCACACATCTCGAGATGACAAGATGTCCTCTGTAGCCTGCTACGTGTTGTGTAGCCAGGAAAGGGAATGGAGGAGAGGATTTTCAACTAAAAATATACGGTGACTAACGGCGAGAGGTGAGGCTGCTGGGCTGGCCAGACACTGGCCGATCGATACCGGCTCCATAGCTAGAGTTACAGCTAGCGAGCTAGCCTAACCTAGCCTAGGTTCGTGGCATCACCGCTATCTAGATATCCATGGGTATAGCTAGCTTCGTGGTTCTATCTCCAAGAACTGTTCGGTGGGTATGTAGACAGGATCGAAAGGGAAAAGGCATTAAGGCCTCGCTGAAAATAGATGAATGGGGGAACTGCCCATTTGTTTATTTTTGAAGTTTTCTTTTCTTCCAGAATTTGAACTGAGAGAGAGAGAGAGAGGAGAGAGAGAGAGAGAGAGAGAGAGAGGGGGGGGGGGGGGCGCTCGCTAACTCTGCTGACTTGTATGTAACAGGAAATAAAAAATTTTTTTTTTTTTTTTTTACTAAGTCTCCTATAGTAATCTTAATCGGCAATTAAGTCAGTCTTAGAGTCTGCCTTGCTCTAATCAATGAACTGACCCCCTCCCCATAAAAAGAAACAGTCAAATCAACACCCGTCCACCCCCAAAACATCCCCCCTCCCCGCCAAAAAAATAATCCACCCCCACACCAAAAAACAAAAACAACAAGCAAACAACAAACCTAAAATCAAACACAAACCAAACTAATCAATCATCCCCGCCCCCCCAAAAAAAAAGCCCAAAAGAAGCTTCTCAAATGAAAAGTTTTTTTTCCATTCCAGTTGAAACAAAACTGGAAATTGCAGATAAAACCAAACCAAACCGAATCAACAAACTTCTGGTTTCACAGCCTCATTTTGTCATTCATGCTCAGTCACTGAGCAGAGGGGTATGGAGAGCGAGAATGACTACAACAGACTTGGCAGATGAGCAACCGACAATCCTTTTTCAACCTTGTGGTCCAGACGGACCATTCAAATGTGTTCATTCGGACCTGTCAGTGTGAGCTGCTGTACCAAACGTTTGAAAGGTTGCTGTGTGTCCAGAGGCTTCAGTCACATTCATACGGCACTCACGCTCGTGCACACAAGATGACTTGAAGCTTCAGACTGAGCGTTGATTGGCTGGAGAATACGAGCGATCAGTTAGAGGTAGAACAGGACCTGTTTGGAATGGTTGGGTTGAACCTGAGGCCACAAGCTGCTTTAGGCGTACGTTTACAGTGACAGACTATCGGTTTCGGATCTGTTTTGCCCTGTCCACCCCAGCTGTATGGTTCGGGAGGCTAGTCGGGTGGCTGCATAAAGCTGAGACAGGACAAAACAGATCCCAAACAGATCGTCTATCACTGTAAAAGTAGGCTTTGTCTTAAGTGGCTTGTGGCGTTGGGCACAAAACGGCCAGCTTGCATCCTCCAACCAATCAGCACTCAGTTTAAAGCCTTGTGAATGTGACTGGAGCTGTGGGTCATGCAGCGACCGTTACCTTATACATCTTTAAAACGTTTCGTGTAGCTGTTCACGCTGACATGTCTGAACTTGTAAACGCGTTTGAACAGTCTGTCTGAACAGCAGGTTGAAAAGGATTGTGTGTCAGCTACTTTAGTAGTTTTTACTTTCCAGCTTTTGTTGTCTGCCCTTCTTACCAGTCAGCATCAATGGCAATTGTATGAAAGTATCACTGGACTAAAATGGTAGAGCAATTGTAACGGAATAGCAACAGCAATATGATAGCAGGCTGTTTGCTTTAATGGACAGCAGTAGAGGTAGCACTAGTTGAAATAGTACCTTAAGTAGGCAGCAAACTATTCTTTTCAACCTTGAGGTTCAGATGGACAGTTCAGATGTGTTCCTTCCAACCTATCAGTGTGAAAATGCTGAACTGCTAAATGAATCATTTGAAATGTTTGAAAGGTGTACATAGTAAAAAAGGTGGCAGTGTATTCCAAAGCTTCAATCGCATTCACAGGGCACACATGTTCTCATGCACAAATCAACCTCTAGCTTTAAACCGAGTGCTGGTTCGCTGGAGGATGCGAGCTGGCCGTTTGTGCCGATACAAATAGAACACGATCTCTCCTGAACGGTCAGGTTGTACCTGATGCCACACGCTGCTTGAGATGTAGGTTTACAGTGACAGATGATCTGTCTGGCCTTACGGTTCTGGAGGCTAGTCTGTTGCCTGCTGTAGTAGTAGCTGTAGCAACAGGTGAAGAAGTAGTGGACAAGTATAGAACCAGCAGTGGGAGGAACATCAGTTTGTTGTGACTACAATCCTTTGATGCAAGTTCAGCGTTTTTAAAGTTGGCTTGTAAACTAGGTTTTCAAGAATCGCTTTGGTTTCTGGCACTGTCAAGGGCTCGCTGTACTGTAAAGCCTTTTGTTTGTTGATGAACACAAGAGGTTAACTTTGCTTCTCTCCAAATATGCTAAGGTACAGGAGTTGTAGCCAGTTCTTATACTTCTTACTAACCGGCATGCTTTTCTGATCATTTTGTAACCATTCATGTTTTTAAAAATGTTATTTTGCTTTTATTTGGCTATTTTTGTATTTTGTTGTTGTTGTTGAAAGATTGTCGTAAAAAGTGTGAAAAATTGTTCTTGAAAATCTGCTTTGAACTCACCTTGCAAATATATACCTGAAAACGTCTTCAGGTGGTTAATAGGACGTGCGTTTTTGAGCTTGACGCAGTTTATTTTCAGGGGCGTGGGGGCAAGAAGCAAGGACACCTTTTCCAGGTTGGACTCTCTTTTGGTTGCAACGTGCACTCGGGCAGTATCGTGACATTTTTCTAAGGTTATGTGCGTGTTCTGGTCCGGACTTGGTTCAGCCTTGCTTTGTGCACTAGGAATAATGTGGGAGGGAAATTTGCTCTGGCAAGCCAAGTGTGACGCCTGTTCAATCCATGTGGGTTGCCTGCTGTTCTCCTGTGCATTTGCCTGTATGAAAGAGGTTTTTTTTAATGGGAGGGAATGAACGAAGGGACTCGGTTTGGGTGCGATGCATATATTATCTTTAAAAAAAGCGTGCGTGCGTGCGTGCGTGCGTGCGTGTGTGTGTGTGTGTGTGTGTGTGTGTGTGAGAGAGAGAGAGAGAGAGAGAGAGAGAGAGAGAGAGAGAGAGAGAGAGAGAGAACATCTCTCCACAACCATTAAATTCTGTTCATATAAACCAGTCTATGTTATAGGTTGGTGGTGGCGGGCGTGTAGACCACCAGCAGACCTACATACCCACAGAGTGGAGTCAAGGTCGTTATCAAAGCAGTCTTGGTGTTCAGCAGATTTTAACACACTCTGAATTTACTGGGGTTGAGCGTTTTATGCCCATAACTTTCAGTTTCTTCTACATCCAAATTATAGTCGACTTATTCGACATTTTCTAATAATATTGTCTGGTCCAAGCCACTGGATGGAGAAATAATGACGTATGCGGCTTGGGCCCAACCCCCCCCCCCCCCAAACAAATTTCCTTCATCACATCAATTTGTAATCTCTCTCTCTCTCATTTATATTTTTGTGGCAGTATAATCTTTCAATTTGTAAAGGAGGGGAGGGGGGGGGGGGGGGGGGGGGGGAATTGTATGATCAGTTAAGGAAAAAAAAAGGAAACAGTGACTGCCTGAAGCCCGTGTTTACTTCTATTTAGCTATTCTTTGAATGGGAGGTCGACTTCTGTTTTTCCCAAATCAGAGGGCCATAACCTCAAGCCAGTGATTCCTGAGCTACCTGCTTCCAGCTGGCATGCAAATTGTAAACAATGACAGGCAGGGGAACTATTGTAAACAAGGCAGCGGAACTATTGTAAACAAGGACAGGCAGCGGAACTATTGTAAACAAGGACAGGCAGCGGAACTATTGTAAACAAGGACAGGCAGCGGAACTATTGTAAACAAGGACAGGCAGGGGAACTATTGTAAACAAGGACAGGCAGCGGAACTATTCTAAAGAAGGCAGGGGAACTATTGTAAACAAGGCAGCGGAACTATTGTAAACAAGGACAGGCAGGGGAACTATTGTAAACAAGGACAGGCAGCGGAACTATTGTAAACAAGGACAGGCAGCAGAACTATTGTAAACAAGGACAGGCAGCGGAACTATTGTAAACAAGGACAGGCAGCGGAACTATTGTAAACAAGGCAGCGGAACTATTGTAAACAAGGACAGGCAGCGGAACTATTGTAAACAAATACAGGCAGGCAGCGGAACTATTGTAAACAAGGACAGGCAGTGGAACTATTGTAAACAAGGCAGGGGAACTCTTGTAAACAAGGCAGCGGAACTATTGTAAACAAGGCAGCGGAACTATTGTAAACAAGGACAGGCAGTGGAACTATTGTAAACAAGGACAGGCAGCGGAACTATTGTAAACAAGGACAGGCAGCGGAACTATTGTAAACAAGGACAGGCAGCGGAACTATTGTAAACAAGGACAGGCAGTGGAACTATTGTAAACAAGGCAGGGGAACTATTGAAAACAAGGCAGGGGAACTATTGTAAACAAGGACAGGCAGCAGAACTATTGTAAACAAGGACAGGCAGCGGAACTATTGTAAACAAGGACAGGCAGCGGAACTATTGTAAACAAGGACAGGCAGCGGAACTATTGTAAACAAGGACAGGCAGCGGAACTATTGTAAACAAAGACAGGCAGCGGAACTATTGTAAACAAGGACAGGCAGCGGAACTATTGTAAACAAGGACAGGCAGCGGAACTATTGTAAACAAGGACAGGCAGGGGAACTATTGTAAACAAGGACAGGCAGCGGAACTATTGTAAACAAGGACAGGCAGCGGAACTATTGTAAACAAGGACAGGCAGGGGAACTATTGTAAACAAGGACAGGCAGCGGAACTATTCTAAAGAAGGCAGGGGAACTATTGTAAACAAGGCAGCGGAACTATTGTAAACAAGGACAGGCAGGGGAACTATTGTAAACAAGGACAGGCAGCGGAACTATTGTAAACAAGGACAGGCAGCGGAACTATTGTAAACAAGGACAGGCAGCGGAACTATTGTAAACAAGGCAGGGGAACTATTGTAAACAAGGACAGGCAGCGGAACTATTGTAAACAAGGACAGGCAGCGGAACTATTGCAAACAAATACAGGCAGGCAGCGGAACTATTGCAAACAAGGACAGGCAGTGGAACTATTGTAAACAAGGCAGGGGAACTGTTGTAAACAAGGCAGCGGAACTATTGTAAACAAGGACAGGCAGCGGAACTATTGTAAACAAGGACAGGCAGCGGAACTATTGTAAACAAGGACAGGCAGCGGAACTATTGTAAACAAGGACAGGCAGCGGAACTATTGTAAACAAGGACAGGCAGTGGAACTATTGTAAACAAGGCAGGGGAACTATTGAAAACAAGGCAGGGGAACTATTGTAAACAAGGACAGGCAGCAGAACTATTGTAAACAAGGACAGGCAGCGGAACTATTGTAAACAAGGACAGGCAGCGGAACTATTGTAAACAAGGACAGGCAGGGGAACTATTGTATACAAGGACAGGAAGCGGAACTATTGTAAACAAGGACAGGCAGGGGAACTATTGTAAACAAGGACAGGCAGCGGAACTATTGTAAACAAGGACAGGCAGCGGAACTATTGTAAACAAGGACAGGCAGTGGAACTATTGTAAACAAGGCAGGGGAACTGTTGTAAACAAGGCAGCGGAACTATTGTAAACAAGGCAGCGGAACTATTGTAAACAAGGACAGGCAGTGGAACTATTGTAAACAAGGACAGGCAGTGGAACTATTGTAAACAAGGCAGGGGAACTATTGAAAACAAGGCAGGGGAACTATTGTAAACAAGGACAGGCAGCGGAACTATTGTAAACAAGGACAGGCAGCGGAACTATTGTAAACAAGGCAGCGGAACTATTGTAAACAAGGCAGCGGAACTATTGTAAACAAGGACAGGCAGGGGAACTATTGTAAACAAGGACAGGCAGCGGAACTATTGTAAACAAGGACAGGCAGGGGAACTATTGTATACAAGGACAGGCAGGGGAACTATTGTAAACAAGGACAGGCAGGGGAACTATTGTAAACAAGGCAGCGGAACTATTGTAAACAAGGACAGGCAGCGGAACTATTGTAAACAAGGCAGCGGAACTATTGTAAACAAGGACAAGCAGCGGAACTATTGTAAACAAGGACAGGCAGGGGAACTATTGTAAACAAGGACAGGCAGCGGAACTATTGTAAACAAGGCAGCGGAACTATTGTAAACAAGGACAGGCAGGGGAACTATTGTAAACAAGGCAGCGGAACTATTGTAAACAAGGACAGGCAGGGGAACTATTGTAAACAAGGACAGGCAGCGGAACTGTTGTAAACAAGGACAGGCAGCGGAACTATTGTAAACAAGGACAGGCAGCGGAACTGTTGTAAACAAGGCAGGGGAACTATTGTAAACAAGGACAGGCAGGGGAACTATTGTATACAAGGACAGGCAGGGGAACTATTGTAAACAAGGACAGGCAGCGGAACTATTGTAAACAAGGCAGGGGAACTATTGTAAACAAGGACAGGCAGCGGAACTATTGTAAACAAGGCAGCGGAACTATTGTAAACAAGGCAGCGGAGCTATTGTAAACAAGGACAGGCAGCGGAACTATTGTAAACAAGGCAGTGGAACTATTGTAAACAAGGACAGGCAGCGGAACTATTGTAAACAAGGACAGGCAGGGGAACTATTGTAAACAAGGACAGGCAGCGGAACTATTGTAAACAAGGCAGCGGAACTATTGTAAACAAGGACAGGCAGCGGAACTATTGTAAACAAGGCAGTGGAACTACTGTAAACAAGGACAGGCAGCGGAACTATTGTAAACAAGGACAGGCAGCGGAACTTGTACAAGGACAGGCAGCGGAACTATTGTAAACAAGGACAGCGGAACTATTGTAAACAAGGACAGCGGGAACTATTGTAAACAAGGACAGGCAGGGGAACTATTGTAAACAAGGCAGCGGAACTATTGTAAACAAGGCAGAGGAACTATTGTAAACAAGGACAGGCAGCGGAACTATTGTAAACAAGGACAGGCAGCGGAACTATTGTAAACAAGGCAGCGGAACTATTGTAAACAAGGCAGCGGAACTATTGTAAACAAGGACAGGCAGCAGAACTATTGTAAACAAGGCAGGGGAACTATTGTAAACAAGGACAGGCAGCGGAACTTATTGTAAACAAGGACAGGCAGCGGAACTATTGTAAACAAGGACAGGCAGCGGAACTATTGTAAACAAGGACAGGCAGCGGAACTATTGTAAACAAGGCAGCGGAACTATCGTAAACAAGGACAGGCAGTGGAACTATGGTAAACAAGGACAGGCAGTGGAACTATCGTAAACAAGGCAGGGGAACTATCGTAAACAAGGCAGCGGAACTATTGTAAACAAGGCAGCGGAACTATTGTAAACAGGACAGGCAGCGGAACTATTGTAAACAAGGACAGGCAGCGGAACTTGGCTTCGCTTGACTTCTCCCTTAGCTTCTTGAGGAGTCGTTGGGAAACTGCAGTGAATTTTTTTAGGTGGCAGTTTGTTATGGGCAAGATGGATCTGGTGGAGCCTATGCATCCTCTCCAGGCAATGGAAACACTGCCTTTTGAAGAACGGCCCTAAGTTCTTCTGACAGGGCTGTCCTTACCTGGCAATGGCAGAAGGAATGTACCGTAGCCTTTATTGAACTTTTCAGTCAGAACTGGACAAGCCTTTTGCCTTGCCAATTTTGTTTGTGAAGTGTGTCCAGTTATAATTTTGTTCTTATGGTCAGTACCAGGCAACACTAGGTCGAAAAAACGTTAAATTTGTTGTCATGCCAACAGACCAGAAAGAATGGTTTTTGCCTGCTTGGACCTTTGTTCGAGCAGTGGATCCACTCTCATGGTTTTGCCTGGGATGTAAATAGGCTTCCAACCAGTGCTTCATAGCCATTCTGGTCATAACAATGGTTGCATTACATTTGGACATAAATCAAAACTATCGTGAAATGGGCACACACGTTTACACCCCTTTGCCAAATATGCAGCCATGGAAGTGGCACGTTGTATACACTTTTGATATAATATGTATGCATGCAGAAATGCACAAGTGCATACGCACAAGCGAATAAGTAAAAGAGAAATACTATAGTGAGGGAGAACAGACAAAATAATATTCTACATTTATTCATCACATTTGCAGCCAAGCTGATGATTAGCTCCTTTCCAGGTGACTGTAAACAAAACAAAAACAAAACAAAAACTAGCGTGAAGTTTCGGAGAAGTGTTTGCTCAGCAGAAGAAAAACAATAGTGAGGGAGGCAGCCAGTACCACATGATGCATAGCAGCTGAGGGAAAGGCCACATGGCGCGTTCCCTTTCTCTTCTGCCAGAAGAATGCAGAGGCCGTGGTGGCGAGGTGCACAGCCGCCTGCGGCCAAGGGCTAGCACCACTCCAGCCAGTCTGATCGATACCCATGCTGGCGAGCCCAACTGGAGCTGATATTAATAATACATTTCTGACTAGCAAATGCTGCTGGGGGGTCATTATCATCAGCCAATCGGAGGGGGCCTTGTACACGTTCCAGGCGGGTTTTCTAACGGTTTGAGTCATGATGCCGCCTCAGCTGCCCTGAGTCCGTTGGAAGTGAAGCGCGCGGGAAAGGAGGGTGGTTGAGGAGGCAGCAGGAAGAACAGGTTTCTAGGGGCGACTTGCTGGGAGAGAGAGAGAGAGAGAGAGAGAGAGAGAGAGAGAGAGAGAGAGAGAGAGAGAGAGAGAGAGAGAGAGAGGGGAACCGTGTGAAGCAGGAGAGTAGCGTGTTTATTCCGGCATAGTGCCAGCCACTGCTTGCTGCTGCTGCCACCGCCACTGGCTCTGTGGACACTGATCGCCACACTGACATCATGGCTGAGAAACAACAGCGAAAGGTACCCATCTTTGCATTACCACTTTTCCTTCCTTTACTGTCGCCGCTGGCAGTTTCTGTGTGTCACTCGTATGTTTCGTCAGCGTATTTTGATTTGTCTCATCTGTCGTATGCTACACATATTAACACCATCATGTTTGCCCTCGTCACGGCTTGTGTCGAATTTCAAGCATTGGTTTAATCGAAACTTCCATTTTGAAGTCGGGTATTGTGCTGATTAGGGATCAAAATCTTGCTGCTTCGGCATTAGACGTTTGCAGTTATTTGCGAGTCATCTGAAAGTCGATGTTTTATCTAGGCTGTTCAGAAGTAAATGTAACCTACCACATTATTTGTCAAAACCAAAACAGTATGCAAAGATTTGCAT
>CM054135.1:9984534-10184534 GCA_028751875.1 Rapana venosa
ACCAAAGTGTTGAGCATATACACTGATTCCTTGTAGTTCAAACCAGAGTGTTAAAGAAAAATGGATTCACCAATTTAATCTGAACGGTTACCAGACAGTGGAGCCAACCAACGAATGAACTTTGATAGCACTGAAAAATTCAGCTGCTGCGATGCGTAGGCGGACTGAAGACAGAATTGATGGTCACGGAAGCCAGTCTGTCTCTGATGATAGTGCTGAAACCGACGGTCGTGTAGGCATGAAGACCTATCGATTACTTCTTACTATAGGAAGAAGTAATCAATTGCTATAAACTCTACTACACCTTCGACTCTTGGCTTTTGACCTGGTAGGGGTCGCGGCTTATTAGTAGTCCTACAACTTATTTGTGGTGAAAACTCTGAAATAACTTTACTAGGCGTTCCATCTTTTCTATCCCTCTCTGTTTCTGCCATGTTCCTTTTCTTCAGGACTGTCACCTCTTATTTTCTGCCTTTCTTGGTCCACTTCCCTGCCTTTTTTTCCCCCCAGAAAGACTTAAACGATAACAATTCTCTCCCACGCGGAAGTTGGATGCGCAGGGTCTGACGCATTTTCGGTCATATTGACAAACGACGAGCGTTGGAAGAGGAATAAGAAATAACGTTAGGCAGTAAACATGATTATTTTTACGGTTTCATCTTACGTCGATGTTCACGTCAGCCATATGTGGTCGACCTTGATGTGTTTATTATTTTTTAATTGGGGGAAGGAGGGTGGAGGATGGGTGGTGTAGAGTGTGGGGGAGGATTAGCGGTTGGAATGGGGAGATCTTTACTGCAGAAAACTGCAGACTCCTCCCAGTTCTGTGGGTTGAAAGTGGGAGGGAGGATTGGCCATCGTTCAGAGGCAGGGAAAGAGAGGGATGAAGAGCTGTGAATGAGGGGAGTGGGGGAGTATCTTTTGGAACTGTGGCTCAGACATGACGTCATAGGAGTGGATGGAAGAGGGGGGGGGGGGGGGGGGGGGGGATTGTGGAGGTTGGGGGAAGGGGTTGAGTTTCCCCATCTGGCCTCGTCTGACCTTGCATCTTGTTTTCTAGCCGTCCTCCTTCATGTGGAGGTGTGCTGGGTTTGGAGTTTTGTTTGTTTGATTCTCTGATTCATTTGTCTGGTTCTCTGATTCATTTGTCTGCCTACAGATCATATCTTTTTCAGTCTTTTGTAATTTTTTATGTTGTTGTTGTCTGATAATGACAAAAGCTTTTTGTTTACCCCCCCCCCCCCATCCCCCTCAATTTCTTGTTATAGTTTGTGTTTGTGTGTGTGTATATGTGTGTGTGTGTGTGTGTGTGGAGAGAGAGAGAGAGAGAGAGAGAGAGAGAGAGAGAGAGAGAGAGAGAGAGATATGTTTGAACTTAAGTGAGGTGTCAGTGGTTGATCACACATGTGTTCACACAGAAGAAAAGTGCATTTTTGCATACATGTGGGCTGTGTGTGTGCACATATGCATGCGTGTGTGCATGCATGTATGCATGGGTGTGTGCATGCATGTGTGCATGCATGGTGGGGGGGGGAGGGGATGGGATAGCCTAGTGGTCAGAACATTGTGCTCGCAATCTGACGACCCGGGGTCGATTACGTTCAAGGAGATATTTTCCTCTGGAGTTAACACCAGTGCAGACTCCACTCTCCCCTAAAGTCCTTGGGATGAGACTATAAACCGAGGTCCCGTGTGCTAATGCACGCAGAACATCTTGCGCACACGTTAAATCCTGTTCCGCTTTTCGTAAGAGTAGGCCATTGTGTGCCGGTGGGAACAGATGACAGAATTCACAAATCCGCATACACACGGGGACTGGATGTAAAAGAGCACATAAGTGCTTATTCCATTATCCTCGATATAAAAGAATAAAATAAATAAAATGCATGCATGTGTGCGAGCGTGTGTGCTTGCATGAATACATGTATTCAGCACATGTGTGTTCTGAAGCAGCAGAGAGTCATTATTGCATTGCTAATAAAGCGCTGTATTATAATTATATATCCGTGTGCTTGCAGAGTGATGGGAACGCAGGCTTCTTACGAGCGGCCAGGGATGGGAACCTGCAGGAGGTACTGGAGTACCTGAAGGGGAGCACGGACATCAACACCAGCAACCCTGTGAGTGCCCACATACATGATACATACCTGTAGACATTGTGTGGATATAATGTACATACATCATTCACCTGTAAGGGGAGGGGAGGGGGGGGGGGCAGGATAGCCTGGTGGTGAGAGTACTGGCTCTTGGGGTAGTGATTTCACGGCTTAGGATTGAGCTGTCATGCTGGCACCTATTATTTATACTTTTTATAGTCTTTAGTGATCGACTATGACTCTCTGACTAGGGGGCTTGACTTGCACAGTCCTTATGTGCTGCAGCCCTGGGGGCTGGTTGGCCTTTGGAGAACATTTCCAACGCTGACTGTCCTTATGCCCATTTGGCCGAGAGAGTGGGGATGTACTGTGGGCAAGGCATCTCCACTATAATCAAATTTCTGCCCAATTCCGAAACAGCAGCTGCATCCTCTGCTGTTTTGGAGGTCATCGTCGAACACGACGGACAAACATAAATAGTTAATAGGGAATTTTACCCTGGAGTTAATATCGGTACTGATTCCACTCCTGCAAAAGTCTTTTGGATGAGATTATGGACACATAGTATAAAGTGAGGGCCTAAGTGTGAATGCACAAATAATAATAATGATAATAATGTATGATATTTATATGGTGGTGAATCTTGTAAAGCAAACAAATTGAAGTGCTTGAAGTGCAGAACATCTTACACACCTGTCAAAAACCAGTTCTGCCTTTTGGAAGATTAGGCCATTTTGCGCCGGTAGGAAAGGATGCACGTACACAGTCACAGGTGTGGCGTTTACCGTTTAGACACCATCCCTGAAGTTGGAATGGGGATACCTTAATGGTGGGAAGAAAGTTGCATACCCAAAATCTAGCCAGGTGGGAAAAAACAATCAGCGATAACAGTGATGATTAATGGCGGTAATATATTTGTTGCTGCTAATGATAACATACACAAAGCTTTTAGTTTTAGCACACCAGTTGTGTTCAGAATTCAGGTTTAACAGTGATGATTATTGAGTAATGTTTACTTCATTATGGAATAATGTTTACTTCTTATCATTCTGGACATCAAATCTAAGAGTATTCACTACATAAAATTTGAATAGGTATTCATTTTCAGGCATGATGATGGAGAGAGAGGTGGGGTTGAGGTGCAAGAAATGCCCCCCCCCCAAAAAAAAAAAAAAAAAAAAAAAGAAAAAATAGCCCTCCCCCCCCCCCTTAAAGAAAAAAAGAATTTTATAACTAAAAGACACCCCATGTACATTAACAAGTATGCACCAACAAAATCACACAGTAATATCGCTCTAATCTTCCCCACAACACTGTGACACACACATACAGAGAACATCTTGCGCACATGTTAAATCCTGTTCCGCTTTTTGAAAGAGTAGGCCATTGTGTGCCGGTGGGAACAGATGACAAAATTTACAAAGCCGCATACACACGGGACTGGATGTAAAAAAGCACATGCATGCTTATTCCATTATTATTGATATAAAAGAATAAATACAAATAAATAAAATAAACACACAGAGACTGACACAGACACACACAGTGACACACACACAGACACACACACATTATGTACTATACTCAAGCATTGAAACAATGACCAACTGCCTCATGCGACTCGTGACATGAGTCATGATGAAATGAAAAGTCTCAACATTCCTGAATAAGGATAACAATAATGTTGATTGTAATCTTTTGTCCTAAACAGTGCTTACACTGTATTGTCATATATATATATATATATATATATATATATATAGATCTGACTGTCTACACAAATGTATTTTTGTATGTTTAAATGTATACACAATGGAAACTTGTTTTCCAGTCATGTGGTTTATTCATAGATAATCTCCTGTCTCATCGTAACACATCACATTTCTGTAAAGATATGATTTGGGGGTGGGGATGGGGTGAGTGGAGGGGAGGCATGGTGGGGAGGTTTTTTCTTTTTTTTATAAAAAGGATTTATTGGAATCAGATATGTCTATAATGTATGTGTTAATTTATAATTCTTGCTACTCTTGCTGACAGTTTTTCATTACACATGCTCAACACCGAAAGTTACCAGGACAAACATTAGAATATATATTCACACATATTTAGGGAAAGAATAAAATGTATTTTGTACTTACCCTGTATTTACAATGAGGGTCCATTTTTTTGAGAAGGTTGTCACCATGTTATTTCTTGTTTATCACTTTTCTCAATCGCAATCTTCTCTTAATCCCATCAATAGTTTTGACTTTCTTTTATATTCTTTTTTTCACTTTCCCACATTGTTCCTCTTATCTATAATTATTTATTTATATTATTTTTGTTCATTTTCTTGTTTCACTTCTCATTTCTCTTATTAGTTTCCCTTTCAGTTTCATTATATTTCCAAATTACCAAAGGGCAACTTAGGTCTTAGTCACAACAGCCTGGCTAGTTGGGAAAACTTAATCTTCAGGTCCCAGGCCTGCCCTGGCCATAGGCAAAGGTGTTGAACTGGAAGCTTATTAACTTGATTCTGAAATCATTGACTTGGGTGAGTACAGTTTATCAAACTACAGCCAATCATGAGTGAGGATACAGACCATTCAAACTGGTGAGTGGTAATAGCCAATCACTTGCATTTATACAACCTGTGAAGTACACTCCACAATTAGAAAAAATAGGCCAAGTTTTCACTCTGGAAAAAAAAAGTGGTTGTGATTAAAAAATAAGTTTAGCCAATTAAAAAAGTTTTTTTGTTAAAACTGTCAATTCTGTCAATGCTCTTTCTCTGTTTCTGGTCCATCAATCTGGAATGACCTCCCTCTCTCCCTTCGCGAAAAGCTTACTTATGGCACTTTTAAATCCAGCCTCAAGGCATACCTATTTCAAACCTAAGACTTTCCCCTATTGTTTCATTTCATAATTATCTATCCCTGCCTTCAATGACCAAAATTCCCATCATCCTGCTGAAGTGTATAACCTGTGTGAGTGTGTGTGTGAAAACTGTTAATTATTGTTGGTTGCATGTGTAAGAGTGGATCGAATGCAAGCGCTTTGGTTTGTTTTTGCAAGATATAGCGCTATATAAATTCCATTTATTATTATTACATACATCCAAGTAAACATCTATTTGTGCGACACATGCACACATAATCAGCCAGTAGACATGGAACTCACATATCTATTGTATAAATCATACATGTGCACACCAAAAAATACTGTACATGTGGAAGCATTCATGCATAACATACTGCATGCACACATGCAAGCACACATTTTGCATATATAGGAAGGCAAACATGCAAGGCCCATTAAAGAAAAGGCAAACATGCATGTGCATGATAAAGTGCACACATGCATGCACAAACACACAAACATAGACACAGGCACACACACACACACACATGCTCTCTCTCTGTTTCTCATTCACTGTCGCTCTTGTCTGCCTTCTCACTTTCTTCTTATCTCTGTGAGCGTCACTCTTGATCTCTTTCTCTTTGAAGAGTATATTTTTCTACAGCACAACACTATCAGTGTAGAAACATTGACAAATAAAAGTGCTTGTGCACATGTTCAGTGTTACCCCCTTCACACAAATATCAGTTTGGTTTTAAAATTTTTTTTAGTGTAAGTGTATTATGTGGACATGGGCATGGGCCTTTACACACATGCACACACATGCATGCATGCACACACAGACACACACAGACACACAGACACAGACACACACACACCACACACACCACACACTCACACACACGTGCGCGCACACACACACACACACACAATGCACACGTATACACTCTCTCACTCACACTTGATGATTTGAAAGATAAAACAAATGCACCATAACGAAAACAACTCTCTTTAAACGGAATGATGAAAATGATAACTTTGATTGGCTAAGTTAATCAGAGTAACTTCAGTACATGGATAATCAGTAAATGAAACATATGTTTGCTTCCATGTTACATGGTGTATTTTATGGTTGATTCAACGTTACAAACTTTCATGATGTATGATTGATTCCATGATTGTTACATGATATATAGTTGATTCCATGTTACATGATGTATTCATGATTGATTCCATATTACGTGATGTATGGCTGATTGTATGATACATAATGTATAAGGGTTGATTCCCTGTTTGGTGACGTGTTCAGAATGGACTGAATGCCCTGCACCTGGCCTCCAAGGAGGGTCACCTGAACATCGTCACAGAGCTGCTGCGTCGTGGGGCCAATGTGGAGGCAGCCACCAAGGTAACTCGTCTTTACTCTCCTCACTGCTTGCGTGTTTGTAGTACAGGAGTTATCATGGGATGGGATAGCTCAGTAGTCAGAGCACTCGCTTTCCCCAAGCTAAGGTTAAGCAGCAATGAGCATGGTTTCCAAGTGGATGGGTGACCATTTGTGCACATTGGCTTCAGTACAGTCTCCCAGTTTACCCAGCTGTAAATGGGAACCTGCTTCTTTAGGGTCAGGGAAGGTAAAGCAGCGAGGGAGAGGAGATGGGCGCCACCCTCAATATGCTGGCCCCTAGAGAAGGTGAGACCTCTGATACCTAGCTCCCCAATGACCAAATAGGTTATGGGAACACCTTTAAAGAGGTCATTGTTTTGTGTGGAAACAGACCTCTGGTTGGTTGTTTTAGGTGTAAGTATTCATCTGTAATGGGAGCTGTATCGTTCCTTGGTTGCAGCACTTGCTCTCCCTCAGCTAAGGTTAAGCAGTGTTGAGTCATGGTTGCCTCATGGATGGGTGACATTTTGTGTGCCTTTGCTTCAGTACAGTCCCCCAGTTCACCCAGTTGTAAATGGGTACAGATCTGCTTTCTGTAGGGGCATGGAAAGTAAAGTAGTGAGGGAGAGGTGATGGGTGCCACCCTCTAGATGCTGGCCTCAGAGAAGCTGAGGTCTAGCTGTAACATGTCAATAGACCTGCATGTTTAATTTATGTTTACGACATCCAGGGAAGATTTCTCAAACTGAGGGAAGTAAGTTCTTCTGTTTTTAGTACATTTGTTTGTTTAAAAAGAAAAAAGTCAAGACAGGAGAGTAATAAGTGACCATTGCTGGAGGGTTATCATTATAGATGTTGATGTCTGTGTATTTTCTCTGTAAGTGTTGTATACCGTACATGGTTCACAGGTATTTCTGTTTGTCTCTGCAAGATCAGCACTTGATGCCGTGCATTGTCCTGTTTGAAAGAAACTTAGCAAGTTTCTCTGTCCCTCTATGTATGTCTGTCTGTGTCTCTCTGTATCTCTGTCTGTATCTTTGTCTCTTTGTGTTTCACTCTTTGTCTCTCTCTCTCCCTGCTCTCTCCCCCTCTCTCTTTTTAAGGGAAGATTGAAAAAAGAAATAACATTTATTTATTCATGCTGAGAGTAGACAGTCGTAAATGTCCATGTCACCTCTGTGTGTGTGTGTGAGAGAGAGAGAGAAGTGAGTGCTTGTGTGTATGTTTGCATGCATGCATGGGTGCATGTTTGTGTGTGTGTGTGTTTATGTGTGTGTATTCATGCATGTGCGTGTGTGCATGTGTGTGCAGAAAGGGAACACAGCCCTGCACATTGCCTCCCTGGCAGGCCATGAGAACATCGTCAAGATCCTGGTGGAGAATGGAGCCCACGTCAACCTGCAGGCACAGGTCAGAACTAGCTCTGCACAATGATACATACATACACGTATACAATACGGGACGGGATAGCTCAGTGGTCGGAGCACTCGCTTTCCCCCAGCAAGTAGCAGCGTCGAGCTGTGGTTACAGTGGATGGGTGACGTTGGCGCAATTGTGTTCCCCAGTTCACCAGCTGTAAATGGGTACTGCCTCTTTAGGGTCAGGGAAGGTAAAGCAACGAGGGAGAGGAGATGGGTGCTGCCCTCAATATGCTGGCCCTAGAGAAGTGAGGTCTCTGACGCCTTGCTCCCCTACGACCTTATAGGTTATGGGACTCCTTTAACCTCCTTTATACAATACATAATGTAGACCAGGGGGCAGGGGCTAGGCTTCAGATATGGGAAACAACAAGAACAAGGGATGTTGGTGACCATTCGTTCCTTGGTAAAATGATAAGCTTATGGTTCGAATCTTGTTTGGGTCTTTCTTTCTCATTTGGCTAGACCTGATTAAATGATGACCTGGATGTTTTTTGCTTTTGGGTGTCTTTGCACTATGATTTTGCTGTTTTTGTTTTTGTTTTTGTTTTTTTGTTTTTTAGCAGAATATGTGTGATTATAAATTGTTTAAAAAAAAAGTGTGTGTGTGGTTGTTGTTGCTTCAATTTTACGTCTGTTCACTTGAAGTGATATTAGGTATCAGTGTGTGTGTGTGTTGTGTGTTTGTGTGTATGGTGCGTGCATGTGTGTGTGCAGTGTTTTGTGGACACTTTTTTTTGTTGTTGTTGGATAACTAGCTGTTATGACCCTGTTGCTGAAGAAAGGAATGGTGTTGATTGTTGCAGGCGGGCTTCACCCCGCTGTACATGGCAGCCCAGGAAGGTCACTCTGAAGTTGTTCGCTTCCTTCTGACCAGCGGGGGGAACCAGAGCCTGGCCACTGAGGTCTGTGGTGTGGACAGAGAGAGAGAGAGAGGGAGAGACAGATAGAGAGAGAGGGAGAGAGAGAGAGAGACAGATAGAGGGAGACAGAAAGACAGACAGGCGGGCAGGCAGGCACAGAGAGAGAGACAGACAGAGAGAGAGGGAGGGAGAGAGAGAGACAGACAGAGGGAGACAGACAGACAGGCGGGCAGGCAGGCACAGAGAGACAGACAGAGAGAGAGAGAAGGGAGGGAGAGGGAGGTAGGGAGACAGAGACAGACAGAGGGAGAGAGAGAGGGAGGGAGACAGATAGAGAGACAGACAGACAGACACAGCCAGAGAGACAGAGACAGGCGAGAAGGCAGGCACAGAGAGAGAGAGACAGAGGGAGAGAGAGGGAGGGAGAGAGGGAGGGAGAGAGGGAGGGAGACAAATAGAGAGACAGACAGAGGGAGAGAGAGACAGAGAGAGAGACAGACAGAGAGAGAGACAGAGAGACACAGACACAGAGATAGAGAGACAGACAGACACAGCCAGAGAGACAGAGACAGGTGGGCAGGCAGGCAGGCACAGAGAGAGAGACAGACACAGAATGAATGAATGAACATTTTTATTGAGGGAAAAGAATAAGCACAATGGTGGCTTTTTTTTCATCCAGCCCTCAGTCCAAAAGGTAAATCAATCAACCCAACATTCAATTAAACAAACAATGAAATTCTAAAGAAGCAGGTAAAATGTAAACATGCATAAACAAACAGAATAGAAATAGTTGTATACACAGGACAGATATGAGAGAGAGACAGAGGAGGGGATGAATGAATGAATGAATGATCTTTATTTGAGAGAGAAAGGGGAGGTGGGGGGTGACGTGTGTGCAGTATTTATCATTATTAGTGTATGTAGAGGACAAGACGAAAGGGAAGAAGAAGAGAAAAAAAAGAACAGGAAAGAGAACAAGAGGAGGAAGCAGAGAAGAATGGAGAGAGAGAGAGAGAGAGAGAGAGAGAGAGAAGAGAGAGAGAGAGAGAACACAGATACAGACACAGCCTTTTTTTGTTCAACATCTTCTTTGTCCTGTACATTAGTCTAAGTTTAAACAACTGCTCTGCACAGAAAGTTTTTGAATTTCAATTTCAATTCAGGTGAGTTAGACAACTAATATTTTAAGTGACAGTAGTTTAATGAAGCATCCTCATAGCACAGCCGCCAAGGATTAAATTGTGATGTACAGAGTGACAGCTAGCCAGTTTGCATACATATATTTAAGATTATAATGACCAATATTAGCGTAGGAAACAATGAAACTGTGCCTCCCCTACTGACCTTAGCTACCCCTCCCTCCCTGTACCTACACCCACCTTTTCCTGCTACCCCTTTCCTCTGCATTCCCCTCCCAAGCTACCCCAACCCCCTGTACTCCCCTCCCAAGCTACCCCTACACTACCCTCCTAAAACTTACCTTCCTTCCCCCCCCCCCCCCCACCAACACTCCTCTGCTCCCCACCCCTCCCTCCCTCCCTCCCTTTACTCCCTCCCTCCTTTCTCCAACTACCCCTTCCCCCCAAAAAAATTGGAAAAAAGCACAAACATGGGAAGATAGGCAACACATCTCCTCCAAACTTCAGAGGATTAGAAGTTAGGGGTGATCCTCATACAGATCACAAATTCCTATTGCTCACAGCTAAGTTGCTGCATTTTTAGTTTTACAACGTTTTATTGAAACTAACAGTTCCAAACTGTAAAGGTGTCTTTTCCTATATTAGTTCGGAAATAGCAAAAATGCTTATCCTAAATACTCAGTTTTACCCTGTCCTCGTTTCAGACAGATAAATAGTAGAGTCTACAATTCTATATAAAAATGGCTGCTTTATTACCATCAGATACAAACTTTTATCTGGACTTCTGAGCAATGTCAAACAGTGAAAAGGAATGTAACTGTTTGTGATAGCCTATGAATGGGAGGTAATATTGCCATCAGATACAATGAAGGCTTTACTTCACACATATAATGTGTCAAAAATGCTAAATACAGTTGAGCAACGTTTATATGCAGTATAACTTAGCACACATAGAATAACTCACACCTTGAAGAGAGTTAGGAGGATTAGCAGGTCTTCATCTTAAATTGAAGTGGAAGTTGTTACAGTTATTGAAACTAAGTGAGGTGACAGTCAAAGTATGACATTCATGGTCAGTAGGGCTTTAAACAACATGAAATGAAATAATGATATTAATGATAATAATAACAATATGTAAATTATATGGCGCTTTATCTTGTAAGAACATATCAAAGCGCTTGTGTTCAACCTATTCTTATACATACAACCAAATCACAAATAGTTTTACAAATTGAAATTCTCTCTCTCACACACACACATGAAGGTTATACACTTTGGCTGGGTGATGGGAATTCTGGCTGTTGAAGGCAGGGACAGATATGAGATGAAACAGAACGTGAAATCCTAGATTTCAAATAAGTATGTCTGGATGCTGGATTTAAAAGTGCCACTAGTAGGCATTCAGTGAAGAGAGAGAAGTTCATTCCAAATCAAGATACACACACACACGCACGCATGCACGGACACACACAGCACACACACACTTCGAATTTCATTTTTTAAATGTTCTTGATCTGTTTATGTTAAGAATACTATTTGTGTATTTCCCTTGTTATTACTCTTAATTACACACACAGACACACAGACACACACACAACACACACACACACACACACACCACACACACACTTATACACACCATGCGCCACCACACAGTGTAGATCTATCTATTTATCTCCTCTCTCTCTCTCTCTCTCTCTCTCTCTCTCTCTCATTCAGTCTCCTATTTTAGGGCCGTCTGGTATCACTTAAAGTGGAAAGACGTTAAAATTGAAGACTTACCTTACACACACACACACCACACACACACCCACACCACACACACACACACACACACACCACACACCACACATACATGCAAACGCACGGCCATTCACACACGAACTTATTAGAGCACTTGAGTACATTATATGATATTTAGACACGTTATGTTTATATGCAGATACAGTGAGAGAGAAAGAGAGAGAGAAAGACATATATACATATCAAGATATATAAAGGAGTTAGAATTATTTTTCCCTGTTCAATAATAAAAATGTATGGATTGTTTGAATCTAAGCAGCCCTCCACCTTTCATTTTATTGTCTAGGTCATATGGCACCAGTTCGCTGCTCAAAATCCTCTTTTTTCCAATCAAATCCCAAGGTTTTCTTCTTCTTCGTCATCGAACGCTCAGACAGCAACTACTGTTCTTTGTCACATGAGCGAAAATGCGACAAATCAGGCCCGGCACATCCGACTTTGGCATGGGAGAGATTTGTTATTGTATAAGTCTTTCTGGAAAAAGGCAGGAGAATGGACAAAGAAGGCAGAAAATAAAACAAGAATGAGATGACAAGAAGAAAAGGAACAAGGCAGAAACAAAGAGAGGGATAGAAAAGAGGGAATTCCTAGCACAGAATTTCCAGAAGGTGGAGATGCTATTTATACTGACAGCCCCCCCCCCCCCCCCATCATCTCCCCGCATCCCCACGGAGTAAATCCCAAGGTTTTAAGCCCCACCGATCACAGAATTCGAATTAGACATATCACCTTATAAATGTTAAAATGTCATTAAATCCATCCCCTAAGTCTGAATATTGCTACAACCTTAATGGTGGGTAAATGGCCGCATACAGAACATCTCTCCATTGGTGAACCTGGGAGCTCTAGCAGATAAAAAGCCATGATTAAAACAAGGTTAAAACCAGCTCTTCTGCCGTTCCTGGTATCAATGCCCCAGCCAACCATAAGGATCAAACAAAGATGGTAACTGCGTTGTAGGAGACCCCCATTAATAACACGTAGAAATGAGTTGAAGCCTGAAAAAACCCCACCCAAAAAAACAAATCCCAAAAATAAAAACAAAAACATAAAATATGTTCCTGATAAAGACTGACATGCTAACTGTGTTAACTAATATCATCCTTTTTGACTGTGTCTTTATCTTGAAGACGTTCATATTCAGTGTCTAAAAAAAGTTCATTGTGTCCAGAGAATTTTTTTTATGCTGTCACTTTTGCGACATTTTACAAAACAAATCCCCCACCCCCACCCTATAATAAGAATAAATGTTAACTAACAAACATGAAATGAAATTAGCAGGCCACCACAAAGGCAGTGCGACCAAATTGTTCGTTTAATTATATTTTCATTTATTTAGTTTGCACCTGCATGTGTAACTGTTTTGCTTTAAGGGTGACAGTTTCTACAGAAACTTTGCAAGTGACCACTGTCTTCAAGCTGTGAATTATTTTACTACATATGAACATTGTTTACTTGTGTTTAGATTGAGAAACATGACGTGTGTGCTATTTCAAGTCAGTATTACTTCTCCTTCACAGGATCTTAAACAATTACATCCCTTCTTTTTGTTAGAAGTTGTTTCATAGTCCAGATCAAAGCTCCCAACTGATGGAAATGAAGCAACAATTTTTTAATGACATTGTACAAATTGCTGTTTACCTGTCTGAAACAAGTGATGGGTAAAGTTAAATCATTGTAGACATGACTTTTTTTTAATTTGCAAAATGATATAAAAAGACACCTTCAAAGTTTGGAGTTGTTATTTTGATAATATATCATAAAAATTAGGTTGCCACAACTTACATTGTGAGTTAGAATTTGTGATCTCCACAGAGATCACCCCTAACTTCTAATCCTCTGAAGTTTGGAGGAGATGTGTTGTCTATCTTCCCATGTTTGTGTCGTTTTTTTTTTTCAAAATTTTTTAACAGAGGGGTAGCTGGGGAGAGAGGAGAGGAAGAGAAGGGGGTTTCTGGAAGGAGGGGTAGTTGGGGGGATGGAGAATAGAGGGGGGGGTGGGGGAGGAAGAATGGATTGGGGGGGGGGGGGGGGCAGCTTTGGTGGGAGGAGAATAGAAGGGGCAGCGGGGAGAATAGAAGGGGATAAGGGCAGCTGTGGGGGAGAATAGAAGGGGATAAGGGCAGCTGTGGGGGAGAATAGAAGGGGATAAGGGCAGCTGTGGGGAGAATAGAAGGGGCAGCTGGGGGGGGGAGGGGAGAAGGGGATTAGGGCAGCTGGGGGGGAGGGGGAGAATAGAAGGGGATAAGGGCAGTGGGGGGGGGGGAGGAGGGGAGAATAGAAGGGGCAGCTGGGGGGGGGGGGGGAGGGAAGAATAGAATAGAAGGGGCATAGGGGCAGCTGTGGAGGGGGAGTGGAGGAGGGGAGAATAGAAGGGGCAGCTGGGGGGGGGGGGGGGAGGGGAAAGAAGGGGCATTGGGGGGGTGGGGGGGGGGGGGGGAGAATAAACGTGGATAGGGTGGAGACTAGAAGGTTAGAGGAGGGTTAGACTGGGGGATAGAGGTGAGGTGTACACTGGGGTATAGAGGGGGTGGGGGAGAAACAGGGAAGGTGTTGGGGGATTGTTGGGTGGGGAGAGTGAGGAAGGTACAGCAGCCACTAGCATTTACAGGGCTTATTCATCTCTTACCTGTAGGGAAAATCAGTTCATTATCTTCTGTCTGTGTAGTTGCTTCCTTATAATACTGACATTCTCTGCAACTTTCTTGAAGCTGTGAATGTTTGTGTGTTTAGAGTTTCAAACAGCTATGTGTGCATGATAAAGATGTTATTTTATTTTATAGGTGTTTAACCTTAAGTTAGGGGAGGGGGGGGGGGGGGGGGTAGAGGATAGAAATAGGGGATGGAGGGGAAGTAGGTGTAATTAAGGATGGAAGAAGAGGTAGAATAGAGAGAGAAGGTAAGTTTGTTTGTTTTTTAAATGTATACTTTTTTTTAATATGTATATTTTTTTTTTTTATCAAGGATAATGGAATAAGTACTCATGTGGTATTTTATGTCCATTCCCCATGTGTAAGAAGTTTTGTCAAATTTCACACATGGGACCTGTTTATAGTCTCATCTGAAGAACTTTTGGGGAGAATGGAGTCTGCACTGATGTTAATTCTAGGGGGAAAATCCCCTTGAACAGGATGCGAACCTGGGTCATCAAATTGTGAGTGCAATGTTCTAACTATTAGGTCGTGGGAGGGAGGGGATAGGTCAGGGAGGAGGAGGGGTAGGTTTTGGGGAGGGAGGAGGTGAAAAGATATGGGGAGGAGAGGGGTAGGTTAGAGAGAAGGAGTGGATAGGTTGGTGGAGGGAGGTAGGTTAGGGGGAGGAAGGGTAGGTATTGGGGTAGTTTAGGTGGCAGGAAGAGGGGATAGAGAAGGGGAGGGGAGGGAAGGGCAGGGGTAGTTTAGGGAAATGTTTACATTTGTCATGGTCTATGATAAGTAGGCTGTATATTTTTAAGTATCAAATTAAGTGGGAAACAGATGGTCAATATAGTGTTTCCCATGCCAGTATTGTAGAGAAGGGGACAAAGCATGTGTATGCCAAAAGGTACGCTGTCACTCTCATTTGCAGGTTTTACCCAATATCCTTGCATTAACGGCTGGACTATCAGTGTTGTGTAAAGGAAGATTTATGCCATGGTGTGCAGTTTTTGTTTGTTTTGTTTGTTTTTTTTAAAATATTAAAATGACCCATATACTTTTGATTAAGGTTTGATAAGGAGACTCATTTGTGTGTGTGTGTGTGCATACGTGCGTTTGTGCGTGCGCACGTGTGTGTACGTTTGTGTGTGTGTGTGTTTTTTCTAAACAGTGATAGGACTAAAAGTTTTGGCAGGTCTCACACACTCCTGTTTTTTTAAAGTTGATTTAAGGTAATAAAAAGTTAGGCAAGATGAGCAATGTATAATTAACTAGTGACAAGTAGAAGTACTATGTCTGCAGAAAAAAAAGCCACGATTAAAACAAGGTTAAAAACCAGCTCTTCTGCTTTTCCCTGGTATCAATGCCCAGCCAACCATAAGGATCAAACAAATATGGTAACTGCGTTGTAGGAGACCCCCATTAATGACACGTAGAAATGAGATGAAACCTGAAAAAAAACCCACCCAAAAAACAAATCCCAAAAATAAAAACAAAAACATAAAGACTGACATGCTAACCGTGTTAACTAATATCATCATCATTTTTGACTGTGTCTTTATCTTGAAGACATTCATTTTCAGTGTCTCAAAAATGTTCATTGTGTCCAGAGTATTTTATTTATGCTGTCACCTTTGCAACATTTTACAAAACAAATCCCCGACCCCCACCCTAGAATAAGAATAAATGTTAACTAACAAACATGAAATGAAATTAGCAGGCCACCACAAAGGCAGTGCGACCAAATTGTTCGTTTAATTATATTTTCATTTATTTAGTTTGTACCTGCATGTGTAACTGTTTTGCTTTAAGGGTGACAGTTTCTACAGAAACTTTGCAAGTGACCACTGTCTTCAAGCTGTGAATTATTTTACTACATATGAACATTGTTTACTTGTGTTTAGATTGACAAACATGACGTGTGTGCTATTTCAAGTCAGTATTACTTCTCCTTCACAGGAATCTTAAACAATTACATCCCTTCTTTTTGTTTGAAGTTGTTTCATAGTCCAGATCAAAGCTCCCAACTGATGGAAATGAAGCAACAATTTTTTTATGACATTGTACAAATTGCTGTTTACCTGTCTGAAACAAGTGATGGGTAAAGTTAAATCATTGTAGACATGTCTTTTTTTTGAATTTGTAAAATGATATAAAAAGACACCTTCAAAGTTTGGAGTTATTACTTTGATAATATATCATAAAAATTAGGCTACCACAACTTAAATTGTGAGTTAGGATTTTGTGATCTCCATGGAGATCACCCCTAACTTCTAATCCTCCGAAGTTTGGAGGAGATGTGTTGTCTATCTTCCCATGTTTGTGTTGGGTTTTTCAAAAAATTTTTACAGAGGGGTAGCTGGGGGAGAGAGGAGAGGAAGAGAAGGGGGTTTCTGGAAAGAGGGGTAGTTGGGGGGATAGGAGAGGGGGAGAATAGAAAGGGGGTGGGGGTAGAGGGAGAATAGAAGGGGGGCGGGGGAGGGTGGAGAATAAAGGGGGGGTGGGGGGGGGGGGGAGAATAGAAGGGGCAGCTTTGGGGGGAGGAGAATAGAAGGGGGGTAGGGGGGAAATAGAAGGGGGGGGGGGGGTGAAGGGGAAATAGAAGGGCCAGGGGGGGGAGAATAGAAGGGGCGCTTAGGGGTGGAGAATAGAAGGGGATAAAGGCAGCTGGGGGAGGAGGAGGAGAATAGAAGGGGATAAAGGCAGCTGTGGGGGAGAATAGAAGGCGATAAAGGCAGCTGGGGGGGGGGGGGGAGGAGGGGAAAATAGAAGGGCAGCTGGGGGTGGGGGGGGGGGGGGGGGGGTAGGCCATTGTGTGCCGGTGGGAATGGATGACAAAATTTACAAAACTGCTTACACACGGGGACTGGATGATAAAAAGCCCATGAATGGTTATTCCATTATCCTCAAAATAAAAGAATTAAAAATAAAAAATAAAAAATTGATGGGGGAAAAGTTTTGGGCCCAAACAGGGATTGAACCACGGCACACTTCTGACCCGGACTTTTCGCTTTCTAGTCAGGCGCCTTATTTCTAGACCACCGATCGGCTTTCTTGTGTATATATAATATATATCTTCCTTTTTTGTCATGTTTCTCCCAGGGGAGGTTTGACATTGATGAGCCTTCTCCATCTCTCTCTGTTTTGCGCTTCCTCCCTATTTATGCCCCTTTCTCGAAGATCATCTGCAATACAGGCAGCCCAGGTCTTGCTAGGTCTTCCCTTTGGCCTCTTTCCATCCACTACGAAGTTCATTGCTCTTTTTATGATGTGGTGGTCTGTTTTCCATTGAACATGCCCAAACCAGCGCACTATATTGGTACTAGCTACAGACTTCAGATCATCAACTAAAAAAAATTTTTTTATATATTTTATTGTATTTTTTAAATTCTTTTATATCGAGGATAATGGAATAAGCACTTATGTGCTTTTTTACATCCAGTCCCCATGTGTATGCGTTTTTGTACATTTTGTCATCTGTTCCCACCGGCACACAATGGCCTACTCTTATGAAAAGCGGAACAGGATTTAACGTGTGCGCAAGATGTTCTGCGTGCATTCGCACATTCTCCATGGTTCTTCATTCGTGATCCTGTCTTCCCATGTGATCTTTGTCATGTAGCGTAGCATTCGGTTTTCACAGCTCTTCCAACGAACGTTTTTGGACGTTTTTTGTGAAAACCCACGCCTGCAGCAGCTGTGCGTTGTTGCAGGATGGCTTCACACCGCTGGCCGTGGCGCTGCAGCAGGGTCACGACAAGGTGGTCAGCGTGCTGCTGGAGCATGACACCAAGGGCAAGGTGCGTCTGCCGGCGCTGCACATCGCAGCCAAGAAGGACGACGTCAAGTCTGCCGCCCTGCTTCTGCAGAACGAACAGAACAATGTCGACAGCCAGACCAAGGTCAGCATGGCGCGCAGTCTGATTTTTACAGTCTGTCCTTTTTTTGCTTTATTTTTTGGGGGATTTAGTATCTTTAAAATAAAAATTTATCATGCATCTAGTTAGCAAACAGGAACAGTACGAAAGATCATAGCCAGATGTCATTTTTTAAATGATTGTATTGTCCAAAGCGCTCTTTATATGCAGTCCCAGGAATTTTATGAGAAGTACAGGATAAGTCATTTTCAAAGTGATTGAAAAGTTGTAAGTGGTTACCTGCACTTGTTTTACTATTTCTGCAGTAAATACAGGATAGCTGATATATAAAGGAAACTTTGTCCACTTTTTTTTTTTTTTAACTGATAGAAAAGAACTGATCTGATTTATGTAGTGCCAGTTGAGATGAATTAACACAATTCAATATAGTTGAACCTGTTTTGTTCTGTTGTTCATACCAGGATGTTTTTGCCTGTAGAGGAAAAGCCTTAAAATTTCACTTTGTAAAGATTTGACTTATAGCATTAGACAGTTGTAAAATAAATGTAAGGAAATTCAGGTGTGAATGGGAGTGGTTTGGTACAAAACAGTTTTTCTGTTTTTTTCACCAGGGTACTTTTTTTTCTTAATGGGTGCTGTGGGTTTTGATTTTTCTTATGTTATCCATTAAAAAAAGAAAGTCATCATTTCCTTTTTTGGTGGCAAGTGTTCACTGTAAATGCATAGAAGTGAACTGCATGCTATGATAAGGAAGGTTGTAGGGGTGAAAGCACTAATCTGACTGTGATCGTCTATCTGTGTGCCTTCCCTCGCCTCTGGTAGAGCGGAGGTCTTGTAAACGACACGACCAAGGTTTGTGTCTGGCGTAGACTGCACACCGGTCCTGTGCTAGTAGCAGTGTTGTACGCCCACTTCGGCTTTCCTCTTTCTTAGTGCGAAGCCGCAGTTGTGTGTTCCTTTAGTCAGTGTGCTTTTTATCATCATGCCGCCTCTGTTTCTGTATAGAGATTGTGTGGTTTTTGTTGGAAATTTTTTTTCTGGGTTTTTTGTTTGTTTTATTAATATTTTTTTGTTGCTGGTTTTTGTTCCTTTGTTTTTACTTTGGTACTTCTTAAACCATTTTTAAAATGTTATTTTATTTTATTTTTGATGATTAATTTTTGGTGTTAGCTTTTATGTGTGCTCATATACATGCACACAGGAAGGACATACATATATGCGTGTGTGTTTCAAACAAGTATCCTTATTTAAACAAATATCCTCATAATGCATGCATATTTACCAGAAGCATATGCCTGCCTATGCATACCAGCATACATACCATTGGTAGCTGGCACATACCCTCTCTCTTTCCTTTTACATGTATATATACCTGCAGGCACACAATGATATTTTACAGTCTCGTCACTTACTTCCAGACAGATTCACCGATTCTAGTTCACACAACCATTGATTCACTTAGCTTTTGAATTGCCTGCTTCATGTGTTGTGAGCTTTACTGGAGAAAAGAAAATTATAAATGGCTTTGTCATGTGCATGTATGCCATGTATGCATACATTTAATTTTTGTTTTTACCTTTTGAATGTTAGTCTTTTCTGTTGAATTTCAGTGTCATTACAGGTGTATTTATACTTTTGTTTATCTGTTTCATTGATTGATTGATCAATTTATTGACATCAGTTTTCATAATCTTTTTTCCAGTGTAGATCCAGAATGAAACTAGCAAAAATACTCCTGTACTGGGGAAAAAGAAAAAGAACCTGAACAAATTTATGATCAAAATATGTCCGTAGTCGTAACATTCTGGTGAAGAGGCTGAAAAGACTCGAGAGAGCTAGCTCACTTGGTGTCAGCCTGCTGTGGCCCTTGTGGTCAGCTGGGCTGTGAACACCATGCATCATCAGTCAGTTGGTGATTGTAGCTGGAGGAGTTTAGCTTGTGATTAGCTCCTAAATTTAACATTTCAATTTTTCCATGAAGTGACAGCTCTGATATTATTACCTGCATAGTCTGCTGGACTGCTAGCATTGTGGTCCAGAGGTCATGCTTTTCTATTAAAGCAAGAGGTCTGTGGTTTAAATTTTAGATAAAGCTGGTCTTTCCCTCATCCAGGAGCCTGTGGGTAATGGTTTAAATGGTGGTCTTTTGAAACATACAGTTAATTGAAAATCTTAGGTGCAAAATGTATTTAGTGCATTTAAAAGAATCAGTTATGCTTGTGCATTAAATGAATCAGAGCAACAAGAGAGTTATGCTTAACGTTCAAGGGTACATTTTCCCCTGGAGTTAACATCAGTGCCGACTCCACTCTCCCCAAAAGTCCTTTGGATGAGATTATAAACTGAGACCCTGTGTGCGAACGCTCGCAGAGCATCTTGCACACATTAAATCCTGTTGCGCTTTTTGAAAGAGTAGGCCATTGTGTGCTGGTGGGAACAGATGACAAAATTATAAAACCCCATACACACGTGGACTGCATGTAAAAAAGCACATGAGTGCTTATTCCATTATCCTCGCTATAAAAAATAAAGAAATAAAAATAAATAAAGAAAAGAATGACAGCAACAAGAGAGTTATGTTTATGCATTGAAATGAATCAGACCAGCAAGAGAGTCATGTTGCCAAAATTTAATGAAAAACTTTTCTCTCATAGAATGCAAACCTATTTCAAGTATTTGAAGACAGGAAAAAGAAAGGAAAAAAATGTCATTGTGCTATCATAACGAGCTCTTTTTCCTGGAAAGGCAGTGTGAAGTTTTTGGCACAGAAATCAGCTGTGATGATAAATGGCATAAGCAAATGAAGGGATGGCTTTAAACAGACCAAGCAGGTTTATTTTCTTGATTTTTCAATTCATGGTCTGAAATTTTGAAAATCTTTGATTTTCTAGACATTTTATATATATATTTTCATACTTGAAAAAGTTATATCATCCTTAGATTTTTGTCTTTCAGTGTTATTATTATTTTTTTGCTTTAAGTGTACATTTTTCTGTTATTTCATGTTCTGTTTCGCTTTTCAGTGTTAGCACGTTGGAAGTTTAGATTTGTTTAAATTGTACTTGAATGCTGTTACCACATTGTATATAGGTAAGGCATGGAGAAATCTTTTGAAAAAATAGATAATTTTTTGTTTTTCCATCTATTTAAGAATATTTTTTTTATTACATTTTTTTATATTAAAATATGTTGTTATGTAATTTTGTTTTCATTTAGAAGCAATCAGTTTTTTTTCATTTTTTAGTTATGTGTGTCTCATTAATATAAGATTGTTGGTGTAATGATTGGTAATATGTATTATTCATTGGTTCATGGCCAGAGAATGTCTTGTGGCTGGTATTTTGAGCCCCTCTTCCTGTTATAAAATTACCCTGGTGTGTGTGTGTGTGTGTGTGTGTGTGTGTGTGTGTGTGTGTGAGAGAGAGAGAGAGAGAGAGAGAGAGAGAGAGAGAGGAAGAGAGAGAGAGAGAGAGAGAGAGAGCAAGTTGATCTGTTTGCACTTAAAATTTTTTTTTTATACCTTTACAAGTTATGAAAACTGCACCTCATTATCTTCATTTGATAGGTATATTGATGTGTTTTTTGTCAGTAAGTAACTCTTTCTTTTGAATGATTAAAGAATGCATATACATCTATCTATCTATCTATCTATCTATCTGTCCCGTAGTCTGACGACCGTGGGGGCACCCTCAAAGACTCAACAACCAGTTCCCTCCATTCCTCTCTCTGTTCTGCCTTTCTCAGGGTTTTGTTGAGTTCATAAACATATCTGAAAAAATTGTTAAAGACTAATTTTTACTAGATTTTACACTGTTGACATCTTTTTATATAGTCATGGACAATTAAGTTGACAGTAATTTTCTCAGCTGTGCTTCTTGTTCAAAATCCACCTGGTATTGTAGCATATATTTGGTCTTTTTGATCTTACTAATACACATTTTTCCAAGCAAGATAATTTTGTTGATCCAATTATTTGTTTAATTTAGTTACTTTTGATGTAATATTATGATACATTGACCTTTATTAGTTGTGTAAATGATTCTGCTAACATCCACATGTATGTGTGTGCATGTGTGTGCCTGCATGTGTCATACATGTACGTATGTGCATGCATGTGTCTGTATGTTCATTTGTTGAATCTCTCACTTAATAAATATACAGATATGGTTGTAAGTTTTATGTCATGGTCTGAGAAGTTTTGCTGAACATCAGTGATGATGCTTTTATTCATGAACAGAAAAGTATACTTGTGGTGTATATGTAGACATAAGAGTTCGTTATTCCCACAGTAGAGTATTAAGCTGTATTATGAACTTTAAGATGATTTAACAGTAACATTTTACTTCATATCACTCTCTTCCTTTTATATACTCTATATCACCCACCTTTTTTTCCCCATTTTTTTTTCTTGTTTCTTCCTCAAAATTCCAAACTTATATTCTGAATCATGCATTGTCTCTTTTGACTTCTGCCTCTTTCATTTTTCCCAACTTTTCTTTTCTCTCAGAATTAATTTTACAACACTCATTTCTTTTTCCTTACCCCAAAGCTAACTTTTGTAAGAGTCAGTCCATACTTCTGTTTGTGAAATCAGGGTCATGTCATGTCATGTCATGGTGAGTATGGTGTATGTAGCAGGAATGCGTATACTGTGGTCTATAGCTGAGTGGTTGTGTGTGGCACAGAGTGGGTTCACTCCCCTGCACATTGCCAGTCACTACGGCAACACCAATGTCAGCAGCCTGCTGATCCAGAGAGGGGCTGATGTCAACTTCAAAGCCAAGGTGAGCAACCGTCGGAACCCTGTAGTAGGTGTAGATAACGTCGATGATATATCAATGATTATAAATAATGATGAAAAGACACCTACAGTTCAGAACAGGAAGAAGATAAAGGGACCAGGAGTTGTAACGTTTAAAGAAGAAGACAGAAAAGAAAGGGAGAAAGGAAAATTTGACAGACACTTCAGCCAAGTGGTTAAGACCGTTCGACTTCAACCCCATGGGTCCATGAAGTCATAGGTTCAAATCTCAGTGGCATCTGGTGAATTAAAGGTGGGGATTTTTACTCTCTCAGGTCAACTTCAGTCACAGGCTTGCCGTTACCTTGATTCTCTGTCATACATATGCCTCATGCAGAAGATCACATATGCACTGTAAAGATCCTACAGTTTGTGTCAGTGTTTGGTGGGTTATGGAAGCACGAACACATCCAGCATACATCCCCTAAGTCGGAATGCGGCTACCTTCATGGTGGGCAAAAACGGTCGCATGTATATATGCAAACTCTTACCATCAATGAACCAGGCAGTTCTAGCCGAGGCACAACAACAAGAAGAACAACAACAAATTAGAGCCAAAGGCTTTACCCGTTTGTAGCTATGTTGTCCAGTCTGCGAATCTCCCCCCAGCTGTCATGGAGGTGTTATTTTTCTTCTGCCTGAGAGTTTGTGCGTAGTCTGCTGCCAGGTGAGGGTGGTGCTGTCTTACCCTTGTAGTGTTTGTCACATTCATCAGTAGATGGACGCTTTGCAGCTTAGGGAATGCAGACTTTAAATATTTGCAGGATATGAATCTGAAGTGTGAAGCGGACACATACTGACCCAACAACCCTTAACCTGTAACCGCTATTTTTCTGTACAAAGCGAATGCGTTTTACAGATTGTAACACTATTTACTTGTCTTTTTTTGTGTGTATTTTTGTTGTAGCTCGCGTTCCTGTATCTTTTTTGCTGACCGGTGTTGAATGCTCATGTTTCTGTTGATACCTGTCTTTCTGTCTTTCTGTCTGTCAGAACAACATCACACCGCTCCATGTTGCTTCACGTTGGGGCAAAAGCAACATGGTACAGGTGCTGTTGGACTACAAGGCCATCATTGACGAAAAGACCCGGGTAAGCTTTTTGTTTTTCTTTTTTTTGGAGAGGGAGTGGGGTGTGTGTGCTCTAAGTGTGTGTGTTTGACAATGACAATGACAAATTCTTTTATTTCGAGGATAATGAATAAGCACCCATGTTCTTTTTTACAATCAGTCCCTGCCCTTTGGGATATATATATAAGAGAGAGAGAGAGAGAGAGAGAGAGAGAGAGAGAGAGAGAGAGAGAGAGAGAGAGAGAGAGAGAGAGAGAGAGAGAGAGAGAGAGAGAGAGAGAGAGAGAGAGTGAGTGAGTGAGTGAGTGAGTGAGTGAGTGAGTGTGTTGGGGTGAATTGAACCTAAGACTGTTCGAGTTTTTTGTTCACCTGTGTTTTAGTGTGAGTTTGTGTGTGTGTGTGTGTGTGTGTGTGTGTGTGTGTGTGTATAACAAGTAGACTAAAAATATTTTTGTTAAACCAAGAGAAAAGTGCAGTGGTGCACTATGTCTATTATTGGTAAGAGCAGTCTATATTCTTCTGAGTGATGTATTGTGTAGTGTAATGGGATATAATGTGTGTTATCATAATGACTGTGGTGTGGTGGGGATGTGTGATGTGATTGTTATGTAATTGTGATGTGATGTGATGGTCAGCGTGGTGTGTAATTGTCTGTAGGATGCTCTGACTCCCTTTTACTATGCAGCACCTAATGGATGTAAGGCTGTGTGGGTGGATTGTGTTATGTGATATGATATGATTTATTTTTTGGTTTTTAAATTTTATTCTTTTATATCAAGGATAATGGAATAAGGACTCGTGTGCTTTTTTACATCCAGTCCCTGTGTGTATGCAGTTTTGTAAATTCTGTCACCTGTTTCCACCGGCACACAATGGCCTACTCTTACGAAAAGCGGAACAGGATTTAACGTGTGTGCAAGATGATGTGATGTGGTGTGGTGTCATGTGATATTCACTGTTGTGTGTCACTATCCTCAGGAGAACTGTAATCCCCCTGCATGCAGTGGTCATGAGGCTGTGATGGTGAACTGTGTAGTACAGTGTGATGTGATGTGATATGATGTGATGATACTGTGTTGTACAATGTGATGTGGTATGGTGTGATGATCTGTGTTGTACAATGTGATGTGATGTGGTATGATGTGATGATCTGTGTAGTACAGTGTGATGTGGTGTGGTATGATGTGATGATCTGTGTTGTACAATGTGATGTGATGTGGTATGATGCGATGATCTGTGTTGTACAATGTGATGTGATGTGGTATGATGTGATGATCTGTGTTGTACAGTGTGATGTGATGTGGTATGATGTGATGATACTGTGTTGTACAATGTGATGTGGTATGGTGTGATGATCTGTGTTGTACAATGTGATGTGATGTGGTATGATGTGATGATCTGTGTAGTACAGTGTGATGTGGTGTGGTATGATGTGATGATCTGTGTTGTACAATGTGATGTGATGTGGTATGATGCGATGATCTGTGTTGTACAGTGTGATGTGATGTGGTATGATGTGATGATCTGTGTTGTACAGTGTGATGTGATGTGGTATGATGTGATAATCTGTGTTGTACAGTGTGATGTGATGTGGTGTGATGATACTGTGTAGTACAGTGTGATGTGATGTGATGTGATATGATGATGCTGTGTAGTACAGTGTGATGTGATGTGATATGATGATACTGTGTAGTACAGTGTGATTGATGTGATATGATGATACTGTGTAGTACAGTGTGATGTGGTGTGTGGTACGATGTGATGATCTGTGTAGTACAATGTGATGTGGTATGATGATCTGTGTAGTACAGTGTGATGTGATGTGGTACGATGTGATGTGGTGTGATGTGGTACGATGTGATGTGTTGCATGTCCACAGGACGGCCTGACCCCCCTGCACTGTGCGGCCCGCAGTGGCCACGAGGCCGTGGTGGACCTGCTGCTGGAGAGGGAGGCTCCTCACTCCTCCAAAACCAAGGTCTGTCTGACCGCACAGCACAGCACAGGCCTGCCTGCCTGTCTGTCGGCGTCTTTCTGTTATTTTCACTTGTGTCAGCATTAGTGTGTGTGTGTGTGTGTTTGTTTGTGTGTTTGTGTGTGTGTGTTTGTGTGAGTGAGTGTGTGTGTATGTGTTTGTGCATGGGTGTGTGCGTGCATGTTGTAAAAATTTTATTGTTACATTTTGAGGATAATGGTTGAGCACTAATGTGCTTTTTTACATCCAGTCCCTGTGTGCATGAGGTTTTGTTAATGTTAGAGTGTGTGTTTGTGTAGAATAGGGGAATTGGGTTAAAAAAAAAAAGTAAGTATAGGCACAGTGTATGCTTGTATGTAGGGGAGAGATTTATGCATAGATACATACATACTCATACATTTTGCTCATAATGTTCAGTGCTCTTTCTATAGTTACATTCATGTGTCCTGTGACAGTGTGGTTGAAATCAATCACTGTTGATTATTAGGAAATGACAAAAAGTTAATGGTTTTATCATTTATATCTTTCCATATTTATTTTAACTTTTTGATGATACTTCACCACGATAGTTTTTTCTTCTCTGTCCTAGTGTTAACAATATAATTTGATACTTTCTTTGTGTTTTTTCTGATTACAAAAGAAATGTACACATAGATGTAAATTTTTAGTTTACAATCATTTTCTTCTTTAGGTTTTCAAACATGAAAAATATGTCAGTATTTTCGTTAAACACTTTAAACTGTCTCACTGTGTAGTATATTAAAAGAAGGAAAAGAAAAGTGACAACAAGTGTGTGTGTGTGTGTGTGTGTGTGTGTTCAGAATGGACTGACCCTTGCAATGGTGCTAAAGGGGGACCACGGGCTCCCCCCGACTTCTTCTGACTAAGGCCAAACGGGGGATGAAGTCACTGTGGTGGTATGGTGTGTTGATTTTTCATTTTTTAAGACGTATGTGTGTTGTGTGTGTGTGGTGTAGGTTTGTGTAAAGGAGAGAGAGAGTGTTAATGTGTTAATATGTTTTTTGTGTGTGTGTGGTGGGGTGTGAGAAGGGAGAGGGGGGAGGGGGAGAGGAGAAGAGAGAGAAGTGCGTGTAGGTATGTGTCCGGAGAGAGAGAGAGAGAGAGAGAGAGAGAGAGTGTTAACGTGTTAAATTGTGTGTTGTGGTGTAAAAGAGTGTTTTAAGAGAGAGGGAATGTGTGTAGGTATGTGTCAGAGAGAGAGAGAGAAAGAGGGAGTGTGCGTGTGGTATGGTCACAGAGAGAGAGGGGGAGAAGGGGGAGAGAGAGAGAGAGGGAGAGTGCGTGTAGGTATGTGTCACGAGAGAAAAGGAGGGAAGGGAAGGAGGGGAGGAGTATTAACGTGTTAATATGTGTGTGTGGTGTGTTAAAGTGTGTAAGAGGAGAGTGTTTTTTAGGTATGTGTCACAGAGAGAGGGAGAGAGGGAGAGGAGAGGAGTGTGTGTTAATTTATATGTATGTGTGTGTGTGTGAAAAGAGAGAGAGTGTTGTGTATTTGTGTGTGTGTGTTTTTCATGTGCGAAGCTTTGTATGGTCAGAGTGTGCATGTTTTTATTTCATTTTCATTTCATTTTGAGGATAATGGAATAAGAAGCACTCATGTGGTTTTTTTAGATTTAGGTCCCCAGGTGTGTGCTTTGTCTGTATGGTGTATTTGTGTGTGTGTGTGAGTGTATGCATGTGCATGCATGCATGTATGCAAGTGTGTGTGTGTACATATATGTGCATGTATTACAATTGCACATGCATATAGTATGTACTGACTGATGTATATATAACTGACGTTACACATGTATGAAGTGCGTGTGTTGTTGTGTCACTTGCAGGACTACCTGACTCCGCTGCACGTGGCAGCTCACTGCGGCAACGTGAAGACGGCCAAACTGCTGCTGGACAGAAAGTGTGAACCCAACGCCCGCGCTCTGGTAGGCTGGCCGTGACTTGTGTTGATTTATCATCTACATCAGTTGTTGTTTTTCTATTTGTTTGCCTTGTTTTGTATTATGACTTGCTTATGGAGAGGGAGTAGTGACTAGCAATTGATAAACATTATGTATATGTGAAGGATGGAGATTTGACAGTTATGAAAGTGTGATAGCCCCTTTTATTTTTTCAGTTATTGCTAAGATCAAAGATCAAATGGGAAGACAGGATCACGAATGAAGAACTATGGAGAATGTGCAAAGTTGATGATCTGAAGTCTGTAGCTAGTACCAATACACTGCGCTGGTTTGGGCACGTTCAACAGAAAGCAGACCACCACATTATAAAAAGAGCAATGAACTTCGTAGTGGATGGAAAGAGACCAAAGGGAAGACCTAGCAAGTCCTGGGCTGCCTGTATTGCAGTTGATCTTAGAGAAAGGGGCATAAATAGGGAGGAAGCTCAAAACAGAGAGAGATGGAGAAGGCTCATCAATATCAAGCCTCCCTGGGAGAAACATGACAAAAATTGAAGAAGAAGAAGAAGTTATCGCTAAGATATATCACCTGTCAAAGCTCAAAGTTCTCTTTTTCTTGTTTTATGTAACTGGCCTTCTGCTTTGGTCTTTTTTCATTTTTTTTTCAGACAAGAGCTTTCAACGCATTCTGTTTTGTTAGTTGGAATAAGATGGTAACTGTCTTTCTGCTGTGTTTCTTTGTGTAGGACTGTGGCCAGAATGTTGACAAATCAGACATGGTGTGATAAGACCTGTGGAAGGAAATTACCTCTGCTTTGGATGCTGTGAAATAACAGTTCATGCCGTTTTATTGTTATCATTATTTTGTATTACTCCCTAGACATTTGAAAGAGACATTTTCCATGTAATCCTGGTTTTTTTCAAAGCATGGAGTGTATTAGCAACACTACTGATGTTTGGAAATGTAGAAAACCTTTTAGAATGGAATACATTTGTTAGGAATGGTAAGATTGGGTAGATGTGCCATGCACAAAGAAGATTTCTGGCAGATTTGAAATTGAAAATGTCCTTTACACCAAGGTGTGTTGCATACTTGGTTTTTCTAAAAATCCTTCATAAGCCTACAAGAGTCACAGACTGATTAAGTGTATTGTTGTATAAGTGTATATACACTAGGGAGTGTTTGTGCATGCACATGTTTACATATTTGCGTGCATGCAGTTGTGTGCATGTTCAATTGTTGACAGCTCTGATTAGACTTCCCAGGTTCTAGGGTCTGAAACATGAATGATCAATTGCTGTGTGTGTGCACAAGATTACAAAAACACTAAGGCGCCATGCTGTGTGTTGCAGAATGGATTCACTCCTCTGCACATCGCCTGCAAGAAGAATCGCATCAAGGTCGTGGAGCTGCTTCTCAAGTATGGCGCTTCTATTGAAGCCACTACTGAGGTAAAGCTCTGTTCTGTGTGTGTGTTTGTGTGTGTGTCTATGTGTGTGTGTGTCTGTGTTGACGTGATTAAGAGAACTGTGGTGGTAATGTGGTCTGTGAGTCACCTTTTCTTGTTTGGTACTTTTATTGCTGACTCTGTCACAGTGCTGTTTATAAAAATTTTGGGGATTCAGTTTGATTTGTGAATTTACAAAAGAAATTCAACATTGATGGCGGATATGTATGTTTTGTGTAAACATGAGTGGGTGGGTGAATTATAAATGATCGTCTATTTTTGTGATATGATCTGCTGTCTGACTCATCTCGACACAGCCTCCTTTCATTTCTCTTTTGTATTTTTATGTTACATCACATAAGTTGTTAGTCCTTTGTATGAGATGATTGTATTTTTATGTTACATCACATAAGTTGTTAGTCCTTTGTATGAGATGATAAACTGAGGTCCCTTGAGCAACATGCATTCAGCACACATAAAAGAATCCACAGCAACAAGACTGTTGTCCCTGGAAAAGTTCAGTAAAAAACCCACCCTCATAGGGAAACAGATGGACAGGCAAACCCAAAATATGGGAGGTGCTGCTTTTGCGGCCACATGCTATTCTTGGTGAAAGCAGCCCAGATTTCACACAGAGGAGTCTGCCATGACTGAAAATGGTATCCATTCAGCGTAGTCATAGTCAACCAAAATTACCCATACACTATTTCTGGAATCCAGCTACCTTAATGGTGGGGAGGGGGGGGATAAGTCACATAAAAATCTTACCTTTGGCAAACCTTGGAGCTCTAGCTAAGGAACCAACATCTAAATGAGTAAAAGTGTTTGTTTGGTTTTTTTTGTGTGTGCTGCACAGTCTTGGGGCTAGCCACACTAGTCACTGTACAAGAATGAACACCTAGAGCACAACTCCATAGTCTTACGAGACTGAAGGAGGCCTATGTATGTCTTAGGCCTGGAGTAGAGAAATCAGCACTAACAAAATCCATTATTCAATTCAATTCAATTCATTTCAAAAAGCTTTATTATCTCAAAGACAGAGAAATTCCAGCGGGTTACTCGCCATACATAAAAACAATAAACATTTAAACATAATATTTAAAACACACACACACTGTCCAACATCAGCACGCACCAATCATGAGATAAAAAGCATCCACAAATCGGCAATATCTCAGCCAAGCCACAAACCCACCCCAACAAAAATCACTTTACTCATGTGCACACTTGTAAACCCATACGTCCGCACATTCACAAACAGTCACTCGCGCACGCACGCTCGCACATTGTAAACATTCGTACCCATGCTCACGCATTTTAATAAAATAAGTCAAATTGTTATAAAATGTTGTATAAGACAAATATCAATTAAATCAATAACTACGTTCTATTAAGATATTAAACAGTCTTAAATAATAACACGCGCACATATTTTTATAGAAAAAAAAAATCATTTGTACAACATGTATGATAAGACAAATATCAGTGAAGTTAATACTCTATTCTATTAGAAATATATTTGAGAAATATTAGAAATATTCCACCATCCTGATGATGACGTTGATAACGATCGCCTTGTTGTTGTTGTTGTGTGTTGTTTCCTGCAGTCTGGCCTGACCCCGCTGCACGTGGCGTCCTTCATGGGCCACATGAACATCGTCATCTACCTGATCCAGCACAACGCCAACCCTGACACCCCCACCGTGCGGGGAGAAACCTCCCTGCACCTGGCCGCCCGCGCCAACCAGACCGACATCATCCGCATCCTCCTGAGGAACGGGGCCACCGTGGACGCCAAGGCCAGGGTGAGAGCCTGGGGCTTCCTCCTGGGGGAGGATCGGGCTGGGGGGTTGGGATGTGGGGTGGTGGTGGTGGTTGTGGTTGTGTGTGTGGTTGTTACGCTATTGATTTGTTTCCTTTAGTTAAAAAAAGAAGTTGTTGAAATAAGATTTTCTTAAAGTTGAAATAAGATTTTCTTAAAATGCCATGACCTTTTTTTTCCCTCATTTCCGTGTGTGTGTGTGTGTGCGTGCGTGAGTTTGTTGTGTGTGAGTAGAAGTGTACGTAAGTGTGTATTGTGGATTAAAAATTCTGTCCGGTTTTTATCTTTCTATAGTCAAAATCATATCTTATGAACGAAAGTTCATCGTATTTGATAAGCTATGCATTTAAGAGCACATGCACACATACCTTTCCCCATCCCCCTACATACACACACATACACACACTCACACAATTAGAAATTTTATAACCACACCCACACACAATTAGCAATGTATTAACCACATACACATGCACACACGCACACATGCACGCACGCACACACTCTCTCTCTCACTCACTCACTCACTCACTCACTCACGTCTAATGTCACAACTTGTGAAAAGACATTAATTGAATTTAAATGAATTTGAACACACACTCATACACACTCTCACTCCCCCCCCTACACACACACACACACACACATTAAATATACAGCTTTAAGAAAACCCCAACATCTGACACACAAAGAGCACAGATCCACCTTTGCCTTACACAGCTCCACAAACTCCAACACAACACACCACACCACCACAAGTTGTGCCGCTAACCTAAACCCCGCCCCCCTGTCGTTAACCCCTGTACAGTGTGTGTGTGTGTTTACATTTGCATTTGTAAAAATCTAGTAATTGTAACTGGCTGCATGTGAAAGACTGGGATGAATGAGAGCGCTTTGATTTGTTTTTTTACAAGATATAGCGCTGTATAAATTCCATGTATTATTATTATTATTATTATTATTATTACAGGAGCAGCAGACGCCGCTGCACATCGCCTCGCGGCTGGGCAACGTGGACAACGTGGTGCTGCTGCTGCAGCACGGGGCCAACGCGGACGCCACCACCAAGGACAAGTACACGCCGCTGCACATCGCCGCCAAGGAGGGCCACGACGAGGTGGCGCAGGTCCTACTGGAGAACGGGGCCTCCCACGACGTCACCACCAAGGTGAGCAGCAGGTCACCGGGGCTGTGGCGGGAGTGAGTGTTGGCGTAGTGGCGGGTCATCTGACTTGCCCACAGGTTGAATCACAGTTTCTTGCCTGTGTTTGGCCTCCCTGTGCAGCTAGGCTGTGTGTGTCTTCAATGTTACGTCTGTTCACTTAAAGTGATATTAGACAGCTAGGCTGTGTGTGTCTTCAATGTTACGTCTGTTCACTTAAAGTGATATTAGACAGCTAGGCTGTGTGTGTCTTCAATTTTACGTCTGTTCACTTAAAGTGATATTAGACAGCTAGGCTGTGTGTGTGTGTGTGTCCCCGTTTGTTATTTTGATTACATATTTTCACAATTAGTGATATTAGACACTGTGTGTTTGTGTGTCTGTTTGTTCTTTTGATGACATATTTTGTGTGTGTGTGTTTGCATGAGTGTGCATATGTGTGTACATGCTTGCGTGTGTGTGTGTGCATTGGTGATATCCAAGAAATTGCTTAGAACCTTTGTGTATTATATGCGTACATTGTTATAAACAATAACAAAACAACAACAAAACCCTCAAAACAAACCATACCAAAAAAAAATAACAATACCCCAAAACCGGGAAAAGGCATAGAGTTCCCTTGAGCAACATACATTCAGCACACATGGAAGAATCCACAGCAACAAGACTTTTGTCCCTGGAAAAATTCAGTAGAAAAAAAATCCACCCTCATAGGGAAACAGATGGACAGGAAAACAAAAAATATAGGAGGTGCTGCTTTTGCGGCCACATGCTGTTCCTGGTGAAAGCAGCCCAGATTTCACAGAGGAATCTGCCCTGACTGAAAATGGTATACAATTCAGTGCAGTCAAGTTCAGCCAAAATTACTCCTACACTATTTCTGGAATCCAGCTACCTTAATGGTGGGGAGGGGGGGGATAAGTCACATAAAAATCTTACCTTTGGCAAACCTTGGAGCTCTAGCTAAGGAACCAACATCTAAATGAGTAAAAGTGTTTGTTTGGTTTTTTTTGTGTGTGCTGCACAGTCTTGGGGCTAGCCACACTAGTCACTGTACAAGAATGAACACCTAGAGCACAACTCCATAGTCTTACGAGACTGAAGGAGGCCTATGTATGTCTTAGGCCTGGAGTAGAGAAATCAGCATGAACAAAATCCACTATTCCACCATCCTAATGATTACGTTGATAACTTCCCCGAGGGGATGCCGGGGGCCCATCAGTATAAATAGCATCCCCACATTCTGGAAATTCTGTGCTAGAAATTTCCTCTTTTCTATCACTCTCTTTGTTTCTGCCTTGTTCCTTTTCTTCCTGTCACCTCCTTCTTGTCTATTTTCTGCCTTCTTGGTCCATTCTCCTGCCTTTTTTCCAGAAAGAACTTAAAAGATAACTATTCTCTCTTGTGCCGAAGCCGGATGCGCTGGGCCTGACTTGTCAGACGCTTAACGGCAGCGTGACGCGTTTTCGCTCATATAACGGACAACAATAGTTGCTGTCTGAGCGTTCGATGAAGAAGAATTACGTTGATAACAATCGCCTTGTTGTTGTGTGTTGTTTCCTGCAGTCTGGCCTGACCCCGCTGCACGTGGCGTCCTTCATGGGCCACATGAACATCGTCATCTACCTGATCCAGCACAACGCCAACCCCGACACCCCCACCGTGCGCGGGGAAACCTCCCTGCACCTGGCCGCCCGCGCCAACCAGACCGACATCATCCGCATCCTCCTGAGGAACGGGGCCACCGTGGACGCCAAGGCCAGGGTGAGAGCCTGGGGCTTCCTCCTGGGGGAGGATCGGGCTGGGGGTTTGGATGTGGGTGGGAGGGTGGCGATGACTGGTGGTGGTTGTGGTTGTGTGTGTGGTTGTTACACAATTGAGTTGTTTCCTTTAGTTAAAAAAAGAAGTTGTTGAAATAAGATTTTCTTAAAGTTGAAATAAGATTTTCTTAAAATGCCATGACCTTTTTTTTTCCTCATTTCCGTGCGTGAGTTTGTTGTGTGTGAGTAGAAGTGTACGCAAGGGTATTGTGCATTAAAAATTCTGTCCGGTTTTTATCTTTCCATAGTCAAAATCATATCTTATGAACGAAAGTTCATCGTTTTTGATAGCTATGCATTTAAGAGCACACACACATATACCATTCCCCATCCCCCTACACACACACACGTACACACACTCACAATTAGAAATTTTATAACCACACCCACACACAATTAGCAATGTATTAACCACATGCACACACACACGCACACATGCATGCACGCACACACTCTCTCTCTCTCACTCATGCTCTCACTCACTCACGTCTAATATCACAACTTGTGAAAAGACATTAATTGAATTTAAATGAATTTGAACACACACACTCATACACACTCTCACTCCCCCCCCCCTACACACACACACACACACATTAAATATACAGCTTTAAGAAAACCCCAACATCTGACACACAAAGAGCACAGATCCACCTTTGCCTTACACAGCTCCACAAACTCCAACACAACACACCACCACACCACCACAAGTTGTGCCGCTAACCTAAACCCCGCCCCCCTGTCGTTAACCCCTGTACAGTGTGTGTGTGTGTTTACATTTGCATTTGTAAAAATCTAGTAATTGTAACTGGCTGCATGTGAAAGACTGGGATGAATGAGAGCGCTTTGATTTGGTTTTTTATAAGATATAGCGCTGTATAAATTCCATGTATTATTATTATTATTATTATTATTACAGGAGCAGCAGACGCCGCTGCACATCGCCTCGCGGCTGGGCAACGTGGACAACGTGGTGCTGCTGCTGCAGCACGGGGCCAACGCGGACGCCACCACCAAGGACAAGTACACGCCGCTGCACATCGCCGCCAAGGAGGGCCACGACGAGGTGGCGCAGGTCCTACTGGAGAACGGGGCCTCCCACGACGTCACCACCAAGGTGAGCAGCAGGTCTCCGGGGCTGTGGCAGCAGTGCCCTCTGTTACAGACGTCTCCACAACACTGCACTTGCCTGTCTCTGTAACTATTTTCATCTGTACACGTCATCACATTTGACGATTTGATTAAGCAGCGTTGAGCGTGGTTACCAGTTGGATGGGTGACCGTTTGCGCGCCTTGGCTTCAGTACAGTTCCCCCAGTTCACCCAGCTGTAAATGGGTACCTGCCCTCTTTAGGGTCAGGGAAGGTAAAGCAGCGAGGGAGAGGAGATAGGCGCCGCCCTCAATATGCTGGCCCTAGAGAAGTGAGGTCTCTGACGCTCGCTCCCCTATGACCTTATAGGTTATGGGACTCCTTTACCTTTTTACCTTTTACCACGTCATCACGCTCCCTCCGTTCTGCTACAGATACTTTATGTTTCCAAACACCCAGATTCAAACAGTCCTCTGTTGGCCGTCACTCTGTCAGTATTTCTGGTCGGTCCATTTAGAATGACCTCCCTCTCTCACTTCGCCAAAAGCCTTTATTTGATACTTTCAAATCCAGCCTCAAGACACACACTTATTTCTGACCTATGATCTTCCCCTTACTTACACCTCTTATCTGTTCCTACTTTTGATAGACATCTCGATTCCCATCACCCTGCTTAATAGTGTTTGCATCTGTTCGTGTGTATGTATGTGTGAATTAAAAATCTGTTAATCTTTTGTGAATGGTCGCATATGTATGGATGGTTCAAATGCAAACGTTTCGATTTGTTTCCTTTACAACGTTCAGTGCTCTGAAAATTACACACACACACACTCCCCCTCCCACACACTCACACACACAACACACACAACACACAAACACACACACAACACACAACACATACACCACACACACACACCCACAAAACACACACACAACACACACACACAAAACACACACACATACACACACCCCTCCCACACAACACACACCACACACACCACAACACACACACACACAAAACCCAACCAACGCCTCCACCGTATAGACTACCGCTCATCACAACCACCCTCCTGTCTGCCCCTCCCTCAACAGAAGGGCTTCACGCCGCTGCACATCGCCGCCAAGTACGGCAACATCAAGGTGGCCCGCCTGCTGCTGCAGAAGGACGCCAACCCTGACGTGCAGGGCAAGAACGGCCTGACCCCTCTCCACGTGGCCACCCACTACAACCACGTCAACGTGGCCCAGCTGCTCCTGGAGAACAAGGCCAACCCTCACGCCACGGCCAAGGTCAGAGAGAGAGAGAGTCGGTTGGTCTGGTGACCTTGTTGTTTCTGTCTGGTGACGTTGTTGTTTCTGCTGGTGACGTTGTTGTTTCTGTCTGGTGATGTTTCTGTCTGGTTTGGACACATTCAACGGAAAGCAGACCACCACATCATAAAAAGAGCAATAAACTTCGTAGTGGATGGAAAGAGACCAAAGGGAAGACCTAGCAAAACCTGGGCTGCCTGTATTGCAGATGATCTTAGAGAAAGGGACATAAATAAGGAGGAAGCTCAAAACAGAGAGAGATGGAGAAGGCTCATCAATGTCAAACCTCCCCTGGGAGAAACATGACAAAAAAGGAAGAAGAAGACGTTTCTGTCTGAGGATGTAGACAAGGGGAGAGAAGAGTGACTGGTAGTGGGTAGGGTAGATGGGTCGATCTAGTGATCTTCTCTTCGCTGGTGTTGTCTTGGGTAGGTAGGTGGGTTGATTGATCCGGACACTCAAAATGTAGACTAGGGGAGAGAAGTTACTGGTAGTGAGGTACGTGGAGTGATGATGAGGACTCTGTCTGATGTAGAGTAGGGGAGAGAAGCTACAGGTAGTGAGGTAGGTGGATCTTCTTCATCGAACGCTCAGACAGCAATCATTGTTGCCTGTCATATGAGCAAAAGTGCATTGTGCTGCCGACAGGTCAGGCCCAGTGCATTCGACCTCGGCATAGGACAGAATTATTATCTTTGAAGTCTTTCTAAAAAAAAATAAAGGCAGGAGAATGGACCAAGAAGGCAGAAAGTAGACAAGAAGGAGGTGACAGAAAGAAAAGAAACGAGGCAGAAACAAAGAGAGGAATAGAAAAGAGGGAACTTATAGCAGAGAGTTTCCAGAATGTGGGGATGCTATTTATAGAGGCACATCCTCATCATCCCCTCAGGGGAAGGTAAGTGAGTAGATGATGTAGATTCTGTCTGATGTAGACCAGGGGAGAGGAGTTTATGAAGTGAGGGGTGGGATGATGATGTAGATTCCTTCTGATGTTGTTGGGGAGACAAGTTACAGGCAGTGGTGGGGTACATGGGTTGATGATCGATTGATCTTTTTGGTAGAGGTGTTGTCTTGGGTACAGACAACACCAGCAAAGAGACGATGACCAGGTCCTAGTTATATTCGGTAGGGGTAGGTGGGTTGATGATGTAGTTTCTGCCTGATGATGTAGTCTAGGGGAGAGAAGTTACTGGTAGTGAGGTAGGTGACTTGACCATCTAGATTCTGTCTGATGTAGACAAGGGGAGAGCAGTCATAGGAAGTGGGGGTGGGTGGGTTGATGATGGTTTGCTAAAAATCAAGCGGTAGTAGTAGACTGAAAGAGATGTCTGTGTATGTGTGGTGTGCACTCTGGACAGAGCGACATACTGTATTCAGCTGTGCATCGTGTAGTGTGCTGTGGTTTCAGAATGGCTACACTCCTCTGCACATCGCTGCCAAGAAAAACCAGATGGACATTGCCACTGCTCTGCTGGAGTATGGAGCCAAGCCCAATGCTGAATCCAAGGTGAGTGATGAAGACTGTCTTCTTTTCCACCCGTTTTTTTTTTTTTTTTGGGAGGGGGTGGGGGTGGGGACTGTTGTGTCCATGGAAAGGAGAATTCACTATATTGGTTGGATTTCCTCTGTGTGTTTGTGTGTGTGTGTTTTTTATTATTTTATTTCAAGGATAATGGAACAAGCACTCTTGTGCTTTTTTTCATTCAGTCCTCGTGTGTATGCAGTTTTGTAAATTTTGTCATCCATTCCCACCAGCATGCAATGGCCTACTCTTCTGAAAAGAGGAACGGGTTTTAACATGTGCGCAAGATGTTCTGCATGCATTCGCACACGGGACCTCAGTTTATAGTCTCGTCTGAAGGTCTTTTGGGGAGAGTGGAGTCGGCACTGATGTTAACTCCAGAGGAAAAATCCTCTTGAACGAGATTTGAACTCGGGTCAGCAGATCACAAATACATCACTCTAACCACCAGTCTATCCCACCCGTGTGCGCACGCGTGTGTATGTGTGTACACACATGTGTATATGTAGTTGTGTGTGTGCACGCGTGCGTGTTGTTGTTGTTGTCTTCAATTTAACGTCTGTTCACTTTAAGTGATATTAGACGAGGGAAATAGAAAGTGTAATGGAAGTTAAAAAAGGGAGAGGAAGGAGTGAAAGGAGAAAAGGTTAAGAAATAGCATCAGTGTTGGTATAAAAATAAAAAAAAAACCCTAGAAAAGTAAGGATAATACTTTTAAACAGGAGCAAAATGTAAACTCAACAATGTGGAAACATGCGTGCGTGTGTGCATGCACATATGTGATGCATTCATGTGTGGATGTGTGCATGCGTGTTTGTTTTGTGTAATTGTGAATAAGAAAGATTTACTCCAAACTGTATGCATTTCTCCTGAAGATTTCTCTGACTTTCCTGTAAGGAGTAGTTGAAACCAGAAAGTCCTCTGCACTGTGTATGTCTGTTAAAAACTGAAGCCTCAACTACACAGCGGAGCGGATAATTCACACATTAACCATCATGCTAGCTGCGCTGGTCTGTTTGTTCTTTTCCCATCAGTTGTATAATGATGAATGGACATGGAAAGGCCATAGGTTTTTATTTTATTTATTTATTTTATTCTTTTATATCGAGGATAATGGAATAAGCACTTATGTGCATTTTTACATCCAGTCCCCATGTGTATGCGGTTTTGTACATTTTGTCATCTGTTCCCACCGGCACACAATGGCCTACTCTTACGAAAAGTGAAACAGGATTTAACGTGTGCGCAAGATGTTCTGCGTGCATTCGCACATGGGGCCTCGGTTTATAGTCTCATCCGAAGGACTTTTGGGGAGAGTGGAGTCTGCACTGATGTTAACTCCAGGGGAAAATATCCCCTTCAACGGGAATCAAACCCGGGTCATCAGATTGCAAGTGCAATGTTTTAACCGCTACTAGGCTATCCCGTCCCCCCTTAGGTTAACTGATGCAGTGTTGTGTTGTGATCCCCAGAATGGCTTCACTCCCCTGCACCTGGCCTCACAGGAGGGTCACACTGACGTGGTGTCCCTGCTGCTGGAGAAAGACGCCAACGTCAACGCCAGAGCCCAGGTGAGTACTTCACCTGACTGCATAATTAACGTTAGTGACAGAGCCCAGGTGAGTACTTCACCTGTCTGCATAATTAACGTTAGTGACAGAGCCCAGGTGAGTACTTCACCTGTCTGCATAATTAACGTTAGTCACAGAGCCCACACCTGACTGCATAATTAACGCTAGTGACAGAGCCCACGTGAGTACTTCACCTGACTGCGTAATTAATGCTAGTGACAGAGCCCACACCTGACTGTATAATTAACGTTAGTGACAGAGCCCAGGTGAGTACTTCACCTGACTGCATAATTAACGTTAGTCACAGAGCCCACACCTGACTGCATAATTAACGCTAGTGACAGAGCCCACGTGAGTACTTCACCTGACTGCGTAATTAATGCTAGTGACAGAGCCCAGGTGAGTACTTCACCTGTCTGCATAATTAACATTAGTGACAGAGCCCACGTGAGTACTTCACCTGACTGTATAATTAACGTTAGTGACAGAGCCCACGTGAGTACTTCACCTGACTGCATAATTAACGCTAGTGACAGAGCCCACGTGAGTACTTCACCTGACTGCGTAATTAATGCTAGTGACAGAGCCCATACCTGACTGTATAATTAACGTTAGTGACAGAGCCCAGGTGAGTACTTCACCTGACTGCATAATTAACGTTAGTCACAGAGCCCACACCTGACTGCATAATTAACGCTAGTGACAGAGCCCACGTGAGTACTTCACCTGACTGCGTAATTAATGCTAGTGACAGAGCCCAGGTGAGTACTTCACCTGTCTGCATAATTAACATTAGTGACAGAGCCCACGTGAGTACTTCACCTGACTGTATAATTAACGTTAGTGACAGAGCCCACGTGAGTACTTCACCTGTCTGCATAATTAACGTTAGTGACAGAGCCCAGGTGAGTACTTCACCTGACTGCATAATTAACGTTAGTGACAGAGCCCAGGTGAGTACTTCACCTGACTGCATAATTAACGTTAGTGACAGAGCCATCACCTGACTGCATAATTAACGTTAGTGACAGAGCCATCACCTGACTGCATAATTAACGTTTGTGACAGAGCCCAGGTGAGTACTTCACCTGACTGCATAATTAACATTAGTGACAGAGCCCACGTGAGTACTTCACCTGACTGATGACTTCAGTTCTTTTGACGTTTGCATAATTAACATTAGTAACAGAGCCCATGTGAGTACTTCACCTGACTGATGACTTCAGTTCTTTTGACGTTTGCATAATTAACATTAGTAACAGAGCCCATGTGAGTACTTTACCTGACTGATGACTTCAGTTCTTTTGACGTTTGCATAATTAACATTAGTAAGAGAGCCCATGTGAGTACTTCACCTGACTGATGACTTCAGTTCCTTTGATATTTGCATAATTAACATTAGTAACAGAGCCCATGTGAGTACTTCACCTGACTGATGACTTCAGTTCCTTTGATATCTGCATTAATCAGTGTCAGTGACAGAGCTCTCATGAGTACTGCTGTGGCTGACTTTTCACTGATTTTGTGTGTGTGTGTATATATATATATATATATATATATATATATATATGTATATATATATATATGTATATGTTTTATATATATATATATATATATATATAAATATATATATATATATATATATAAAGGGGGTCCCATAACATAAGGTCGTAGGGGAGCGAGGCGTCAGAGACCTCACTTCTCTAGGGCCAGTATATTGAGGGCGGCGCCCATCTCCTCTCCCTCGCTGCTTTACCTTCCCTGACCCTAAAGAGGGCAGGTACCCATTTACAGCTGGGTGAACTGGGAGAACTGTACTGAAGCCAAGGCGCGCAAACGGTCACCCATCCAACTGGTAACCACGCTCGATGCTGCTTAACTTGGCTGGGGGAAAGCGAGTGCTCCGACCACTGAGTTATCCCGTCCCCTTGAAAATTAAACATGGTAGTATTTATTTTATACCCAGAAATAAGAAAAAAAATGACGTGGCCCACATGGGGGTCGAACCCACGACCTCCGCGTTATCAGCACGGCGCTCTAACCAACTGAGCTAATGGGCCTTCATTGCCATTTGACAAATTAAAAATAATATAACAGTGATATTTTATGTAGTTCTGTGCCAAGTGTGCCATGTTCAAGTTTCATACTTTAAGCAAGATCGTTTATTGATATGCTGTTTTGATAAGAGTTACACATATCAAAGAAAGACACAACAGCTATTTTTAAAGCGGCAGTCAGCTATAAAGCAAAATTCCCTGATTTATGGGTGATGGTTTGTTATGGACACAGTATGCATATCTTATAATGAATACTGATGTGTGGATGACGTGATGTTGACATCAGAGCATGATGCCTATTGCTGATGTGATGTTGACACCAGAACGTGATGATTGTTGACATGTGGATGATGTGGTGTTGACACCAGAACATGATGACTTGATGTGTGATGGGATTTTGACACCAGAACGTGATGATTGTTGACATGTGGATGATGTGGTGTTGACACCAGAACATGATGACTTGATGTGTGAATCATGGGATGTTGACACCAGAACGTGATGACTGTTGACATGTGAATGATGTGATGTTGACACCAGAACAGGATGACTGTTGACATGCGGATGATGTGCTGCCGACACCAGAACATGGTGACTGTTGACATGTGGATGATGTGGTGTTGACACCAGAACGCAATGTCTGTTGACATGTGGATGATGTTATGTTGGCACCAGAACATGATTGGTGACTGTTGACATGTGGACGATGTGATGTTGGCACCAGAACATGATTGGTGACTGTTGACATGTGGATGATGTTATGTTGGCACCAGAACATGATTGGTGACTGTTGACATGTGGACGATGTGATGTTGGCACCAGAACGTGATTGATGTCTGTTGACATGTGGATGATGCGGTGTTGACACCAGAACATGATGACTGTTGACATGTGGATGATGTGGTGTTGACACCAGAACGTGATTGATGTCTGTTGACACGTGGATGATGTGGTGTTGACACCAGAACGCGATGACTGTTGACATGTGGATGATGTGGTGTTGACACCAGAACGTGATTGATGTCTGTTGACATGTGGATGATGTGGTGTTGACACCAGAACGTGATGACTGTTGACATGTGGATGATGTGGTGTTGACACCAGAACGTGATGACTGTTGACATGTGGATGATGTGGTGTTGACACCAGAACGTGATGACTGTTGACATGTGGATGATGATGTGGTGTTGACACCAGAACGGACGGGTGTGTGTTCTATGATAACTGTTGACATGTGGATGATGTGTTGACACCAGAACGTGATAACTGTTGACATGTGGATGATGATGTGGTGTTGACACCAGAATGTGATGACTGTTGACATGTGGATGATGATGTGGTGTTGACACCAGAATGTGATGACTGTTGACATGTGGATGATGATGTGGTGTTGACACCAGAACGGACTGACCCCCATGCACCTGGCAGCCCAGGAGGACAAGGTGCCTGTGGCAGAGATCCTGGTCAAGTATGAAGCAGAGATCGACACCCAGACCAAGGCAAGACCTGTCTGTCTGTCTGTCTGTCTTGTCTGTCTGTCTCTCTCTCTCTCTTTCTTTCTTTCTTTCTTTCTTTCTTACTTTTTTTCTTACTTTCTTTCTTTCTTTCTTTCTGTCTTTCTTTCTTTCTCTTTCCTTGCTTGTTGTGACCGGTCTGTCCAGTTCTGCAGCTGTGTCAAGAGCCTCAGGATTGGAGGCAACATTTGTTGTTGTTTTTTGTGATACTTGATAATGGTTCATGAAGTCATAAAACTGAAGATAGAAGATTATTGTCTTTTAAAAACTTTTTTTTTTTTAAATTGATTTTAGTATGACGGTTGATTTGGGCTGTTCCATATTGCAAGGATGCTGTAGTTCTGTTTATCTGTGAAGATGCTAGAAAATGTCATGTGTTTACCCAGGAAGTAAAGATAAATTATGGTATAGAATGCTTTTTTGAACTGCTGGCTTTTGACTTCAGTGTTTGTATCTAAATCCAGTGCAGTGAGAATTCTGTTGCTGGGGCAGGTAATCTGTCATTACCATGGGCTCTTCAAGAGACAAAACATCAACAGATAGACTGAGCCATGATGATAATCATTTTTAGTTGTGATCACAGTTTTATGTAAATCACAGTAAAACGTGTCATGTGGCAAAATGTTGTATGCCTTTATCATTAAATTTACCTGTAGGAGGGAGAGGGGGGATATTAAGTTTTGACTCACAAAATTTTAGATTTTTTTCTTGTCCCCAGGCTATGAAAGTTATTATGTCACACGTGAGTTGTATAAGGCTTTGCTTCTTGTTTTAATTGCCATCAAAGTATGGTCAGAAGTCTTTATATCATTATTCATAAGTAGGTATGAATTACCAATCATAAAATATATATTTATTTATTTTTTTTTAAATTGAGGGAGGTGATTGTTCACACATAATCAAGTACTACTGTCACGTAGCGTGTGGACAGAAAGAAAAGAAGAATGAAGCCTATGGTAGGACCTGGTTGTTCAAAGTGACCTCCAGCAACAAGGGCTTGCTTGCTTGTATGTCCCCCACAGGCCGGCTACACCCCCCTGCACACTGCCTGCCACTTTGGCCAGGTCAACATGGTTCGCTTCCTGCTGGAGCACGACGCCTCGGTGAGCGCCACCACCAAGGTGGGCTACACCCCGCTCCACCAGGCGGCGCAGCAAGGCCACGTGCAGGTGGTCAACCTCCTGCTGAAGAACGGCGCCTCCGCCAACACCGTCACCAACGTCAGTGGACTTTGTTTGGGTCTTGGTCCCTCTATTATTCTTCGTCTTCTTTTTCTTCGTCCTTTTTTTGTCATGTTTCTCTCCAGGGGAGGTTTGACATTGATGAGCCTTCTCCATCTCTCTCTGTTTTGAGCTTCCTCCTCCTTATTTATGCTGCCCCCTTTCTCTAAGATCATCTGCAATACAGGCAGCCCAGGTCTTTGCTAGGTCTTCCCTTTGGTTTCTTTCCATCCACTACGAAGTTCATTGCTCTTTTTATGATGTGGTGGTCTGCTTTCCGTTGACCGTACCCAAACCAGCCCGGTCTATTGGTACTAGCTACAGACTTCAGATCATCAACTTTGCACATTCTCCATAGTTCTTTATTTGTGATCCTGTCTTCCCATTTGATCTTTGTCATGTAGCGTAGCATTCGGTCCCTCTGATTGATGGTTAATTAAAAGGATGATAAAGAAGGCAGGACGGTTAAGACGTTCACCTGACTAACAAGTAAACAGTGAGGTTCTGGGTTCGATTACCAACTTAGTCCTTTCTTCCTAGTTTGATGAGAAAATCGAACTGCATGTCAAAATCCTTTGGTTGAGACTATCGCCATGAGCGAACACACGCAGAACATCTTCGCAAACGTTTTAAAAATCAGCTCTGTCTTTTGGAAGAGTAGGCCATGTTGTGTCTGTAGGAATGGATGACTAAATGAAAAAGAAAATGCATGCAGGAAGGTGTCGTGTTCAGACACCATCCCCGAAGTTGGAATGTGGCTACCTAAATAGTGGTGTTGGGGGGGGGGGGGGGGGGGGGGGACAGTTGCATATGCAAAAATCTCACCTGTGGTGAACCTTGGAACGCTAGCTAAGAAACAAAAACAAAAAAAACACCCAAAACAAAAAATGAGTGATAGTTGGTGAATAGCCGGGTGTTTTTGGTTTTTGCAAACATTACATTACTGCTCTAGACCCTGAACCAGGTGTCTTTCTAATAAAAATAATAATAATAATAAATGGAACTTATATAGCGCTATATCTTGCAAAGACAAATCAAAGCTAAATATATTTCTGCTGAAGTTCCTTTACCAAGTGGTTGTGGGGTCTGTGCTGAAGAAAACACCAGCTGTCTGTCTCTGTCTTGTGCCATTGCCTGGGTCTTGGTTTGCTGAGATTGAGTTCATTTTAAATAATAAAGAGCTGCAGAACATTTTTATGGTTTTTCTTTTCTTTCTTTTTTTTATTAAAAAAAACTGTCTTAATGATTTTATTCCTTTATCGAAACAAACTCTTTCATGTTCAAGAAAAGTGTTATGGACAATTTGGCTGTACCTTAGGTGATATAATCTATAGTGGCGGACATGTCTTGATGTAAAGTAACGGATATTGCAGAATGGTCAGACACCTCTGGCCATCGCCCAGAAGCTGGGCTACATCTCTGTAATGGAGTGCATGACTGTCTGACACAAAGTGATGCTGGGCTACATCTCTGTGGTGGAGTACATGTCTGTCTGACACACAGTGATGGGTGTTGCAGAATGGTCAGACACCTGGCCATCGCCCAGAAGCTGGGCTACATCTCTGGTGGAGTACATGTCTGTCTGACACACAGTGATGGGTGTTGCAGAATGGTCAGACACCTCTGGCCATCACCCAGAAGCTGGGCTACATCTCTGGTGGAGTACATGTCTGTCTGACACACAGTGATGGGTGTTGCAGAATGGTCAGACACCTCTGGCCATCGCCCAGAAGCTGGGCTACATCTCTGTGGTGGAGTACATGTCTGTCTAACACACAGTGATGGGTGTTGCAGAATGGTCAGACACCTCTGGCCATCGCCCAGAAGCTGGGCTACATTTCTGTGGTGGAGATGCTGAAGCCCATCACCCAGGTGCAGGATACCATGCCCGCCTCTGAGGACAAGTACAAGGTCGTCTCCCCTGAAACCATGCAGGAGACTTTCATTTCGGATTCGGAGGATGAAGGAGGTGAGGGCACTGTGTTTGTGCTGGCCTGTCTTCTTTGTTTGAAGACTTTGTGTATGCCTGTGTTCTCTCTCTCATGTACTTTTCAGGAAGAGGATATTCTTTGTTGGAAGAGAGGAGGAGAGAGAGAGGAGAGAGAGAGAGAGACGAGGAGAGAGAGGGGAGAGAGAGAGAGAGAGACAGTCAGTCAATCAGTCAGTCAAGTGTGTGTGTGTGAGACAGTCAATCAATGGTCAGTCAATGTGTGTGTGTGTGTGCCAGAGTGTGTGTGTGTGTATGCGTGTGTGTGTGTGTGTGTGGGTGTGTGTGAGATGATAGAGAGAGAGAGAGAGAGATAGGAAGCAGGGAAGGATGAAAGTCCTAGGTACATATCTCTTTACCTTGTTGAGATCTTTCTGTTCCTGTACCTATTAAACATTGTTTTGTAGTTTTTAGATGGGTCTCTCTCCAAACCTGGGATGCTATTATACGACATGATTCATCTAAGAATGGACAAGCAAACTAGAGATAATACAGCTATTGCATCAAAAAGAGCAGGGGAAAAAAGCCAACAAATTATTATCATGCACTGCTAGTCCTGAAACCATGAAGTTCTCAAACTTGGCTTTTCAAGTTGAAACAGCATCATTTAAAGCAAGTGTATGGACTGATGTTCTTGGTAACTGTGACAGCATCTGTTGAATGCATCATTTATCATGGGCGTGAGGGTTTGAATAGAATAAAATCAGTAGAGTATAAAATCTAACTTAGCCTCCAGTTTTGAAGAGTGACCTAGTTCATTTAGTCGTGGACATTTTTATATATTTTATGAGTCAGTTGAACCTGTTAGAAAATCTGTTTGGAAGTGTGTTCCTGATATGATGATGTGGTGGGTTTTTCAAGGGAGCTTTTATGTGGGCTCATATCGTAGCGACCACATGTCACTTCTTACCTTTGGAAGTGCCCTTCAAGGTAACAAACAAGAGCAGTGTATGCTCATTGACCCATGCACAGGTTGTTGTCCCTTGGCTTTGGGGAAGGTTTTTGCTCTCTTTTTGACCTTACACTTTGGCTAATTCCATTCCTTTTTTTTTTTTTTTTGACTTGAATGCGCTTCCATATTTCCTTCCAGAGATTTTTTTTCTCTTTCCCAGGTACAGCTGATGCACAGGGAAATAATTTCTAACTTTAAACAATTATATGGATCTATGTTTACATTTTACATGACATTGTGTATATTTATAAGGTTGTCTAAACGGAAACACAGATTACTTACTGACATACTAATAACAGGAGCGGCAAGAGACAAGACAGAAATTTTGGCTTGTTTTAACTTCTTTTTCCTTTTTTTTTTTTGCTTTCTTTTTTCAATAAAAATCATTTTGATTTGTCATACCATTCAAGTAAAAGCTAACTTTTTTTGTCATTAAAAAAAAATTCATTCAGTTTTTTAATTAATCAAATGTATTCCTGGGTCCAGTTTTAAGACAGCATCATGCTTTCATCTGGTTATTTCTTTTTTTTTCAAGCCATTTTATTTTTAAAAAAATACATTTTGTAGATTCTTGGAAATGGTTTCTGCATGTGGAAAAAATACCAAAAAATGTTATTGTACGCTAAGATTTCCTTTTTCATTGTAGAGAGACTGCAGTCCATGCCAGAGCTAGTCTGTTGAGTCTGCATGCGATATCATGTCAGAGTTTTGACTAATTTTTCTGAAAAAGATAAAACAGATAAAAAAAAATAATAATAAAAGTAATTGACCCCCCAAAATTCTTATAGTTCTTAAGTGGAATGTTTTTTAAAATTTACAAACCCCTTGATAGGTGTTTAACTACAGTGTATTTTGACATTGAAGTAAATGTTAACTGTTTAGTATTTTTTGAAATTCAGAATAAATTTTTTTTCAAGAATCACCTAGTATAATATGTTCTGACTCTCTGAATTATCTGTTTATGCACAGTGTATGTCTGTGTGTTTGTTGGTGTGTTGGCACAGTTGTTAACACTTCTGCCCTGCCTTCAAATATGAATATATAAAAACTTGTATAACTGACAACAGAAAGTTAATGTAACTTTTATTTTTTTAGTTTGTTTTGTTTTGTTTTTGTTTTGTTTTTATGGAACACTCCTCAGACCTGATACATAATCCTGTTCCATCGTTTTGTAGTTCTGTACATCTTCAGTCAATCAAAGTCTGAAAATTCATATCTATTCATTGTGTCACTTCATATGTATATACTCATTAACCAAGATCAAAACTCACTGCATGTTTTTATGTTTCTCTTGGTCATCATACAATAATAGTCCAGAAATCTTGCATGCTTTTATTTCTGTATTGCTTTAAAAAAAAAATTATTTCAGGATAAAACATAGTTATGTGGATACTTTGATAAAGTTATTTGCACTTTTATTCAATCAGATTTCTTGAATTGGGGTTGGGTCTTGTAAGATTTGATACAAGGTGTTTGTGTTTGCACATTTTGAAATACTGTTTGTAGGTCAATTACTTAGATATATAGATAATTTTGATATAGTTTATGGATTAGATCATTATTTTATTTTTATTGTGAAAGACACACTGTTTCTTGTCTAACGTTTGTGTAGCGTGTAAGTGTGTACGCGCACATGCGTGTGTACACACGCATGCATTTTGATTTGTCCTGTGATGACTGTATGTTCATGATCTGTCCTTTTGTGTATATATATGTGTGTATTTGCAGCAGAGATTAAGAGAGAAAGAACAGTGTTTCTGGTCTTTCGGAAACCAACCGAAACAAAAAATCAGTTCTTGCAATGTGCTTTTGGGGATAAGAGCACGAGCTAATGAAATGAGCGATTCCTCACAGGGGGGAGTCCTCTCTCTATCCATCCCATCATGTCTAACTCTGGCTTTGACTTTTCTTTGCTGCCTGGGCACACACAGTGGACGACTTCTTGCCGCAGTCGCCCTTGTTTGGCAAACCGGTGTCAGAGCAGCATGTGTACTTGCCCTATTATGAGGGCCAGAAAATGCAGATGCATGGCCGTAAGTGTAGATGTCGTCGTCGTCATCATCATAGTCCCCTGAATTTTGGTGTCGTCTTCGGGGCAGTCCCTCCTGGGTTGGTCGGTTTTAATGGGGTTGGGTTTTTTCCTTTCAGTTTTTTATCTTGGTGTTTGTTGTGGAGAGTTTATTGTGTTGGTGGTGCTGTTGTTGTCGACAATGGTGTGTTGAGTTTAGTGTTGTTTTGCTTCTGTTGTTTGGAGGGGAAATTTTTGTGGGTATGACACATTCTTTGTTCTTGGGTTTGTTAAAGTCGTATTTGGTGTGTGTGTGTGTTTGTGTATTTTAATTTTTTAAAATTTATTTTCTTTTATTTCGAGGATAATGGAATAAGTGTTTATTTGCTTTTTTACATCTAGTCCCCGTGTGTATGCAGTTTAATAAACGTTGTCATCTGTCCCCACCGGCACACAATGTGTGTGTGTGTATGTGTGTGTGTGTGCTTACGAGTGAGCGATTGGGAAGAGGGATAGTGATGTTTGCTGACCCTTCCCACTAGATCCTAGACAGTTTTGCTTTTTGGTTTTTATTATTATTATTTTTTATTGGTGACATAGTAAACTGTATGTATAAGATGTTTAAAGTCCTTTAGTTTGTTTCTGCTATTTTACTAGTTCTTGGAGGAATATTATTGAATAAAATAAAAATTAACCATTTTGATTAGTTTGTGTTCACTGATTTTTTAAATTCTTAGAACAGGGATAAGAGTTAAAGTGAACAGTTCTTTTCTTCTTAGTAAGGGTAAGTCAAGGAAAAGACAGTATCAATTATAGTACATAGTGGGACCAGAAGTTTCAATGACTAGTACATCTCAGAATCCTTTAAGCCCTGTTGAAGCAAGTGATGAAGCAAAATGGAAAATTATATCATGCCATTTGATAGTATTGACATGACTTCTGCCCTAACTCCTTCAGGAGTTGGAATACTGCACAGAAGTTTTCAGGCAGTGTGTCATGGGAAAGCTGAATCTGGCAGAGCCCGTCATGTTCCAGGTAGCAGGGTGCATGCTGGGTATGTCTGTGTCATCCATCCCTCCAGTCATAGCTGGGCCTATTTTTCTATGAAAAGTTGATGGGATTTTGATGTGTACACAACATTTTCTGTTTGTGATTGAAAATGGGACCTTGGTTCATTGTCTCATCTGAAAGACCACTTTTTAGGAGTCATGTCAGTACCTATATTTTTCTTTGCTTAGATGTGAACATATCAAATCATTTTATGGTAATGTTAAAACTATGCTTAAAAGTTAGCCCTATGTTAAGATTGTCGAAAAATTGATTTTTTACATTCAGTTTTTAAAAAGCAACATTTTTTTTTCTTAGAAAAGTTTACTTTCTTTGTCTTTTCTTTTTCCTTTATTCTTTTCTTTTTTTCATTTCAGAAAACTGCATGGAAATCTTTCTGAAATTTTCTTTGTTGCCCTTTGTTTTTAGTTTAAAAAAATATCTTTTTTGTGTACTCAGTTTTCATAAGTTTGAATATGCAAACTTGTCATATCTTATGGATTTTGCCCGTTGCTTTTGATATAGTGTTTTTGATTATGCCTTATTGTGTATTTGTGTGGATATTATTATTACTTTGTGGCTGTTGTTTTGGCTTCATTCATATTGCTGTGTGTTTTCTTTATTTATTCATATCCATTACATGTATTGCTTAAAACGCATGACTTTGTTAAATGTCACTCAGGTGTGTTCCTGAAATACAGATGTCTCACCTCACCTGGTGAAATATAGATGTAAAAGTCTTTCATACATAAAAAAACAGCAAAGAGCCACCTGCAGCAGTATAGCGCTCAACATTGTTGTTTTATTTATTTAAGTCTTTCCTCAAAGTCGGAATGCGGCTACCTTCATGGTGGACAAAAACCGGTCACATACGCAAAATCTCGCCATTGGAGAAGCTCGGATCTCTAGCCGAGGAACGAAAAAACCAATAAAGTCTGTTGTTGTATTGTTTGTACATATCTTTGTGTGTGTATTTTGGGCTCTGAAAGGTTGTTACAGCCAGGGAGTGGCAGAGGGGATAAGTACCCACTGCCTATAAATAAAGTGCTCCTTAAGGCGTGCGTCTCAAAATAGCCGAGGGGGGGGGGCAGAATAGTGTATCGGTTAGAGCAGATAAGTGATCTGATGGTAACTGGGGAGTTGAGTTCAAACCTGCACTGAGGTGACCGTTTGAAGAGATTTTTCCCCCCATTCATTAATCCCCCATTCGTTAACATTTGAACTGAAAACCAAACCAAACAAAAACACATTGGAACTGACTCCAAATCCCCCAAAAGTCTTTTCTATGAGACTTTCTTCAGAGCTCCCTTCTGCAGACACATGCAGACCATTTCGTGCATACATTAAAAAAACTCATCACTTTTCTCTAATAAGAGTGAAGCAGCTAGGGCTGGTGGTATGGGTAACTTAAACATACCCAGCATGCACCCTGCAGGGATAGGCACCGCCAGGTTCAGTTTGCCTGACAAGACACACCACACTGCTGAATGATTCAGTGCAGTGCCCCAATGTCTCGTAAGGGAGTGAAGGGGGAAGTCTGTCAGAGCAGTGTTGTGCTGCCCGTTCGTCATTTTCTGAAATTAATGCTCTGTTGTTGCTGCTGTCCTGTTCCCACCCCCCTCCCTGCAGGTTGTTCAGTGTTGTGGTTTGCTTTTGTTTGTTTGATGTTGTGAGTGTTTGGAGGGGTGGTGGTGTATGCTTTGCTGTTGTGTTGTGTTACGTATATGAACTACTGTTTTGTCGTCAGAGTCACCAACAGCGGTGAAGCCTAAGGACAGTAAGTAGAGTGCAGCCTCCTTCAGAGCATGGTGCAGTGCTGGTAGAACTTTGGTGCTCTCTGTGTGTGTGTAGTCACTGAGTCATGTCACCTAATGTAATGCAGTGTACATGTATGGGTTGTTCCCTGTCACCTCGCCAAGTGTTTCTGTGGGGGCTCACCTCTGAACTGGTTGGTTCCTGTGGGCAGGTTCTGTATCTAGATTGTCTCCTAGTCTTCAGAAACTATTCTTTCTTCACAAAGCTTTCTTTAAAAAAATTTTAAAAAATTTTCTTTGAAAGGTATCACTTTTTACATTTGGCTTATTCAGGTGTTTTTTTTTCCATGTGTTATTCTTCCAAATTATATATAGTAGTTATTTATCTTACGTGTAAGTTTTAGCAGTGTAGAATGTATGTATTTCAAACTTTATTTGTTTTCTAATGCTGGGGTATGCTTCGATTCCTAATCAGTTGTGTAACAGCTACTGATGGTGATTTCTGAGAAGTCTGAAGTTTAGTATTTTTAGGTATCAGTATCACTGCTGCTGTTTAGTGTTTGTGGGTGGGGTTTTTTCTGTTTTTTTCCCCATCAATATGCAAATTTGTGTGGGTGTATGCTTCAATATATAATCACAGCTCTATAAAAGATGCTTATTCTGACTTTGAAAAAAAAAGACTATTCACTGCATTATTGTAGTAGTCTAGTGGTAAAAAAGTCAAATGCAAAGGTATGCTGGTATATGTATGCTTTGATTCATAACCACAACCATAAAAACATAGCACCTTTGTTTGTTTGTATTTGTTTATTTTTTTCTCAGAGGATGGTGTGTCAGATATTTTCTGAAGGACACCAAAGATTAGGTTTGGTATCAGTCGTCAGACAATGATGGATTAAATTTTGAAGAAAAAAAAAATTGGATTGTATACAGATTAGTCTGTGACCTATGAAGATAAGCGGGAGATTTAATTAAGTCAGGGAGATAAATCAGTGACTTGAGATCAGTCAGTCACTTGCTGTTTTCTCTGCAAGCTGGTCAAAGGGCCATAATCATTTTGCCTGTGTATTTTGCAAAATGGCATTTTGATTTTCGTGTGCTCTGATCACTGACTCTGTGTGTGCTGAACCAAACCTTAACACTGGTGTCGAATCCAACCTAAAGCACTGAGCTCAAATTACAATATCTTTACTTTGACTGTAGATCATTGAGTCAAACTCAAGTAAAACTTAGTGGTAACATTATTACTGCATGTTTTGAATGTCACCCTACTGACACAAAGGAATGGTCATGCTGCTGCTCACACACAGACACCTCGCAGCTAAAGTGATTAGCGTCTTCACTTGTCTGTTTTTCACTTGATATGAGATTGTACCAGCAAGTGTTGTGATATTTCACTTACCGTAAGATCATACTGGACGTGGTGTGCATGCAGTGGTTAGTTATAACTGAGAGTCTGTGTGGTGTGGAGTGTGGTTAACTCGGCCAAACAGCTGTTGCAAAACAAAGGAAAAAGACGACAGTTTCTGCAACTATGAGACAAGTGTGGTGTGAAGTGTGATTACCTCTGCCCAAAGGCTGTTGCAAAACATAGGAAAAGACAACAGTGTCTGATTTAAGCAGCCGAAATTAGTCAGTATCAAAATATCTGTTCTGCTGTCAGTGCATGTCACCTGTATTTTCCCTTGTCTCATGGAACTAAGGGCTGCAGGTTATTAACAAAAAAGATATATATATAAAATCAAATCAAACCAAAACGCAAAGGGGAGCTGATATTCACGTTCTGTATGTTTGCTCTAAATACATAGGGTATGTTGTACAATTATGAATTCTTGCCTGAATGACCTGATTAAAAAAACAAGCATTATGCCTTTCAGCCCAGTATTAACTATTGGGGAATAGTAGCTTTGTAGAACTCCTCAGTATTTATGTTGTTGATACGTTTTCGGGGACAGTTCTTATTGCTGTTTCTGGTTTTTTATCCCTCCCTTTTTCTTTTATTTCATAAAATATACCTGTATCTGGGGCTTGATGGTGCTGAATATGGACTGACACTGACAATTTTCTGTAAAGTTCATTCTGATATTTTACAAATAGGTATTAAGTTTCTTGTATAATAGTCAGTAGAACTGGCACATGAAAGTATTTGAATTATATGGGATTTTATTGAATTGTACTTACAGTTGTGATAAATTGCTCTTTGTGAAATTCGGGCTGCTTTCCATTGCAGCATCTTCCCCTTTTGCGCATGTTTCTGTGTGTGTGTGTTTGGGTATGTGTGTGTGCATGGGCGCATGTGCATGCATTTAAGCTAAAGTTACAGGGAAGGGGGTAGGTGAGAGATACATTTGATAAGAATACTTATAAGGTAAAATGTATCGTTAAACTGTGTAACCATAATGTTGTAATTTATATTTAATCTTCTAACATATCATTCCATGTTGACCATGCTGTATATCGATGAAAAGCTCCATAGCTCCTTAGTGAATGGACAGTTTATATGCATATGTGTATGTTTGATATATTTTGTTAGGTATATAATGCTGCACATCTGTAACTAATGATATGTGTGCACTTATGTGTGTATCTTCTTATCTATGCATTTTGTAATATATGATCATAATAATCACAGTAATGATGATAATAGTGAATACATGATTATTGGTATTCCTAACTAATATATAATGCTGTTGATGGTGGTGATGATGATGATAAATGCCTGATCAATTGAAAAGTCTTACTTTATGAATATCTACGCTTTCACAGTGATTTTGGTCTGTGGAAATGTTAAGAATATATATATACATGCTACCTTCACGCTGTTGATCATACAGAAATATAATTGAGAAAGTTAAAACCAGAAAAGCACAACAAGAAGACTACAAGCAAGCAAGCTGAGTTTTGAGTCAAAAGTGTCGGAAGTACTGTATCTGCAGATATATGAATGATAATGATATGCAGCATTTTGTGTGGATACGGCTCTCTCTCTCTCTCATTCTCCTCTCCCTTCTCTCTCCACTATTGTTTTCAGTTTTGGAATACTCAGCACTGTGCTACATTAACATACAACTGAAATATGATCTTTTCCTTATGCCCCTTTTGGGGTACGGGGGAAGGGAAAATTTCAAGTAATAACCAGAAGAAACAAAACTATAACAAACAAGAAAGAGTTCACTGCAAGCAACTTGAATGAAGTGTTCAGTGGAGAAACACTGCCACCTCTCTCTTCGGCAATAAATCAACTGATTACACAACTTTAGAAAGTGTAACATATTTTGACAACTGAAGCTCTTTTCTTATGAACTGAAGACAGCTGACAGTTACACACAAGAAACAATGAATTGATTCCTGTTCTTCATCTTCCCTCACTCTTCACCTGTCCCCTAGTCTAGTAGATGGTTGGGGCACCACTGAGGATTCCGTTTTAGTTGTTGTAGAAAAACAAGTGTTACGTAAAATATATATACACACACACACATATCTATCAGTCTGTCTGTCTGTCTGTCTGTCTGTCTGTCTATCTGTCTATCTATCTATCTATTTATCTATCTATCTATCTATCTATCTATCTATCTATCTATCTATCCATCCATCTATCTATCTATCATTTATCTATCTACATACACACAGACACAGACGCACACACACACACAAAACACACACACTAACACACACTACACACACACACACACTACCACTACACACAACACACACACACACACACACACACACACACACCACACACACACACACACACCACACACACACACTAACACACACACACACACACAAGGTAAAACAATAGGCTGGCAGTGAAGGGGTATGCAGGCTTGCTTGTCCATCTCTAACCCTGTCACTCTGCTGCTGTGCAGGGGAAGACAGCATCTCCTTGGAGAGAGGTGGCAGCGTCTCTCCGCTGAACACTTCCTTCGACAAGGTACTGTACTCCAAGCACTCTTCACTTTTGTTATCTGCCCTTGTCCCTGTCCCGTGCTTCTTTCATGCATCTTGCCGATGCATTTAGGCTATGTGTGTTTAGCTTGACCTGTAGATGGTCTTTTGTTTGTTTATTTTGTTTTTGGTTTTAGTTTAAGGTTTGTGTTTATTGGTGTTCTGTGTTTTCATCCAGGAGTGTTGCCTGCTTTGTTGTGTTGTGTTGTGATGTTTTTGTTGGTTGTCAGTTTGTTTTTTGTTTTGTTTATTTATCTTGTTTATAATTGATACGCACATAAAAATATCTTTGTCAATGAATGGTCTTTATCCTGGCAGATTGTTGTATCTCTTTATTCAAGTTTTCTGCCTCTCTATATTTAAAATAATAATCGTTCAGTTCTTTTCGCATGGTGATTGCAAAATTTGCTCTATGTTGCCTGTGTATAAATTCTTTAATGATTTTTCCTTATGAGTGGATTGTTCAGATTGATTTTAAGTAATGTATTTCCTTTGACTGAAATATCCAGAAGATGTGTTTTAAGTGTTGTGCAGTGGAAAGTTGTCAGTTTTGTATATGTTGTGAACTTCTGTATGTTGTACACAGATGTTTGTACTTCTGCTTAAAACTTAGGTTGAGTGAGTGTTTGTGTGTGTGTGTGCGTTTGCTTGATGGTTTTTAAAGTATCTCCTGCCCTGCCATCTTTTCTTGTGTGTGCATTTTGCATTTGATTTCTGTTTAGCTTTAAGCGTGAATGAAAAAGTTTAAATAATGATACTGATTGGAAACATAGAATGTAACATTTTTGTGCATTCTAAAATACCTTTTGAATGTGATTTTAACTGATGATCGATAGCATGCGTGCACTTGCATGCTCATTTAAGTTTACATACACTAACGCACATACATAGACACACACTCAATCATAGACACAGATAAAATAGACAAATGCACATGTACTCACACACTCACAAATGCATTGCTTATTCAATGTGCCATCTGGCAGTAAACATTTGAATTTGACACTGACACACACACACAGACTTACACACACACAGACTTATACACACACACACTTGTGCACAGAACAGTGTTTAAAAAAACCAACCCAACCCAAACCCCAAACAAAAAAACAACTACCAAAAGACCCCATGTACATGAACACTAGAAATATTAACAGTAAACAAGCAGCTTGTTCCAGTTATGTTAAAATTTCCCCTTTTGTTCATTCCCCATATTTTTATTTGCCCTTAGTCGGTCATCAGCCATGCTAGTTGTTTTTCGTTGTGTTGGTATGATGTTGAAATTTTTACCTCTAGTTGCACTTTGTGTGTCTGAACTGAAAAACATGCCTGCTTCTCATTTTGCATACCCCTTTTTTTTTTTCCGGTTGGTGTGCGTGTTCCCCATCGGTTTGTGTTTTCTTTCTGTTTCTGTCTGTGTGTGTGCTGTGGTGGCGTTGTACCAGGATGTTGTCTATCGCTACCCGGCCTCCGATCCGCGCGAACTCACCCGCCGTGGGCGGGAGGTGAGTGAGATTGGAGCGGCCATGTACTATCCCTCCTACCTGGACAGTGGGCCTGACTATGAGGCCGAGATGCGATATTTCCAGGGGGATACCCTGTCCCCCCGGAGCAAGGTAAAGCTGCCCTGCCTGACTGCGTGCCTGCGTGCGTGCGTCCCTCCTCTTAGCGTCCCTCCTCATTTTGTCGCTTAGTGGTTATTTATTTCAGTAGTGATTTTTAAAGCCTTGCTTTTTGATGGGGTTTGGTACTTTTTTTTGTCTTCCATAGAAGGAAGTATGAACATAATTTCTATATCATGTTGGTTTATAAAGTGTTTTTATATGAATGTGAACTCTGATCAGCTGGACCTGATGAGCCAAATTTGATAGAAAAATAGTGGTCAGAAAAATAGTGGTCCTAGTGCTTTTAGGTGAGAAAGAAGTGCTTTTCCAAATCTGACTGTAAAGGATTTTTAAAGGATTCATGCACCTCCAGATAAACATGCATTAATTAGATATGGAAGGTATTGCTGCTGTATGAGGGCAGAGCAGTCCTTTTGATAAACTTGCAGATGGTAATGCAAGGTTGAAAACAGTGTGCCGTCTCTGGAATACATTGTAGGTGCAAGGAAATGTAGAAATCTTGTCCTTGGTAATACATCTTACAGTATTTCAAATGAAAATAGAAGCATGTTCTTATTTACGTGCAGAAGTAAAACTTACTTCATTGGTGTTTTCGTTCTTATACCTTCCCACTCCTGTTACATTGTGTAAGACCAAAAGAGAGTCTGAAAACTGCACTGGTGTGATATACCTGATATATTATGTCAGAGCCTACTTATGTTGCTACAGTTGACATGAATGTCACGAAGAAACTGATAAACAGATATTGTCTTATCAAACTAATGTCAGAGGAATCTCGTAAGGAAAAATAAGTGTTATGCCTTAAATACTGTTAAAATATCATGGATGGACTTTTTGCTCTGCATTCATCCTGCCATCTGTGTGAACAGCATGTTCTTTATTTTGTTGTCTATTTTGTTTTTCCGTTTTTCAAGTCACCGAGTATCCCTGTATGCAACACAGTTTGCCAGACTGAATAGAATGTATTTGAACAGAGATACTGACTCTTTCTGATTAATGAGGCATGGTTATGTTATCAGACTAATGAACTAGCTTGGTCAATGTGTAACCTCCCCCAAGAATATGGCCTTTGAAACAAACCACAAAGTATCTGGTGTCAGTGGTTAAGTGTCAGTGTTTTGTGATAAATGCTCAGTGTTCTTGGGTTTGATAACTGAGTTTTGCCAAAACAAAATGTTGCCTCTTATCTGTCGTTGATGTTGTTGTGTAGTATCGGGTGTTGATGTGGTATTTCTTGCTTTAATCGTCTTTAGAAATGCTATTGAGGATGTGTTTTGTTATCATGAAGTGTTAGATTATGTTGAAAACAATGTTTGATATGAGGTTGATTTTATTGCACACATGTATGTGTTATTTTGTAGACTAGATGTTTTATTTTAGCATGACATGAATGTGATAAAGAGAAGGTGTTTTTGTTGTTTTGTTTTGTTTTGTATTGTATGTTTGTTTGTTCTGTATTGTTGAATACATAAGTTTCATCCAGTGTGTAACCAACATCTCACCTCAGGAAACAAATCGGAAAACAGCATCAGAGCTACTCTCCCCCTTAAAAAAAAAGAAAAAAAAAAGAAAAAGAATTTGCTTGGATAATCTAACTGCTGTTATTAATAACACCTCTTGATAGAGTAAACGATGATGGGGATTTTTTTTGTTCACCCCCCTCCCCCATTTTTTAGAGTGGACATATGTCAAACTGTTGTAGACTGCCTGAAGCTGTAGTTTAAAGTTGATAGTGAAACTCCAGTGTAAATCGCTGACACAATTTTGTGGAACCAGCATTTTGTTCCTCACTGAAGGAAGTAGTGGTATGTCTTTAAATCAAACAGTAAATCTTGAAGGACATTACCTGCAAAAAAAGAAGAAACTTGAGATATTTTTAAATCTGGTTGGAAAGGGGAGGGGGAGGGAGAAGAGATGAGAGGAGAGAGTAGAGGATGAGAGAGAAAAAGAGAAGAGAAAGTCGTTATTGCAAATTTGACAGGAAGGTGCTACACTTAAAGTTGGGACGGGAGGTGCACAGAACACTTAAAGTTGGGACAGGGGGGTGACAGTAACACTTAAAGTTGGGACAGGGAGGTGCACAGTAACACTTAAAGTTGGGACAGGGAGGTGCACAGTAACACTTAAAGTTGGGACTGGGAGGTGCACAGTAACATTTAAAGTTGGGACAGGGAGGTGCACAGTCCATTTAAAGTTGGGACAGGGAGGTGCACAGTAACACTTAAAGTTGGGACAGGGAGGTGCACAGTAACACTTAAAGTTGGGACAGGGAGGTGCACAGTGACACTTTAAGTTGGGACAGGGAGGTGCTCAGTGACTTTTAAACTACAGGCCTTTATTCAAAGGAAGAACGTATGAAACTGTTATGGAGCATTGTGTGTTCTGGATGAAACCTATGGAGGTGTGTTGTCGTTCATAATGCATTTTCTCTGTTCATTTGCGTGAATTTAGTTGTAGGAAAATGTCAGATGTTCTTTCTTGGAACAACTTTGTCAGATCCAAAAAAACCAACCCCCAAAATCCGCTCATTTTTTTAAAAAAGAACTTTGTTCATTTGTACGTGCAGGACTTTTTCTGTTTGTTCTAGAATTAGGGAACCCTCTCTTTGTTTTTTCATACAAAGTTTGAGTTGAGGACCCACAGTATGTTTTGTTCATTTACATCCACGAATAATCATAAAAAAAGAAAAGGGAAGAAAAAAGGGGGGAAAGAATGCACCCCCATCCTTTCCCACATAAACTGAAGAAGTCTCCAGAAAAGTTGTTCCAGGAATTTATATATATATATTTGTGTGTGTGTGTGTGTGCAGCATGCAAAGTGTTGATGTGTTGGATGTTTCATGTGTTTTCCTTCTGTTTGTCGTGGTGGGTGTGTACGTACGTATGTACGTACGGCTGTGTGGCTGTGTGCGGGGCTGTGTGCGGGGTGTGTGGCCCCCTCTGCAGCAGGAGGGCTCCAGGGCTCACAATGACAGCGTTTTCGGGGACACCTTCGCCAGCCTGGGCCGAGACTCCCTGGCCCAGCCGCTGCGCTCCGTGGAAGACAGCATTGGCGATTATGATTATGATGATGATTTGAAATATGTGTCAGATGATGCAGTCTTGAAGAAGGTAAACTTGACACGCCTCACTCCGCCCTCACTCTTGGCTCATCAGCTTTCATGTCACGCATGTGTTCAGAACAAACCATGACCATCAGCACCACTTTTTTGCATGCCAGCTAACTGCAGCACAAAACACCAAAAATACATAGAAAAATCGAGACAGTATGCTGCGTGTGAGTTGGCCTCGCCAAAAACCTAACTGAGCTCAGGAATATGCTATGTAACGGTTTTTGCTGTGAAGTTGACTTCATTGAAGCTGTAGCAGGGACTTCTATGATTATCTATGGAGCTCCTTTTGTTGTTCATTTATTAATTTATATATTGAAGACAAATTATCAAGTTACTGAAATTATTTCATGACAAACAGCTGTAAAAGACTGCTAATAGTTTGTCTATTGAAAATGAGTTATCAACTCATTGAAATCATTTAATGAGAAACAGTTTTAAAAGAGTGCTAATAGTTTGTCTATTGAAGATAAATTATCAACTCATTGAAATTATACCATGACAGAGAATTCTAAAGGGGGGGGGGGGGGGTGTAGTTTAAACCTGATTTCTACACATTTCTATGAAATGAATTAATGAAAATCAGTATCAAAAACAGTACATGCATTACATATGCAGTACTCATGTGCACATGCATACAGCACTTTCAAATCAACACATACTTGAAATGTTTGGCCACTGTGGACAGTTTGTGCCCTTATTTTATTTACTTCTGTCTTCTGTATCTTGATTCATTCATTCAGTCATATATGTAAAAAAATTGTTCATTTACTTATCTTAGCATCATTGCTTGTGATAAAGACTCCTCTCATTCTTATCTATGATATTTTGTGTGTGAAAAGTTCTGTTGGCTGTAAGGTCAGAATGGATTTCAGGGTGAATGACAATCTTTTGGTTCTTCCTGAAAGGAAATTGTGACAATTTGTTTTGAAAACAAGAAGGAAGTAAATGAAAAATAAACAAAACAAACAAACAAACAAACAAAAAATGAAGTAAGGTTTGGCTGCTGATTAGAAATAGAGATCATTTCCAATCCTAATGACTAAAATGGGTGGGTAGGTGGGTTGGGGGTGGGGTGGGGGGGATGATCAGCTGAAAAATGCAGATGTTATGTTGAGAAGTTTTGTTGGTTTTGTCTGCTTCTTCCTGATGGCTAAAGAATTCTCTCCCTCATGTATTCTGCCCTTAACACCCATCCCTCTTTCACATTGTTTCTTTTCTTCTTTTTTTTTTTTCACACTAAGAACTAACTGTGAAAGATTGAATTGAAGAGAGGAACAAAAGCGATGGACATAAGTGCATATAGACACATACATGCCTGCACATGCATATATATCATCTTACCCTTGCAAATTATAGCATGCACACCCTTAGATATGGAAGTTCACACATGTGTGCATGCACACACAGACACACATAAAGACACACATACACACACACAATCAAGGTTGCTGTTAAATAAATTTATCGTTTGTTCAATCACTCTCTGTTGCTCTGTGTGAATGTATAGAACCAATGAGAGAGCTTGCACATGCTAGTATTGTAGCACATTTGGATGTACAAACCATTCAGACAAAAAAAAGGATGATCTGGAAAATGATTAAGCATAGGTGTTCTGTCATGGTAGTGTGTTATTGGAGTGTAGGGTTTTCTTCTTGCTCAGACTGCTCTGAAAAAACAACAACCACCACCAAACAAACAAAACCCCAAACCAAACGAAACCTAACTCACCCACACAACCAACCACCGAACTAACATCACCACATCAGAGAGGATCAGTACAGGAGTAGAAACATTGGGTTTGGAGTGGGGGTAAGGTGTTAAAAAAAAAAAAAAAAGCAAACGTACGACTGTTGCTGCTGTCATGCACAGTTTATCTTTCACTCAAGCCTGCAAAAAAAAAAAAACCACCAAAAAATCAAACCCAAAAACTGCATGACTCATCTCAAATCTTGATAGGATTATACAGTTGTTGCTTTTTTTTGTGCCCCCAGGGCACCAACATTTAAGAAAAAGTGTTGTAATTAATCGCATGCAACCACTAATCGTTTTCTTCTTTTTTGTGTGTTGTTGTGGTCTCTCCTCACCGTTCCTGTCCCTTGCTTTGCGTGTCGCAAGTTTTTGTCGTCGTTTTGAGTTTCGAAAGAATAGCTATCTTTCCTTGTGTGCTGATGTGACCACCACCACCACCACCACCACCATATCTGTTGTTGGTGTTGCTCGTTGTATGTATGTGTGTGTGTGTGCTTTAGTTGTGGCTGTGTTTTGTTTCTAGCAACCCGAGCCTGTGGTAATGGCCGAGCTGTTCCCCACTCAGACCGGTCAGTTTGGCACGGTGGAGGGCAGCGCCCCCCTGTGGCGCGATTCCTTTGTTAGCACTGAGTCTATCCCGCCTGTCTCCCCCGAAAAGCTCACTGCCCAGACCTTTACCCCCGACTCCCTGACCCCGGACAGCGCTGAGGTCAAGACTCCCCAGTGGCAGGAGGCGGTCATCAGCGCCAAGACCGCTCCCCGCGTTAGCCAAGAACCCATGAGGGCCAGGTCCCACGCCCCTAACGATGCAGTGGCTGCTGTGGAGGAGGAGGAGTCCCCCAGGTGGACCAAAGTGGTGTATGCCGGCACCAGGACCGGCCCAGACTCTGCCTCAGAGAGCGTGGACGCCGACAGCGTGAGCATGCTTCCGGACGATTCCGTTCCTCCGGGCTCCGCAGGGAGGAAGGAGGTGGAGTGGACTCCCCTGTCGGCGGCGTCGGTGGGGGGGGAAATGAAGGGGGTGGAGCTGATCCCCATCACCGTGTCAGAGTTCAGAGACGGGGCGCTGGTTCCTGTCTCTGCCGCTGAAGGAAGAGCGCCCACACAAGTAATGACACCCAGGGGCCGGTAGATGCAGTGTCATGGCGGTAGTCCTTGCTTTTGGCGTAGTGGCTGTACTCCGTAGCAGGATTTCCTCGCCGCGTTTTAAACGCTTCAGTTCTGTTCATGAGTGGTGGCTTGGAAGTACTCGTATATATATCACTGCATTTACTGCTTTTTCTGGAAGCTAACCGTTGTAACCTCAGCTTTATTATCCGCAGAAAACTGCAAAAAGCTGCTGGCGATATAAGTCAGAGCCGCGTAACATGACTTGTACCTAACTCGATTCTTCGCTGGCATTTTTTTTGTATTTGAAAGCTTTGCGGAGAAAACGTCATTTGCGATGCTGCCAAGAAACCTCTTTCTTCCTGAACAATCAGTATATGCGTGTGTGTATACATGTATGTGTATATGTATATATATAATCTGTCCATTTCTTGCTTGGTGGGGTTGACCAGAAGAGGAGAGGTGCATTAGCAGCCCCTCCTTGAAGTAGAGGGGCCTTCTCTTCTCTTTCTCCTCCCTCCTGTTTCTCAGCAACCTCAACTCTTGCTCCATTCTCCCCTCTTTCTCCTCCCTCCCTTCCTTTTCTCCCCCTCTCTGCCTCTCCCTCTCCCCCCCCTCCTCCCCATCCTCATCCTCCTCTTCCTCTCTGCGCCTCCCTCAGCCTCCATTTCCTTTTTATCACGACACCAGTTGTCGGTCATCCAGTAGTTGTCAGTCACTGTGTGCATTTTATATGATTGACACTTGGCTTTTTGTTTTTTTGTTTTTGTTTTTTTTGTTGGCTTAGCTGGTTCTGATTTTAACATGATGGAGATGGGGTTTAAATCGTGATTAAAAATCTTCTTTTTCTTCCTCAGAAAAACTGGTGTGTGTGTTTTACTAAAACAAAGTGTAGGTCAGGGTTTTGTAAGGTATAACCGAAAGGTATTTATTTATATCTGGTTGTATGCTGGTACTTTTTAAATTTAAATAAGAAGAAGAAATCTTGATTTGCTCAAGACATTTAAGTAGTAGACATAGTGTGTGTTGGGGTTTTTTTGCTTTGTTTTTTTTAAACATTTCTTTTTGGTGAGACTTTAACCATACTAAGGGAGGGGGGGTTGTAATGGAGAAGTGTATGTGTGTGTGTGTGTGTGTGTGTGTGTGTGTGTGTGTATGTAAGTGGGTTTTGGGGAGGAGGGGGGTGGGGGTTGCTAGTAACAGTTAGTTTTAGCAGTACTGCTGACAATGCTGCCTTTTGTTCTGTAGGAAAAACACAACACACAGTGTGCATCAATTTTTTTGGGTACATGCCTGTGGTATGATAGATACTGATGTAAAGAGGACTGTGAAGCAGTTTCAAAATCTACAATACATGAATGATAATGATAATTCCCAATGTGCTGAAATATACAGACTAGGTTATCAGAGCCATCTGCTGTCTCTGAGTGCCTCTAAAGGAATGGATATGTTAGCGTATCAAAATGTGTAATGTGTGTAGGTGTGTGTGTGTGTGTAAGCTGTGCATACAAACACACACATGCATTCAGAAAGTGTGTGTTTGTGGATATAACAATTTCATTCTAAATTGCAAAATTAAACATTTGGTTTAGTATCATTTTCTAACAAACAGGCAGTAGTACATAGCTATTTCGTATTCTTCTTAGAAATTTGGTAGAATAGCTTGCAAACTTAAACATGTGCTGACTTTCTTTGATATCATCCTGTTTTTATTCCATTACATTTATCTCAGCTTTAAAAAAAATCATCAGTTCATTGATTCATCTCTTTTCTTCTTTTTCATTTGATTACATATATCTCAGCTTTTTACAAAATAATTCTCATTGATTCATTTTTTTTCTTCTAACCTTTATTTGTGAAGTTAAATTATATTGTAGTGAGATGATGAGATTGAAACTGCAAAGCATTAGAGAAAATTGGCTTAAAAAAACCCAAAACTTTCCTTTGACTTCTCTCTCTCTCTCTCTTTCTCTCTTTCTCTCTCTCTTTCTCTCTCTCCCCTCCCTCCCTCAACTTAAATGATATAATTAAGGAAATGATAGTAAGTAGAATATGCAGTGAAAATTGTTTGAAAAGGAACTAATGTCATTCTTTCTGTGTGTCTTTGGGGGTAACACAACCAAAAGCTGTTATGATAAAATCATGTATATGATGAAACCACATGGTGTATAATTGCTGTTTTGGAACATCAGGATTTGGTGTGATATGTGTCTCTGTTTTTCATTTCTACCGAGGTGGACAAATACTTTTCATCTCTACCAAGTTAGACAAATACTTTTGACATGACGAGACCAAATACTGTAAGTAGGTTGAATGCAAAGACGACACTCAATAAATGACAAGACTGAACAAAACCATAACTTTTTTTTTCTTACAGAAATGACCACAAATGTAATTTTTTGATAGATTTTTGGAAGAGTAGTTTTTAGTCTGCAAATTTGATAAAAGTGGCTTAACTTAATATACAGTCATATCTTGATGAAAAATATAGTGATAAAAAAAAAATCTTATCATGAAGTAATGACTTTTTGAAGCATTATAGTTTTCTTTTTAGAGTAGTGGCCTTTTTATGATTAAGTCTGAATGGTTAATTTCTATATCCTGTTGGATTTGACGTCTGATTTACAGAAAGCAAAAGAACGTTACTTTGGGTGATCCTGAATCGAGTGACAGTAATGTACATGGTTGATGGTTGAAAAGTTTATATTTGATATTACAAAGGCAAGATACATATGTTTAAAAGTTTGCACTCATAAATACGTGTAGTGTTATGTTTCTAGGCAGGCTTATGTCTGTTGATGCTCTTATGCATCATACAGAAATATGTATAAGCATAAATGTAAAATAAAATGAAAATTATACACATGCACATGAACCACACTCAGGCATGCATACACAAATATGCTCTCACACACTGTTTTTTTAATATCTGATATCTAAAACAGTTACCTTTTTCTTCTCAGTCTTCTTCTCTGTTCAGTACCAACCTAGTTTTGAAGCTCACAAACGATCCTCTGTACAGATATCCGAAATAAACCTGTACATCTTAAAGCACATAAATGAACCATGTACATTTATCTATATTTTAGAGCACAAAGGTTAGAGAATGCACATATCTTCAAAATGAACCATGTTCGCCTTCAAGCACATACAACAGAGAATGTACAGCAATGAACCATGCACACCTTCAAACACAGAACACAACTTTTTCAGTTAATCCAATAAATTAAAAAGAATTAACAAAAGAATCTGTTCAGATAAACACACACACACACACACACACACACACACACACACAAACAAACACACACACACACACACACACACAACACACACACACACACACACACACACACACACACGAATCTGTTCAGAATAACCACAACACACACACACACACACACAACACACACACAACACACACACACACAACACACACACACACAACACACACACACACACACACAACACACACACACACACAAAAACACACACACACACACACCCACACCCACCCACACACACACACACACGCACACACCCACACACCAAAGAGAAATCGTCTAAATATCACTTAGAGTGATCAGACGTTAAATTGAAGACAACAACAACAACACCAAAGAAATGTATATTGCGAAGAAGACCGCCGCTAGTCAGGACAGAGGATTGACGGGGGTCTGTCCCCTGGTGGTGGTGTCTTCTCCTCCCCCAGGACTACATGGAGGCGCAGCAGATGAGCCAGTCCTTCACGCAGTCCTACAGCGCAGCGCCCCCTCGCTTTGACGGACGCCTGCCGGCAGGGGGAGACCAGCAGCGCTTCTCCTCCTACAGCGGCCCCTTCCTTCAGCACCACCTTCGACCCCGACAACATCCCCGTGGACCGCTCCCCCGTCTACTCTGGGTGAGTGTGCGGTCCCTCTGTGTGTGTGTTGGGGTGGGGGGGGGGGGGTGGGGGGGGGGGGGGGCGAGGTGGGTGTGTGTGTGGGGGTAAGGGGGTGAGGTGGGTCCTCTGTGTGGCATGTGTGTGTTGGGGTGGGGGGGGGGGGGGGGAGTGGGGTGAGTGTGTGTGGGGGGTAGGGGGGGTGAGTGTGGGGTCCTCTGTGGCTCTGTGTGTGTGTGTGTAGGGGGTGGGGGGGTGAGTGTGGGGGGACGGTGTGTGAGTGTGTGTGTTTTGTGGTGGGTGTGTGTGTGGTGGGAGGTGGGGGGGGTGGTGAGTGAGTGTGTGTGGGTTGGGGGTGGGTTTGGTGTGTGTGGATGGGTGGGTGATTGAGTGTGTGGGGGGTGAATGAGAGTGTGGGTGGGTGAATGAGTGGGTGGGTGGGTGAGTGAATGTGTGTGTTTTATGTGGGTTTTGTTGTTGTGTGGGTGGACGTGTTTGTGAGAGTGTGTGGGTGTGAGTGTGGGTCAAAGTCAAATTTTTATCAAACTTTTATGGGTGAGTGGTGTGTGTGTGTGTGAATGAGTGGGAGAAGGGGAGGGGTGAGGTGAATATATGTTGGGGGAAAGACAAGGTGATTGTGTGCATGCATTTGTGTGTGTATGGTTTTGGGGTTTCCAAAGCATGTTTGTGTGTGCACTGGTATGGGAGCATACATGTGTGAGTTTGTGGAAGAGCAAATTTTGTGTGTGTGTGTGTGTGTGCAGGCAAACATGTTGTCTGCATATGTTTGTTACATAAGAGCACATATTTGACGAACAGCAACGTGAGACAGCTGTTGGTAGATGAAGAATATGATGAGATATACTTTGATACTGAACACCATGTATATACACATCATTCATCAACAGTATTATCTGGACATTTTTTATGAGCTAACAAGAAAGCGGATGAAATCAGTTTGAGAGTTATTGATTTTACAAATAGAGACATAAGCATTAGACTAGAATACGGATTTGTTTTGTTTAGATTTCCATCTGTTCAGAGTTGGTTTTTTTTAAAAAAGTGTGAACATCTGTTTTTGTACTATGCAAGTTCAGTTCTCATTTATTGGCCGCTTTTATTTACACAAGTTAAAAGGGTGCAATATGTGCATGAAAATAACTACATCCATGCATTTAAATTTTCCTGAAAATGATTGATATATCCCATCTTCCAGAATGTGAAAATCCATGCATGGAAATCACTTAGAATAAATCAATATCTAACAGAGAAGGGAAAAAAATCTGGCTATGTAAAGAAAGAAAAGCCCAACAACCCCCCTCTCCACAGAGGAAGACATAACTACATGAGATCTGCGGCTACACCCCCCTGTGTATGTTTTGGTCTGTGTCTTGCTGATTCAGTTCCGTTATTCCTCTGTATCACTATGCCAGTGTAAATGGCTTTGGCTGACCTTTTTTATAACCAGAGTTTAATTTTAATCCTGTTTTTGTTTTTGCTGCACTTCCATTCCAAGTCACACACTTGCATGCATGCGTGTAAAGGTGCATGCGTGCACATGGCAAGGACCAATGTACACACTCTTGCAATCACAGTGCACATGCATATACATGCAGCATGCAGATATATAATATATATACGTACATAAATGAATCACGCACTTGCATGCATGCATGCATGGTTTCTGTCATGCATACACATGTGCATGCATACTCACACTCACACACACTCACACTACCCTCACATGAACAACTGCTAAAGATGATTTTTTGGTACCACCTGTAAAGTTAAAGAAAAAAATGATCTGTTCTTACTATTTCTTTCTTTACAGAGCAGAACCACATAATTATAGTTTGGCATCATTATAACTGTTATGTTTTAGTTACATGAAGAATTGTAGACTTTGTTTATTTTGGAAGGAGTTGTCAGTGAAAACACAATCTCCTGCACAGTTCTGCACACTTGTGTTTACTGGCTGTCTGTCAAGCCTGTCACAGAGTCTGTTCACTCAGCTGGAATCAGGGATTGAAACAAATTTTTTAAAAAAAACCCAAAACAGTGACTCTAGCTGGGAAATGTGAAGGCTCTGCTTTTTTGTAACTTTTGGAGGATTTTTTTTTCAGAGGGGAGGGGTGAGGGTGGGGGGGAGTCATAATTCAGAAGCTGGACAATAATCTTGTTTTTGTTCTGTTTTGTTTTGTTGTTTGGTTGTTTTTGTGTGTTTTTTTAAACCATCTTTTAGAAAAGGTTATTCATATTTGTTGACTAAGGCTGTACAGTTACAGAACTAAAAGCGATAACTGAAAGTTGCCATTGACAAAGCTGTTTCACCTTGGACAAGCTCATCAGCCTGGCATATATATATATATATATATATATATATATAATATATATATATAATATATATATATATATCCCATGTCAGCTGCAAGGAATGTTCTCCCATTCACACATGAAGCAACTTCATGGCAAAATAAAAACAAACAAAAAACCAATTCTAACAAACAGAAACAAGCAACTTAACCAAAACACCACCTCCAAAATATAACAAAGTTATAAAAAAACAACCAACCAAACCACCCTAACTTTGATCCTGTCAGTGATTTTCTTTCAGAGAATATCTAAAAAGAAACATGAGTTTATTCATTCATTAAGAAATGAAACAAGAAAAAAACCCTCAAAAAGTAAAGCCAAAAAATAATGAATGAAGTATAGAAAACTCGCACAAACCAGGGCTAATAAGAGCAACAACAACAACAAGTAAGAACACAATACCCAGGTGTTTGGTAGAACAAATTAAATTTGTTTTTATTCTAAAACCTTTCTTCAGGCTAAAAAAAGTAACTGTTTCATTCTGTGGTTGGAGCTGGTTGAAAAAGATTGTGAGTGGAGTTGGAAGTTGCTGGTAACAGTGCAGGCTGTACTGTACTATGGTGACTGTGGAGGAGAGTGCATACATCACTGATGATCTATATATCATTAGCTAAGTCAGGAAATTGGTGGCTGATACTGATAGTGAGTGCTGTGAGTAACCTACATGTGTGTGTGTGTGTGTGTGTTTGGTAACTGGTAGCAAACTGAAGTGGAAGAGGTAACTAACTGGATGTTGTGTGTAGCTCCCAGAGTGTATATAGCATAACGTTTCTGTTTTTCAGCTGTGGTTTTCAGTGTTGTCAGTGATGATGATGATGGTGGTGTTGTCCTCTATACATGTGCATGTGTTTGTCAGAGATAGGGTGGGATTCTTTCTCACTGTGTCTGTCTTTTCTATGTCTCTGTCTCTGTCTGTCTGTCTCTCTCTGTCCGTTTGTCTGTCTGTCTCCCTAGCTCTCTCTCTCTGAACTCTGAACTCTGAAGTAGTGGCCTAAGGCCAATGTGCATTTAAACCATTTCAGAGTTCTCTCCCCCCCCCTCTCTCTCTCTCCCTCTCTCTCAGCTACTCTTTTTATCTTCAGAAGAGAAAATAAAGGGAGGGGGGTGTCTAGAATCACATATGGTTGGAGCTTTTGTTGTTGTTTTGTTTGTTCGATTGTCAAAATTGGCTCATGTGACGTTTCCTTTAAAAAAAAAAAAATCTATCTATTTAAAAAAAAAAGTTTTTCCTGTATCTGTCGACCTCTCTTTGTCTGTGTCTTTCTTTATCTCTGTCTCTGTTTCTTTCTTCTTCATAGTTAGAGAAAAACATATTGGTCCCTCTCAGTGAATATTTGTGACTTTTTAATATATTTATTATATAAACCCCTTTAGAATAGTTAAGCAGCGTCTACCACTTGGATGGGTGACCGTTTGCGCGCCTTGGCTTCAGTTCAGCCCCCCCCACTTCCAGTTCACCCAGCTGTAAATGGGTACCTGCCCTCTTTAGGGTCAGGGAAGGTAAAGCAGCGAGGGAGAGGAGATGGGCGCTGCCCTCAGTAGGCTGGCCCCTAGAGAAGTAAGGTCTCTGACGCCTCGCTCCCCTATGACCTTATAGGTTATGTGACACCTTCACCTTACCTTACCTTTAGAATAGTTTGCTGCTCTGCGGAGTTGTGTCAGACAGGAAATAGTGTTGTATGTGAGAAAGACAGTAGCTGGCCTACTCATCTGCTTCATTGGTGTTTGAAGTGTAGCAGTACACAGTTCGTCATTGTCAAGCTTGCTTTCTGTTGCTTTGTGGCAAAAAGTATATTTTGATATTAAAACGCAAGACTTTTCTTTCCTGTACAGAAAACTGTTGTAGAGCTAGCCTGCCTTGAATTTTGGGGAGCCCTTTCTATCTCTGTGAAACAGACGAAATCAAAGTTGATTCGTAGCTAGCTGTACTGATGTTATAGGCACAGATTTGTAGACTAACTGTCACATTGCTGTATACTGAGCTAATTGAAAAGACCATCATTCAGAACCAGACAAGTGTGGAGACGTGAATGTGGTTTATACATCATACCTGTATGCATGATTTCACACAATCAGAGCACTGCCTGTTTGTTTTTTTAAGCTGTGTCAAAATGGACTGCACTTCTCTCCTCTGCCATTCTGTTCTCTCTTTTCACAAATCACTTTCAAAGCTTGCTTATCTCCTTCATGTACAGAGTCCAGAGCACTTTTCTGGGTTGTTTATTTTTATGTTCCAATGTTCACACAATGCATGTGCTTTTATTATTTCATGTTGCTCAGTGTGTGTGTGTTTGTGCATGCGAGTGTGTGTGTGTGTGTGAGAGTGTGTGTGAGTATGCATGCATACATATTTATGTGACGCATGTGACTGTGCACGCAGGACATCTTGCGCACACGTTAAATCCTGTTCTGCTTTTCATAAGAGTAGGCCATTGTGTACCGGTGGGAACAGATGACAGAATTTACAAAACCGCATACACACGGGGACTGGATGTAAAAAAAAAGCACATAAGTGCTTATTCCATTATCCTCGATATAAAAGAATTAAATAAAAAAAAAATTTCAATGTGATTTTTTTTTTATAGTGTGTGCATATATCATCAGAGAGTATAGTTTATAGGGCCGGCAGTACATTTAATATACTGTAAAACATGATGGATCATTGTAGTTGTTTGTCTGTTCTGTTTATCTGTTTGGGTGGCTGTTGGGGTTTATTGTACTCCTTTGTGCTAATGCTGTCTGTCTATTGATCAGACCCCACTGCCTCCCTGTCCCCATTTTCTCTCTTTCTCTTCTAGAGCGCGCTCTCTCTCTCCCTCTCTCTCTCTCTTCTCCTCTCTCTCTCTCTCTCTTCTGTCTGTCTGTCTGTCTGTCTGTCTCTCTCTCTCCCTCTCCCTCTCTCTCTCTCTCTTTCTCTCTCTCTTTCTCTCTTTCTCTCTCTCCCTCCCTCCCTCTCCCCCCCCTCTCTCTCTTGCTCTCTCTCTCCTCTCTCTCTCTCTCCCTCCCTCCCTCCCTCCCTCCCTCCCTCCTCTCTCTCTCTCTCTTCCTCCTTTCCTCTCTCTCTCTCTCTCTCTCTTTCTCTCTTTCTCTCTCTCCCTCCCTCCCTCCCTCCCTCTCCCTCTCTCTCTCTCTCCTTCTCTCTCTCTCTCTCTCTCTCTCTCTCTTTCTCTCTTCTCTCTCTCTCCCTCCCTCCCTCTCCCCCTCTCTCTCTCTCTTCTCTCCTCTCTCTCTCTCTCTCTCCCTCCCTCCTCTCTCCCTCTCTCCTCTCTCCTCTCTCCCTCCCTCCCTCTCCCCCTCCTCCCTCTCCCTCTCTCTCTCCTCCCTCCCTCTCTCCCTCTCCCTCCTCTCCCTCCCTCTCTCCCTCTCTCTCTCTCTCTCCCTCCCTCCCTCTCCCCCCTCTCTCTCCCTCCTCCCTCCCCTCTCCCCTCTCTCTCTCTCTCCCTCCCTCCCTCTCCTCTCTCTCTCTCTCCCTCCTCTCCCTCTCCTCTCTCTCTCTCTCTCCCTCTCCCTCTCCCTCTCCTCTCTCTCTCTCTCTCTCTCCCTCCCTCCTCTCCTCTCTCTCTTACTCTCTCTCTCTCTCTCCTCTCTCTCGCTTCCTCTGAACATTCAAGCTAGTGTTCAGAAGAGAGCCATTCAGAGTCTACTGTACACCCTGGAAATTTTAATTAGTGTGTGTGTGTGTGATTAGTATTATTGTTATCATTCTTTTACTTCGAGATAATGGGTAGCATCATGTGGCTTTTTACACTAGTCCCATGTGCCTGTGGTTTTGTCAATTTTGTCACCGTTTGTGTGTTTGTGTGTGTGTGTGTGTGTGTTGTGGTGTGTGTGTTGCGGTTTGTGTGTGTGTGTGTGTGTGTGGTGTGTGTGTGTGTTGTGGTGTGTGTGTTGGTGTGTGTGTTGGTTGTGTGTGTGTGTGTGTGTTTGGTGTGTGTGTGTGTGTGTTTGGTGTGTGTGTATGTGTGTTGGTTGTGGTGTGTGTGTGTGTTTGGTGTGTGTGTGTGTGTATGTGTGTTGGTTGTGTGTGTGTGTGTGTTTTTGGTGTGTGTGTATGTGTGTTGGTTGTGGTGTGTTTGTGTGTGTGTGTGTGTATGTGTTGGTTGTGGTGTGTGTGTGCATGTGTGCACACATGTGTATGTGTGTGTGTTTTTGTGTGTGTGCATGCATGTATGTTGTGTGTGGGTGTGCGCACATGCGTGCGTGCGTGTGTGCTCATGTGTTTATGCTGTTCACACACTCTTCTAGCAAGCAGAATGAAAGAAAACACCATGCATTGATCTCTTCATTGATAACTCCAATAAGACCTCAGTGTTAAACGCTGTCATATTCAGGAAGAGAAGACTGACTGTCTCAAGCAGACACTGGAACGCTGCCAATGTTTGTGCTGTCACAGTTTGGGAAGGAAACGTCCATAGAACGTAGCCGGCCCTGCCTGCATTCAAAACAGGATCATGAATATCAGAAAAGAGCACGCTCGATTTTGTGTCGTAAATCATGAAGTTCATGGGTGTTTACCCATGCAGAAAATGCCAATAATATGTTTGGGGGATGTATTTTCGTGTAGCAAGGTGGAAGCGTATGTGTGTTTGCGAGCATGTGCCCATATGCATATGCTTGTGTGTGTGTGTGTATATATATATATATATGTGCTGCAAAGATGCACTTGTATATGCATGCCCATGCACATGTTTGTGTGCATGCGCACACGCACCCATGCATGCATACGCACGCACATACACACACACATGCATACACATGATTTTATTTGATTCACAAGAAAGTGTCAATCTATGTAGTATATTGAATGAATGAAAAATTGTCTGATTGATAGCTTTCATGCAAATTTGGACATGTACTCACTAAACATATCTCACTCACACACACACACACACACACACAGAGGAGGGGGCAGATAGACGGACAGAAATGTTTCCTCCACCAAAATGTTACAGACTCACTATTGTGCTGCTTTCCTTTCCATCCTTCAAAATTCCGCAAGAAGATGAAAAAAAAACCCAAAAAGAAAGAAAAGAAAAGAAAGAGCACAGGCTTTAAGAAATAAACTCTTGCTTTTACTGAAGTGGAAAAGCCTGATTCATCATGAAGTGGAGAGAAGTGCTGATGAGTTTGTTTGGCTGTGGAGGAGACAGGAGGAGAGAGATGGGGGTTGGAGGGAGGATTTCTCTCTCTCTCTCTCTCTCTCTCTCTCTCTCTCTCTCTCCCCATCATCAGCATCTTTTCCATCCTCTGTACACAAAGGCAGGGCTGTGTCTATCCCTAGTGGATGAGGGCAGACAGCTTTGGGCCTCCTCCTCCTCTTCTTTTTTCTTTCTTTTTTTCTTCCCCTGTACAGTGAGCAGGTTCTGCTTCTGGGGGCTGGGGGAAAAATGTAGGGGCATTCAGGGAAGGAGGGTGAAGGGGGTGGGGGGGGAGGGGGGGGGGGGGGGGGGGGGGGGGCAGGAGACAAAGACTAGGAAGAGAATATGTGTGTGATTGTTGGTATGTTTATGTTTGCATATGCACATCTGTCCTTTGCCATGCACATGTGTCTACATTTGTAAAGGAGACCGTGTAAGAGAGGGAGATCTCTTAATCAGAGCAAAAAAAAAAGTCCATGTTCATTTTATTATTTAAAAACAAAAAGGAAAGAAAGAAAAGAGAGAAGAAGATAAATCATTATGGCTGTCAGGTTCTTAATCTATGTCTGAAATCTTCCAAAAATGCTGCTGTACAGTAAGTTCATTTTCACTATCCTACAGACATCATCCAGCAATAGACTGTAGGACTACTGTGCTCTCTCTACAGACCTTGTGTTAGAGACAGACAGAGGCACAGAGAGAGAGAGAGAGAGAGAGAGAGAGAGAGAGAGAGAGAGAGAGAGAGAGAGATTAGGAATTGAAGAGGGCTTGGTGTGAGCTGGCTGGGGAAGCTTAGAAGTGTTAGTGATAAATGGGAGAGGAAAGGGGTGGGTTATGCAAGACAGGATCAAGTGAAGAGAGTGATTTGAAACCAGCACGTGAGAATGGAAAGTACACACACACACACACACATGCACAAACACAAACACATGATGGCATGCACGTGTGTGCACGTGCGCTCACACACGCGCATGCACATGCATGCACACACACACGCACATGCAGTGCATGCGCACATGCACACACACACACACATACACATTCATCTAATATTACTTTAAGTGAACTGACAGTAAAATTGAAGACACAACACACACACACACACACACACACACAAAACAACAGCACACAGTGCGCACAAACACACACACACACACACACACACACACACACACACACACACACAGAGTCCTGACCAGCCCACACAGAGGTGTGTGTGAGCTCGAGCCTGTGTGTGTGTGTCTCTGCGTCTGTGTGTCTGTATGTGTGTCTCTGTGTGAATGACTAACTCACACACACACACACACACTCTCTGTCTCTCTTTCTCTTTCTCTCTCTCCAGCTGACCGGACAGAGATAACAGCCAACCCAGACAGACAGCCAACAAGCCAGAGCCGATATAGCCTAGCCTAACCTAAGTCTCTCTCTCTCTCTCTCTCTCTCTCTCTCTCTCATTCACACCCTCCTCACACGCCCAGTCCCTCAGCTCAGCATAACCCAGCTAGCTATAATCATGGAGTTTATTTTATAGCCCAGGCGGTTTGTCAGTCAGTCAGTCAGTCAGTTTGTCAGGGCTGTGGTAGCTCGTGCCAGGGAACAGTCAGCCCAGCACAGCCTACATAGCCTCTTCAGTCCTGTCACTGCAGATAGCCTAGTGTGTGTGTCTGTGTGTATGTCTGTAGGCAGACAGACCCCTCCCTGTAGGCTAGCTAGGCCTAGAACTTCCTGCTGGTGGAGTGTGTTTGTAGGCCTGCTGTACTCAGCTTTGTGGCCTGGCCCCCCTGTGGCTGGTTTTTCAGGTCTTTTTCAACTTGTGGTGTGGTGGTAGTGGTGACCTTTGATGTGGTTGTGGTAGTTGGGCAGTGTTCAGCTCTGTGGGTGTGGGTTTTGTGAGGAGGTGTGGTGGGGTAGAGTTGTGGGTGGGTGGGTGTTGTTGTGGTCGTGGTTGGTTTGTGTGGATGTGCTGTCGTCTGTTGGTGACCACCCTTCAGCATGACTATCAAACGCAGGTAGGGTTGTGGTCTGTGTGTGTGTGTGTGGGTGTGTGTGTAGGTGTGTGTGGGTGGGTGGGTGTAGGTGTGTGTGTGCGTGTGTGCATGCAGGTACAAAACATTGGTAAGTGTATGTGATGCATGCAGTCATAATGCCAATGGGTATGAATACTTACTCCATGATGACAAAAATAATTTTTCCAGTATGCACACACATACTATCCTGCAAATGCTTGTAGAAATGTATGCTTGTGCACTAATGTAAACACATGCATGTTACACGTAGGTACACAAAGGTGGTTACACACAGTACACATGCATGCACACACACATTCACACACACACACACAATGCTCACACACATGACATGTATGCATGCATGCACACACACACACACACACACACTCACACACACCAACACACACACACACTCATACATACATACTGCACACAGGTGTACAAAGCCACATGTGCACACACACACACACAACACACCACGCACTGTAGATCATTCACACACTCTTCATCACAGACTTGCTTTACCCAGGTACTCCACACAAACATTTATAGATCTGACACAGGGCTAGGTGTGTCTGCACGCTGTTGCCCGTTTTTCTGTGTATCGACAGGGGGTGGGCCTGTAGCTAGCTAGCTGTTTAGTGTTGTGTGTTGTGTTTACAGGCAATTAATGATGAGAATGTGCAGCTGTTACACTGTGAGTTGGATGAATAATTCGTACATGTATGTATATCATGTAGGTCATGATAAAGTTACTAACAAGGAGTTGGGCTACTTGTGAGGAATATTCTGTTTGTGTGTACATCATGCATTCAGAGAGAGAGAGAGATATATATATATATACAGGCTTACCACGCATGCATGCACACCAAACTGACAAAGTCATGCATGCACATTCATACAGGATTGTAAATCATGCATGCACATTAATATTTACAAATATGCTTTTTTGTGTTTATATAAACATATGACTCATAACTTGCAACAGGTATGTGAAAGCTTGTCAGTATATATTTGATAAGACACAAACATTGCACACGCCTATACACTCACGCATGTACACACACACACATGCATGCACACAGTGCATGTGCACATGCCAGAACACCACCCCCTCACACAACACCACCCCCAGAAGCATGTGCATACACGCGACTGTGTTAATGTAAACTTCACATGTGCTTCAGCTAATGAAGAATTGATGTACCAAAAATTAATGTCCCCATTGGTGAACTCATGCACTAGCCAAGGAACACACCCCCCCCCCCCCCCCCAAAACAACCCCCCCCCCCAAAAACAAACAAACAAACAACACAACAACAAAACGAAACAACAACAAACGAAACAACAACCCGCAACAACAACAGCAATGCGCACCAACACAGAACAAAATGTCCCGGAACACACACAACACACACACACACATTCAAAAACATTCTCCACAGAGAAGTAAGTAACTTAACCAACCAGCCAACCAACCAACCAGCCAACCAACCAACCAACCAACCAACCAACCAACCAACAGTGATGACTGACTGTGAAGCTGTGTGCTTGTGGCTCCCTGTCTCAGCTTCCTCATCAGCTTCATGGTGGACGCGCGGGGAGGGGCCATGCGTGGGTGCCGCCACTCTGGCGTGCGCGTGGTGATCCCGCCCAAGAAGTGCAGCATGCCCACGCGGGTGACCTGCCGCCTGATCAAGAAGGAGAAGCTGATGAAGCCCCCGCCCATGAGCGAGGGCGAGGGCCTGGCCGCCCGCATCCTGGAGATGGGCCCTGTCGGCACACAGTTCCTGGGGTCAGTCTCTCTGTCTTGTGGTGTGTGGGTGTGTGGTTGTATGGGTGTGGGTGTTGTCGGTGTGGGTGGGTGGGGATCTGGTGGGTGGGTGGGTGGGGATCTGGTGGTGGGTGGGTGGGGATCTGTGGTGGGTGGGATCTGTGGTGGATGAGTGGGGATCTGTGTGGGTCTGGTCTGGGGGGGGGGGGGGGGATCTGTGAGGATCTGTGGGTGGGTGGGGATCTGTGTGTGGATGGGTGGGTGGGGGACCTGTGTGTGTGTGTGGGGATCTGTGTGTGGGTGGGGATGTGGGTGGGTGGAGATCTGTGTGTGGGTCGGGATCTGTGTGGGTTGGGTGGGTGGGGATCTCTGTGTGGGTGGGTGGGTGGGGATCTGTGTGGGTTGGATGGGTGGGGATCTGGGTGGGTGGGTTGGTGGAGATCTCTGTGTGTGTGGATCGGGATCTGTGTGGGTCAGGTGGGTGGGGATCTGGGTGGGTGGGTGGGTATCTGTGGGTGGGGATCTGTGTGTGGGTGGTGGGGGATCTGTGTTTGGTGGGTGGGTGATTTCTGTGTGTGTGTATGTGAATGAGAGAGAGTGTGAGTGAATGAGTGTGTGTGTGTGTGTGTAAGAGAGAGAGTGAGTGAGCGAGCGAGCGAGCGCCAAAGAATGAACAAATTTTAAAATTGGTGATAGAACAAGCTTAACAATTGCTTTTTGTTACACCCAACCCTTTGAAGAAAAAAAAAGTAGAAAAAGAAATAAATGAAAAGATGTCCAATGAATAGAATGAAAACAAATAAAAGAAGAATGGTTGCTGGGGTGGGGCAAGAGGGGGAGGCAGAGAGAGTTTATTTATTTATTTATTCTTTTATATCAAGGATAATGGAATAAGCAAGGCATAAGAGTTAAAAGAGTGTGAGTGTGTGGGGGGGGGACACATTTGTATACAAATCGATTATGCATAAACATGTACAGTACATCAGTCTCACATGCAGACACACACATCCCCCCCCCCCCCCCCCCCCCCCACACACACACACACACCCCCCTCCCCTTCACCACACACACCACCATTCCCCCCCCCCCCCCCCCCCACACCACACACCCCCCCTCCACACCACAACCCCCCCCCCCCCCCCCCCACACACACACACACACCACCCCCCCCCCCCCCCCCCCCACACACACACACACAACACACACACCCCCCCCCCCCCCACACACACACACAACACACACTCACAGCACCCCCCCCCCCCCCCCCCCCACACACACACACACACACACACACATCACAGACACACACACACACACACAGAGCAAACCTTCACAACAACAAGAAGCCAGTATCTGCTAGTTCTCAATGACCTGGCCCGTGACTGTCTTCTTCAGCCCCATCATCATGGAGATCCCACACTACGCCTCTCTGCGCGGCAAGGAGCGCGAGGTGGTGGTGATGCGCAGCGACAACGGAGAGTCCTGGTACGAGCACCCCCTGGCTGCCACAGAGGAGGCCGTGTCTGAAGCACTGGGAGGCTCCCTGGAAGGTCTGTGTCAGTGTGTCAGTGTGTGTGTCAGTGTGTCAGTGTGTGTGTCAGTGTGTGTGTGTTTGGGGGGGTGGGGGGTGGGATGGGGGGCAGGGTTGTTTGGGGGTGTGTATGAGTGTGCATGTGACAAATAACAATAATTTTAATTCAGTTTTTGCAGGCCATATGGCCCATAGGAACAACAGTTAATCATAAACTTTCATGTAAGGTGAACATCCTTACTTCTGATATCTAAACATTTAGTAAGAGATAATCCAACTTTAAACATCAAACTAGGTTTAGTGTTCATACAAAGAAGCTGCACTTTCAGTTTCGATGGAAATCTGTAATAATACAAAGGAGTACATTTTCTTCGCAATACAGCATATTTTTGGGCATAGAAGTAAAAAGGGACAAACATCTTCAATTTGTTGGCCATCACACTGAGAGCAGAATGGATCAGTAATCGGTTTGCCATAACGTGAAATTCCATTTAAAGGTAATCTGTTTGACCTCAGTAAACATATAGCTGTACGATATTCTAAAGATTCTACTTCACATACATAGTTTGCTCTACAAATAATCGAGTGATAATCTAAGTAGTCAGGGTATGCTGATAGAGAATCATGCCATTTTTGTTGGTACCCATCCTGTATTCGTCTTTGGAATTCTTTCATGAAGGGTGAAGAATTACCACAATTCTGCACATGCAGAAGATCAAATATCCACGTTACAGATCCCGTAATTCACGTCAGCATTCGGTGGGTTACGAAAACACAAACATACCCAGCATACAACTGCAAAGTCAGAATGTGGCTACCTTCATGGTGAGCGAGAGTGGTTGCATTTGCAGAATCTCTCATGAACCATAGAGCTTTAGCCAAGGAACAACCTCAACAACAACAAAACAGAATTGACAGAGGCGTACAAATATTGTTTTTTCCCCATGTTTGACGATACATTTATGTTAACTTGTGTAGCATTAAAAACGTGTGTGTTCGTTTTGTAAGTACTTGAAATGCAGTTGGTGTCACTTGTGTATGAAAAGAATTGTGTTTGTACTTCCTCTTCATTTATTTTGTTTTGTTTAGAAACATTTGTCTGTAATTTTTTGTAAATGCAAAACGAAAATTTAAAAAGTTATATAAAAAAAAACAACCAACAACAACAACAAAAAGCTGATAAAACTCTTTATTTTTCAAAATATATTTTCGGATCAAACAGAAAAAAAAAAAGTAACTTTTCTCAAAACGTTAAAAATGGAGCTACCGTGTTTTTACCATGCTGGAAACAAAACGTTAATTTTACGCCTCGATTTCCACCGATCATTTCACCTCAACTTTTCCCCCCTGGCTGCCAACAGACCTGGAGCCGGAGGAGACCCTGCAGGAGCGTCGCATCACGCGCATCCTGACCACGGACTTCCCGCAGTACTTTGCGCTGGTGTCGCGGGTGAAGCAGGAGGGGGCGGTGATTGGCTACGAGGGGGGCGTGCTGTCCTCCACCGTCGTCCCTCAGGTGCAGGCCGTCCTGCCTGAGGGCACGCTGACCAAGCCCATCAAAGTGGGCCTGCAGGTCAGTGTGTGTGTCGGTGTGTCAGAGTGTGTGTGTGTGTCGTGTGTGTTGAGAGGGGGGGTGTGGGGGGTTGTCAGGTGTGTGTGTGTGGGGTGGGTCCAGTGTGTGTGAGAGCGAGTGTGTGTGGTGAGGAAAAGCGGGGTGTTGTGTGTGGTGGGGGGTGTCAGTGTGTGTGAGAGAGTGGAGCGATGCGTGTAGCGAGCATGTGTGAGTGTGTGTTGGTGTGTGTCAGTAAAAGGGCGGTGTCTGTGTGTATGTATGTGTGTGTGTGTGTGTGGAGGGGGGGTTCAGTGTGTGTGATGAGCGAAGCGTGTGTGAGTGTGTGTTGGTGTGTGTCAGTAAAAGGGCGGTGTGTATGTGTGTGTGTGTGGTGTGTGTGAGGGCGGGGGGTTCAGTGTGTGTGAGAGCGGCGTGTGTGAGTGTAGTGTGTATGTTGTGTGTGTGTGAGGAAAAGGGGGGTGTCTGTGTGTCAGTGTATGTGAGAGAGTGAGTGAGAGCGAGGTGTGTGTGTTTTTGGTTGTGTGTCTGTGTTGAGGAGGGGGGGGGTGGGGGGGGGGGTGGTCGTGGTATGTGGGGGGGGGTGGGGGGGGGGGGGGGGGGTTCAGTGTATGTGAGAGAGTGAGTGAGTGTGTGTGTATGTTGTGTGTCAGTGTGTGTGTGTTGAGGGGGGGGGGGGGGGGGGTCAGTGTTGTGTGTGGGGGGTGGTCAGTGTGTGTGAGAGAGTGAGTGAGAGCAAGTGTGTGTGAGTGTGTGTGTATGTTGATGTGTGTCAGTGTGTGTGTGGGAAAAGGGGGGTGTCTGTGTGTATGTGTGTGTGAGTGGGGGGGGGGGGTTGTCAGTGTATGTGGGGGGGGGGGGGGGGGTTCAGTGTATGTGAGAGAGAGAGAGACAGTGAGTGTGTGTGTGTATGTTGTGTGTCAGTGTGTGTGTGAGGAAAAGAGGGGTGTGTGGGGAGGGGGGGGTTCAGTGTATGTGAGAGAGTGAGTGAGAGCGAGTGTGTGTGTTGTTGGTGTGTGTCAGTGTGTGTGTGAGGAAAAGGGGGGTGTCTGTGTGTGTGTGTGTGGGGGGGGGGGGGAGGTTCAGTGTATGTGAGAGAGTAGGTGAATGAGAGCAAGTGTGTGTGTATGTTGGTGTGTGTGAGAGAGAGAGAGAGAGAGGGAGTGGGAGGTGCGTACATGTGAGTGTGAGAATGCATGAAAGGATGGACTAGCATGTTGTTGATTTGCTTTCTTTCTCACTGGCTGTTGTCTGTCTGTCTATCTGTCTGTCTTCTCATATCTCCATCTTACAGTGTGCACGGAATGAGTGTGTTTACATGTTTCCTCATTTCCTCCCACTTCTGATTCCCTTTCCCTTTCTCAAATGCAAAAAGACTCTGAATTATATGAGAGCTTAATGCCTGTGAGAACATTTTTGAGTCCAGCAGTTTTAATTGATGTTTCATACGCATCAACAGTTGGTTTTTTTGTAAGCAACATTCAAGACAATAGTGTTTTCTCTGAAGAGGAATTAGGAATGTCGGGAGCTTTTTCATATCCAAAGGTTAGTTATAACGATCATGAACAAGCACTTCTTGTTTAGATAGGCAAAAATATATCAGCGAAGTGAAATTTTAAGAAAGTGTTTGCTTTTTCCACCATAATGCCCTTTTCTTCCTTAGACTGAAGCGTTGCATGCAGATTACTGTGTAGAACAAGAATACATGTGCATGAGACTTCTAGACTGAAACAGCTATGCATGAAGTAATAAGTGGATGATGAAAAGAGTGAGCGTGCATGTAGCTCAGTACACCCCTGTGCTGTAGGCTGTGGTAGCAGGGCTGGATCAGGTCACTGGTCAGAAGAGGGGTTGGTTGTCCTTTGTGCTTCGTCTCTGCCAGTGTCCCAGGGCAGTTTTGACCTTGCCGTATCCAGGTTTGTTGTGTCACAGCAGTCCACAGGCAGGTATCAACCTCAGGCCTGCATGAGAGCACCAGCCAGAACAGGCCCTGCATTGTTGCTGGGTCATTGGTTTGGTGTTTGATGGTGCCTGTTCTGATGTAACATACACTGGTGACTACTAAGAGAAGTTTTAGAACTGTCACAGAAATTCTGTTGGACATTTTGTTCACCACCAGTTTGTTCTGGGGTAGGTTTACAAATGATAGTTTTATGCTGATAAAAGAGGCTGTGATTCCACATAATTTATTACACATGCTGCTGCCTTGATGGTGGGCAAAACTGGTTGCATACACGAAAATTTCACCATTAGTGAACCTTGGAGCTGTAGCCAAGGAACTGGGGGAAAAAAAAGGACAAATTTCTTAATTCCTTGCTCTGGAAACTTTGTGACTGTTCCATTTCAAGATTTCTTTTTAATGCACATATATTCATTATTGTAAGTTTGAGCCTGGAAAAGATTCACTGCAGCACCTAATGTCTGACATGTGAGTCCAGGGCGTGTGGTTTCTTCTATATTTTCAGTAGAATTTACAGCATTTTAATGTGTGTGTGTATGTTTATGTAATGATGATGGTGATAGACCCAGTGTCCAATCTTTCATGCCCACCCATTTGTGGCGCTGTGCCCTGCATTCGTATGTTGTCCATCAACATCCTTCCCCCATGTGGTTTTCTCTCTCTTTTTTTTTTCAAGTGTCACACATGTACCCAACCCTTATGTTCTACCCATTTTTTGAACTGCTGTGGGTTCAGTATGTTTTCTCTCATTCCCCATGATTTTTGTTGAATTTTTGCTGTCTCATAGTAGTTTTTTTTTTTTTAGCGCCCTTCTTAACCACCTAGATTTTTGTCCATTCTTATGTGTTTCCCTTTTATATTTAGCTCCCCTCTTTGTGTTACCCTTGTTTTTGTCATTTGATTCAATATCATTCATAGCCATGGTTTTGTTTATGTATTTTTTTTAGCTACAGAGTTTACAGTAGAAAGGTTGTAGTCAAGTGGATTGATGCCCATTGTTTACAGTGCTGGTGTTTGTCACAGTGTAGCATTTTCCTGACTGCTGGCTATGTCAGTGTACAGAGGTGGAGGCTTGGATCTCCACTGCTTTAAAAATAAAGAATGGTCTTATCAAGGGGTCATGAAGCCTCCCTCCTTGAACAAGCTGTAGACATTGATTTTGCCTCAGTGTATAGGTGAGGGTGAATCTGAGGAAGTCGAAGCTGGTACACAAGCAAACCGTATTTCCTTTGCACTGGTCACATGTTATAAGCCCTCAAATTATTAGTACATGGCTTCATGCCTGCAAAGGGAAGTAAACAGGGTTACACTTCCAGTCTTACCAGTCATCCCTTGATGATGTTCAAAATGATGCTGACTGATTGATGCGAACAGCTGCCCTGTGATTTTTGAAAATATTCCAAAAGATCTCACACTGCGACTTCCTAAAAAGTGAAGCTTGCTGGGATGTCTGTGTCTCTTGAAGTGACATTTGTTTCACCAACTTTTCATTTAAAAAAAACCCCAGTAGTCAGAACAGTACTCATAGCAATAATGTCAATGTCATTTATCACTCTAGAAATCAGCCCCAAATCATAAAGGATTTTTGCTGGAGGCTTGTTACCCATGTTTTGACAGCAAGGATGTAATGTGTAGTGTGAGAAATTGCCAGTGGTCAGGAAAAATGTCTGAAATATATAAGAGAATGTGCCAGCAGACATTCGCAGCTTTCTTGAAGCTGTGGACAAAACTGCTTTTTCTGTTGTCTGAGTTTGTTAGTTTCGTTTGTTAACAACCCCTGCCCCCATTTTGATTTGAGTTGAATCCATATTTGATGACAGCACAGTAGTGTTATTATTTATACCTGTTGGTTTTAGTTTTTCTTTGATGTGTTTGTAATCAACTCCACTTTTCTGTCTTTTTTTCTCTTTTTTTTTGTTTGGGTCCGTCTTTCTTTCTTTTGCAGCATCACCACAGCCACCATATCATTGTCACTATTCCTGCTTTTTGAAAACACTTTTATTTTGCTTTTGCGAATCTGGAATGACTAGCAGCAAGACAAAATAAAGGTATGCAGATGCATAATGACATGAAACAAACTATAAAAAAAAACCCAGAAAAAAACCCAGGAAGGAAGTGTAGTGTGTCAGTGAAGCTAGGCATTTTGGGTGTTGCAGTAACGTTGCTTCTGTTTTGTTTCTTTATTTCTAGCCTGCAAGGAGGGCTAGGATTGCAAGGCCAGTAGAATTTGATGACTTGGACTTTTGACTGTCGTTCAGAAGACCAGCCAGCTCTCTATGACTGCGCTTTGTGTTGTAGAGGATAGACCGTGCTGTGGTCGTTTTTTTTTTTTTTTTCCTCGTGTGTTGTGTGTTACGTTTCTGTTTTCGTTCTCAGTTGTTATTGTGGATGTTTGTGAAGGTTGTTCTTCTTTTTCTTTTTTTTTCTTCAAAAACCCGTCATTGTGTGGTGTAGCATGCTGGAGGAATGAGAAAGATGTTCCGCACGGACGGCGTTCTGTTCTTTTCTTCCAAAGACCTCGGTGTCCCAAGACTGTTATTAGAGATCATCTTTCGCTTGTAGTGTGTGGTTTGTGTGTGCCTCATGCTCCATCTGTCTGTGCAGTCAGTCAGTCAATCACTCAGTCAGTCACTCAGTCAGTCAGTCAGTCAGTCCGTCTCATTGCTCGCCTCACTCGCCGCGTCCCGCCTGCCTGCAGTGTGTTGTGTGCCAGGCCGTGGCTGACCACGTGACGTTGTGTCCTCTTTTCTCCTGTCCGCTAGGCCCAGCCCGTTGCTCCAGAGCTTGTTGCTAAGCTCCTGGGCAACCGTGTGGCGGTCAGCCCCATCGTGACGGTGGAGCCCCGACGCCGCAAATTTCACAAACCCATCACCCTGACGATCCCCGTGCCCAAAGCGGCGCAGAAAGGCATGATCAACCAGTATGGGGCAGACAGGCCCACCCTGCGTCTGCTCTACAGTCTGGCAGGTGGGTGTCTGCCCTTTGTCCCTCCCTCCCTCCATCCATCCATCCCTCCACCCCTCCCTACCTCCGTCCTTCCATCCCTCCCTCCTTTCTGCCTCACTCACTCTCTGTGTCTGTGTCTGTCTCTCTCTCTTTCTCTCCTCACTTTCTTCTTTTTTTGTTTCTCTCTTGCCTCTTGGCAGGTGATGGATGCCCTCCACTCTCCCTCTCCCTCCCTCCCTCCCTCTCCCTCTCTCTCTGTCTCTCTCTCTCTCTCTCTCTCTCTGTCTCTCTCTCTCTCTCTTCTTTCTCTCTTTTATGCCCTCTGCTACGCCAGGGGGATAAAAACATTATCTGCAGTTGGCGCCAGTTCTGCACTGCACTGCACAGTTCCCCCATGCCTGCTAAATCATGAGGATTTTTTAAAATCCTCATTCTCAGCTTCCAGTTCCCTGCCCCTGGCCCCTTCCTGCCCCCCGCCTTTTGTAGAACAGCCTGCATGCAGTTCTGGTGAATTGCTGTACATAAGTACACACAATATCAGAGATAATGTGATAAACGTTCAATGTACAGGCAGCTTTAACGATACGACATACATTGTAAAGAACTTGAGGAATGTGAGATTATGTCCCCTCTGCTCCAGTGCATGTGTTGTTTTTGTTGTTGTACCATTTTTTTACACCTGTCACCTTTATTATGTTAACCCTGGTTTAAGATGATAACAATGACGAAAGATGTCATCTTGATTATATTATGAAACTTGTCTGGCTTTCTTTCTCTCTGGTTTACATTGTACCAGTGTTATGTGTGTGTGTTTGTGTGTGAGTGGGCTAAAATGCATCCCCGTTGTTACATATTGTACGTCAGCACTATTTGAACATATTATGTGATCTGTATTACACACCTGGATGACTTAATCTTCTGGTTTATACTGTAAAAGAATCAAAGAGATATTAATATTTTAAATCATATAATTTGCCAGGGAAGTTTTAAAGCTAAAAAAGTGTAGGGAAATAATTACGATAAATATCATTGACAGGTTGTTTTGTCAAAAGATTGAACGGATAAATTAAATTTTTATAAAGTTAATTGCAGGTTTGAAAAAAAGTCAACAGACAAATGAGTTAGTTTAGTACAGTCACCATATTAGACATACTAGTGGCTGACTTGACATTATAGCTAATTAAACTAAAGATGAACAATTTTATAATGGTAGCATTATTGCATTGATGCAATGTGTAATTGATCATAGGAGGCAATTACAGTTCTGTAGTAATAGCTTTGACTCATCAATGCTTGCTTACTTCCCCTTATGGAACATTTTGCCAGTGTTCGGAAGGTAAATGTCTCTGTCAGGTTTTGGATTTTAAACATAAACATGTTGACCTCAGTCCCATGGGGCCATGAAGCTGTGGGGGCTGGGTCGTGGTGGTGTCTGGTGATTTAAGGACTTTCACATTCTCCCAGGTCAGCTTTGACCTGCCATTGCCTTCATTCCCTTCACATTATACATACTCATGCAGAAGATCAATCTTGCACTTTAAACATCCCGTAATTCATGTCGGTGTTCGGTGTGTTATGGAAACGTGAACATACCCAGCATACATCCCCAAAGTCAAAATGTGACTACCTTCATGGAGGGCAAGAACAGTTGCACACACAAAATCTCACCGTTGGTGAGCCTTGGAGCTATAAGCGAGGTATTCAAAAAACCAACAAAAAAACCAACGAAAAAACCATAAACATAGTTTTTAAAAAATCAAAACTCACTTATGATGTTATGTGGCCAGTGCTTTGGATGATACCAACAGCAATAACAGAATGCAAGATACTCTGTACTATTCATTATCAGTATCATATTCACTTTTCCTGTTCATTATTAGGATTTACAAGAATATCTACTCTCTGGTAGGCACTGAGTGTGTTGGTACTTGCCTCAAGTTCTTTTGCAATGGTCTGTGGACATATGGAATTTTTTTTTACACTTTTCTACATATGTGAATGACATCTTGAAGAATGTGTTGTACTGAATATTGTTTGCCGTGCAGTTGTTCACATGTTGATTTAAGTCAGACTTTTATTGAAGCTTGTTTAGTCATTATTTGCACAGATCTTTTATAATAGAAGTGTTTCAATTGTACATACTGTACAAAAATTTATAGTGTGCCTTAATAATAACATTATTAGAAAAAAAATAGTGATAGTCATTGTAGGTGCAATGAAGTAGACTGGAAAATAAATCTTTAAAAATCATGCCAAAATCTGTTTTCTTTTTCTTTCTTTTATATCTCAGCTTGTTTGGAAACAATTTTATTATTTTTTTTATAACTGAAATATATTGTTAGGAATATGTCATAGTGCAGAGTAGATTGATGATTTTTTACCCCCCAAATTCTGAAAAGTTCTGTTCATCTGAAGTCTTTTTCTATATATATTTGAAAACATTCATTTGAAAAAAACAACCAACTTGTTTTTATAATGTGAATCTTTGTGATTGAGCTTAATTAGAAAGTTAAATTATCACGAGAGTTATGAACAACCATGATACTAAATGTTGAGGAATTTGCATCAGGGTGGGGATTTTTATTTTTAAAACAGTTCTTGTAAGAATTTTTTTTTTAAGTCCTATGTTCTTCATATTGATAGAGAAAAAAAAGGAATATTCAAAGACAGATTATTTGTACACAGCCTTTGATGTAAAGTTGACTGTCCTCTCCCCTTCCCTTCTGTCCCACCACAGCCTCTCTCCTGGTCAGGCCTGTTGGCAATGAATCCATGTCAGTTGAACCACCTGTTATCTCTGTTCCCCCTCCTTCTTTCACCTCACACTTCACCCCCCCCCTCCCTTCCCCCTTTCTTCCACCAAGGCCCAGGTACTTGTAGTTTGTTGACCCTGTGAAGCACCTCAGATTACAGAAAGGTCTCCTCTCTAATCCCTCACCCCAGACCTTGCACTCTGTGATTTCCACATCTAGTTATTCATTTTCCCTTTTGCCCCTTCCTTTTCCCCACTCATCCACCTTTCCATTCATGGATTGTTGTCCTTGGATTATGGGATACTGTCAGCTGTGTCCCCCCCCCCCCCCCCCCCACCCCACCCCTTCCACCCTGGGTTTACTCCTTATCTACCACCCCTTCCCCCTTAGGTTTTTGCCCAGGCACATTCAGTAATAAATCTCTCTCTCTCTCTCTCTCTCTCTCTCTCTCTCTCTCTCTCTCTCTCTCTCTCTCTTTTATATATATGAAAATACACTTTTTTAAAAGTAGATGTACTACTTTACCTTCCACACAGTAACTCATGCTTAATCTCTGCCTCCCTACCCAATCATGTTACCTCTACTAACCCCCCACCCCCACCCTCCCTGCACCTGGAGTGTTGACTGTGCTCTCCTATGGTGTTGACCTTTTGACCCCCCCCCCTCCCCCAACCAACCAACATGAAAGTAGAGACCTCCCAACCAACCAACATGAAAGTAGAGACCTCACCTACTTTTTAAAAATTCTGATACACTTTTCACCACTGTTCACCCCCCCCCCCCCCTCCCCTCCTCCCCTTATCCTTGGTGCAATCTTTGTGGTGTTTCAAATTAATACTGTTTTCACTTTAACATTTTGAACTTTAACACACACAAAATTCTACATAATCATACCTTTTTTCCCCTTTATTATTTAAAAAAACCCAACAGGATATCATAGGAATGACTAAGAATCATTTGATAATGAAAACTGTTTTGTGCATGTTTTGTGCTCTGTGCTTTTTTGAGAAGATGAGATTCAAATTGACAGTGAACTAGAATGTATGCTTTGATGTTTCAAAGCTTGTTTTTCTTCTTTTTGTTTAAACAGAGCAATTTTTTTTTTTAGGATAGTTTTGGCATTTATATGATCAAGGATTTGTTTCTATTTATTTAAGAAATAGACTTCTGCATTTGCACTTAAAGATTCTCTTCTGTTTCTTTGATATTTGTCATGTTTGTTGGCAGTGTTCTTGTCATAGATAATGTTGAACGTTGTCAAATGTTGTTATGATACAAATTTTACCTTATAATAACAAAGGAAAGTTTAACTTGTGGAATTAAGGGGGGGGGGGGGGGGGGGGGGACAAAACAAATACCTCCCCCCAACAACCCAGTTTTCTGTCACTCAACATGTAGTTTACATGCCAAATTCGGATGCGCTGGGCCTGACTTGTCAGACACTTAACGGCAGTGCAACGCAGTTTAGCTCATATCACAGACAACAATGGTCACTGTCTGAGCGTTCAAAGAAGAGAAGAGGAAGAATGTAGTGTTTTAACATTTTATTGCTAACTTATCTTTCAACATTGTCAATGAAAAAGCTACAGAAAATAATGACAGATGAACCTGTAAAGTTTCATGTCTGTTACAATACATTATCATCATATCTGTCATTATAAGTAGTCATAATCCTGAACCGCAGGCAGCTTTCAGCATTATATGTGACATACCTGCCAGTGCGAGTGAGTGTGTTAATTAACGACAGAGGTAGGATTGATGATGATGATGTGGATACACAATGTTGCAAGGTGTGCAGTGAAGTGACTGATTAATCTCCATCTTTCCCTCTCTCTCTCTCTTTTCTTTCTTTCTCTCTCTCCCTCTCTCTGCGGCGTAGGCAACAACTACTCTAGTAGCCGAGGTAATGGCCCCTTACCCCCTGAGTTTTTGCCCATTGATTGCTTGTCTTTTCTTACAACTGCTTCATCCGACTTTTCTCTCTCGTTTTTTTTGGTGGATATATATTATTGTCTAGCTCTGGTTCTTTTTTTCATTTTTTTTTCACTGATATATACATATCAGCAGTGTGATTTGTTTTTTTTTTCTTCAGTAGATGACGGCGCTGTGATTTCGGATTGGCTGCTTGATGTAGTGTTGGCAGCTTGTGGTGCCTTATCTTCTGTTCTGTTCTACGTCTGTCTTTGCGTTTGAAAACTTTTACCGTTATGTTCCAGACTTCTGCTGCAGTTCTTTGTTTTTATATCTTCTGTTCCTTTTCTCTGTCTGTGTTTGTTTGAACGTGTCTGTTGGCTGTTTCAACTTTCTGTCCCTTTTTGGTATTTCTTGCATGCGTATATCTCTCTTAGACTTAGTGCTACTATTACCTTGGAGGTGTGTGTGTGTACTGTGTGTGTGCTGTGCGCTGGCACACACATAAGAAAGAGTGTGTGTGTATGTTTGACTGAGTGAGTGACTCAGTGAGTGTGTATGTGTGTGCGTTCATGTTCATGTATAAAGAGAGAAAGTGTGTGTGTGCGTGTGTTTATATGTGTGTGTGTGTTTGTGTGTGTTGTTGTGTAAATTCTATAAGTCATAGCTTTCCATGTGTGCCATTTGACAATTTTCCTCCCTGCCCTACGTATCAGTTTCTGCTTTGAGTTATGCCAGAACCATGCAGTGTAGTGTTGATTAAACCAGGATTATATTCATGCAGAAACATGCAATGTAGTGTTCATTAACTAGGATTATATTCATGCAGCAGTGTGGCAGAAACACGCAGTGTAGTGTTGATTAAACCAGGATTATATTCATGCAGAAACATGCAGTGTAGTGTTACACGTAATTATTTAGCGCACGTAAAAAAAACCACGGCAACAAGAGAGTTGTCCCTGGCAAAATTCTTAGAAAAAAGCCACTCTGATAGGGAAACAAATACAGCTGCAAAAAAAAAAAAAAAAAAAAAAAAAAGGGTGAAAGGGTGGCAGCGCTAAGTGGCGACGCGTTCTCCCGCTCTCCCCGGGGAGAGCAGCCCGAATTTCACGGAGAGAAATCTGCCATGACTTAAAGTGGTATGAAATAAAATCTGAGCGCTTTGATTTGTTGCTTTACAAGATTCAGCGCTATATAAATTCCATACATTATTATTATTATTATTATTATATTCATGCAGAAACATGCAGTGTAGTGTTGATTAAACCAGGATTATATTCATGCAGAAACATGCAGTGTAGTGTTGATTAAACCAGGATTATATTCATGCAGCAGTGTGGCAGAAACATGCAGTGTAGTGTTGATTAAACCAGGATTATATTCATGCAGAAACATGCAGTGTAGTGTTGATTAAACCAGGATTATATTCATGCAGAAACATGCAGTGTAGTGTTGATTAAACCAGGATTATATTCATGCAGAAACATGCAGTGTAGTGTTGATTAAACCAGGATTATGTTCATGCCGCAGTGTGGCAGAAACAGATGGTGTAGAACCATACAATAAATGTAATGGATGTATATGTTAAATTTATATAAATCATGCGCTTCGATTTGTTGTTTTTTTACAAGATTCAGCGCTATATAAATTCCATATATTATTATTATTATTATTATTAATGAAATACATAAATTGATGTAGAGTAAGGATTTTACGCTTGCATCATTAATAGATAATAATTTTTTTAATTTATGAATAATGCTTAAAGCTACGTTGTTTTTGTATATAAATGATTTTTTTTATATTGCTAGCTTCATGAATATTTATTCATACTAGGAAAGATAGATAAATGATACTTGTGTTTCAATTATTTACATTTTACCAGTTGAAACATAATTGGTGAAAGTCTATTAAAAAAAAATTCATGATTTGCAGGAATGACATCTGTCAAATAAGGCATCATGTAACTGTCATGATTTGAAGACATTTATTTGAATGGATACATAGCATTGTTGGCCTGTGAGGTTAACTGGAACAAAACAAACAAAAAAACCCTGTCCCCCAGGTTTTGTCTGTCTGCTTCTCTGCCAGCTTGTGTATCAAAGGCCATGAAAAGTTGGGGGGGTTTAAGATAAAAAAATAAGAAATTGAATGGAGCCATTAGTTTTGATACATACTTGCAAGCTGCTAGTTAGAAAATCTTCAGTATTTTATGGCTTAAGAAAACGATCAATTTGTGTGTGTGTGTGTGTGTGTGTGTGTGTGTGTGTGTGTTGTGTGTGTGTGTAAATGTGTGGTGTTTTCTCTTCTTCTTTTTAGGTGTTTTTTTAGAGTTTCTAAAAACTTTTGTTGTCATGCTCTATGACACAAACTGAGCATTTCAAAACATAAGCTTGCTTTTCTGTAGTTTTCTTAAATTAACACACCATTCTGTTTAGTCATAGTCTTCATTTTGAATTAAGTGCACTTTTTACTAATTATTAATATTTCATTTGTAAAATATTCCCCTGCTTGACTTTTGCATGTTGGGCTAGAAATGATTATACTCATCTTCTAGCGATTCTTGTGTCCTGTTCTGTTTTTTGTTCTAACAACTTGAATGACGTTTGTTGCAGCTTATTATTATTGTTACTGTATTTGTTTTTCCGTGTCTTCTATTTCCAGTGTTGAACATTTCTGTGTCTTTCTATTTCAGTGTTGAAAACTTAGGTGTGCATGGGTTAGAGATTGGGAAGCTATTGTGTGGTGTGTAGTTCAGGGTAGGTTTGGTTGGTCCGGCAGTGAGACTGGAGTTGCTTGAAATCATGTGTGGTGGGCATTACATGCAGTACAGGTTGGTTTGCCTGTTAGAAGTGACTGTAAGATGTCTGACTGTAGCAAGAATTGTTCATTGACTGATCTTTTGTTGTTTGTTGTTGTTGACCTCTGCTTTAGGGAAAAAAGATAAAGAAGTGTGGTTTTTTAAATATTTATTGTTTTGTGCAGATGTGTTCATTCTGGGATTTGTTAACAGATATTTGCTGTGTCAGTTTTTGTTTGTTTTGTCATGAAGCACTCTGCTAATGTGTAACTCTGTCACAGTATTACCTAGTTCAAACCCTCTGTCAATAATGTAACTCTTATCAAGGTATCACCTAGTTAAAGGGTTTGCTGTAGTCTTCTGTGAGGAGGAACCTCAAAGAAGAGCTGGATAACAGAAGGCCTTCTTCTCCTGAAGACTTCTGTTGTCCATCTGTCACTTTAGAGTTTCTTTCTTCCGCTAAAGCAGACGTGCTAAGGTATGCAGGCACAGCTGTAGCAGTCTCCAGCAAATGCTGTAAGTAAATAATGCTCGACTGTAGTTGTGTTAAGTTCTGATGAAATGTTTTGTATTCAGTATGTTGATGTGATGAGCATGACGCTTTTCTTGCTCTTCTTGAGAGCTCTGATTTTGTCGTCTGCCTCTGTCATGTAACCACATGTTATAACTGACTGACTGCGTGCATGTTGTTAAATATCAATATACATTGTGGAATAGTCAATATTTATTCATATTTCTTTCTCAATTGCGACAACAGAACAGGAAAAAAAAGTGATTTATTTTAATTGTTATGGATCAAGGTGTGTGTGTGTGTGTGTTTGTTTGCAGGCATGAGTGAGTGTATGCCTGTCGTGGTGATTCTGTGAAAAGTCATAAATTGATTTTATGTATACAAATGGCCTAAATTTTTAATTATTTTGAGATTTGCTTTTGAAGGTCGTTCACATAGTGGTGGTATTTTGTCTTGTTTGTTTTGTGTTCGTTTTGATTTGTTGTTTCCTGTGTTTGTTTGTTTGTTTTTTTAATTTGTTTTGTTGGATTTTGTTTGTTGTTGTTTTGTTGTTGCTTGTTGTTGTTTTATTATTGTTTTGGGGTTGGAGGTTTTTTTGTTTGGTTGTTGTTGTGTTGTTGTTTGTTGTTGGTTTTTGTTTGGGGGGTGGGGTGGGGGTGTCAGTATCAAGCGTTTGTAAGATCCCCATCTTCTGAACAGCTTTTTGTTGTCAATAATTCTCCAGAAAATACCAAGAGGGTTATGAAAGTGAAGAATTTAAATTCAATATTGCTCATTTTTGTTTGTTTCCTTTTGTTCTGTTCTGATTTGTTTTGTGTATATCTTAATGTTTGGATAGGATAAAACCCATGTGTTTGTTTATTTCATACAATCATGTTGATGTAGACATGAAGGCTAGCCTAGTATGTGTGTGGGTGGGGGGGGGGGGGGGCATTCTGGAGGGGGGTGGGTGGAGATGGAGTGGTAATAGATTCCTGAAGATTCCATGTTATCAGGAAGACTGCTTTTTGGTGACATTGTTGTCTTTTCTTCTGTGTCCTACACTTCAGTTTTCCTAACCTTTTTCAGAATGCAGAGACTAAATCATTGTAATCTTAGTAGGAGGGGTTTCTTGGGTCACGGGGCCACAGGTGTGCTAGAAATACGTAAACACAATTGTTAATCTGTAGATAGCTGCTGCTTAATTCCTCATGCAGTTTTGGATTTGTACAGTCCAAAATGCCATTGATTATAGGTGGTACTAATGTGACACACTTACATTATGGTAATGCATTGTGGAAGTTAGATGAATTATTTTTATTTGTTGCTATTGGTGAAGTTGCTATCAGTGTGAGTGTGTGGACAGAATGTAATCATTGATATAGTGAGTGGAGTGACTGTGAGTTTTGTTGTTGTTTAAAAATAATATTTTGGGGTAAAAATAAGCGCACAGTAGACAGTGTTGAAAATGTGTGTGTGTGTGCAAAAACTGCGCATATTTGTGTGTAAGTGTATTTGGATGCGAACGTGAATCCAAACATGTTTTTATATGAGACCAGTGCATTCATACATGTATAGTATAGAGGAAGACTCAGATTGTATTTAATAGGCTCAGTTACTGATGAACAGAAAGTAGGACTGCCTGATGAGAAAAATCCCATGATTACTTAGGACGTAGAAGGACTCAGTCTTCCACTAATAAACAGGTGGATGTCAGTATTGGTATGTGCTATGTATATATCAATGTTAAAATCAGAAAATAGCTTTCTTTATGACCTACAGCTAAAAGAATATTCAGTTCCATTGAATTCAGTTCAAGACATGAAGATAATGATAGTTTGATGAACACATGAAACATTTCTAAATTAAATAACTGTAATTATGTAGAATGCAAGCAGTTGAGTGCTGAGAGATGGCATAATACTGATGATTGTTATGATTGTATGGTGTAAACTGATCTGACTGTGTGTGGTTTGTATTCCTGTAATTATATTAATTATTTTGGCTACTTGCAGTATGCATTTTATGTGATATGGTTTGTTTGTGGGTGTTTGATTTGAAATGCTGTGAATTTAAATCAGTTGCTTTGGCTGTGACACATGTTTTGTGTGATTACTGATATGAAATTGTTTATGTGAGATTTGAATTGCTGTGTGTGTGTGTGTGTGTGTGTGTGTGTGTGTGTGTGTGTGTGTGTGTGTGTGCACATGATATGGATATTTCTACATATGCGATTTGAATTTTGATGGTGTGTTCCATGAATTTTGACAGTGACGTGAATAGTTTTTGTGTGTGACTGACATGAATCATGACTGTGCGTGATTTCATACGCATTATTTTAACTCTGTAGTGTTTAATATGAATGGTTGTGGTTGTGTGGTGTGTGATCAGCAATATTGTAACAGTACAGCGTGTAACATGACTGGTTGACGTTGTGTGGTGTGTGATCAGCAATATTGTAACAGTTCAGCGTGTCACATGACTGGTTGACGTTGTGTGGTGTTCAGCAATATGGTAACAGTACAGCGTGTCACATGACTGGTTGACGTTGTGTGGTGTGTGATCAGCAATATTGTAACAGTACAGCGTGTCATATGACTGGTTGACGTTGTGTGGTGTGTGATGAACAGTATTGTAACAGTACAGTGTGTCACATGACTGGTTGACGTTGTGTGGTGTGTGATGAACAATATGGTAACAGTACAGCGTGTCATATGACTGGTTGACGTTGTGTGATCAGCAATATTGTAACAGTTCAGCGTGTCACATGACTGGTTGACGTTGTGTGGTGTGTGATCAGCAATATTGTAACAGTACAGCGTGTCATATGACTGGTTGACGTTGTGTGGTGTGTGATGAACAATATTGTAACAGTACAGCGTGTCACATGACTGGTTGACGTTGTGTGGTGTGTGATGAGCAATATGGTAACAGTACAGCGTGTAACATGACTGGTTGACGTTGTGTGGTGTGTGATGAGCAATATGGTAACAGTACAGCGTGTCACATGACTGGTTGACGTTGTGTGATGAACAATATGGTAACAGTACAGCGTGTAACATGACTGGTTGACGTTGTGTGATGAACAATATGGTAACAGTACAGCGTGTAACATGACTGGTTGACGTTGTGTGATGAACAATATGGTAACAGTACAGCGTGTCACATGATGGTTGACGTTGTGTGGTGTTCAGCGGACCCGGCACCAACCAACTGGGAGGACATCACGGACAACAAGCCCATCACCTTGGTCAACGACTGTGTCTCCTTCACCACCTCCGTCTCCGCCAGGTGTGTCCACCGCACTGTGCTGTCTGGCAGTACACACACACACACACACGCACAGAGCGATCCAACATTAACATCGGTGCAGACTCCACTCTCTCCACAGTCCTTCGGATGAGACTATAAACCGAGGTCCCGTGTGTGAACACACGCACAACATCTTGCGCACACGTTAAATCCTGTTCCGCTTTTCAAAAGAGTAGGCCATTGTGTGCCGGTGGGAACAGATGACAATTTACAAAACCGCATACACATGGGGACCGGATGTAAAAAAAACAACATAAGTGTTTATTCCATTATCCTCAATATAAAAGAATGAAATAAAAAATAAATAAAGATAAAACACACACACACAGGAGCAGGCAGGCAGGTAGGCATGTACATAGGCAGGCATGTATGTAGGCACGCGCGCAGGCATGTATGTAGGCACATGCATGCACACACACAGACACACACTCTCTCTCTTTCTCACATGCATTCACACACACATACATACACACATGTGCACACAAATCTGCACACCGGATCCCACAAATAGACATACATTCTTGTCAGGCGCTTAACGGCAGTGCAACACATTTTCGCTCATATGACAGACAACAACATTTGCCGTCTGAGCATTCGACAAAAAAGAAGAAAGTCACACAGAAATATAGACTATTTGTAAAGCTAACTGAAGAAAGACAATTCTAAGCCTGTTTGAAATGACAGAACAGAGAAAATCGTATTTGAAGTTGGAATAGGTTTCAGAGGATATTTTTTGTTTTTGTAAAACCAGTTCATCATGTGTGGCTGAGGTGCTCTCATCTCATGGATAGAGCCCAGTTAAGATGAGTTCATGCCTCCGTGTTGTGAATGGCTGAAGCTGATGCTGTGTGGGGCAGGTTTTGGCTGATCGACTGTCAGAACATCTCGGAGGTGACGCGGATGGCCAGCGCCCTCTACCACGAAGCCATCAGCGTGCCCTACATGGCCAAGTTTGTGGTGTTCGGCAAACGCACGTCCACAGAGGAGGGCCGCCTGCGCATGTTCTGCATGACGGACGACAAGGTGGACAAGACGCTGGAGAAGCAGGAGAAGTTTGTGGAGATTGCCCGCAGTCGAGACATCGAGGTTGGTGCTTTGGTCATGTCGTAATGTTTTCTATTGGCTTTGTCTTTCCTGGTGTCGATCTTGTAAAGCATATTTTGTGTATTGTCTGTTCTGTTTTGTCTGTGTTAACATGGTAGGGTTGAGTTCTGTGTTGAAGAAACATTCCTATGACTTGCACATTGAGGTTAAATTCTGTATTGAATAAACATTTCTTTGACTTGAACATTTTCATTCATTGCCTCTCAGAGCTCACAGCAGATGGCGGGGTTTTATGATGAAACAGAGGGTTTGGTCTTTTGACAGAGATTCCTGTGTGTGTTTGTTCCTCATATATTAGGGGTGGGCTAGTTTAGACGCTACACCATTGTTGTGTTCTGATGGCAAGTCCTTTTGAAAGTGTTTTGACTGCTCGTAACGACAGTAGGGTTGATTTTATACCCTGTTTTAATTTAATCTGTAAATAGTTACACAGTTTAAATCTGAAATTTAAAGTTTTACAAGGTGATGGCCCCGATATGGCCTCTGTAGTCGGCCAGGCTACAAACAAGATTGGATTGGACTGGATTGGATTCACTGCTCACTTTGATACACCAGTACCCCCACCCCCCACCCCCACCCCCAAGAAGTAAAAAAAACAACAACAAGCAACACTAAGGTAAAGGTGTCCCATAACCTATGTGGTCGTAGGGGAGCGAGGCATCAGAGACCTCAACTTCTCCAGGGGCCAGCATATTGAGGGCGGCGCCCATCTCCTCTCCCTTGCTGCTTTACCTTCCCTGACCCTAAAGAGGGCAGGTACCCATTTACAACTGGGGGAACTGCACTGAAGCCAAGGCATGCAAAACAGTCACCCATCCAACTAATAACCACGCTCGATGCTGCTTAAAACCTTAACTGGGGGGAAAGCGACGACGCTACTTTTAAAAACTGATTGTGGCGGCGGTGGTGGTGGTCGTCGTCCTCAGGTTCTGGAGGGGCGGCCTCAGTACGTGGAGATGGCGGGCAACCTGATCCCCATGACCAAGTCCGGGGACCAGCTGCACGTCCACTTCAAGGCCTTCCGGGAGAACCGCCTGCCCAGCACGGTCAAGGTCAGGGACCCCGACCAGGACGCTGCCGCCCGCGTGGCCTTCATGAAGGAGCCCAAGCTGGCGCGTGGGGAGGCTCCGCAGACCCCCGTCTGCAACCTCAACATCCGCCTGCCCGACACCATCTCTGTGAGTGTGTGTCTGGTGTTGGGTGTGTGTTGTGAGTGTGTGTTGTGTGGGTGTGTTGTGAGTGTGTTTGTGTGTGGTGTTGTGTTGTGTGTTGTGAGTATGTGTTGTGTTGTGTGGGTGTGTTTGGGTGTTTGTGTGTGTTTGTGTGTGTTGTGAGTGTGTGTGTGTTGTGAGTGTGGTGTGTGGTGTGAGTGTGTGTGTGTGTGTGTGTTTCTGTCTGGTGTGACGGAATGGTTTGTGTGTGTGTGTTTCTGTCTGGTGTGACGGAATGGTTGTGTGTGTGTGTGTGTTTCTGTCTGGTGTGACAGAATGGTTTGTGTGTGTGTGTTTCTGTCTGGTGTGACAGAATGGTTTGTGTGTGTGTGTTTCTGTCTGGTGTGACGGAATGGTTGTGTGTGTGTGTTTCTGTCTGGTGTGACGGAATGGTTGTGTGTTGTGTGTGTGTGTGTTTCTGTCTGGTGTGATGGAATGATTGTGTGTGTTTCTGTCTGGTGTGACAGAATGGTTTGTGTGTGTGTGTTTCTGTCTGGTGTGACGGAATGGTTGTGTGTGTGTGTTTCTGTCTGGTGTGACGGAATGGTTGTGTGTGTGTGTGTTTCTTCTGTCTGGTGTGATGGAATGATTGTGTGTTGTGTGTGTGTGTGTTTCTGTCTGGTGTGACGGAATGATTGTGTGTTGTGTGTGTGTGTGTGTTTCTGTCTGGTGTGATGGAATGGTTGTGTGTGTTGTGTTGTGTGTGTATGTGTTTCTGTCTGGTGTGACGGAATGGTTGTGTGTGTTGTGTTGTGTGTGTATGTGTTTCTGTCTGGTGTGACGGAATGGTTGTGTGTGTTGTGTTGTGTGTGTATGTGTTTCTGTCTGGTGTGACGGAATGGTTGTGTGTGTTGTGTTGTGTGTGTATGTGTTTCTGTCTGGTGTGACGGAATGGTTGTGTGTGTTGTGTTGTGTGTGTATGTGTTTCTGTCTGGTGTGATGGAATGGTTGTGTGTGTGTTTCTGTCTGGTGTGACGGAATGGTTGTGTGTGTGTGTGTTTCTGTCTGGTGTGACAGAATGGTTTGTGTTTTGTGTGTGTGTTTCTGTCTGGTGTGACGGAATGGTTGTATGTGTGTGTTTCTGTCTGGTGTGACAGAATGGTTGTGTGTTGTGTTTTGTGTGTGTGTGTGTTTCTGTCTGGTGTGGCGGAATGGTTGTGTGTATTGTGTTGTGTGTGTGTTGAATGTGTGTGTGTGTTTCTGTCTGGTGTGGCGGAATGGTTGTGTGTTGTGTGTGTGTGTGCACGGTTTGTTTTCCGGTGTGCGTTGCTGCAATTTTAGGGAGGGAGGGAGAGAAAGGGAGGGAAAGGAGAGAGAGAGGAGAGGGGTGGAAACACTATAGTTGTACTTTTATGTGCTAATAAATATTGATGAAATGGTTTGTGAGTGTGTATCTAAAATGACAGGTGAACAGGATTGGTGATTTTAATGTGTAGAACTTTTTACTTCAGTACAGTGGTATGGTGTAGAAATGAGATATAATTTACACAAAACTGGATCTTTTTAAATGATTTAAAAAATGGGTTTTTTAAAATTCATTTTCAAGACATGAATTTTGGTTGAGTTAACAAAGGTGTTAATTCTTCTGCCTCTTTTAAGAAATGTATGTTGACTCTGAGATAAAGGCATTTCTCCTTTAATAAAAATATAATCAAACAAATAAAACAGATGCTGGCATAGAGTTAAAGGTATTTCTCTTTTTTTTTAAAGGTATGTATATTGGGGTTTAGTTACAGGTATTTCTCCTTTTTCTTTTTAAAGACATGTATGTATTTTTCCTTTTTATTTATTTATTTATTTTTTAAAGACATGAATGTTGAGGTAGAGTGAAAGACATTTCTCTGTTTTTTTAGAGATATGTGTGTTGAGATTCAGTTATCAGTATTTCTCCATCTTTCTTTTCAAGACATGAATGTTGAGGTAGAGTTAAAGACATTTCTCTATTTTTTTAGAGATATGTGTGTTGAGATTCAGTTATCAGTATTTCTCCATCTTTCTTTTCAAGACATGAATGTTGAGGTAGAGTTAAAGACATTTCTCTATTTTTTTAAAGATATGTGTGTTGAGATTCAGTTATCAGTATTTCTCCATCTTTCTTTTCAAGACATGAATGTGGAGGTAGAGTTAAAGACATTTCTCCTTTCTTTTGAAAATCTGAGTGTTGGGGTTGAGTTAATGGCGTTTCCCTGTGTTTTCCTTCCACAGTCGAGTTCCTCAGACGTCAGTTCAGACACAGCAGTGGAGATACAGAAGCGACACTCCTTGCTGCGGGAACAGGGCATAGGTAAGATCTTGTATCATTTCCATGCAGTCACCTTTAGAAGAAACAGGAGTATGAGCAAGTAACATGGATTACAAGCATACAGTTGCAGATGCTGAATGTGTACAAAGAGGCATACATGCATGAGAGTGCTTGTGCACCTGTATGTACACATGCACATGTACACGAGTGCACACACACACATACATGTCTTGTATAACATGAAAGAAAACTGTTAAATGGAAGAATCTTTGCGTGCGCATGTACATGCACACGCACGCACACACACACACACACGCACACACGCACGCACGCCCGCCCGCCCGCCCGCCCGCGGTCTTAGATATTGTAACATGAAAGAATACATTGAAAGGAAAAATCTGCATGCGCACGCACACTCAACGTTTAAAATCATGTAACATGAAAAAATGTTAAGTTGAAGAATGCTCTCTCTCTCACTCATACTTTCACACACACACACACGCGCGCACACACACACACACACATATCACACATTAGTGTACATCACTTTTAGTCAAAATAGATAATAATTATAATTGATGTTTTTGTTGTGTCAAATAAGTCTACATGACTTAAATGGCAATAAAATATTGTGAATCTCACACACACACACACACACACACACACACACACACACACACACACACACACACACACACACCACACTAACCACTCCCCACCACACCACCCACCCACCCACACCTCTACACACACACACACAAAAAAAACACCAACTGCACCTCACACTTTTTGACACAAGAATACATACCCCCATCAATCCCAGCCCGGCACCCTAACCTAACCTTGACCCTTGCTGCCCTTGCTGCTGCTGCCGCAGTGCTGGAGGACCGGGTGACGCAGAGCTCGATGAACTTGTCGGACGTGGCGGACAATGTGCAGGGCGACTGGGTCATGCTGGCCCAGCAGCTGGGCGTCACCATGTCCGACATCAACCGCATCAAGACAGACTACTCCACGCTGGCCGACCAGGCCCTCGCCATGCTGCAGCTCTGGGTGGACAAGAACAGGGAGAAGGCCACAGGTCTGTTTTCTGACGAAGGGGTTTGTGTGTGTGTGTGTGTGTGGGGGGGGGGGGGGGCGGGGGTGACGGGGGGGGGGGGGGACTGTGGAGATGGAAGAGATCGGGGGGAGGGAGTGATTCTGTTTTGGGTTTTATATGTGTGTGTTTCTGTGGTTTGTGGTAATTTTTGGACTGTAGAAGTAGTCTTCAGTTTTTTCCGTTGTTTTCTATTTAAAATGATACCAGGTGGTCTAAAACTAGGAAAGTTTGTGTGTGTGTGTGTGTGTGTTACTTTGGTGAGATTAACAGAATGCTCTAAGTTCATTTCTTGCTAATGGGAAAAAAACCAACTAACCCCAAACTGCGAAATTGTGTGATTGCTTGTGATAATTATAAAGAAAGCCTTTACCAGGAGTCATTCTTAAAATGGTTCTGTGTTTGTGATTTAACCACTTCAGTAAACCTTCACAGATGTTGTTTGATCTTTATTGCCACAGAGTGTGTGTATGCTTAGCCTCTCAGAGTGATTCAAGACCGTGTATATAATAATCCGTTCTAATGTCCGACTTCAAATATATATCATACCTCAAAGAAAAAGCAAACAGTCAACAAATATGTGCGTAAAATTATGTACTTTTAAAGAAAAGACTTTTTCTGCCACTTCCCATGAAGGTATGTAAAGTTGTTGGTTTTTTTTAAAAAGTTTGTTAGAGATTTTTTTTTTTTAAAGTGTGAATGAAAGTTGTTGTTTTAAAAAAAGTATGTTAGAGATTTTTTTTTTAAATGTGAATGATTATACAGCAGAGCTTTCAAGGCATGTTGTGAAAACGTGTGAAATTTCTGGAGCAACAAATTGCGGTACTTTTCTATAAAACTTCTACACTAACACTGAACCCATTTCATAATTTGTATGACATGGATTGCTGTAAACAAACAAGCCTTTGACTAGACTGAGCCGTGCTTTAAGTGACTTGGTGGTGGTGGTGGTGATGATGGTGGTGATGATGATGGTGATGATGATGGTGGTGGTGGTGGTGATGATGGTGGTGGTGATGGTGGTGGTGATGATGGTGGTGGTGCCTGTCCAGGCAACGCCTTGGAGTCAGCGCTGCAGAAGATCAACAGAGAGGACGTGGTGAAGAAGTGCATGTACAACACCGTGGTGGTCAACGACGAGGTGGAGGCAGCAGCTGCACGCGTGGCCATGGACCAGTCAGGTCAGCGCCTTCCTCCTTCCTTCCTTCCTTCCTTCCTTCCTTCTTCCCTTCCTTCCTTCCTTCCTCCCTTCCTTCCGTCCTTCCCTCCTTCCTTCCTTCCTTCCTTTTCTTCTTCCCTTCCGTCCTTCCTTTTCTTCCTTCCTTCCTTCCTCCCGTCCGTCCTTCCTCCCGTCCTTCCTTCCCTCCTTCCTCCCTTCCTTCCTTCCTTCCTTCCTCACTTCCTTCCTTCCTTCCTTTCTTCCTTCCTTCCTGCAGTCTTCTCTCACAGCTGTCTTAGCCATTCCTAAGAGCTGTCTTAGCCAGTTCCCTCATAGCTGTCTTAGCCAGTTCCCTCACAGCTGTCTTAGCCAGTTCCCTCATAGCTGTCTTAGCCAGTTCCCTCACAGCTGTCTTAGCCAGTTCCCTCACAGCTGTCTTAGCCAGTTCCCTCATAGCTGTCTTAGCCAGTTCCCCCACAGCTGTCTTAGCCAGTTCCCTCACAGCTGTCTTAGCCAGTTCCCGCACAGCTGTCTTAGCCAGTTCCCGCACAGCTGTCTTAGCCAGTTCCAGCACAGCTGTCTTAGCCAGTTCCCCAAGAGCTGTCTTAGCCAGTTCCTCAAGAGCTGTCTCAGCCAGTTCCCTCACAGCTGTCTTAGCCAGTTCCCTCAGCTGTCTTAGCCATTCCCAAGAGCTGTCTCAACCAGTTCCCTCACAGCTGTCAGCCAGTTCCCTCACAGCTGTCTTAGCCAGTTCCCTCACAGCTGTCTTAGCCAGTTCCCTCACAGCTGTCTTAGCCAGTTTTCCTGACAGCTGTCTTAGTCAGTTCCCCAAGAGCTGTCTTAGCCAGTTCCCTCACAGCTGTCTCAGCCAGTTTCCTCACAGCTGTCTTAGCCAGTTCCCTCACAGCTGTCTCAGCCAGTTTCCTCACAGCTGTCGTAGCCAGTTCCCTCACAGCTGTCTTAGCTGTTCCCTCACAGCTGTCTTAGCTGTTCCCTCACAGCTGTCTTAACCAGTTCCCCAAGAGCTGTCTTAACCAGTTTCCTCACAGCTGTCTTAGCCAGTTCCCTCACAGCTGTCTTAGCCAGTTCCCTCACAGCTGTCTCAGCCAGTTCCCTCACAGCTGTCTCAGCCAGTTCCCTCACAGCTGTCTTAGCCAGTTCCCTCACAGCTGTCTTAGCCAGTTCCATCACAGCTGTCTTAGCTGTTCCCTCACAGCTGTCTTAGCCAGTTCCCTCACAGCTGTCTCAGCCAGTTCCCTCACAGCTGTCTTAGCCAGTTCCATCACAGCTGTCTTACCCATTCCCAAGAGCTGTCTTAGCCAGTTCCCTCACAGCTGTCTTAGTCAGTTCCCTCACAGCTGTCTTAGCCAGTTCCCTCACAGCTGTCTTAGCCAGTTCCCTCACAGCTGTCTTAGCCAGTTCCTCGATGGTTTTCATGGTAGTTAAAAGAACTGCGCAACAACAGCATGAAGTAAAGGAGGACCAGCAGTCATAGCACAGTTGTCAGCATAGCTGGACAGCGGGCCAGACCATGGTCCCTGTCGCCATTAGAGACATGCATTGGTAGGGTCTGTTGGCTCTTGTCCACTCCTGCCTCAGCTGAAAATGTTGTGGGTTTAGTGAGGAGACTGAGACTTAGAGGAGTCAGCAGTCATTGTCTTTTGAGGATGCAGATTTTCGGCCTGTTGCTAGAATGATCTGAAAGAAACCTGTATCTCTCAGGCCTTTGTGATGTTGGGAGATGATGTGAAAGAAGACGCAGAGTACAGCCTACTCCTGTCTCATTTTAACCCTCTTGTTGTTGGATTCTACAGAGCTAAACTGCCTGTAGATTTTGAATTCTTTGCCCGTTTTCTACCTCCATCTGACTTACTTTACTCCAAAGGCAATTGTGTGTGTGCATGACAAGTTATCAAGCTGACATTTTGTCACAAGCTAGGCATGTCTTTGTACTTGCATTTAGGTGCAAGTTTATGTGTCTGGTCACCAGATGTCTTGTCATTGTCACCTTATTTGTCACCAATCACAGGTAAAAATATGGTATATATGATAAAACAGCAAATCCTGCATGGATTTGACAATAGTTCAAGCATATTAGTGTCGAATAAGGAAGTGATACCCAGCTGATGTGTTTACCAATAGTTATGTGAAATAGTACTTCAAGGATGTGCCACACAATGTCCCCATAGCACCTGTTGTTTTATGGTATGTCTCGAGGAGACAGAAGTTTTGTTTAACTATTTTTTTCTTTTGAAAACAAGTCATATTTCAATCAACATGTGACCTTTATACTGTACTTCATATCTGCTGTGCTACCACATGTTTGTTAAGTGTACAGAAGTGTATTATTGTACATGACTGTCACACTGTCACCATTGTCACAGCACAGGTGTGACAAATTCGAAACAACACAGAACTTCTGTAACTCTACAAAATTTTAATGTTGGTAGTCTCTAAAGTAGTCGTAGTGGTGGCACAGGGTCACATTACATCACAAAAAGCACAAATTATGGATGTGGGAGGGGGGGGGGGTGTACCCATTATTCTCACCTGTCGAACCTTGGCAGACGGAGAACTATTTTATTTTCCCTCTTGCTATTTTCATTATCAGCATATTTGTTCGTTTCTGCCATTGCAGTTTCAAAGCAAAAGTGTTGTAATAATGAGAAAACAGTCAAAAGGCATCACGTTTTCAGGCGTCTATGCCCTGGACCGGCCGGGAGGTCAAATTTCTCCACAGTCGGTGTGTGTAGCACAGGTCAGGAATGTGCCCTGTAGCACGTTATTTTCTGGCTTACTCTTCTCCCTAACTGCAGCATTTCCTTTCTCCTCTTCCTCATAAGCGTTTAATATCGGACTCACTTAACAATTCTCGTTCAAATGTTTCTACTTCCAAGACAATAACATTCAATTTATCGTCTGGCTAATCAGATGAATCGTCTGCTACTAAAGAAAACGCCATTTTTTTCCCGCCACGCTGCACCATTGAAAAGCATTCCGGTCGCTGGCTGTTATTTCTTCCTTCCCTCCCCACTACACGCATGTTAGTGGTCTAAATTTATCACTGGCATCCTCTGACACCCTCCCTGCATCGCCCCACCAATTTCCAGACACATAGTGTGAAAACCACGAGGTCTGTGTGTGATGGAAAAGTACTGCCCACGTGGGCAGCACCAACTGTCGGCTGCGGTCGGATTGGAATCTAGCGGCAGCCTCCGTTACTGTCGGCTGCGGCCGGATCGGGGACAAAAGGGTTAAACCTGTCTCAGTCCCTCCAGGGTTGTCATCATCATCATCATTATCATTATCATTATTATTATTATTGTTGTTATTATTGTTGTTTGTTGTTGTCTCATCATCATCACCATCATTCTTCTTCTTCTTATCATTATGATTATTATCCCTGTTGTCATGGCCGTGTGTTTCATGCTCATGTTTTACATGTTTATATGTATGTATGTAGTCATGGTATAACTGGCAGATAAGTTATGCATGAACTTTTTTCTCCTTGTTCCTTGGCTAGAGCTCCCAGGTTCACCAGTGGTGAGATTTTGTGTGTGTGACCATTTTTGGCCACCATGAAAGTAGCCATATTTGGACTTTGGGCTGCATGAACTGATGTATGTATATGACTACTTGAGTAATGACCGACACAGCTGGTGCCTCTGAACCCTTATCCATCGTTATACAATACTGTCTCGATATGCTTTCTTCACATCACATCTCCCTTTTTAAAAATTCTTTTATTTATTCTTTTATTTTGAGAATAATGGAATAAGCACTCATGTGCTTTTTTTTTTTTTACATCTAGTCCCCGTGTGTTTGTAGTTTTGTAAATTTTGTCATCCGTTCCCACTGGCACACAATGACCTACTCTTCCGAAAAGCAGAAGGGTTTTAACGTGTGCGCAAGATATCCTGCGTGTGTTCACACACAGCACCTCAGTTTATAGTCTCATTTTAGGGGGAGTGGAGTCAGCACTGATGTTAACTCCACAGGAAAAATCCTCTTGAACGAGATTCGAACTCAGGTCAGCAGATCACGAGCGTAGTGCACATCACTCTAACCTCTGGGCTACCCTGTCCCCTTTCCCCTTCACTCCATCAGCTCTGCACTGACATTTTCAGGCAGTGTGTTGTGGGCTGATCAGAGCTGGGGGAACTCATCCTCCGGATGAGACTAAACTGAAGCCCCGTGTTCGAACACATGCAGAACATCTTGTGCACACATTAAATCCTGTTCTGCTTTTCGAAAGAGTAGGCCATCGCGTGCCCATGAGATGACAAAATTTACAAAACCGCATACACACGGGGACTGGATGTAAAAAAGCACATGAGTGCTTATTCCATTCTCGATATAAAAGAATAAATAAATAAGTCCCTCACCAGGTACCCTGTGGGTATGCTACTATACATGACAGATATTTTTTCCCCCTATGATGATATAGTAAGTAACTGTGTAGTGAATGGATGTGTTCAGGTTTCGACACATTCAAAGAAGAAGTGGGGATAAGCAAGGACTCGATGAAGCGAGGCATGTCGCTGGATGTACAGTACGATGAGCAAGACATGATCAAGGTGAGTGTTTGCTGACCCGTGTGTGCTAAGTAACCTGTGTATTGTGATGTGCTGTACTGTACCGTACTGTATTGAAGCCCTCCTTGGTTGTGGCTTTGGTTTGCTTCACGTACACCTTTGCTTTGGGCCGTGGGCTTTTAATTTTTGCTTTATGGTTTGGTTTATTTGGGTGTAATGTGTATAATTATGTACATGAGAGTTTGAGTTGTCTTTGTTGTAGGGATTTGGTTTTTTTTAAACTATGTATTGTCAGTTTGTTAAGTTTCTTTGTTTTGGGAAACAGACTTTGAAAGAGTAGTGTTATTTTGATGAGAGATTAAAACTGGTTTAGCTTACTACATTGTCTCTTAAAGACATTGTGTAAACAGAGGTATATGCTCACACATGCCTACCAGCGCCGATACTCACACAATCTTGCATACAATTATTCTGCACACTTAGTTGTAAAGTTAGGTTTTGGGAAAAGGATGGAACAGTTATGAAAATGTGTGCTCACAGAGCCTTAGTCTTTACATCTCATTTCTCATCTTCTTTCTTTTTTGTTTTACATCCTCTCTCCCCGTCTGTTTTGTTTGTTTGTTTGTTTTAATCTTCATTGAATTCTTCTTCCACACTCCTCTTCTGCTTTTTCTCTTCATTTTTGCGTTGAGGGAGATAAACGTGTGCGCAGAGGAAGTCATGAGATTGTTTTATTGTTTTGATTTTTTTAAAGTTTCAGATATTGTCATTTCTTTTTTGTTTTCTTTTATGCATATATAGGCCAGCATTTGTTTCAGAAAAATTGAAATGTTTGCCTGATTAAGATTTAGTGTGTGAGTGAGTGAATGTGTGTGTGTGTGTATGCTTTGAAGCATGTGCTTTAGAACACCACGCAACACATTAGCTCAGCTTTGTATGTCTGCTTCAAACCTGTCAATATGAACCCAGCAAGTGTTGACATGGAACTTGGCAGTCAGTAAGTGTGAGAAACGTAAAACAAACAGGAAAGATGCAGCAGTGAGAACAATACAGGCAACACTCAGTGTGTTGCTTGCCCTAACACCCTTTGTCATTGTGAAGAAAAAGAAGTGTCGGGATGAAGAGAGAAAAGAGATGTTGATGTTCAAGTTGTGTGCAACGCTCGTTAACCAAAAAATGCATATTGCTTGCTGTAACCCCTTTGTCATTATTAAGGAAATAAGCTAAGTGTTGGGACAGAGAGAAGAAAAGAGATGTTGATGTTCAAGTTGTGTGTAATGGATCACAACGTGAATGAAGTGATTGGCTTTGCTTGATGTACCCCCCAGTGCTACCACCACCTCCACCACCACCCCCCTAACCAGTCCTGTCTGTGTTCCTCTCTTGCATGGCCTGCCGCTTGTTTCAGAATCTAGACGATATTAAGGTGAGATGCAATTCCTGGCCCCTCCCCTGCTCAGCGGATGTCATTCCTCTTTTTGTCCCCATTTCTTTAAAAAACACACCACTTTTTGCCATCAAACTCAACCCTTTTCATCCTTGTCATGCTTTTGTCCACGTTTTACCTTGGGAAATTTTTCTTTCTGTGTATTTTGACCTTTCTTTTCTTTGTAGAGAAATGTGTTTGTTGGTTACGTGAATTCTTCTGAATGTTTTTGTCAGTTGGATTTTGATATGGGTGAAAGTTAAAGGTAAAATTAATTCAGCAGACTGTGTTCCTGTCTAAGCTGTATTCTGGTGTTCGTGTTAAGTCAAGGGGAGGCCTTACAAACAAAGTGCAAGACATTGTGTGTGGATGCCCTGCTCCCCATCTGCCAAGTCAGTCATCCACAAAGCAGGTGCAGGACAACTCTGCAGCCCAGAGTGCTGGGGAAGCGTTGTACGCACACTGGATAATTCAGTCTCCACAACCCAGTGAAAGCTGACATGATGCACAGGACGATGTATGGTTATCTTCTGCATGCATGTAGTGTATACTTGGAGCGGGCTAAGGCATTGGCAGGCCTGCACGTATGTTGACCTGGGAGATCATAAAAATACACTCGCTTAATCCATTAGTGATGATTTTTTTTATTTTAAATCCTTAACCTTAATCCTCAACTAGGTGCCACCAAGACTGAAGCTTGAATAGGCTGTTGGTTGAAGAAGAGCAGCATGACTCTGAGCAGTTTGAATGAATAATATGAATTTGAATACTAAGAAAGAAAGTAAGAAAATGAGTTGGTAATTGATGTTTTGATTGAAACAACCCGAACTCTGTAGGTCTCATTCTTTTTATTTTTGAAAGTGTCATTGGTGTAACATTCTGAGAGTGGAGAAAATCATCTTCTGCATGCACATGACCAGATTTAGAGGCACAGACTGGGAGCACACTGCACTCTATAGAGATAGAATTGTTGAGATAAGTCATCACATGTATTCTCACTCAACCCCAACAGAGGGTGGTTTTCCTCTATTTTTCTTTTCCACTTTTTTTTATAAACTAAATTTTTCAGCATTTATCACTCTTACTGGGTTTTTTCTCTTTCATTTATTGTGATAGATATTAAGGCATTTTTCATAGTATATATCATTAACTCTGTGCGTTTGTGTTTACCTCTGCATGTGTGTGTGTATTTGTGCGTACGTGTGTGTGCGTATTTGTGCGTGTGTTTGAATGTGTTTGTTTGCACGTGTGTTCAAGAGATAAGGGGGATTGTTTGTTTCTTTTTTTCTGGATTGAAATCTTTCATTGTTTCCTTCTTCTTTGTATCTCTGTTTAATAATAATGGCTTTTTGTCAGTTGAATTTTGTAGTTAGCCAGTCTGTCTGTCTGTCTGTATGTATGTCTGTGTCTCTCCTTTTGTGTCTCTGTCTCTTTCTGCCTTTGTCCATCTGCCTGTTTACACACACACTCTCTATCTATCTATCTATCTATCTCTCCCTCCCCTTCCCCCCCCCCCCCCTCCACCCCCGGCTTTCTTCCCTTTCTGCCCCCCCTCTATCTCCTCCCCACCTCCCCCAACTTTTCCTCGCTCTTCTCACTTTCTTTTCACTCTTCCTTCCCCTCATTCTCCTCCTTCTCTCTCTCCCTGCCTTTCTCCTTTTTCCTGCTTGTCTTTCAAAAAAAAGTGTGTGTTGGGGTGGGGGGATCTGTTACTGCTCTTAAATTGATGTTCTTACAGAGGCAACTATGAAGTCTTCTGCTGAATGTTCTGATTCATGGAAATGAATGTGTTGTCCAGTTTTTTTAAAGGAGAAATTTTAGCCGATGTATTCAGGTAGTTCTCTATTTTTCCTTCCTTTCCCTTTTTTCCCCCAGCTGTGTCTGCTTTGTCTTTTCTATTGTGTGATCTATATTTACGCGTTTCTCTTTTTCCTTTTAACGGGTAGTGATGATTTTGGTGTCACGTGTGTGTTTGTGTGTGTGTGTGTATTAGTGCTTTGGGGTGGTGGTTTTTTTCTGGTTAAAGGTTGGGTTTCTTTGGTTGGTTGGCTTATGATTTTAAAGCAAAGTCATGGATAATGTTAAAGTTGTTAAACAAACACTTGTTGTTTTTTAAAAGCCTTTTTTTTTAAACATATGTTTTTAGCTGAAAAAATTTGTGAGTAGACCTTTTTTTTTATCATCAGTCATTTTCTTTCGATTTGTACTCATCTTTTTTTGTCTTCCAAATTGTTCTTTGTAATAAACTTCTCTGACTCACACACACTCGCACACACACACACACACACACACACACACACACACACACACACACACACACCCCACACACACACACACACACTACACACACCACAAACACACACACCCCACACACACACACACACACAACACACACACACCAGCCCTTCTTCTTTTCTTCTACTTTCATAATCATTATTAACTTTGTCAACAGTGTCATTGTTATTTAAGAGGAATTTTGTTGTAGTTTTGTTTTGTGCTGTATCATACTGCAAGCATTTTGATAGTCACTTTTTTGTAGTTAGTTTATTTTTGGAGTCTGTGGGTATATCTACTTGCATGCAGGAGTGGCTTTTTTCTCTACAGAGTTTAGCCAGGGACAAATAAATATCATGTTGGTTTATATTCTTTTTACCTGTGGTAGATGTGTGTTGCACACGGTACCTCAGTTTATCATCTCATCCAAAAAGACAGCACCCAAATCATCAGTCATTGTCCAGTAGATGGGAGGAAAAGTTCTGCCGTAAGATGGGAATGGAACCTGGAACCTCAGAAGCTTCACTGCTAGACCACTGATCCACCACCACAGATATGACCTCCGTGATCCACCACATGCCCTTGCTAATGTGGGGGCTGTATTTGCAGACAGGAAAAGAAAAAAGTAATGGGTGGCGCTGCTCTTGTGGTGACACGCTCTCCCCAGGGAGAGCAGCCCAAATTTCACGCAGAAAAATCTGCTGTGACTTAAAGTGGTATAAAGTAAATAAAGTCTTTAGCCAACATCATTCACTGGGGATTTTGGGGAGTGTAAAGAGTATGTCTGGCCTGTTGGAAACTATGTGTTTGATACTTGGTGTCTGTTAATGTGTGTGTATTTTTGGTTGGATTTTTTTTTTCTGTCTGTCATCTTTCTTTCACACCATCTCTGGCATCAAGTCTGTTCTCCATCACTTCAAAAACCAAAAAACCCAGATGATTTCTTCTGTCCCCCATGCACGTGAAGTACTGACTTGTTTCTTCTTTTCTGTGATGAAAGGAGTCGGAGTCAGCAGAAGAGTCCAGTCCAAGCAGCGAACGAACGTCAGTAGACAGGGGGCCCGCCCCTCAGGCCATCGCTGAAGGTAAGTGAGCTCTGCTGCGCTTCAACACAGACAACTCTCTCACGCTTCCCTCCTCCTGATCCATCACACCAGCAGGGACATGCTTTGGCTGATACACTCAGAGAGAGAGAGAGAGGCGTGTATGGAGTAGTTAGTCAGCTGTAGGTATAGTCAATACTATTAGATTGAAACGTAGTGTTGGCTCTTCCGAGTTGGTCTATGACTGTAGTGACTATTACAGTGTTCAGGCGTGGTTATGTTAGAGTTATGAGGTCTGTTTTCTTTTCTCTTAGATTGTATTTTTCATTTCTTAGTTTCAGCTGATTCTTTCTCGATTTCTTGGTTGTTGTTTTTTTCTCTAGAAGAATGAATCTCTCCTAGCCTACAGCCGGATGTGCATGCTGGTTAAGGTGATTCTGAGCAGTTGAATATTCGCGTGTGGCAGATTTGACTTTGGTCGAAGTGTTACAGGCACATGATTTTTTTTCCCCATTCATCTTATTGTAGTGTGTGTATTTGTGTAAAGAAGCATCATATAGCTGCTCTTTTAGAATTTTTGTCTTATTCTTATTTGTATTGTTAACATTATTGAAATAGATTCATAAGGTGGTTTTTTTTGTATTGTTGTATGATTATTATAATAGATTTGTAATGATGGAAGATGAATTTTTTTATAAAGAGAGAGAGAGAGAGATAGAAAGAGAGTGAGCGAACTGCGAGTGTTGCCCCAAGGATTGCTATGCCATGGCTTACTGTATTTGTCCTGGCTTTTCATATGTGCATGGATCATGATCATGTGACCATTGTCCAGTTCAGCACTGTACGTCTGGTGTGGCTGTCCTGTAGTGATGTACCATGTTATCTCCCTGTATGATGTTCACTGTACTACACAAAGCACAACCTGTTCAGATACTTATACCCATCAGAGTCCCCAAAGTCAGAATGTGGCTACCTTAGTGGTGGGAAAAATCAGTCACATATGCAAAGTCTCTTCATTCATGAACCTCGGAGCTCTAGCCAAGGAACACCCCTGCCCCCCTCCCAACCCCCCCCTTCCCCCCCCCCCCCCCACCCCCCCTCCCCCCAAAACCCCCCCCCAACCAAAAACCAAAACAAAACAATAAACCTGTCTGAGGAATCTCCACATATTTGAACGGTTTAATAAGTTAAAGCGCTGTTTTATTGTTCATCAGCAAAGAATTTCCTTTTAGATCAAGTATATATTGACACAACACAAGTACTCATGAATTATGTATGAACACACACACACACACATGCATGCACACACACACGTATATATTGGGAAGGTGGGGAGTGACTTTGAAGCCAGGATAATTAAATGAATTTGGCATTAAGCGTAAGTGCATTGAACCTTCACTGAGATGACCTTACACACATCTATGGCACAATGCCTGCATCAAAAGACTGGTCTGTAACACTTCAGGATGTGAATCATCAGCATCATATACAGTTGCAGACAGGAAAAGAATAAAAATAGTGGTTGGTGCTGCTCTTGTGGTGACACATTCTCCCCAAGGAGAGCAGCCTGAATTTCACACAGAGAAATCTGCCGTGACTTTAAGTATCATGAAATATAATTAAATGAGACAATGCTGAAGAAAAATCCTTTGACAGGGATTTATAGCTCTTGCCTCAGCAAGAAATGTGGACTGTAATGGTGGCGGCCATTTTCTGCTCAAGTGATGGGTAGAGTTCTTGACAGCAGGTTGTGGTTTGTTCTTGTATTGTTTCATGTGAAGTTATTATTATACCAAAGTTTTGTGTGTGTGTTTTACTGGAGATTTTTTCTTTAAAATAGCTGGTATGTGGAGTTTAGGAGGAGGGTCAGAGCAACTGGAAATTGTCACTGATATCAGGGGGGGTTTGTTTATTTTCACCCAGAGGAACATGTTTTTGAAGGGGGATTTGAACATGCTTCATCTTTATTCTGCAAATCATGCTAAGTTATTGGTGTGTGTGTATGCGTGCTGGCGTGCTTACATGCGCACGTGAGTGTTTGTGTACATGTGTGCTACGAGCATGCATGTGGTTTGAGAGATGACAACATTTTTTAAACTGCATACACATGGGGACTGGATGTAAAAAAAACATTTGAGGGCTTATTCCATTATCCTTGAAATAAAAGAAAGAAGAGAGAGACAGAGAGAGAGAGAGAGCAGGTGAAGAGTATTTAGATCACAGAAACTAAGTGATGCAGTTTTTATACAGATTTTTTTTAGCTTAATTTGTAGATGTTTGTGCTGTTTACATACTCATTATTGTCATTTTTATTATCATTATTGTTATCATTGCTCTGATCATAATTATACCACAACATGTTTTATTGCAGCACAAACACTTTTTTTCAACAAATTGCTTTTAACAAAAAAAAAAGTTTTGTTTTTAGCTTTTGCTCAACAAAATATCCTCAACGGACTTTTACATAATGAAACCCTTTTTTATATGAAGGTCATGTTGTTTTTTTGTTTATTGATTAATTATTTTTCATGTTTCTTAGAGAGTCTCCCTCTGACACAATCTGACATGAATATGTTTGACATATTGCACTGATAATCGATTGCATAACATAGTGAAGTCAGACAGTTATTTGGCTTCAAAAGGGACCAGACAGGTGGCTGTTTCAGCTGTTATTATATGTGCCAAATGTAAGTTGTCTGTCATTATCAGGTACGAAGGGCACACCAAGTGTTATCTTAACAAACTGTAGGAAGAAAATGAACACAGAAAACGATGGAACAAACATTGATGAATGAAGTTGATGAATGTGTGATGTATGGAGAGAGTAAGAATCCTCGCACATCTAGGTGTGATTCCAGTGATGAGAGAGAAAGTCATTGAAGAGAGGGTGGTGGTGAGCTGAGGGAATAGGGCATGTATATTTTGAAATGAGCTACACATACAGATATGCATGAATAAGAAAAGTACACAGACACAGACATACACACACACACACACACATACACACACACACACTTTACTCATACACTCTCTCTCACACACATACACACACTCTTACCTTAAACCAAGCACAAGAACAATATTGAAAAGGAAAAAAACACCCCTCCAAATCTGCACAAAGGATATATATATATATATATATATAATATATATATCTTATTAATATATAGTATATATATATTATTCCTTTGTGCAGATATGGAGGTTTTTTTCCTTTTCAATATATATATATATATATATATATATATATATATATAAATAATATACATGACCCCCAGTGTTACCTGTGTCAAGTTGTGAGTGACCAGTCCCTCCACTTGTTCCTCACACTGCATGAGGCAAGAAGCCAGACCAGCACTGTCCTTCTGTCGTTAAGTAAAAAAGCAACAACAAAAAAGCCATGCATGCGATGTGGCGAGCGTGACACCCCCCCCCTCCCCCCTGCCCTCTCTTCACTGGCCAGTGTCCTTCCCCTCGCGGCCCACCTCCATCACCGACGAGGTGTTTGCCTCCGAGACGGACCAGCGACGGCCAGCGGCCATGGTGAAGACACCAGAGGAGAACGAGGCAGCGGCGCAGCGGAAGAAAGAAGCGTTCATGCAGCTAGCGCAGGAGATGGACAGACTGGCGGACCTGCAGGAGGGACAGCTGCAGAGGGCAGGTACAGACACACACACACGTGTCTAGCGGCCTGCACTGCTCATATGTGTGATGCATGTGATTTCTGATGTTGATGTTATGCATGGGAAGCGGAGATGTTTGCATCTTGTAAATGGATTTTTGTTGATTTTTGTGTTTTTTTTGTGTTTTATTGATGGGTTTAAAGAGAAATGAAATCTATTGTCTTCAAAATTAATTTTGAGGCTCATGGTTTAAAAAAAAAAACAGTATAATATTTTTTAATTGATGTTGCTTTACTCAAGAAAAGAAACCTCTATTAAAATGGTAATATTTTGAGCTCCTTTTTAAAAAAAAAAATTTTATTTTTATAAGGCATTTGTTTTCCATGTTCTCCTCTTGTGGTAAAGTTTTTTTCCTTTGAAAAATTAATTTTTTAAAATTTTTTTTTTTCTAAAGGATTTGTTTCAATTTCTCTCGTGTTAAAGTGTTTTCTGTTGAAAATTATTGTTTGCTCAGAAAACTGTAGACAGAAACAGGAATGGCAGTATTCTCGGTGTGTGTCACTTAATCTGATCAGTTGAAGCATGCACATGAAAGTGTATCCGCATGTTTCTCACAGCATTCTGCATGTGGTTTTGGAGTTCCAGAGAGAAATATATAAGTTCCCAACCCATCCCCCTCCCTACACTTTTATATATCTTTCCTGCAAAGGTTTTTCCCTACAAAGAGGGGGGGGGGGGGAAGCTCAACCACAATGATAAAAAACAACTAAATAAAAAAAACCATTAGTTTGCATTATGTTGTTCAGAGAAAGTTGAATTCAGCTGATCAGTCTTAATAATAATAATAATAATGTATGGAATTTATATAGCGCTGAATCTTGTAAAAAAACAAACAAATCGAAGTCATCTCTCTCCACTAGCCTACATCCTCCATGCCATGCCACTAACAATCTGCATAGTGATTCTCAGCTGTGTCTGTGATTGAATAAAAATCAACACACCTACCTGTGTGGAGAATGAGAAGTGTGCAGTTTGATTCTGACCTCCCCTAGTGGCATGCTGGGGGCCCTGCCAGTATGAACAGCACCCCCACCTTCTGGAAATTCCCTGCTAGGCATTCCCTCTTTTCTATCCCTCTCTCTTTGTTTGTACCTCGTTTCTTTTCTTCCTGTCACCAACTATTTTCTGCCTTCTTGGTCGTTAGTTCTCTTGCCTTTTTTTCCGGACAGACTTAAAAGATAACAGTTCTCTCCCAAGTCGGATGTGCTGGGCCTGACTTGTCAGGTGCTTAACAGCAGTGCAACACATTTTTACTCGTGTGACAGACAATGGTGGTTGCTATGTGAGTGTTCAAAGAAGAAGAAGATTCTAACATGAGGCTCTATCACTTTCCTCCCTGCCTCTATAGTTACTTGAGTGGTAGTCTTTGAGCTGAACAGAAATAATGTGTGGAATGCTTTGAGTAAATGTTTAAAAAAAAAAAGCAACATACACTGCAACAAAGATGTGGACTAGCAGAAAGCACACTCTCACAACAGAGGAGCCCCAATTTCCTTGGCTATCTGTTTTGACAAAAAACATTATAAATATCCTAGGTTTTTTTAGTCTTGTAAATATATTTGATGACAGTTTCATACCCTTGCATGTGGAAATCTGTTTTGGAAAAAAACCCCTAAATAGCCCAAAGTTTACTTATGGAAATCTGTTTTCACACAGCAAGATAAAAAAAAAATCAATTTATAGCCCAAATTTCTCTCGAAGAAAATTGTTTTGACATAAATATGAATAGCCCAAATTTTCCTCTTGGAAATCTGCTACGTAAATAACCCCTGGAAATCTGTTTTTAACACATATAAATAACCCATAAATTTCTCTTGGAAACCTGTTTATGACACAAATACAAATGGCCCAAATATCGCCTCTGAAAATCTGTTTTTGACACAAATATAGATAAGCCATATTTCACTCCTGGAAACCTCTTTTTGACATAATTATAAATAACCCAAATTTCACCTCTGGAAATCTGTTTTTGATGGTGTCATGAATAACCCACCCTTGAAAACCTGTTCTTGACACAAATGTATAACAATAAGGTACAAGAAATGGTAATTGGAAAGAATCGGTTCATTGGAAGTTCAACTTCAACTGTAAAGACTAATTTAAAAAAAAATCTTTTGTTTGGTTTTGCTGTTGTGCCTACCCCCCTGCCCCGCCCCATCCCACCCTACCCCACCCGACTACTCAAATAGCAATTTTTAATTTGTTGATATTTGACACTGTATGTTGTCGTGTAAGTGTAACACTGAACTGAATGTGTTGGGTGTTTTTTCCCCATGCATTGTGGTGGCTTGTTTTTGATTATTGATTTTTTTTTGGAATGCCTTTGCAAGGTGATAGGTATGCAATATCTGTGTCAGTGCAGTACCTGTTTGCTTTCAAGTGTTGTGTGTGGATTTATTGGGTGTGTGTAATCTTAGTAACACTACCGTACCCTGCCTGCCACCAGTCAGGTAAATGGTTTTTAGATGCCCGAGATAAGCTGTCACTAACGCGTTTCAGTGTTAGATCCCTTCATTCCCCTGTGTTATCTCTGTCTCACTGTGGAGCTAGCTGATAGTCCACTGCTTTCTTTTGGATACATACAGACATACATACATACATACATACATACTTATGAGCATACATACATGTTTGCATACATACATACATACTTCCATATATACTTACATACATATACCATTACATAGTTCTAACATAATTGTACAGATGCTCAAGCTTTCTCATGTACACACAATGTAACAACACACACACACAATAGATTCTAACATACTTGTACAGATGCTCAAGCTTCATGTCACACACCGTACACGTACACACACACGTACACAACACTACACACACACACACACACACACACACACACACACACTCACTCACTCACTCACTCTTTAACTACACACACACACATCCTTGCCAATACATACACCCCCCCACTTTTAAACACATAGTTGTCTCATAGCCACACACATTTGCATACATGAGTGCATGCACACACAGGCATTCATGTATTCACACATTACCACAAAAGCTTGTTATGTATGTACTAGTACATATGCACATGCTCTTGTGCATCACACACACACATATGCACTACATACACACACACATATATCAGAATTTCAGTATGATTTGCATGTGTGAACAGTTTGATTTTGGTGTTTTTGTTTTTGTTCTTTCTTGTACTATCATTAATATAAGAAAGCCTTTTTTTTTTTCTATGTGTAAATGGATGTAGCATGATTTATTATTTTTTTTGCATGTTGTGAAAGTATCTGCTGTTGTTTGTAATTTTTGAAAAAATAATGTGTATCACAAAAAACCCAACAAGCTGAACTGCATGGTTTTTGTTGTTACTGTCTGGTTTTATGTTGTCCTGCTCCGCTGTGTGAGAAACAGAGTGATTGCTGTAAAGACTTTTTTATTATTTTAAAAGCACGTGAATCTGTGAGTGAAAGCTTAGCTTGAATATTTAAGCTTACATTTCACGGTATGTTTTTTGTTCTGAAAAAAAAAGTGTGCAAGTATAAAGCAGTATAAAGTAATCTGCAAGTATGAAGCAGTTTAAAGTGATGTGCAAGTATAAAGCAATATAAATTAAGTTTTGTTGATGCATTGGTGTATATAGTTGTGTTAGTTTACGATTAGTATGGGTAATATTTCTGTCTTTGTTTCTGTCTCTCTTTTTTGCTTGCCTGTCCGTCTGTCTCTATAAATAGCAAGATTGGATTGCTCTCTCCCTGCCTATCTCTCTTGTCTTTCTCTCTCACTCTCTCTGTTGGTCTTTGTATTGTGTGTCCTTCTCTCTGCTTTGCCAAATTATTATTCTATAGATTTGAACATTATGTATTACTTGTAACACTTGCATGCACACATTTGTGTGCAGACACACGTGCGTGCACATACACGCACACACGCCCCATGTACACAAACATGCATACGCACACTCACACACACACACACACCTCACCACCCCCCCCCCCCCCCCCCCCCACACACACACACACACACATGGAACACATACAACACGCATACACACAACACACTCACTCACACAGTACCTCCTCCCTCCTTCCCCCCCCCCCCCCCACACAAACACACCACATACACACACACTCCCCCTCACCCCCCCCCCACACACACTGCACACCACACACATGCACAGCCTCCCCCCCCCCCTCCTCCCCAACATCACACATACACACACACTCTAAATTCTAAAGAATCCATGTCAGACTGTCCAAGGTATGTGATCAAACCTAATCAATAAAACGGCACATGGCAGTGGAGAGATGTGCGTCAGGTAACAGGCTGGCCACACAACACACACACACACAACACACACCACACACACACCACACACACACACACACACACAAACACACACACCACAACAACACACACACACACACCAAACACACACACACACAAACCACACACACACACATTACAAATACACACCACACACACACACACAACACATACACCACACCATACAACACACACACATACAGCACACACCACCACACACACATACATACACACACACACACACATACATCAACATACACAACACACAACACACACACACACACACCACACACACACACACACACACCACACACACACCACACACACCACACACACACACACACACAACACACATACACACACCACACCACACACACACACACACACATACACACACACAACACACACACACCACATGCAACAAACACACACACACACACACACACACATGCACACACACACACACACCACCACACCACACACACACACACAACACACCCAACACACACACACCTACACACACACACACACATACACACACACCACACAATACATACACACACATCACACACACTAACACTATGCCAACACACATACACACACACACTATCCCACCCCCCCCCCCACCCCCCCCACACACACACATCACCACACACATCAACAATCACCATCACCATCACACACACCATCACCCACACCCCACAACACATACACACCCACCCACCAATAAAATAACAAAAAAACTGAATAACATATTGCTATGCCACACCCACACCACACTCACACACATACACAACTACCTCCTCCACCATCCCACCCCCCTCCCTCCTACCACACCACCACCCCCACACCACACCCACACACCCTTCCCACACACACCACGCCATGCACACTACTCTCACTCACTACAAACTACACACCCACCTGTGTAGAGAGAAAAAGGGCAGTCAGGTGTTGCCAGCCACACGTGGAGGTCACCGCCTTCAGCACAAGGATATTGACTGCCTTCACACGAACCAGCCACACATCCATCCTCCTCCTCCTTTTGTCCCCTAGGCTTCTGCCGCCCCAGGCAGTATAATATCTGTTCCCCCTCTTCTTGCTCTGATCTGCTCTGCTCTACCCTGCCGGTTTGTTATCAGAGGTTTCTGAGCCTTTTTTTGCTTCTTGTATTTCTTGTCCCTCCAAATCTGTTCAATTAATAGGACTAAGTGTCGAATATGTGTTCAGTTAACAGGAATAAGTGTCAAATATGTGTTCAGTTACAGGAATAAGTGTCAAATATGTGTTCAGTTACAGGAGTAAGTGTCAAATATGTGTTCAGTTACAGGAGTAAGTCTCAAATATGTGTTCAGTGACAGGAGTAAGTGTCAAATATGTGTTCAGTTACAGGAATAAGTGTCCAATATGTGTTCAGTTACAGGAATAAGTGTCCAATATGTGTTCAGTTACAGGAGTAAGTGTCAAATATGTGTTCAGTTACAGGAGTAAGTGTCAAATATGTGTTCAGTTACAGGAGTAAGTGTCCAATATGTGTTCAGTGACAGGAGTAAGTGTCAAATATGTGTTCAGTTACAGGAGTAAGTGTCAAATATGTGTTCAGTTACAGGAGTAAGTGTCCAATATGTGTTCAGTGACAGGAGTAAGTGTCAAATATGTGTTCAGTTACAGGAGTAAGTGTCAAATATGTGTTCAGTTACAGGAGTAAGTGTCCAATATGTGTTCAGTTACAGGAGTAAGTGTCGGATATGTGTTCAGTTACAGGAATAAGTGTCCAATATGTGTTCAGTTACAGGAATATGTGTTCAGTTACAGGAATAAGTGTCCAATATGTGTTGTTTGCCTCTTGATGTATTTTTCTTATTGGCTGTAAAAGATGTTATTATCTGATATGAAAGCTAAGATCAGGTTTCGTATGGGTTGTTTTGTTTAGTGATCAAGTCGTGTGATATTTTTTAATGTGGATCAATAGCTGACAGAAAATTATTCAATGAGGGGGGAGAGGGGAGAGTGATGTCTTTCGGGGAGGGAAGAGGGGGGGAGAGGGTAGGGAGGAGACGAAAGGAGAAAGATATATATCTCAGGGAGGGAGGGAAATCAATTGATAATCTACCCAGTATTGATCTTTGTGTTTTCCCTGGTGGGGAAGTAAGTAAGTAAGCGCGGGCCTGTGTGATGTCATGGCGCGGGAGTACTACGGTGGTGTGAAGTTTGGGGTGGTTGTGGCCTGCTTTCTCTCCGGGTCAGAGATGATGGTTCTCCTGGTCATGCTAGGCCTGCTCCACCTGTTCAACGCCCACCGAAGAGTGGTTAAAAACGTGTGTGTGTGTGTTGGTGGCTTGGCTACAGAATCCGAGGAGCGGGAAAGCGTGAGGGAGGAAGACATCGTCAGGTCGACGAAAGAGGAAAAAACCAGCGCAGCCTTGCCTTCAGAGCAGTACCGTGCGCCCGATAAAGGTACAGCATGTGCAGATATTATCGCTGTGTGCACTCACACACCCTTGTGTTTGGACGTGCATTTTCTCATTTTTCATTCACGCGTGGACTAACTGCATCCTTGTCGTTGAATGTTTTTGCCTTAAAGGCATTAACAGTATTATTTGGGGGTCGTTGTGTGTTTGCTGTCATCACCTCAAATTTACATTGTCATTTTCTGCTTTTCAAAAAAAAAAGAAAAGTGATTGCCAGAAGTATTGTTTGATCATTGTCATATCTGAAGTTATGGTCATACGTTTGATTGTGTACTTTTTTTTGGTTGGTTGTTTTTTGGTTGTCATTTTTTATGTGTTTGTTTTGCTCATGCCAATATTGTATTAACATTGTCACATGTGGTACAGTTTCATGTGTGGAACTTGTTTGTGTAACTATTTTTTTTGTTTTTGTGTGTTTGGGTTCTTCTGCTCCCAAGTCATACTTTGGTTGAAGCTGCATAGCCGTTGTGTGTAGTTGGTTTTTTTTAACCATGAATATCAGAACAAACTGTCAGCAGTTCACTCATTAGTGTCATCACCACAGTCATGTTTTGTTTTGTTTTTCCCCTCCAAGTTTGATTTTGTTTTTAGGCTTTTTTAAAAAAGTCGTTTTCAGTCACTTTTTTCTTCTTCACAAGGTGTATTGTAGATCATGCACTAGCTTCTTAGTGTACAAAGAAAAAGAGAAGAAAGAAACCTTTTTCAAATTTCCTTTTTAAATTTAAGGGGACGGGATAGCTCAGTGGTCGGAGCACTCGCTTTCCCCCAGCCAAGTTAAGCAGCGTCGAGCGTGGTTACCAGTTGGATGGGTGACCGTTTGCGCGCCTTGGCTTCAGTACAGTTCCCCCAGTTCACCCAGCTGTCAATGGGTACCTGCCCTCTTTAGGGTCAGGGAAGGTAAAGCAGCGAGGGAGAGGAGATGGGCGCCGCCCTCAATATGCTGGCCCTAGAGAAGCTGAGGTCTCTGACACCTCGCTCCCCTACGACCTTATAGGTTATGGGACACCTTTACCTTTACCTTTTTTTTAAAATTTCACACAAAATTTTGATGTACATCCCTTTTTCATCTAAGTTTTGTTCAGCAACATTTTATGGAACCTTTCAGATAAGGAAGTTATAGAATATTTTTTAGTTTCTTAGTGAATGTAGAACATTTTAATGAAGTTTTTTAAAAGTGTACCATTTTGTTTGACATTTTGTGATTATGTTTTGTTTGGTCTGACAAGCATGTTTGACTTTTTGGAAGGCAACCTCTCAAAAACACTGTCCCTTTTTTGTCAGTTCTTTGTAGTTGGTGTGTGTACTTGCTTTCTTTTGCATCTTTATCACTGTAAAGAATAACACTAGTGAGAATTTTTCACCCAGTTCTGTTTATTGATTTAAGTACAACAAATATTTCTTTTGTGCAAAATGTTTTTGATTGTATTGATGTTGCTGTTGTTGTTAAGTGTAAATATGTTGGTCACCAACTTTTGATCCATTGTGTGACTGAATCTGTCATGGATTTATTTCCCCCAAATATAAATTCACAATGAAAACAACTGTATATGTGTATAATTTTGTTTTTTTTAAAAAGGTCTGCACAATTGTTTCAGTGAATGTGCTGTGTTGCTGTATCAGCTTATATTTAGTGAATCTATTGCTGTTCTGTTAGTTTTTCTTTGGTGAATTCTAAACACCAATGAATGTAATGATGTAAAATGTTGTGAGTTTGTGGTTCAGTTTGAAGTCTCCTGACTTTGTTGGAAGTTGTCGCTGTCGTTGTCAGTTGAGAAGACTGAGAGAAATGAATTCTTTGTCCGTTTCAAACCACAGCTCTTTGTAGCTATGTGCATAGTTGCTCACATACACATACACACGTGTGCAAATGCACACACACACGCATTCGTCTAATATCACTGAGAGTGAACAGACGTAAAATCGAAAACAACAACACACACACGTATGCACACACACACACACACACGCACTGAAAAATGACTGCAGGGCAAAAACATACCTGATAATTATACATTTATTTCATTTGTATGTGCATTTTGGAAAAATCACTGTCCTTTTCCCTCAAGTTCTTTCATGTTCATATGTTGTTGTCCTTTTCCCAGTATTTTCATGTTCATTGTATTCAATCTGTTTTTCCCAATGTTCATTTTTCATAGTGTTTTGCATCATTAGTTCCTGTTTTTTCCAACATTTTCATGTTCATTCTGTTACGTAGCTGTCCTTTCCCAGTAGTTTCATGTTCAATGTGTTATAACACCATTCTTTTCCTAGTATTTTCAAATCATGTTTATTCTGTTAATATGTATGTTTTTTTCACATTTTTCATGCTCATTCTCTTTATGTCATTGTGTATTTTTCCCAATATTTTAATTCATGTTCTGTTATAGCTGCTATTTTCCAATATTTTCATGTTCATTCTGGTATTTAATGACTTATTTTTCCAAGATTTTCCATATTCAGTTTATTCTGTTAAAACACTGCTATTTTTCCAATATTTTCATTGTTATTTTAGCTAAACTTTAAGCACTGTGATTTTTTTCCCAATATTTTCATGTTCATTCTGTTAACACACTGTTACTTTTTCCAGTATTTCCCTGTTCATTCTGTAAGATCACCATACTTTCTCCTCTATCTTTACATTCATTCTGTTCCATCACTGTCCTATTTCCCTCCTCTACGTCATTGAAAATGTCCTTCCCTGCATCCTTGTGTTGGTTCATGCCTGCCCTGTCCTCTCCTGACCTTGTTTTGTGCACGTGGGTTGATGCCTCTTGCAGATGGTGCTGGTGATGCTCATGGCGTAATTCGTACCCCTCCCCCCAGCCCAACAGAAAAATTCTTGACAGGTATATGGCTGCCTCCTTCTCCCTCACTGGCATGTATCCCTGAGTAAAGTCTGTTTCTGCTTGCTGAGCGTCTCTCCCCCGGTCTGTGTGTGTCTTCCTACGTCTTTGTGTAAACAAAACCTCTTTTCTTTTTCGTTTCTAATGAACACACAGGTTCTGCTTTGTTTAATGATGAAACGATGTCCTGCTTTGTTGAGTGAAACGGTGTTCTTTTTGTTTTCTGAAAACTTTTTTCTCTTTGTTTTCTCGAAACAAACTTCTTCTTTTAACAAAATAGTTTTCTTTGTTTTCTCAAAACAAATTTCTTCTTGTAACAAAACAGTTTTGTTCTTTGTTTTCTCAAAACAAATTTCTTCTTTATTTTAACAAAACAGTTTTGTTCTTTGTTTTAACAGAGTCAATTTCTTCTTTGTTTTAATGAAACCATTTTCTTCTTTGATTTAACAAAGTGATTTTCCTCTATGTTTTCACAAAACAAGATGTGTGTGTGGTGTTTGAATATATTTGCCCTGCAACTATGGGTTGTTTTTGTGTGTGATGAATTGTATGGTGATGCTGTTTTTTTCTCCTGATCAGTGATTTTTGCTGCATGTGTGTGATGAGCATGTCATGGTCCTTTTGTCATTACATGTAACTTTTTGATCTTGTTCTGTTCAAGTTAACAGGTGCATGTATATGTGTTCATTACTCTGTGGTTGAGTTAGTCTCTTTCTTCCATGTTCATCTTACCGACATTCTTTGAAAATGTGCCTAGTGTATCCATGTGTTTGTATAATATACACATACCATTATCACAGGTTAGAAGCAGAGGGAATGTCTTGTTAGAGCTCAATAGTGTACTTTACTTGTATTTATTCTATGTATTTCTCTCTCTCTCTCACTCCATCTTTCTTGTGCTGTTGACTTGTGTACGCAATCATTCATTAATGCATACGCATAAATGTACACAGATACTCAGTCAGCGCACAGACATTCAGACTTTGTAGACTGGCAGTTGTGTACAGAGACATGTATGCATGCATGCACACATACGCATGTGCGCACATGCACATGCACACACACTGGATTCTGTTTATTCACATCCAGTTTAGTTTAAGAGTTCATTTCTGCGGATTCCTTGTAAATTTGTTTATGATTATGCATTATTTTCTCATACATGATATCTAACTTCTTGTTTAGTCGCACATGCTCATGCATGCATCTCCCATCCAACTTTTCAGTACAAACACACTTGCTACTTCCCTCTTTCTTCCTCCACCTTCGCCTCATTCAGGTATTACTTTATAGGCAGAAAAAAACATTAAAATTCAGAGTAACACATACATGCGCACACACATATGACACCAGAAAGCACCCACGCATACAATCACACACACACACCTGCATGCATGCAACACACACACACTACACACAAACACACACACACTACACACAAACACACAACACACACACACACACACACACACAAACACACACACACAAACACACACACACATCACACAAACACACACACACAAACACACACACACAAACACACACACACACACACACAAACACACACACACACACACACACACACACACACACACACAGCACACAGAGAAGAGCAGTTACAGACAGAATCAGAGAGGCAGGTGACTTGAGCACCCAACTGGAAGCAAGCACAGCTAGCTCAGTACATAACACCACATTCACATACCTAGTGGTAAAAATGATAATGAGAGAAGGGGCAGATGAGGGAGGGGGGGGGGGGGGGGGGGGGGGGGGGGGGGGGGGGGGGGGAGGAGAGAGAAGGAAAAAAAAAGAAGAAGAAAGAAGAAAACAAATCTTTCCCATCTTTCAAGCTTTTTGCTGCCTGTCTCTCTCCTTCCCTCCCCCCTTCCCTCCATCCTGCCTCCATTATGGAGCCAGCACAGCTTTGCACACTTGCCCCAGTCTCTCTCTCTCTCTCTCTCTCTCTCTCTCTGAGAGCCATGCTTTACTGTGTGCCTACATCCCAAGCAGGGATAAGGTGTATGTGTGTGTGTGTGTGTGTGGAGAGAAAGAGTTGGGTAGCCTATAGAAGTGACTGAACTTTGGCAGGCAGGCAGTGTGGCTTGTTGACGTTCACACAGTTCAGTAGTGCCTGGCTAGTTTGGTTGATGTTTAGAGGATTTACTTTTGGATTGTTCACTGAAAACCACAGTAAGTTTGCAAGGATTTGTGTGTGTACAGTGATTGTGTAGATTGTGTGTGATTGTGTTATAGACTGAGTTTTTGCTAGAGGTAGTTGGTTTGTGTGCTGTGCAGGGTGAAGTGAAGGTTGAATCTTTTTCAGCTTAGTTGTTGACTGTTTATCTGTCTGTTGTGTGTGTGTGTTTGTCAAGTGTGTTTATGAGCCTCTGTGTATGTGTGTTTTTGGGTGTGCGTGAAAGTGTGTATGTGTGTGTGTTCATGTATGTGTGTGTGCTTGTCAAAGTCAAAGTCAAATTTTTATTTCCAGATGGTACATTGAATAAGTAATGCATTTGCTTTATTTTCACCAAGCCATCTGTGTGTGTGTGCATGGGTGCATGCATGTGTGTGTATACATGTGTGTGTGTGCACGTGCATGGATGCTGCGTGTGTGTGTGTGTGTGTGTACATGCATGTGTGTGCATGTGCTTGAGGGGGGGGGGGGGGTGTGTGTGTGTTGCTTTTGTGTTTTTTACTAAGTTTGAATTGTTGAGTCATAGACAAGTGTTTGCCATTGAGTGGTTTAGTTCCCTGTGCTGGGTTATTGCGTTTGTAGGTTGAAAACACCACGTTGTCAAGTATAATAGACATAGACAGAAGCGTTTGTTTGTTATCTCTGTGTGAGTGTGTTTGCCTTGAAACAAAGGAGTTAGGTAGCGGTTATTTGGGTAGCCGTTATTTGCCAAGTCTGATTTTAGCTGCATATATTTTAGGGGTACAGTTCATAGATCTTTTGGGGGATCTTATTTGTTTAGACTGTTTCTAGGTTTTATTAAGCTTGGTTTTGTATGGTTCTTGAATTAGAACAATGATGTGGTTTGTGATCTGTCATTTAATCTCTTGATGCATTGTATTTGATATTGATTTGAATATCATTTTTTGATTTTTGCTAGAGACTATGTTTATTAACTTTGTAAATGCTAAATTTATCATGGACTCCAAAGTTTTAAGATTTTTTGGTTTTTGTATTTTATTCTTCCCATTCTTTACTTTTTAAAAGAATCATATCAGGGTGTTATGATGTGACAAGAAAAAGCAAATTTTTTGGGGGGCAATGGGCTTCCTATGGAAAAGAGAAGTTTTGAAAGTGAATGTTCATAAGTGCTCAACAGTTGGTTATTTCTGTAGACTTTTGTCTGCAATTGTGCTTTTAACCAACAACAACAAAAACAACCTAGCACATGTGTGTGTGTACATGCATGTGTAATTTTTATAAATGTCAGTGTATGCCTGCGCAGAAGCAAACTTTCATATTGGCATTATCTGAGAAGTGCAGTTGTGATAGGTATTGAAAAATATAAAGCATGGATATTGATTGATTGATGCAACCTTTTCAGTAGCTCTCTTTATTAGGACATTAGGGAAAGGTGAAGGCAGTTCATTGTCATTGTTCTCCCTGTGATAAGAGCATGAACCTTTTCTGCAAAATGTCTGTCGCTCGTATTTAGTGCTGTGTCAGAGAGAGTTTGGGGGGGGGGGAAGAGTGGGGAGAAATAGTATGCAATATCATACAGAGTGTAGTGTGTTAGTTTATAATTATATGTATGCAGGTGTGTTCTTGCTTATGCCAGTGTTCTGTGTGTGTGTGCGTGCATGGGTGTGTGTGTGTGTGCATGTGTGCGTGCATGTGTGCGTGCATGCTATGCTTGCCTCTGCAAATGTGTGTGGAAGGAGAAAAGTTATAACTACATATGACAACTGAATTCATAGTAAAACAACAACAACAACAAATGCTAGATATTTCTTTGATGTTTTTAAATCCACATATACATACTACCTGTACTGTATTGAAAGCTGTGTTACCTCTGCTCTTATGTGTGTTCATGCTTGTCTAACAACCTCATTCCTTCCAGCGTTATACATGTATTCTCTGACCAGTGTATCTCAGGTCACTATCTAAGTAAAAGCAACCACCAAAACGTCTGTGTGATGCTTGCTGACCCTCATGCTCTAACCCTAACCTCACCCTGTTGTGTCTGCCACGCTGCATGGGCCACAGCTGAAGAACAGACAGAGGAGTACGAAGAGGAGAGGGTGGATGAGTTCACAGAGATTGTAGAGACTTTCCAGTCATCGGAGGACGGAGGGAAAACGTGGAAAACGTATAAGAAAACCATAACAATCACTCCTGGAGGGTAGCTCGGAGAGGGTTGAGCTGATCCAAGGTACTGCTGTCAAGTGTTTCGGAACACGCACACTCACTGCCTTGGTTGATTTTACCGTTTGCTTTGGATTGGTTTTTTCTTCTGACATTTTCTTCTTTTCTTTTTTCTTCACAAAATTGCACTTTTTAATTTTTTTCTGAAAGTTTTCAGTATCTTGTATTGTTTTCATTTTTTATGTGATTTTTTCAAATTTTGGGGTTTCTTTTGTTTCTTTTCTTCTTTCTGTCATTTTAAAGATTTTTTTTCATGAATATCTGAAAATATAATTATTGCAAAAATGGGTCTTATGGCTATTTCTGCATCATTATCTTGCACTGTTGTATTGAGTTCATCCTTCACTTAAATTTCAGGCTTTTTCTTTGGTTTCTTTCTTTTCATTTGCATGTTTGTTTTGTATCTTTAATCTATACTTTTTTTTTCCAAATGTTTTTTGAGAGGAAGGGGGTGGGGTGGGGGTGGTAAAACTTCATTTATTTGAAGCCTTCCATATATATATATTATCTTTTTTATAAAAACAAAAACCAGAAAAAATATCTTGAGAAGATATACAGTGTCAGGATCCTGTTTCTTTGAATACTTATTCCCTTTCTGTCATGGGTAGGCTGGATGTTTAAATCAGATAAAAATTGTATTCACAAAGTCATTCATATTCACACACACACACACATATATATATATATATATATATATATATATATATATATATATATATATATATATATATATAGACATAAAAGAGTATCAACAAACCATAATATGAATTCAGACTCTTTACTATCTCAAAAGCATGACGAATTCAAGTGGGTTACAAGCAAGCACAGCTGAACCAATCGACAAGTGAACATGAAAAAAGCTTGTGGTGCTGTTGTTCTGTTTGTGCCACTCCAACACATGATGACAGGCAGTGTTTTGCTAGTGAGTAGTTCCCCTACCTTCCTTCCCCCACACCTCCCCATCCACCCACCCTCACTTCTCCTCCAGCCCCCATTTCTCTCTTCTGTCTGTCTGTCTTCCTGTCTCTCTCTCTCTCTCTCCACTCTCCCTCTCTCTCTCACTCTCTCTCTCTCTCTCTCTCTCTCTCTCTCTCTCTCTCTCTCTCTCTTCTCTCCACACCACTCTCTGTTTTTCTTTCACACCTCTCTCTCTCTCTCGCTCTCTCCTCAACACACACTCTCTCTGTCTCTCTCTCTCTCTCTGTCTCTCTCAACAACACTCTCTCTGTCACACTCTCTCTTCTCTTTCTCTCTCTCTCTCTCTCTCTCTCTCTCCTCTCTCTCTCTCTCTCTCTCTCTCTCTTCTCTATCTCTCTCTCTGTCTCTCTCTCTGTAGCTCTCTCTCTCTCACGCTCCATAATCACAACCCCACTCTTGTATTCTCCTGCTAAAAGTGTACGCATGTTGCACACATATGTAACCCAGATATCACGTTTCCATATGTAACCCAGATATATCAGTTTCCTTTTCTGCTGATCTGTTCAGAACACTGTATTGTTGTGTGTGTTGTGTGTGTGTTGTGTGTGTGTTGTGTGTGAGTGTGTGTGTCTCTCTGTCTCTGCTGTCTCTCTCTGTGTCTCTGTCGCTCGTTCTCTCTCTGTCTCTGTCTGTCTGTCTCTGTCTGTCTCTCCTTCTCTCTCTCTCTCTCTCTCTCTCTCTCTCTCAGCACACAATATTAGGGCAGGCAGACATTGTTTTCAGCCAATGCTTTGCTTTGTCTTTGTATGTGTGTGTTACTCTGTGTGTGTGTGTGTGTGTGTGTGCGTGTGTGCATGCTCATGTGTGTGTGTGTGTGTGTGTGGCTTGTCATTGTCTCAGTGTCAGGAACATGTTGGGTTTATCAGCATGTAGATTGTCTCCATTCTCTCTAGTTATTATCACCAAGTTTTTTTTTCCATTCTCCTTGTATAATTGCCAGTTCTGTTGTTTTTTCCCCCATTCTCTTAGATATTATTGCCAGTTTTGATGAAAATCTGTTAGCTGTGAGTGACTTAGGGACCGGGATATATATAATACATGTGCTGATGATTTAGGACTTTGTGAGTATTCTCAGCTGATTTATAAAACAATGTCAGGCATTTGTGGTCTTGTAATCTAATCAGATTTAAGCAAATTGTCTATTGAGACCCTCAACCATACATCTCCATGCATCTCTATGTATGGAGGTATGTGGTTGTGTCTATCGATAGATGATTATATAAAAAGAAGAAGAAAAAAATAATGCCATGCTGTCATTTAAACTAAAAAACCAGGATACAGTCTTCAGCTAATTGTAGTTAAAACCATACCAGTCAGTTTTGAAGGTGTGAATAGTGACAACAAAGCTAGAGATTTTCTGATTTGTTTGGTTTTTTAAAGCTAACTTCAAAGTTTGGGATTGGATACATTATGCTGAAAAACAAAAGCAAGAGCAACAATAAGATAACACACACACACACATGCACACACACACACATGCTCACATGCACACACATGGATACATGCGTGCATACTCACGCACGCACACACGTTCACACACACACACACTCTCTTTCATGCACACACACACACACTCACATGCACACAAAACACACACACACACACACACTCATACAACACACACACACACACACACACACACACGATGACATGCAATCTTTTGATGGGAAACTAAAATCAATTTTATGTGCAGAAATCTGCCATGACTACACAGACTAAAATTATACAGGACAAGTATTGAAACAATTACAACAGAAAGTTACTGCCTGAAAAAAATATGAATGTTAAAAAAAAAAAATAGAAAAAGAAAAAAAGATTATGCTTACCATAGGAAAAAACCCACTTCATTTCTAAAGGGTTGCTCTTTTTTTTTTTTTTTATCATCAGACATCATCAATTTATTGAAAGTGTTTATTATGCAGAAGTTGGGGGTTTTTTCATTGAATTATTTTTTTCTTTCTGATTAATAGGCTCTGTGTTCACTTTGGTGTGGTTTAGTGTATGTCTTTCTCTTCATCTGCTTTTGCTCAAGTACTAACTTTGGTTTTTTGAGCTGGATCTTTTTTGTGTGTTGTTTTTTGCTGGGTCCTAAATACATTTTGGTTTTTTGCTGAGTCCCAACTATCATTTTTTTGGGGGGGAGGGCGGGTGTCCTGAATACTTTTTAAAGACTTTTTAATTTTTTATTTAACCAGGTCTGAAATCTGTTAACAGCCAATGTGTAGTGGCCTCTTTTTCATTTTATAACTTCATTGCTATTCACTTTTATGAACTCTCTTAACTGGTGCATTTAAACTTTGAAACCCTCAATGGGTAGTTAATCATTTCTGCATCACCGCATTTTTGTGACACCAAGCCCAACACGGGGCTCAGCCTTTGTTATGGTACCGGTTTGTTGTATCTAATGTCCTTGGTGAGGCCATATCGGAGCTGGCACTAGTTCTTCTCCCCCTTCTCCACGGAAAAAACTCAAGATAAGCACAACTGGCTATTTTTCTCTTAGGTTTTATCTTTTCGGTAGCAACTGCATAAATGCTGCTGATATCATGTCTTCAGTGTTATGACACTTTTCTGTCAAATACAAAAAAAAACCCACCAACAACAACAACAAAAACCAAGCAACCAAAAAACCCACTTGACTTTCCTTTCATTGCAAGTTGTCATATTAGATTTATTTTATCATGTCATGGGTTATTCTTTTTCTTTGTCGTTGTTGTTGTTGTTGTTGCATATTGCTCATTTCTTTTTCTCAGGAAACTGACTCACAACCCTGAAGTACATATTGTGGGGATAGGGTGACATGCTTCTAGTTCTGTTTATCTTAAAGTTTTCAGCAATGGGAAATGCCCGTTTGCATTTTTTTCTATGTGATGCTTTTTAAATTAATGTATAATAATAATTGAGTATTGCATATACTTTTTTTTTTTTAAACTTCAGATAAGGATATTAATCCTCTGCTTATAATGTGGCACTGATGAATACCAGGGGCATGATCTATCTTTGTTTGCTCAAATGTATGTCCTTCTTGGCTTTTTAATTTTGTATTCATTTATTGGGGGACGGGATAGCTCAGTGGTCGGAGCACTCGCTTTCCCCCAGCCAAGTTGAGCAGCGTTGAGCGTGATTACCAGTTGGATGGGTGACCGTTTGCGCGCCTTGGCTTCAGTACAGTTCCCCCAGTTCACCCAGCTGTAAATGGGTACCTGCCCTCTTTAGGGTCAGGGAAGGTAAAGCAGCGAGGGAGAGGAGATGGGCGCCGCCCTCAATATGCTGGCCCTAGAGAAGTGAGGTCTCTGACGCCTCGCTCCCCTACGACCTTATAGGTTATGGGACTCCTTTACCTTTTCCTTTATTCATTTATTTAATAATATCATTTTATATAATGTGAAGAAAGCTTTGAAATGTTTTGTGAATGTTTTCATCTCTCCCATTGGTCTGACCTGCCAGCTGAACTGTAAGGTAAGAGAGAGCGTGCATGTAGTTAAGAATATCAGTCATGAAAGTACAGAAAGTCAGTAACCAACAGAATGAATGTGCGCTGTGATATCCATCCATCCATCCATCCTGCGGGTCAGTTCTGACCACCGTGTGCTGTGTGTTGCAGACACACCGGCAACAAGCAGCACCGTCGCCGCTGAAGCAGCTTCCCGACTTTCTTCACAACCTCCGCCCAGCTCCCAGGGTGTGTAAGCCCTTCCTTCCTCCCTTCCTTCCTCCCTTCCTCCCGTCTCTCCTCCTCCTCCTCTCTAGTGTACACACATAGGGGGTTGATTGATTGATTAATTAACCCACAGGGGGCTAGTCACAACCGGGGACATAACATTGACCTTAGCTACCTGTAGTATGAAAGTGGACTAATGAATATAACAGTTGATGGACCTGAAATTTGACCTATCCCTTAGTCTTGTGGACTTTTTAGAAACCGCTGAAGATTTTGCAGCCGGCTGATAGATAAAAGTTGATGCAGAGCAGTGAATATGGCAAAGTGTGGTTGTAAACCTGTAAAAAGTGATGGGAAAAATACAGGGGAAAAAAACATGGATGCAGCAGATTTGGGGCTAAAAATGGAGAAGCTGTGTCGTCATGTAAAGCTGAAGTGAGTGACAAGAATGACAACAGTCTTTAAAAGTTGAAGTGGTTTACTGAGACAGTCAGTTAAAAGTTGAAGTGATTTACTGAGACAGTCAGTTAAGAGTTGAAGTGATTTACTGAGACAGTCAGTTAAGAGTTGAAGTGATTTACTGAGACAGTCAGTTAAAAGTTGAGTGGTTTACTGTGACTGTTAAAAATTAAAGTGGTTTACTGACACAATCTGTTAAAAGTTAAAGTGGTGTGGATTACTGACACAGTCTGTTAAAAGTTGAAGGTGTTTTTTGTTTTTGTTTTGTTTTGAGGAAGTGGTTTACAGACACAGTCTGTTAAAAGTTGAAGTGATTGATTGACACTGTTCAACCTTGTATATACTCTAATTTATGTTGCAGTGTAACGTTTATAAAACTTATTCTGTATTAAAACAACATTGGTAATCTTTAATGAATCAGGTTGAGGATAGATCATCAATTAAATGGTGAAGGTCAAGGTCATGTCCCCAGTTTTAATTAGCGTCGTGTGTTTTTCCTGGTAAAGTGCAATCTGTTTATATTCAAAATGTTTTTTAGTATGGTACTTAATTGATGAACACTTTTTAGAATGCTATTCAACGAATGTAAAAGTGATGGATTTTTTATCAGTATGTTTTAACAATTCATGTTTTCAAAGGCTATACAGTGTAGTTTCTTTTGTGTTAAATGGAGAATTCAGTGTTGCAGGTGTTTGTCAAATATGTTATGTTTTTATGCATGAAAAAGTTTACCAAAGGAAGCATGCAGTATCTGTTTTTCTTTGTAAAAAAATGTAGAACAAATCTGGAGACAAGATTGCAAGAATGAAATGAATTTGATGACATTGTTTAATGGTGGACAAATATTAACATTTAGAATACAGGGTCAAAATTCAATTATTTTATATATTTGCTTTACTTACATGTATATTCTGGTTTTAAGACTGGAATGAAGAATCAGAATTTAATGGTAAATTATTTACATTTTTGTATGGATTATGTATATTTTATTTAGTAAGTCATAAACATGACGTATTTATATGCTCTGAACTGATGTATACTTATTTGATGTATGATGTGATGATGATGATGATGCAGTGTATTTGTGTTTCATCATTTCCTCTGCACAACATGACATTCATTGTTTTAAACAAAGCTTGCCAGTTGTATGGGAGGGTTATCGTTAATGTTAAAGCTTTGAAGAGGTTGAGGGAAGAAGCTCTCTGGGTTATGTGTGTGTACGTGTGTTGTCCAGTCTATGGCAGTGTAGTCCGTGGGGCTTACAATGTATCGATCGCTGTGGTGGTGCCGGTGTTTCGCTCTCTCTCTCTCTCTGTGGCTTTTTAAAATTTATTTCTGTGGCTTGGACAGTGTCTTGTCCCCCTGCTTTCTTTCTTGGCTTCTTCTTCAAGTGCTTTGTGTGTCACATTTTTGTTTCTTTTCAATTTGTCCCCTTTGTGTTAAGAGCGTCCCTTCTTTAGAAAAAAATGGTCTCCTTGTCAGTAGAAGTGATTCTTTTATTATTTTTTGTTTTTATTGAAATGTCTCCTTTGTGTCAAGTAATGCCTTATTCAATGAAGGTGCCTTTCTTGCCATGAAAAAATGTTTCCAAGTCTGTAAAAAAACAAAATTCTCTGTTTGTAAAAAATGTCCCCTGTTTGTTAAAAAAAATGCTCTAGTCCCCATTATTCATTAAAAGTTCCTTTTCTTTTTTACCATGAAACGTTGTTTGTTCATAGTAAAGGTTGCTTTTCTGTTTAAAGTGTCCTACATTAGTTTAACAAGCTTCTTTTCATTAAAAATATTTTATTGTGGAAAGTGTCTCCCCTTCTTTTTTGTTAAGCATTTCCCTTTTTGTTAAAAAAAGAAAAGAAAAGAAAAGCATCCTTTTGACCAAAGTGCCTCTTTTTCATTCAAAAGTCTGATTTCATGAAAACGTCCACTTTCAACATTGGAATAATTTCCTTTTGATTTTGTCTTCTGTACTTTGACTCTATCAGAATTTGAATCTCAGGCCCTCCCAAAACTGGTATTGTAAGTCTGGTGTGGGTGATATGATTGTAGTAAAAATAATGGAGGAAAGGAATCTCAGAATGATGCTGGGGCCTTTCAGAATGATCAGTATGTCAAGCCACACAGTCAAGTACAATGCTGTAAGGTCTTACTACAGCTAGGCTGGCCCTCATTTTTTAAAAAGAGTGTGTGAAGTGAGAGGCTAATAGAGCCGTAATACTTTTGAGAAATGTTCCACTTCCCACATTTTCTGTTTTATTCTTGTCAAGGAGCTGATATTGTTTTGTAAGAAAGATCATGAAGAATGTTTTGGTCATTAATTAAGTAAAAAAGATAAATTCTAGATTAAAAAGAATGCATCAATGCTAGTCAAGTTTTCTGAACAGTCATTTTCTAATAATGAAAAGACAGGTATGTTGTTTTCAATCTTGATATGCACCTTTTGAGAAAGGTTTATAATTTTTTTTTTTTTAAGCAAACTGGCAGTTAGTTGGAAGAAAACAGAAGAAAAGGGTAAGGAAAAAATTACACAGGAGGCCTATTTCTGATAGCACTGTGTGCAGCCAGAAGATGGTATATACAGTTGTCATTATAGCATCATAAGCACAGTTCACAGCCAGAAGATGGTATATACAGTTGTCATTATAGCATCATAAGCACAGTTCACAGCCAGAAGATGGTATATACAGTTGTCATTATAGCATCATAAGCACAGTGTGCAGCCAGAAGATGGTATATACAGTTGTCATTATAGCATCATAAGCACGATGCACAGCCAGAAGATGGTATGTACAGTTGTCATAATAGCATCATAAGCACGATGCACAGCCAGAAGATGGTATATACAGTTGTCATTATAGCATCGTAAGCACGATGCACAGCCAGAAGATGGTATATACAGTTGTCATTATAGCATCATAAGCACGATTCACAGCCAGATGATGGTATATACAGTTGTCATTATAGCATCATAAGCACAGTTTACAGCCAGATGATGGTATATACAGTTGTCATTATAGCATCATAAGCACAATTCACAGCCAGATGATGGTATATACAGTTGTCATTATAGCATCATAAGCACAGTTCACAGCCAGATGATGGTATATACAGTTGTCATTATAGCATCATAAGCACAATTCACAGCCAGATGATGGTATATACAGTTGTCATTATAGCATCATAAGCAGTTTGCAGCCAGAAGATGGTATATACAGTTGTCATTATAGCATCATAAGCACAGTTTACAGCCAGAAGATGGTATATACAGTTGTCATTATAGCATCATAAGCAGTTTGCAGCCAGATGATGGTATATACAGTTGTCATTATAGCATCGTAAGCTCTCTCCTCTCCTCTCTGCCCACCCTCTGCTTTAGATGATTTTCCCCCATAAGTTTTGCGACTATGATAGCCAAGCTTTGTTTTAAACAATAATATTGTTGATGATATGATGTGTGACAGTTGAGAATCAATGATCAGATCCATTGCATAACGTAGAACTGATGCTGTATTATATATATATATACATAGCATTTTTTTGTGTTTGTTGTTGTTGTTCATTCCTTTTTGGTGCATTTCCATTGTCACTTTTTTTTTGGTATAGTTGTCAAAAGTCTTGGAGTAACTATTGAAGAAATCCATTGGTTAACAGAAAAATGTTTATTGTATTCTCTCTCTCTCTCTCTCTCTCTCTCTCTCTCTCTCTCTCTCTCTCTCTCTCTCTCTCTCTCTCTCTCTCTCTCTCTCTCTCCCCCTCTCTCTCTCTCTCTCTCTCTCCCCTCTCTTCTCCTCTCTTGTCTCTCTCTGTTCTCTTCCCCCCCTCTCTCTCTCCCTCCCCTTCCTACCACCATTATTGGTTCCTTGCTCCCTGTGTGTGTGTGTTCATGCCTTTGCACAAAAAAGAAAAAAGACTATTTTGTTTGGAAAATATGTTTTCAGCTCGAGTAATTCCTCATCCTATTGTGTTGATTTGTGATATCACTGTTGGTTGTTTTACACACTTCTAGTCACTGTCAACCTGAACTGTTTTGCTCCACTTTTTCCACAGTATCGATATTTTCCCTGCAGTGTGTTCTGTGTTGTTTTGTCGGCCAGAATTGTTCAGGCCTTTACCTTGGTGCCTTTGCTGTCTTGATGTACAGTATAGTGGTAGATCTTTGCATTGACTGTTGCCATTCTGTACAGCATTCAGTAGTGTGTGTGTGTGTGTGCGCTTTCAAATTGTACTTTGTCAGACAAGTAAAGTAAAGCTTGATAATGTGAAGTTACACCTGTCATTATGGTAGTACGACATTAGTGAAATACAGTGCTGACTTACTGAGAATCCGTGACATTTTTGTTTCTGTTTTTTTTTTATATATGCAGTGATGTAGGTGCAATTCAACATGTTTGCTTGACAAAGAAGATGACATTTTTTTGCCAGTGTTACTGCTTTGTTTTATATATATAGACTCAGAATCTTTGTTAGCTGCTAACAAACACTTCTATGGAAAATGCAGCCTCAGTTTTTTGTTTGTGTGTAACGCTCAGCGATTTTGGACATATTTTCAGAGCTGGATGCTTTCTTGATAGTATTTACCATGCAATTTATTTCTACATCAGTATTAAGAGATTTTTTTTAGCCAAACAGCATTTATTTATTTGTTCTTCATATTGATTGATTTAAAGTTAGACCACATTTTTTATGTAACATAAGTTTAGCTGATCTGTGTGCAACTTATGTGGAAGTCTTGCAGATTGATATTATCAATTATTTTTTGATGTGCATGCATATATGTATTGTTCAAGAAGCATGCTTTGTTTTTACATCTTCAGTTCATTTTTTCTTGTGCCAGCAATAAAGTTTTCCAGCGACATACAGATGTGTCAGTGTCTTTATTTCTTTCCTTGTTGTCACAGTATTTAGCTTCTGGCTTTTTCTGTCTTTTCATGTATGGTAGTGAATTTAATTTAACTAAAGAAACCAGTAATGAAAATAATATCAAATAAGTTAGAATAATTATGAACACAGAACAATTATGAACACTTGAATGTTCAATTGAGGCCTCTGCTTTGTGCACATACTCATTCTCTCCTTTCTGTTTCAATAGCAACTGCAAAGGCTGGTTTCACTGTGGGAAAATCTCATTGTATAAACTGAACACAGCCCTAGGTTATGGATGTGAATGATTATAGCTCTGCCCTACACTGTTGGCAGACTGTGTACTGCTAGTGGAGACACCATGTATCATCCTCTCTGATGTAACTCTCTCTGCTTCTGTGGTAGTTGACAACTCTGTGCCTAGTCTTTCTGTAGTTCAAAACCTTCTGCTCTGAAACCTTTTCTTCCATCACACACACACACACAAAAGATTCTAACAAAATTGCTTTGTAGCTTACTTAAATCTGTGGTATTCTAAATAACCAATCTACTCTTGCTCACTTTAGAAAAAAAAAGCAATAGCTGTGGTGTATTTTGTTAAAGAGATGAAAACTGATCTGTCAGTAGATTAACTTCTCATCTAACAGTTCTTATTTTAATAGTTGTGGTTTTTACACCTTTGCTTTTCTTTCATATTGTAGTCCTTTCCTTTTCACTGTAATTTCAGCTAACTTTGTTGGAGGAAAGATACTGGTTTCTGTATCTGACTAGTCATTAGAAAACTCTTGCTGCTTGAGGAGAGTCAGTGTTGGCTGCTAACAGATAGGAAGTATGGAATTTCTCCCTTGAAAAAATGTCAGGCTGTGTGATGGCTTCACTCATACCCAAAGTCCTAGGCTGGTACTCTGCCTCAGGTGATGAACTGTTTTGCAACTGTTCATATACAGTCTGAACCCAAGTGAGTAGGAACATAACCCAAATTTTCCTGTGAAAAAAATGGGCCAAGAAAGCCTGATGAGAACATTCAATAAGGACAGTGCACAGGTCTTGGTCACAGCACCGATCATACCCCTGAGGAAAAAAGTCAGAAAAACATCAAGAGATCAAGTACAGAGTTTATCATTCAACGGGGGAACAGGATAATTATGATCCACTCGGTATCTGTGTGCCAACTCACATCTAAAGCGCTTCGATTTGTTTGTTTTCTACAAGATTCAGCGCTATATAAATTCCATATATTATTATTATTATTATTATCTTGTGAGGCATGGCACAATCCCAGGTTTTTTCTGGATGTGAGTCAAAGCCAACATGCAGCTGCAGTGTGTCCCTCGATGGCAGTGTGGGCTGCTGACATGTAATTAGCAGCCAGCAGTGCTCCTCATAGACAGCAAGATGTTACCTGTTTAAAGGTCTTAGCGATGACTACATTCTTTGGTAAACTGTGTTGATTCTTCTGCCTGCTTTATTCTTCTGTCTTGATGTTCTGCATGCTGGATAAGCTTTGAGAGCTTCCTAGAAACAAGCAAGATGTAACTGGCAGCTTGTGGACAGGTCAGACTGTGTTCATGCAGGCAGTAGCTGTGATGTGCTGTTGTAGATGATGGCCAGGTCTGTTCATAGCACCCACATGCTCCCCTTTGCAGCCAAAGCACAGGCAGGCAGCAACGATGGAGGTGGTCAGAGTCTGCCGGTCAGCTCGGGCCTGGCCCTGGGCAGCCCTGGACAGGCCGACGATGGCGGCCTGCTGTCTGACCAGTTCCAGAGCCCCATGTCCGAGGGGTCCTACAAAGAGGGGCCGGCATCTGTTCCCGAACCGTCACTGCCCGAAGATTTCTTGGAAGAAGAGGAGCAGTACCAGGAGTTTGGACTGATGGCAGATACGGGAGACCAAAGCTTCATTGACAGGAAAGAAGAAACGATGGCTGTGGTTCCTCAGAAGTTATCTCCCGAAGAAATCCCGGATGAAGAACCCGATTTCAAGGTCTCCATGAATGATTATTCCCAGCAGGAACACGCAAACGGATCTTCATTCCAGATGACGGCCAACAAGGTAGAAAAGCTTGATTCAACCACACCGTTGTTGTAATAATTAAACCACATGGATGGAAGATTTTGTTTTATTCCCCCCCCCCCCCCCCCCCCCACACCACTGGATTTGCATTGAAAAACTTTGTGAAATAGTTGCAGGGTAGGCAGAAAGGCCAGGTGGGTTCACTGACACCCCGGGTGTTGTCCTGAAGAGTGTGGGTAGAAGAAGGGTACGTCAGTCAGTGTCTGTCTCACTGACCCGCCTCCTGCTGCATTGTGCTTAACACGGTTCCCTGTATTGCCATGCCGTGCCATGCCATGCCATGAATTCAGTTTCTGTGTTAATGACTATGCTTGATTTTTGGTTCTCTCTCTATTTTATATATGTGGTACAGCAGAGCATGTCTTTTTACAGCCAGTTGGAGAGTAAATGACGGTAGGAAGATCTGCCTTAGTAAGAAACTAGATCCATTTTTGAAAAACAGTTGTCCAGATTTTATTACCTTGCTGTAGTTACTTGGCACACGCACACATGCGCACACACACACACTTGTATTACACACACACACACACACACTTACATTGCACACTCGAACTCATGCGCATACTCACACACACTTATATTGCACATGCACATACACACACTTGCATTACACACACAGTGACACTCACACTCACACACACACTTACATTGCACACTCGAACTCATGCGCATACTCACACACACACTTATATTGCACATACACACACACTGATAATAGTTGGTGTAGAATAGTCTATGATTCAGATCTTGTCTATTGCGTTTTCTCCCATTTCATTAAAGTTTGAGTGAGGGTCTTGCTTGTAACCCACAGATCAGACAAACTGAGGGTCTGCATTCAACATAGATTTACTAATTATGAATAAAGAAAGAAAGAAAGAACAGAGTTGTTGGGAGAAAGGGGGGGGGGGGGGGGGGGGGAGCTGTTGGCTAACAACCCCACTTCCCCCCAAAAAAAACCATTTCTCATAGCAAATGAATAATAAAGATGGAAGCAGGAACTATGGAGATATGTACCATGTTGTGCATTTACATTTAGACATCCATAATTGCACTACTGGAAATTCAAAGCTGAAATAAGTCAGCACTTCATGGGATACAGGGATTTGCAGGAATTATTTGAAGTTTTCATTGCAACATGGAGTGTAGTTTCCAGTCTTGTCCCCCTTCTTAAGCCCAGCTTTAAGTTTCTTCAAAACCTTGTCATCCAGGCAGAATCATCCTGAGATAAGTCTCGTGATATTTGTCCTTCATTCGAGCCACTCAAAACGTCACATTGGGACTTTACAGTTGGTTAGAGGGACCGCAAGACTGCAGAATATAGTTCTGTATGGGTTGACATTTAGTATTTAAAATTTTTTTAACATTATTGAAAAAAAATCATTTTCACATTGATTTAGTGTATGTTTGAAAAGATATTCTTTAATAACCAATACCTTTAATGATTAAAAAAAAAATTACAATGTAAATTCAATTGGTTGTAGAGAATATGTTCTGCTGTCCTAAACATTCTGTAATAATCGTGCCTTTAAGAATAGCTAGCATCTCTCCTTTTTAAATTGTTTTTGCATGCCATGTCCATTTTGTTTGCAATTTTATCAAAGAACAATTTTTATTTAGCCACTTTTTAAAAATGCAGGATTTGATGTGAACTTCTCCAGTTTTGCATGCCATGACAGTTTCGGATTTTTGTGCATATTGTTGAACTTTGCTTGATGTTGTTCTTTACTCTAAAACTGATCTGTGTCATTGTTTGAAGCTGTATTGTTTCATATTTCGTTTTTGGTCTTTATTACATATTTTGTTTCTTGGATATATATTATTGTTGCTGGATTTAGCTTATGGACTCTACTCGTGCATTTGATGTAGAAGAGAAAACCTGAACTGCAAGAGCACACAAAATGTGCAGTGTATTGTTTGTGAATATATCCGTACAGGCTGTTGCAAGAATTAATATTGAAAAATATGAAATAAGCTATCTGATCAGTCGGAAGGGTTTCCCCCTAGCAGTTTATAACTGCACTTTTAGGATACTGTCAGCGCATACAATGATATGTAATTATTATTTTTATATTGCTTTATGTGACATACAAGAACAACAAGGGAGATAATACCTTTTTTTTTCTTTCACACACACTCACCTGTGGATGAGATCACACGCACACACCACATGCATGCACACACACACACACACACACACACAGTGCAACTTTCCCTGAAAGGGAGAAAGTATATAACCACCACCTTTCACCACTTCCACCTGGAAATCCCACATCATTAGAATGCTCTAATGCAAACAAAATGATTTTGTAATGTACAGAGCTCTCCCCCCCAAAAAAAAAAAACAACAACAAAAAAACCCACACAAAAACAACAACAAAAGTCACTTATTTGTCAAGTATTGCTTCTGTTAAGAGGATAACTGTTAGAAAAAAAAGGTTGGGGTTTTTGTTCTTTAGGTGAATGAAGAAATGTGGGGGGAAAAGTCATTTCAACACACACACACACAACACACACACACACACACACACACACCTCTCTTTTGCCATGTGTTGTTTCTGTGTGTGATCTCTTTACTTGCCAAACTTTGAACTTCTCTCAATTTTTTGTTTCTTTGTTGAACTTCTCCAATATGTTGCTTTTTGTTTGTTATGTTTTATTTCATTTTCTTCTGAATTTTGGTGCATTGTCCATTTTGACATTTTGGCTTGTGTTGTATCTTGGCATTGTTTCTTCAGGCAGAAATTGGCTTTTGTTTTTTAAAATTTCGCTTATTTTTGGTTATGCACATAAATAAATTTGTTATTTCTGTGTAAACACGTTTTTTCTTTGGTTTGTTTGTTTCTTGTTTTTTGAGTTTGTTATCTGTGTAATGATTTACACCAAACATCAGAACACACAGCACACAAACATTTCCATTTTATGTCAAATATGACCTGATTGCCACTACATATTATGTGATAAGAATACAACAAAAGAAAACAATATAAACCATATCTACATCCCACACATCATCTGAGAGGAACTCGTGCAGAGTTTAGACCCATGATGTATTTATCCAGCACTGAACATGGAGAATAGTTCTCTCTTCGTCCATGTTATTTGGAAGCTCCATTCCTTAGTGCACAGTATTTCAAAGCTAGTTGAATTGAAAGTCCTCCTCATACTCTTATTGTGGTGATTTAGGATACAACTGGTTTCTCTTCTTTTCTAAACATCAAAATATTATCAGAACGTTCAACAGATTGCGAGTGTCACCTGATTTTCATCCATGTAGTCTATCCATGATGTAGACTATAATTTTGTAAATAAGTCTGAAAGCTTGTAATATTGTCAAGATATGAGAATTTAGACAGCACAGATGTGTTGATATAAAATTGCTAAAACTGTTTATTTCTCTACCTTCTTTGCCCTAACCAGATAGGAAAGTTCAAAGCGCTGAGTAAAAAAACAAAACAAATCAAAAAAAGGTTATTTCTTTATAATTATTTAAAAAGCAGAGTGCCAGTCCTTGCAACGAGGGTGATGCAGTACTAGTAATACTGGATGCTCAGGAACAACATGTCTGTTTCCACACAGAAATCTGTCATGGCGTAGACATACACAAAAGCTATTGCATGATAATAAATAACAGACCGTAGTTTTTCTTAATGAAGTTATTTCTATAAGTAACATTTACTTCTGAATTAAAATAGAAAAGATGTATTTCCCAGCTGATTAACTGAAACCAAAAATAGCAAAGTAAAAGTATATTTGTATAAATCCATGTAGGATGGCTATAAGCTGTTCTTTCTAATGCCTCTGGGATCCACTGACAATGCCTCTGGGATCCACTTATATACCAGGGCTTCCTAAAAATGTGACAGCTCAGAATAGTATCATACATGTAGATGTATGTAATGTAATCGTGTCATTATGTCTGTTACTAATGCTTGGTCTGCTGTGGCCAGACTTGTGGGTTGATGTACCAGCTAAGGGGAAATGTTAACCCATCTAAACAGTTTCCTGACATGGAGCACAGTTGTCCTGTCAAACCTGCTTCAGATCCCGTGAGGTGTGGTGTGCTCTGGTTCCTTCTTGTCAGCATGATGAAATGGGGAGAAAATTCTAAAGGCTGGGTGCAAGTTGTTGCTGTAACCTATTAATCAGAGTGTACCACTGCTTACCCTGACTGTACCTCCCCTGTGTGTCCCTGTGTGCTGCTGAGGCGGTAACGGAGCTAACGCTGGGTGCATGCCAATAACCTTTTCTCCTTCACTGCATGGGGGTGTGCGGCTAAAGGCAGCATGTCCGGGATCTGTTGCCCAGCCCCGGTCCTCACTGTCCTTTACGTATTCATTTCAGTTTCAAACTCTTCAGTGTCGCCAGGAGGACGAGGTGGTAAACAGACTGTCAGGGGGCAGAGCAAAGTGACTTTGAAGCCAGACTTTCGTGATCCTAGCCCCGGCAACATGGATGAAGATATTGTTGTAGAAGGCCCTGAGCGAGAGGAGGTGGACGTCAAAGAGGAGTCCGAAGTCCTCCCTGACGGCACGCTTCATTCCACGCAGCGCGTGTCCCATCACAAGATCAAGCACGTCACGCGCACCCACACCGACCCTGGTGGCAAAGAGGATGTCGTTGAAGAAGATGTGGAGGTTCCAGGCACCAGCAAGGAAGACGTCTACGAGTTGTTTGAACACCCACCTAAACTGGTGCAGGAGTCTGAGGACATCGAGCAGGTCCTTGACGACGGGAGGAAAGTGAAGAAGCACGTGGTGATGAACCGCATGGTGCACCTGGTTAAGATGCATCACGAGTCCTTCGACGAGGAGCACCACAAGACTGAGGAGGACTATGAGATTGAGGAGGTGATCCCAGGCACAGAGTCCGCCTTTGTCACGGGCTTGGATTCAGACTCTGATGAGGACGAGCCAAGCCTGCCCAAAGGGCAGACACCCTCAGGGGCTGGAGCCAGTGGGACTGACCCTGCCCAAACGTCTATGACGACAAAGATACCTCCTACCCCAAACTGGTCTCCTACCAGTACGGCAGTGACGTGGATGGTGGCGGGTACCTACGCAGTAAGCCCGGGGAATCCACGCTGGATGTGGTGGATGACATGCTGGCCACAGGGAGGCTGACCCTGGATGACTTTGAAGGTAACTCTCTCTGCCCTCCCCCCCCCATCTTTCAGAAGCGGTGTGGCCTGGTTATAGCAGAAGCTTTAGAGGGAGTCCCTGGTGTAGTTGCTAGGCCTGAAGGTGAGGATCCCTACTGCAGGCTTTCGCCCCCCTGGGTGTTTCCTTTAAACCAATGCTGGCATACACCTGTGGGCATTTGTGTAGAGAGGGTCCTCTTCTCATGGGCAGGTATGTATGGGGTGGTCAAAGTACCCTGTGTGTTTGTGGGTCGCTGGTAGCTTTGGCCCAGTGCGGCAGCTTTGGAGACAGTATGCATACATTCATGGTAGCAATGTTCAGAGAGCAGTCATAAAACAAAAGCCAGAAACAACTTAGAACAAATTGTTTACCTTTGATTCAGCATCTTCTCTCAGGACTTTAATCTTAAATTCCTCTTCCACATCTCTACCAACCCACTGCATAGATGTCAGCTAGAAAGCTAAGAAGTACTTAAGTAGATGATGGACAAGTGATCGGTTAGTTACAGCTTTTGGAGAACTAAGGGATAAACAATGACAAAATACCTGTGACAAACTTCCCTAGTTAAGACCTGAACACAATGTGAATGCTGCACACCACAAGCATTTTACAAATCTTTAAAGAATTGTTATTTGAATCGGAGACTGTCAAAGGCTTCTTTGATAAAATTTGACATTACTTTCAATAGAATGTAATGTAAGGATCCAAATCTGTTGTGTGTTAAACAGCACATGTATGCATGCTTCTTGCTACCGTGAAGAGTCGTCACAGACAAATTTACCTGCCATTGAGCTTACACACACACACACACACACACACACACACACGTTAAACACTGTTAAATTACCATCTTCATAGCTCATAATTATATATTTACTATTTACTGCATACACTACGTTAATGTGAAAATATTTCAAGCACACTACACACCTACACATGCATATGAGAAAGGCTATGTCATACAGGTGCGCATGTCACAAAGACTTCAAAATTTATGAAAACGGACCAGGCATGGTAGGGTAGAGTGCACACTGCCAACAGAAAACACGCATTCATTATGACATTTTTATGGAAGTTGAGATTTAGAAAGAAAAAGGAAAGAGAGAAAAAAAACCTAAGCCTTGTAAATATTTCGTTTGTGAGAAATTGCAAATTATCAATCATACTAAAGCCATACCAAACCATCTCTCTCTCTCTCTCTCTCTCTCTCTCTCTCTCTCTCTCTCTCTCTCTCTCTCTCTGTGAGAAATTGCAAATTATCAATCATACTGAAGCCATACCAAATCATCTCTCTCTCTCTCTCTCTCTCTCTCTCTCTCTCTTTCTCTGCTTCGTCACAGTTATTCTTTTTCTGTTAATGTATCTGCACACGAGTCTTTAAACTGTATGGAGAATCTGAACCTGTTCACATTTTGAAAGGGAGACTTCCACCCAAATGGATTACTGGTAAACGTTCAGCTCATTGATATTAAGATAGAAAAGGCAACCCCCCAAAAAATAAAGTATACAGTCAAGGAAAGAAAAACATCTCAAGCTGTCTAATGATTACAACTTCTTACTCCTCACACATGACTTTTGTGCGTGTGTGTGACTTGTTGACCCCTCACCCCCATTCCTACATCAACCAACCAACACACGCTTGTGCTCATGGGTATACATGCATAATATGCACGTGTACACATGAAAGATGTAACAAAAGACAACTGCCTCAAGATCTACATCAAATACCCAAAAAATCAACAATTTGTAACACATATCAGCATTTTAGACACCCCCACCACCACCCTTAAAAAACAACAAACAAACAACAAAAAACAATAACAAAAAAACAACAACAACACACACACAAAGCAACAACAGAAAGCAAAACCAACAACCAACCAAACAAAACATAACAAACAAACAAAAATCCCTCTTCAGATTTTCAGAAACTGACACGGATGGCTTGTAGTTCCAACTAGTCAGAATTTGGACAGGGTGTTGATCAAAAACATCTGCAAGACATCCTGTAACCGCACATATCCTTTTCAAATGCAAGGGGATGGTGCTTGTTTGAGTTTACTTTGGTTCATAGCTGAACTATTTGGGATGAAGTGGTTTTGTTACCTTTTTCTTTTGTTTTTCTTTTGTTTGGTTTGGGGGTTGGGTTTTGTTTTGTTTTGTTTAACTTCTTAAAACTTTTCTTTGGGGAATCCCATTTTGGGTTTGTTTGGTTTTGTTGTTGTATTGGTTGTTTTGTTATTTGGTCTTTCTAGCTTTTATGGGATTTCATATGGTAAATTGCAGTAGAATAAATTAGTAATGTCTATGAAAAATTACTTAAGACAATTACCGAACAAGTGAAACTAGTTGAACAACACAGATAGTCATAGGTTTCTGTTTTATTCAATCATCTGTGTGTGTGTGCGAGCGCATGTGTGTGTGTGCGAGAGAGATATGAGAGAGCAGGGGGGTTTTGTGCTGAACACAGGGAAGATAATGAAGAGACTATCATAAATGTCAGCAAATTTTTGTGTGCTCTTCACAAGTCTGTTATTTTCCCTCTTGTGTCTGTGTGGTGCTCTTTGGTTGATTCAGATTTTGCATTTCTCTGGGCTTCTTTCTGTTGTTGCACCTTCACTGCAGTGAAGTGTGGACCGCAAATGAACCACAGTCCTAAATGTTCTTGGTGTTATTCAGTGTTTTTTGTTTCTTCTTCTTCTCCACCTTTTTCTTTCCCACTTCTTCATCCTCTGTAGAGGTGTCAGCCCTGCTTTGAGACATGACCAGAATGGTGACTGTGGCCTGCGTATGCCTGAATGTTTCATTGGCATACAAACCTATGGAACCCTCTCGTATTGAGTTCCTCATTGACCTCATGCAGATTTGCTGATGTCATAATTGCAAAATTTAGTGAGGTGGCTTGCTAATGTCACCTCTCTGTCTCTGTCTATGTCTGTCTGTCTCTCCCTCTCTCTTTCTCTTTCTTTCTTTTGTTTTGCTTCTTTTCTTTTAGGTTTATTGCCACGTGAAATGTGAAAAGCTTCTGTCATGTGAATCAAGCTTTATCTTTGTTTTATGCATTTCAATTGTCGTCATCTGTTCTTCTCCATGTACAATGTTTTCCTTGTCTGCCTATATTCCAGTCTTTAAGACACTTACGCCTCTTTTGGTCTCGTTTTCAGTTGCATAAAAGTTTTCCCGCCCTTTCCGTTTGAAATCCACCGCCTTCCTCCTTCCCATCTCTTTGTCATTTCGTGTCATTTCATCCTGCACGTTGCCCCAGTCCCCCTGTAGCGATGGTTTGCATGGTGTGTTGACTTTTGTTTGGCCCCGGCAGCTGGGCGCGGCAGGGAAGGTGCAGACACTGCTGACAAGAGCGGCAGGCAGCCGGTGGTGATCGTAATCAGCGAGGACCCCACCCCCCCTGCAGGGGAGGACCAGGACGTGCTCTCATATTTCGGCATTAACTATGAGCAGGCGTCCTCCTCCCCCTGGGAAGGTTAGACTTGAAGGGAACAGCGTGGTGATGGTTAGGGTCAGTGCTGGGGGGGGCAAACGGTTTGGCTTTGTGGGGTGGGTTTTTTTCTTCTTTTGTTGACCTTGTGGAAGTTTAATGCATGTCTTCTGGAAGTTAAATAATGGGAAAGCTTGTACTGAATATGTTTAGCCTATCTGCTGACAGGTATATAGATGAATGAATGAAGGAAGAAGAAGTGAGCAAATCTGGACATCAGGGCTTCCCTGTTTGTGAGCTGTTGAGTTAACGTCCTAAGCCCAGTGGGGGGGTTTTCCCCCTCCATCAAACATTCCTATAGAATCAATTATCTATTTTTTTTTAAATGCTACATTTGTGAAGCATCTCCAGTAATTTAGATGGAAATTTATTTCAGTTTTAGCATTTGAGGGAAAGAACTTGTGACACTTGTTCAAGTGTGTGAGAAACATAGCTTCAAACAGGGAATCCCTCAACACCAGGGTTGCCGGAAATTATAAGAGTGCATACATGTATATCTCCACGTCCACATGCAACACTGTGCAGATGCATTGTTTGGGGTGGAGGGTGGATTGGTTGGGTCACGGTTCTGAAGCTGATTGCGATATGATGGATGTATGAATATGTGGCTAAACACGGTTTTATAACCCCCACACCCAAGGGTGTGGTCAGGTAGACCAACTCATTCTTCTTTTTGTTTTCTGCACTGTACATTTGAAAATTGACGATGGCAGTTCATGGAAAGATTTGCCTTTTAGATTGTGTATTTACGTGGTTCTTGTTGTCCCCACATGAAATCAAGTCCGGCTCTCTCTTTTGTCTTTCCCTCTCCATGTCTCTCTTTGTTGAAGAGAGAGAAAACTGTTCTAAGACAAAACATGTTGAATCACGAGTGTTTATTTCGAGTGATAAAGATCAGATAGAAGAAAACTGCGTTACGCCTGATGTACATTTGTCAAAACACGAAATACTTATACACGCACAACACCTCACTGAATTAATGTTTATTGCAGACAAATGGTAATGCATGTTGTCATTTTCCCTCTAGCTCAAATGTCTTACTGCACCTATTAGACATCCTTCCCCCTTCTTAAAACACACACACACACACACACATACACTTGTAAAAACCCGTTCCGCTTTTCGGAAGATTAGGCCATTGTGTGCCGAGGGGAACGGATGAAAATTTTTACAAAAACTGCATACACACGGGAACTGGATGAAAAAAAGCACATGAGTGCTTATTCCATCATCCTCGAAATAAAAGAGAAAAAAAGAATACAAACCAAACACGCACGCGCGCATACACATACTCAACGCACGCACGCACGCACACACACACTCACACACACACGCGCGCGCGACACACACACACACACACACACACATTTTCACTTAAGGTTAAATCATAAACCTCGTTATCTTTCTTGCAGTTGAGCATGACTTTCCAGAGGAGGATGAAGGTACACACTCATTGGTGTCAATGCTTTACCTGTACTTGTCTTTCTTTGTGGATGTTGACGTCTTTGTTTGCTGTATGACTGGCCATTGTCTCACTCACAGGACAATGCCTGTCTTTGTCTTGTTAACCCCCTTATTTATTTATTTTTAAATGTTATTCTTTTATTTCGAGGCTATTGGAATAAGCACTCATGTGCTTTTTTTTTCATCCAGACCCGTGTGTATGCAGTTTTGTAAATTGTGTCATCTGTTCCCACCGGCTTACAATGGCCTTAAACGTTATGTAGGACTGAGGTAGGAATTCGCCTGGTCTCTGTGTAATGTCAGATCACCTTTTGTGTGTGTTGTGTGAATTCATTTTCATCTGTTTTGTTTTTCTTCGTTGTTGTCATCCATTGCACCAGCATTTTTCAGTATGCCTGGGCGATTGTGTGCGTGCGTCCGTGTGCGTGCGCGCGTGTGTGTGTGTGTGCCTGGAATATAGTTGAATGTCACCATCCCATGCACTGTCATAACTGTATTGTTCTCAGCGGTGCTGGCTTGTGCGTTACTGTGGACATGTCATTCAGTCATGCCTGTTGTGACAGCTCTGTGTATGTGATACACAAACCTGTTTTGTCAGTTTTTCCTGGCCGTCGCTGAATGTTGGTCATTTCTCGCTTCATACATCCGTGTTTCACCCATCACAGTCATTTCATTTATATACCTCCGTCCCCTTCTCCCGGCGCCTCTATACCCCCCAAAAAGTACGGTTTCTCACTTTTTGTTATGCTCTTCTCTTTCGTTCTTTCTTCCAGTTACAATGTCCCATTTTGGGGGAGTCTGAAAGTGTTGGCTGTCTTCACAGAAGTGGTCTGACTACCTGTGCTCCTGTAATCACTGGCAATAACAGGCATTCATGGATGCAAGCACGCTCCCTCAAATGAGCACATGCACACACGAGTGCGTGCACGCATGAGCTTACATATACACGCACGCGCACACACTCACACACATACACACACACACACTACACTACACTACACTACTCTATACTATGTACGCACGCAGAATGTTTCTGGGCTTTCACACTCGACTCTTAGTGCGCTCACAAGGAGCTAGCTGAGATGCGAGCCCTAAGTACAGGCAGGTTCAGTGATAGTTCGTCCTGTGATTAACCAGCAGTTTCAGCGTGCCAAACTGCCAGGTTCAGTGATAGTTCATGCTGATGTGGTTCAGCAGCAGTTTCAGCCTGCCAAACTGCCAGGTTCAGAGATAGTTCATTCATGCTGTTTCCCCGTGGGCCTGTCAGTATAAATAGCATCCCTACCTTCTGGAAATTATGTGCTAGGAATTCCCTCTTTTCTATCCCTATCATTGTTTTTGCCTTGTTCTTTTTCTTCTTGTCACCACCTTCTCGTCTATTTTCTGCTTTTTTGGTCCATTCTCCTGCCTTTTTTTCGAGAAAGTCTTTAACGATAACAGTTCTCTCCCTTTTGTGAAGTCGGATGTGCAGGGCCTGACTTGTCAGGCGCTTAACGGCAGCGCAACGCATTTTCGCTCACATGACAGACAACATTAGTTGCTGTGATTAACCATCAATCCCAGCGCCCAAACTGCCAGGTTTAGTGATAGTTCATGCTGCTGTGGTTCAGCAGCGATTTCAGCGTGCCAAACTCTCAGGTTTATTTCAGGATCGATTATCACACGGTTACGGCTTTGTCGCTGGTCATCGTGTTGTCGCTTTTTGTACCATTATCATAGGTGTCTTGGCTGGAATTAGTCTGTCTTACACGCACACACTCATACACACACAGACGCGTGCGCGCACACGCACACGCACATGCACAGCCATCCAATGCCACCATTATCAACAACCGAGTTTAGAGTTAACAAAGAAAAAAGTAAGTTGATTTTTTTAGTTCCTTCCAGGCTGCAAGTGGTCAATTTTCACATCTTGTCTGTTATTTTCTGTCCATGGACTTTTTTGGCCTCACGTTGAAAGCATTTTGCGACTCTTTATGTAATATTTGCATGTTTTGAATGCACATGACATGAACTTTGTATTGTGCGTTCTCTCTCTTACTCAGTCATATTTTCATTCTTATCTCTGTATCTGTCTCTGTCTGTCTGTCTGTCTCTCTCCCACTCACTCTCTCTCTCTGTCTCTGTCTACCCCACTCTCACCCCCCACCCCCTTTTCCCACCAATTTTCTGATAGTAGGCCTCTCATTGTGTGCACCCGCTTAGCTGATATTTCATTGTTGAAGCAATAACTGTAAAGACAAGTAATTAAGAGTTATCCTCATCTATATTTCTGATTACTTAGCTTAGATATTTGGCTAGCTTACTCTTTTCTTATTGATGGGCAATGTCCATGTGTCTTTCTTGTATCTAAAACTGTTGATTATTGTCTGGTCTAGTCTAATTTTCTGAATTTTTTTTTTCTAAAGCCAATTGTTTGCATTCTGTTCTAGAATTCTTCTGGGTGTGATGTTGAAAATGCTGTAGATGTTCTATGTCTCTTTGTAACATCTTGTGTCCAATCTGTCTATAATTCTCTATGTGTGATGTTGAAAATGCTGTAGATGTTCTATGTCTCTTTGTAACATCTTGTGTCCAATCTGTCTATAGATTCTCTATGTCCCAGTATAACATCATGTGTCCAATCTGTCTATAGATTCTCTTTGTCATTGTAACATCTTGTGTCCAATCTGTCTATAGGTTCTCTATGTCCCAGTATAACATCATGTGTCCAATCTGTCTATAGATTCTCTTTGTCATTGTAACATCTTGTGTCCAATCTGTCTATAGGTTCTCTATGACCCTGTGTAACATCACGTGTTCAATCTGTCTGTAGATTCTCTATGTCTCAGTGGTAACATCGTGTGTCGAATCTTGTCTTGTGACTCAGGTACACTTTGGTCTGTTCTCAGAAATGCATCTTGTTTATTTGCAGTGTTGTGTAGTATGATTGATGACAGACATGTTTGTGATAATTATGTAGTTTCTAGACCTATACTAATACTGCGCCCTTCTCACTCTCTCAATGCTTTCCTTGGGATCGGCTGTGGCTGGTATATACCAGATATGCAAGAGATGCAGGAAACAACCACAGGCGTAGCGCTGCAATTTTCCCACCCCAAAGCCCTTTCCTCCTTAGACAGTTATGACACAGAACAGGAATTGTAGAGTCTGTCGTTCCCAGTGTCCACACTAGCACCAGTAAGGACTTTGTAGATCGTACAGAAGTTTCTTCTGAAGCTGAGCCTTTACAGGAAGAAGCGGCTGTAGGATCTACCACAGAGACAGTAAGATCCACATTTAGCGGTGACTATCACAGGACGGAGATTGAAATCACTGAGAAAGAAACCATTATCACTGACAGAACCGTGGTGACGGAGGAGTGCACCACCATGAGCCCGTTCTCGCAGGAGGACGGTGAAGGCAGAATGCCTGCAGCTGAACCAGACAGAGATGATGCTGACACGGGACTCCCTGAAAGTAGTCTCTTCTCACCTTTCGACACACATAGGGAAGAGGTTCTACAGACAGACAAGGAAGAACGCCATGTAGAAGAAAACTATTTCGAACAGTTAGAAAGTCAGGGAGCCCGTCAGCACATGGAAGAAGAAGATTTTGTTGAAGCGCATGAAGTACTGCCTACAGAACTGGATTCAATGCAGGCAACAGAGACTGTTGCTGACACAACTTTTGACCAGGAAGAGTCACTACAGCCTAGCTTCCAAAAACCAGACCAAGAGACTGTTCTTGACGATTTGAGCAAGAAGACAGGTACAGGGAAGCAGAGGATGACATCTCCCAGACACAGCAACAACCAGCAAGCTCTGATGTAGATCTGTGCCATCTTTCTGATGAAAAAGAACAGGAGAGTACTGAGGCAGAGGCTGTTCTCAGAACTGACCAGTACGTGGAGAAAGACACTGAAGATTACTTTGAGACTGAAGAACACACCAAAGAAACACATGCAGACCTGGCCTTTGAGTCTGAACAGAGAGAAGAGCTTGATGGGTCAGAAAAGCATGAAGCAGAAGAACATGAAAGTGAACACTTCAGTGAAGCCAGTGATGAAGTACTTGTAGAACAAACAGAAGAGAGCGTGGGAGAGCATCTTCAAGTGAAGCAGACCATTGGTGTTTTACCAGATGCTGCAACTACGGCTGCTGAGGAACAGAGTGATCATGAGGAGGCAGAAGAGACTGAAGTTCACCTTGCATCAGAAGATGTTGTATGCCCAGTTCTTGAAGCTGAAGAACAGGTCATTGAGGAGAAATATGAATTATCTCAAGCATCTCACATCCCTCAAATCGAACAGCTTGAACAAGTGGCATATGAAGGCCCAGACACTTCAGAGCTGGAGGCTCCTGCTGACATGCAAATGGAAGAAGACGACGAAGGAAAGTTTGATGAAGAAAAAGCATCTGCCTTTGAAACCACAGGATCTGAAGAGCAAAGAGAACAAGAAGACGAGGAACTGATCGCTGACTTCCAGGTTACAGAAGATGAAACAGCTGTGCATGCTGAAGACAAACCACCATGTCTTGATTCTCAGTGGACCGAAGAAACTGCAGCAGAGCTAAAGGATGAAGATCAAGAAATGGAAACAGAGGGAACTGACAAGTCGTATTTTGACACGGGAGCAGAAGTTCCTGAGGAACAAGATGAAGAATGGGAAATACTTGATAAGGCAGAGCTGACTGAAGAAGAGCAGATCGCTGCTTTGGATGAAACTCTGATGCTGGCCGTCACTTCACAAGATGAGCAAAGTGTCACTGAAGCACAAGAAGTAAGTGACCAAACAGTAGAGCCTGATCATGATGCCTTTTTGTTAGAAAAATCTGATGAAGGAGAAGAACAGAGAAGAGAAACTGAATCTGTCATTCAAGATCAGCCACTTATGTCTGCTGAAGAAGAGGAACAATCTAAAAGAGAAGGTGACGTTTTGGAAACAGAAGACAAAACACATACTGAAGTCACAGAGGTACAAGAACTGGAGCTAATGAAAGAAGAGTTCTATCAGGAAGTTGTCACAACAACTGAACAAACCTCAGAACTTTCCTATGAAATCAGAGAGCAAACAGATGACCTGCAGGACATTTCTGACCAGCAAGATGACACCTGCAAACAAATGCTGGCTGATGAAGAAAGACTGCTGGAAGAAGAACAACTAAAAGAACCGGAAGCACCACTACAGAAAGAAGTAGCTTATGCTGAAGAGCCTGAAGTAGACTTGCTGAATTTTGAAGAAGACAAAGCTGATGAGGACATGAAGGACGGTGATGAAGAAGAACACCATGTTGTACAGGCTGAAGAGAAAATACACAGTGAGGCACTCTTACACACTGAGACCCACGTTTTTGAAGCAGAAGGTTTTACACGAGAGATAGATGACATGAAAAGTCCAGCAATGTCTCAGAGCACTGAAAGCACAGAAGCTCAAATGCTTAGCTCTGAGGAAGCTTTGTTCGCCACCTCCAGCCAGCCAGAGCCAGACCTGATGGCCACAAAAGACACCACAAAAGTGGAACAGAGGCCAGAAGCAGAGCAGTTCACTGAAGCCAAGCTGCCTGAACAATACTCAGATGACAAGGAAGAGGAACTCGAGCCTCTGAAGCTGTCTGGCACAGACAGTCCGACAAAGGAGCCAACACCTGACGTGACTCAAGACTCTGTGGATCAGTCTGACAGACCAGAGCTGGAAGCACTGGAACCCCAACTGTCACCAACGTTTGGAAGATCATCGGATCAGCTAGTCCATCGCTCGCCTCTGGAGGAAGAAGTAGAGACACAGCCCCAAGGAGAAACGATTGGAGAAGATGCCGGACAATCTCTTTTTCAAGAAAAACAAAGTGAACTGTTTGAAGAACAAACAGAAATTGAACAGGTGGCTGTTTGTGGCATCCTTGCTGAAATACAGGACATGGAGCAATACGCCGCAGAAGAGGAGTCAGAAGAGGAAGCTGAAGACGGCCTTGAGCAGTATGAAGAAGAGCCCTGTCAACAACAAACTGCTCCATCACAGCAACTTTTAAAGTTCAAGACAGATATGAAGAAGACCAGACCATGCCTACTGACGACATGGGTTCTGAGGAACTGGCTGATGCAAAAGATCAGACTGAAACTTTACAGGCACACATCCAATTTTCTGCTGAATCTCAAGAGTTTGTCGACAGAGTAGAATCATTCTCTTTGGAGGAAAGGGACTCGTCAGTCCAACACAGAGACACAACAAGAATGCAGAAAGATGAAGCTGAAGAAGAAATGACTTCAGATCAGTATGTTGATAGAGCAGAGACCTTTCTGGAAGAAACTGTAGAAACCACAGAGATGAAAGAGGAGGAACAACAGCAGAGAGATGTGACGATGTCTGACGAGGTGTATGTGGACAGAACAGAGCACATTGTTGAAGAAACGTTTGAAACCACACATGCTGATAAAGAAGACGAGGACGAGCAAGACGAAGGCTTTTCTGCAGACATGTATGTAGACAGAACAGAGCGCTTTGTGGAAGAACCCGTGGACACTCTGATGGGGAGAGGGGATGCAGCTGCTGATGGATCCATTCCTGAAGTGACTGGCATGGAGAGTGCAGTCAGTGACTCTGAAGACCAGCAGTCCCCGGCACAGAAGGATTCTGACTCAAGAGACCAACACAAGATTTCACTGAACAGCAGTATGCTCCGCCATCTCCTGATGAACCACAGGACAGTTGTGGAGCATCGTCTGGTAGAGAAGCTTCCTCTACTGGATTCACATACAGCTACACGTCACAACTGACTTCAGTCAGTCACAGCTATGCATCAGAAAGCACAGCATGCCATGGATCGGAATCGGACCCCACATCATACACTAAAACCCAGGAAGCTGCCATGACAGGCTATGAATTCAAACAGGAAAGCAGAATGTCTGAAGAAACGGTCATTGAACAAACGTTCGAAGGCAGACGTGAAGAGTACAGACAGACGGAGCTGTACGAGGAGGATCTGTCAGAACGACCCATGTCACCCTCAGAGTACACACTGATCACCTCTCAGGCCGGACAGCCTGAGGGCCGCCGAACTCTCGACCTCCATCCCGAGGAGCGGATCATAGAAGAAGAGGTGACAGACAGACGTGACTCACCTGCAGATGAGGCAGTGACTGCTGAGGGGCCGGGCTGGGAGCAGCCTCCATCCCCCACAGAGTACACGCTGGTGTCCTCCCAGGAGCAGGAGGCCCTCGCTGAGGTGCTGGGACTGCCGGCAGAGCTGCTGCTGCCCCTCAGATGGAGAACGTTGACTCACAAGGTACAGGCTGCGTTTAAGGATAACATGATGAGACACAATCAGTTTTTGTTTGTTATAATGGTAATGAATATAATGTAATCACAAATGTTTTTCATTTCATAAAGTAAACATAATCATTTGTGTAGAGAAAGTTATATCACATTTTGTTTCATCATTTGGTCCTAAGCCATAAAGAATGACAAGAACGAAAAAAGAAAGTATTTTTAATTGCCAAACTATCATTTCTTCCTCCAGGTATATCTCACAAATCATATTTATTCAGCAAACAATAACTGAGCTCTTTGCACTTTTTAAAAAGTAATCAATATTTTCAAGGCTTAAGTATCTAAATATAAAATTGAAGCTATTATAATTCATGAGACGCCACAAATTGGGATGTTGAACCACTGGGTAAGAAATAATGGAGTTATATTGCCCAGAGGGCTGTATCCCGTACTCTTGTCTTCAGAATCAGGTGAAGAAGCGCTTATCCAATTTTCCGACTCCACGGACGCCGCTCCATCAGACCCCAGCCGTAACCAGCATGTAAGAGGTCTCTGAGCTCACTGACGACTTTGCCGCTCACACTGAGCCTTCAGCTCCTGACATGTCCCCTTCTTCAGAAACCAAGGGCATGGTCCGCTCGTCTAGCTATGAAAACCTATATCAGAATATTTCGGCCATGTCTGAGTCTCCCTTTGACACTGAAACTGCCCAAGACTTAGACATCGGTGACCGCTTTGACACTCGCCACACAGAGCCCCACTTGCAAAGCGTGGGGCGCACTTCCAGTTTTGAAGACCTGTACGATACAGGCGCCACACCGCCTGCCACTGCCCCTGCCCCTGCCCCAGGAGGTGAGTGTGGCTTGTCTCTGAAGCTGCTTCGGTCGTGTGCTGCACGAGCGTGTCTTGGTGACTCCTCAGACATCATGTATTCCGCTTGATTGCCTGTTCTGTTCTGTGGCCCCTCATCTCATTGATGCCATTGCATGTGTCACCGGCAGGCCCGCTCTTTAACCAAAATCAACCACCCTCCCCTTAAGAAGAAGAAGAAAGAAGAAGGGAATGTTTCATTAAACTACCATATCTATACACATAGACGGCCTGCTGTGTGATGTGGTTCGTGTTCAGTTGGCTTTCAGTCTGAAGAGACAAGAAGTCAGTGACGTATCTTGGCGGTTGGAAAGACAACGTGGTTGCATGTTGGTGTGCTCACCGCCCTCCGAGTCTGTCACAGTGTAGAGGTGTCTGTCTGCTTCTGACCAGCTCTGGCCTGTGCTGTCGTTTAGTTGTCTTCCTTCTTCTGCAGTTTGGTTGTGTGTGTGTGTGGTTGTATGTATAGTGTACATGTGTGTTTTTGCCCCCTGTCTTGACATGACTATGTATCTCTCTCTGTTTGGAAGAAAAACAGATTCTGCAGATGCTTTCTTCTTCCTGTGTGGTGTTGCAAGTTCTTACCTTTTTAATTCTTTGTGTTGTTTTGTTACTGAAGATGACTCTAGCTGATTTTACGTATATACAGGCATGTTGCTGGCATAATCTTATGTCATATCATTTCCTCTCTTGCTCTATGACAACTTCTCTTTTAGCTTGATGAAAAAAAGGTCTTTTCTTTTTTTTTTTACTAATTTTTTTTCAGCAGTCTGTTCTCATATATGTCTATACCCAGTTTTTTTCTTCTTCTTCTCTTGACGACGCTGTAAGATTTCCTGTAAAGCTTGACGTGCATGTTCAAGGTGTCTGTCTGCAGCCTATTGGTAAAGCTTTCTTGTTTCGTTCTTTTTATACCATGGAGTCCACTTCAGTTTGGTCTGTCTGTGTGTATAAGTGTGTGTGTGTGTAAGTGTGTGTGTGTGTAAGTGTGTGTGTGTGTAAGTGTGTGTGTGTGTGTGTAAGCGTGCCTGCTCGTTACTTCATGCTGTACATCTGCAATGTCTGTGAAGCATGATGTCTTTTTTGTTAGATAACTGCATGACTGTAACATAGGTTCATTTCTTAGTTTTGGAAATTATGGATTCTTTGTCTCTGACTGTCTGTCTGTCTGTCTGTCTATCTCCCTCTCTCTCTCTCTGTCTCTGTTTCTCTCCCCCTCTCCTTCCCTCTCTTTCTGTATGTCTCATTCTCTCCCTCTCTGTCCGTCTCTGTGTGTGTCTCTATCTCTCTCTGTCTCTGTCTGTCTGTCTGTCTGTCTGTCTTCTCTCTCTCTCTCTCTCTCTCTCTCTCTCTCTCTCTCTCTCTCTCTCTCTCTCTCTCTCTCTCTCTCTCTCTCTTTCGCCCCCCTCTCTCTCTCCCTTCCTCTCTCTCCTCTCTCTCTCTCTCTCTCTCTCTCTCTCTCTCTCTCTCTCTCTCTCTCTCTCTCTCTCTCTCTCTCTCTCTGCGTGCGAACATACATGTATGACTGTTTTCAAGTTCTAGTAATCTTGTTTTCAATTCTGATCACCTTCATATGTATATCACAGTAGGAACTAGCGAAAAGAAAAACGCACTTTTAAATCATGGGTATAGTCTTTTTTTTCTCTTTCACATTATTTTATAGTATCTTTAAAACACACCAGAGATGAAAGAGGAGAAAAAAAATTATCCTAAATACATCAGTTTTGAATGAACTATTCATTAGAATTGTCTGATGCAGCGTAAGGTAGTTAAGCTATGGAAAAAGATATGAAGTATATCTTTTTAGTGTGACGTTAAAACTGCCTACTACTGTGAATAGATTGAAAATGAAAAATCTCTGAATTATCGAGTTCTCTAAGTCTGTTTCTAAGTGAGTTGACTTTATTTGAACTCTCTCTCTCTCTCACTCTGTCTTGTCTGTCTCTCTCTCATCTCTCTCATTCTCTCTCTCTCTCTCTCTCTCTCTCTCTCTCTCTCTCTCTCTCTCACACCACACACACACACACAACAAACGCGCGCACACACACGCACACACACACACACACACACCACACACACACACACACACACACACACACACACACACACACGTACCTGCTCAACCTTGCCCATCTGTCTTTCTCACTCTATAACAGCATGTATGAAAAGGTCTTCAGCAATTTCCAGTGCCAAGAATTATAAGCGCTTCCAGATAGTTTACTTACTTACTTATTGTGTACGGTTTAGACAAACTAAGCCAAGAGTTTGACAGTAGTACAGTCACACACACACTCTCATTCACTCACACACACATACATAACACACACACACACACACACACTCATTCACTCACACACACACACACACACACACACAACACCACAACAACACTCACACCACACACCCACCACAACACAACACACACACAACAATCACACACACAAAACACACACACACAACACACACACACACACACACACACAACACACACACACACAACACACACACACACACACAACACACCAACAACACAACACACACCACACACACGTACAACACACACACACACAACACAACACACACACACAACACACTGAGAGTCTGCGTAAGTTTTTTTTTTATATTGTTCACCCGGCACACTTGCCTGCTAGAAGGAGGGGGGATAACTGAGAACTCTTGACAGGGGGTGAAGTGTTGGCGCGCAGCAGCAGCAGCAGCAGCAGCGGACGAGGACAGAGTGAGCTCCGCCAGCTCTGATGCCGCACGTCTGGATGACATGGAGGATGGAGGTACATCACTGTTGTACACTGCACACCCCCCACCACCATCTGCGTCAGACCTCACCTCATTTCATCCACCCCCCCCCCTTCCTCCTCCTCCTCCTTTGGTTTGGTCCCATCTCTCACCTCATGCTGTGTGTGTGTGTCTGTCAGTCAGTCAGTCACTCGAGTCGTTTTGTTGGTTTCTTGGTTGGTGTCTGTGATCAACATGGACAGTGATTTAATGGAAATGTTCCGTTCTCTTTTTCTGAGTCCAGTGACCACAGTGTCAGTCAGAGTTGGTTTGGTTTTGGGTTGTTTTTTTTCTTCTTCTTCTCAAGAGTTGTTTCAGTTGCTTTTGCCATTAATGCAGCCTACGTTGCCTCTCTGAACTTTTATGTTATTGATGAATTTTTGTTGGTCTTTTCACCTACAGTACACAGCTTTTGCAACTTTTTTTTTTGTACAAGTTGTTGGATTGGTTACTTTTTTTTTTTTTTTAAATAAAGAATCACTTGTTATCACTTAAGTATCACCTTTACATTTGGAAAACAGTGACTGGTCACTCCTGACCCTATGCTAACACTTCTTTTTGTAGATGCAGAGGGTCTTGAGAGGAGGGAAGAAAAAAGCGAAGAAAAAGATGGTGAGCTGCAGTTTTCTCCCCACACCAAGGGCTCTCCTTCTAGGTGTACTGATAGATCACAGTTTCAACAACACACACAAGCTCCGTCATCAGAAAGTTCACCAGGCACTGGGAGTGACTCGTTAGAAGAACAAGACAAAGGGCTGCTGAGGCAGGAGGAATTGTCTGATGCTGAATCGTTTGAAGAGACTGCCACGAGTCGTGAGGAGGTCACCCAGGATGCAGACACCACTCCTACTGCCTTCAGCCGGCAGGTGGGCGACATCGTGCTCAGCTACGAGGAACCTGCAGAGGACCTGGACACATACTTCATTGAAGTGGAAGAAAAAGAGTTCGAGTTTCTAGACGCCAGCGAGTCCATCACACAAGAACAAGAGGCAGGAGACGGATCGTGTGGATTGGCCACAGTTAGTGATGTTAAAGGTCATGACGCTTTGCCCGAACCGACAGCCAAGACATCCCCAGAGCAGGCCTCAGAATTCAACATGTTCTTTGAGACACCTGCAGACGAGATGAGGTCTGTGTCCTCTGGCAACAAGGAGCTTTCATCTACAACAGAATCTTGGGTTACTCTCCAGATTAATGCCAGTGATGACCTCCAGTATGGAACTGAATCACGTCAGTGTCTTTCACCCTCTGGCCTGATAGCTGTTCAGCTTGGTGACAAGGAAGTTTGTCAACCTTCTGTAAACGGAGATCATTGTAAAGAGAGACTGTTCCCATCCATTGAAGATCCCGCCGTCAATGATTCTGAAGAGGACGATTCTCCAGCTAAGTTTTCTTCTTTGGAGAAAAGAGTGACATTTCAAACAAACAAGCTGAGTACTCCTCATGCTTCAGAGCCTTCCAGTGATGAGCATAAAATGTCTACATCTTCTTCAGACATCTCTGTGGAGCCCACTCTGTTGGCTGCGTCATATGACCTGGACTCTGGACAAGTCTCTCATGTTGTTTCAGTCCTGGACCTTTCTCCTGACTCTGTAGAGAAAAAGCAAACGCCGAATGCCCCTGCAAAATCCATCTTGTCAAGCCCTGAAGACGATGTCTTTGAGACCAGTCCAATTTTTATGTTTTACCCTGAAAATATTGACACCCCCACTGACCAAGCTATTACAGATTTGACTGTCTTAAGGCAGCTGTCACCAGATGAGTCACCATCCTCCTCTTGTGCATCATGGGATGATCATGAAGCGGAACCTTGCACCAATGGCCACGTGGTTGAGGACAGCCCTGTTTTAGAACCTACAATGACAGCGCTGGAAGAGTGCTCTGATCAGGAAGACACCCAGAGTCTTGACGAATCAGCAGATGGTGAAGGAGATGAGCTCAGTTCATCCTTTGAAATGCTCTCCCCAAGTGAGTTGAACCAAACTGCAACTGTCTTCGTTCAGTATAAGGTGGACAGAAAGGAATGCTTTATGGAAACCATTGAAGACGATGAACAGTGTCTGATGCAGTCAGATTCTGAAGACTTCAAGGAAGATCAGGGTTCTGATGGCTTGAAAGCAACTGAAACTGATGTAGTATTTGAAGAGGATGACTTGCCAAAAGAGTTTTCAAGTGGAACAGAACTAACAGCAGAAGGAGAAAACGTGTTTGAGATGTAGACAATCAGGAACAGGAGCTGATCAGTTTAGAAGACAGCAGACCAACATCAGATCATGAATATGGAAAAGGGGAAAGTGACCCAGAAAGCAAACAAGCCGAACTGGTCAGACCTGAAGTAGATGAGCAGCACAACATCAGAAAGGAGAACCAAGAAGACCTTCTAAGAGAATGCGAAACACACGAGCAAACATGTACTTTAACAAAACTTGACCCAGGGGATAATTCTGCTATCACTATTCAAAGTCATTTGTCATATGATTCCACAGCTACAGCCCACAGTAAAGAAACTGACGACTCTGACTTTCATGCATCTCCAACAGGGGCACAGCACAGTCAGTATTCTCCAGAAGAATATGAACAAGGAGAAGAGTTAAGTCATGGCATTGACGATGCTGATAAAGAGTTGTATTATGAGCTAGAGGAGCCATCAACGGATGTTCAAGGACAATCCACAAGCTTGTCAGAAGAAACTCCAAAGAGAGAAGACACCGAGCTTTCCATTGAAGCAAAGTCTGCAGCAGTGGGCATTGATCCAGCTGGTGTGTCTTCATTTCCATCAAGCATTTCTTTGCCCGTACAAAGTGTCTTCTCTGCACTACTGTCAAAACAAGAGGATCCTGCCGAATCAGACAATGAACATGTCGAAGCAGAAATGGAAATGCATGACTGTGCAGAGTTTATCAGTCCAGATGATCATGGTGACTCATCAAGTGCAGACAGTTTTGCCACAGTAATGGCTGCAGAGGCAGACGACAATGATGATGGAGATATCAAAGACAAAATTGCAGAAATTGCTTCCTTGTCTTCATCCATGCATTCAGATATTTTAATGGGACAGAGTGATTTAGATGAGCGGTTTGATGAGAATGAGGACTGCGAGAAAAAGGTATTGAGTATACAGGATTCACCCAGCCGAGCTGACATTTTGAAAGATAGTGATTCGCCTTCATCCCCTGAAGGAGATGGTTACAGTTCTAAAGAGAATGAGCTGTCATCTTCTGCAGAAAGTGACAGTTACATGGGGAAGGAATATGATTTATCTTCACCTTATGAAAATGACAGATATGAGCTGACCGTTGAGAGTGACTGTTACGAATATCTGGACAGAGCTGCTCTTTCAGTTATTACTGAACTGTCAGAGGAAGATCAGTTTGAAATGACAGATACAGGAACTGATACAGGGCCTGAATCTGATCCACAAGACCAGTTTATTTGCTCACCACCTGATGGCTCATCTTCTTCACCTGCATGCATTGGTGCAAAATACTTTACTAAAGCTTTGAACGACAGAGATGATGCTTCAGCGTCCTCATCTCTACAGGAATTTGAAAAACTGGAAAAGCAGATGGGGAGTTCGGGGTCAAGCTCCATTGACACCTCAGACAAAGAGAGTGCTGCTGGTTCCTACGATGAACGCAAACAACTCCACTTCATAGTTTCTGCTTGTGAGGACAAGAAGTTTGAGTATGGGTCACTGGATGAAAAGAAGCTGTTGCATTACAAGCGGGAGCTGGAAAGGGATGATGCCTCCACAACCTCGTCACTGGCAGAGTTTGAAAAGCTGGAACGTCAGATCGACCAACACAGCTCCAACAGTTCGGTGGAGGACAAGTCTGCTCACGATGGCAAGAGCAACAGAAGAAAATCTGGCTCTGGATCAGGCTCAGATTCAGTCGCTGGGTCTGCCTCTTCCTTGGCAGAATTTGAAAAACTTGAAGCAGAGATGGCAACTGAGTCAGATGACAGATGCTTTTCTCTTGAATTTTCTCTGCAGCAGAGGAGCGTAACATCGTCTTTAGGTTCTCTGACTGACATTGAAAAGCTGGAGCGAGACATCCCTGTGACCAGCGAACTAGTGGCAGAAGCTCAGAAAATTGTGTCCTACCTTCAGTCTGGGGATCTGGAATCAGGCGGCTTGAAGTATTTTGAAAAGCCTGTTGGCCCCAGCACGTCTAACATAGAAGAAGGCAAATCAGCAGAGAAGGAAAAGGAGAAGCTTTCTTTGGAAGAGAACAAGGCGGTGGACCAGGCTTTGGAGGGTGGAAAAGATGAGAAAGAGATGGATTCAGATTCTCTGGAAGGGGATGCTTCAGAAAAGACAGAGATGACCTCCAGTGTGATCTTTGCTGGAGCTGACCCCGCCGCCGCCCCCCAGACAGGCGTTTCCCTGGACATGGACACCGACTCCCTGGCTGGGGAAGGCATCATGCAGATTTCCAACGACTCCCTTTCTCTCAGCCAGCACATGCGTTCCTCTGACTCCAGCAAAGTCGACACAGATCTCTCTAAAGAGCAGGAGGACAGCATGGTGAGATCGTTGGACTCCCTTGAGCAGGACAAACAGTCAGATAAGTTTGATCCAGATTCTCTGCAAGAGGACGTCATGCAGACCTCTGCTGATTCACTAGACATTGCGCAGGTTGAAGAACAAATGCCGGAGAATCTCATGATGATGTCTGTCGAATCCGCTCATTGGAGCATGGGCAGTTCAGGTGGAATCATGTACAGATCGGAAGAGTCTCACACCGATTCCCAAGATTTCATGCAAGTCTCAGCTGAATCTATGGATGACCTCAAGTCCTCTCGCACAGAGCATATCATGAAGAGCGAACAGAAGCACGCAGAGATCATTCCGAAGAGACTTCTGTTCAGCTTTGGTATTGCACCAACACCAACACCAACACCAGCACTACTACGACCAGAGTCCCCAAACCTCACTCCACAAACCCCTTCCTCGATGATGAGGGCAACGTGATCGAACCCGATGACTGCTGTCAAGATGACGACGACGACGATGATGATGAGGTTAAGAAGGAGAGCCCTTTCCTGTACTGGGGACCGTACAGAGAAGAGAAAAGAGTGTTGGCCGTGGCAGAGTGGGAAGCCATCAGGCAGGAAAAACAACGAGAGAGAGAGAGGAGGAGGAGGAGCAGGGAAGCGGCAAAGCGCCAGTGCCAGCCGGTGACGAGCCTGGAGGTACTTTGAACATTGTGATGACGTGGTTATGACTGTGGTTACCATTCCTTACGTCATCAGCCTCCCGCTCATGTTTGCCGAGACTTGGTTCTCATCACCCGCATGGCTGTTGCTTTTTACAGTGGCAGTATTTCAGTTTGTCTGTGCCTCCTCGGTCTGTGTGTAGGAACTTCCTTGCCTGTCTGTGCGAGGTGGACGACCCCGCCCCTGTACTTGGTTTTCAGTTCGTTCAGTTTGAGGTCTGTCGTGTTTGTTTTCTTTTCTTTCTTTCTTTCTTTCTTTCATTCTTACCGGCACTTGTATTTTGAACTGTTTATGGTGCTATCATTACTCACGTTTGTTATGTATCAATAATGCATGGGTTTGTCCAGCTATTTGTAAAAAGTAAAGAGATTAAATTCTCTGTTCATTTATGTTGAAAGTCATAGGCGTCGACTTTTTTTTTTCCATTCCTAGTCGTGTTTTAGTAGATAAATGTACGTGATGTCCCAGTTTCCTTAGATATCCTTTGTTTTTTTCTTCTCTCACAGTTTTGGGAATGTGTGCATTCTCAAGAGTTTTGAGAAGACAATGATTTGTTTGTCGTTTTGTGATTCAGGGTGCAGAAGTTGATCAGTGGATCGTCCAGTGTGGTTTTTTCTTCTCTCTCTTCTCCTTTTTCATCCTGATGTGTTAGCTAGTTCCAGTGACCGTGAACAGTCTTGTGTGTGTGTTTGTGGTGGTCATTTTTTGGAATGCATGACATTCTTCTGAAGACCAGAATAGCAGAGGAAACTGTGCATTGAAAGCCAATGTTTTGATGTTAGTTAAAGGAGAGGGGGAGAGTAATGGGCGTGTTTTATAAACGCTTTGCATAGGTGTGGAGCAATCCTCATATATGTCATATGCGTATTACAGTTTTGTTGACTACAACGAGTAAATGGATGATGATGATGATTATCATTATTATTATGCAGGACACTCACACACATAAGCGCACTCTCGCATGCATGCACACACACGCGCGCACACACTCGCACACACATATACAGACAGACAGACAGACAGAGAGAGAGAGAGAGAGAGAGAGAGAGAGAGACAGAGAGAGAGAGCAATAAACAAAACGATTGACAAATGTCGTGACTGAATTAAAAAAAAAAAAATTGTTGTATAGACAGAGACGGAAAGTTAGATAACAGAAAACTTTCTGCTGATTTGGAAAAAAAAAAGTATTTAAAGAAAAATGACACACGAAGAAAAAACGGGTTGTTTGTCTGTTTTGTTGTGTTTTAAACGAGAGCAGTGTCGTTTCTTTGACAAGAATATTTTTGTTTCACCTCTACTTGTCAACTTGTACTGTAGGGTAATGATGTAAGCACAACTACTAGAAAGGTGATTTCTGTTGTTTATCAGTGTTTTTGAGGGCAATAGATAAACCTACAGTCAGTTCAGAATGTGTAAAAGAAGGGAACAGGTTTGAGGCAGAAGACACCAGACAAGAAGAAGAAACATGTTATAACCAGTTAAGCGTGCGTGTTCCAAGCATTTCCAAAATATCTGAGTTGTGTATGCACCTCACCTGCGCAAAGAAGTGCAGTTTGCTGTTCGCTGTGAGACAGCTGTTGTGGCTACAGCACTGGCAAGACTGATCTTATCAAACATAGCCGTTCATTTACATCAGTTTTACATTTAACAAGAACTGGATGCCCAGTCACCGTGGATAATCATGGTTAAGTTCCGTTCTTCACAAAATGCAAGGGAAATGTTCTTATTTGTAAAGAGTGTGCTGCTGAAGTGTTTTATTAACCCCCATTGTTTGTTAATGATACTACCGAGATTTCCTTCAAGTTTGGATCAAGGAATCGTTTTACTTAAAGTTTGAAGCATTTGTATTCTGATTCAACAGCAAAATGACTTTAAAATCATAGTCAGCTAAATTCATCTTTCGAATACCGTGATGCAGTATTTTTGTCTTGTCAGCCTTTGTCACTTTAGTGGTTTGGACTCTATAGTGCTATCTGATTTCAAAGACAAATGAGGAAGAAAGAAGGGGCATTTCTGTACAGCTTTTCCTCCTCCTGCTTGATTTGCCCTGCGTTTAGTGTTCAGTAGGGAGGAGAAAGAGAGAGCAGGCAAAGCACGCTCTCAGTCTCTGTGACTGGCTAGTGTGGTCTTCTCCACCTTACTTTGAGGGAAGACGATTCAGCATTCAGATTGCTTTGCTTATCCTAACGGCGTTCTCTTCATCAAGGGAACGTGAATTTCTCTGTTTTTTGAGGTAGTTAAGTATTTGAATTGGAAGAACCGCTAGCAGAGATCCCATGTCTGGAAACGGGAAGCTGAGAATCAATCCAGATGGCTGCCACACATCTGACAGTTGGCCGTCATGGCCTCAGGGTCGTGTTTCTGTGTGCTGTCAGTGAGGCCCTTCTTCAAACAGTACTGCCAGGAAGAGAGCAGGCCTCTCTGTGTCTTTGCAGCAAGGTGAAGCACATCACAGGCCTGACTGCCCGTGTAGAAGTAGATGAATAATTAGTGAGACCTCTTAGTTAAAGATGTCTGCTCCATTGACATGCTGTAGGACTCTTAATGAAAAGGACAGCACCATTAGACAGTGGTGCTTCATCCTACTGAACTCCTCAAAACCAGCTCAGCTCTGTGGTCTCCATGGCAAAGATTTGGGTCTGCCCCTCATCAGTCTGGTGCAGTAATGAATTTCATGAAAAAAGAGAGAGTGGGGGGAGCCGTCTTACTTCAGCCGAGCTTCGAGGTTAGGATGGTGTGAAGGCCTGCATGAAGTCAGTGGTAGAGGTCATGACTCTGCTCTTTGGTATACATCTGTCTCAGCGAAAATAGCGACAGTGCTGTCTGTGTGTGGCTGATTAGACTCAGTTACTGTTCTGTCAGTGAAGGTCGATTACTGGGACATTCTAATCAGTGTTTGCCAGGCTGGGGAGGGTGTCAACGTGTACATAGTCTGAAACCTATGGCATGACCCAAGTAGAAAGCTTTGTTTTAATGGGTGGCTTGGGCCACCATTCTGCCATGTCTTCTTCTCTGTCTGTCTGCCTGCCTCTCTGTCTGTCACTGTCTGTCTGTCTGCCTCTCTGTCTGTCTGTCTCTCTGTGTCTGTTTCTGTCTCTCTCTCTCTCTCTCTCTCCTCTCTCTCTCTCTCTCTCTCTCTCTCTCTCTTCTTTCTCTTTCTCTGTTTCTTCTGTCTCTCTCTCTCCCCTCCCCTCCCTCCCTGTCTTTCCACTCCGTTCTTGCATTGTGTCGGCATACATGTAGGCTACACGTATTCCATAAACCGATCAGACACTAGGGCCTAAAGGAGGGAAGGGGGGGTTGGGTGGAAATGCCCATGCTGTGACTGCCCAGGGCAGGCAGGGAGTGATGTTGAACCTCACCTCACTGTGCATGCAGCTGCCGGACCGGAGGATCGCAGCATCCGCACAGACGAGGAGGAGTCAGGTGCTGTGTCCCTCAGTGTTGTCGCTGTGACTGACCTTGTTGTCCTTGTTGTTGTTGTTGTTGTTGTTGTCTGCTGCTGCTCTGCACTGTTCACAGGAGCTGAAGCAGAAGTCGTCATTCTGACTTGATGTTGTCGTGCATGTTTTCTGGACTTTTGTTTTGTTTTTTTCTACACAGCAAGAGCAGTATTTATAATTCGGGACTTCTTGTTGTGTCTTTGGTTCAGTTGTAATACCAAGATGTTGCTTTAAAAGGGTGTATAACGCCCCCACGCCACCCCACCCCAACAGAAGTGTGTGTTATTAGGTATAATGGGAGGTGGCGCTGCTGTTGTAGTGACTCTTCCCGGGGAGAGTAGCCCGAATTTCACGCAGAGAAATTTTGTCGTGACTTAAAAGTGGTGTGTATGTGTGTACATAACACACACACCACTTTTGCCCAATAACGATGTCATACTTTATATCCAAGTATGGAAAAGATTGTAGTAATTTGCATGCTCACGATCACCTTTGTGTCTAAACTACCTCGAAGTGAAGAAACATTATACAAATAAACAGGAGAAGAAGAAATCACCTCTGTAGGAACCATGACAGTATTTCCACTTACGAAGAATCGCCGAAACATGCTTTCTTTGAGGCGTTGACAGAGTGTAGCTTCAGCTTTCACAGTCGAAAAATTGAGTATTTTCTTCTGTGACAATTTGGCCAATATCCACCAGAAACCCACCAAAAGGCTTCTTTCATGAGGATGCTACAAACTTTTAAAATAGCCGTTGTATATCTGTTCTGGTTGTTGTTGCTTTTGTTTGTTTTGTTTTTTATCAATCAGAAACCCACCAATTTCCATACTCTGTCATCAGCAGTACCACCACCATCATCCCAAGTTTGTAACCAGTTCTTTCTCCCCCCCCCCTCCCCCCCCACCCCCCTGTCTCTTAAAGTTGTCAGAAAGATTATACTCAGTCAACCAAGCAACATATTACTTTATGTGTTTTCTGAAATGCCTAAACACATATTCAGAGCAGCCACATTGTCTTTATGTAGGCACGTATTCTGTTTTTGTTTATTTGTTGTTTTTCAAATATTTAGGCTGTTCAACTGCTAGCAGTCTCTTGCTCCACGAATACACAGTCACTGTCAAGCGAAGTGTAGTCAGCACCTGAGTGGGTTGCTTGAAATCACGGGTGTGGCTTCCTGTATCGTCACAACGTTGTACTGTTTGCTTTTCAGAGAATTTATGTGTCCCACCAGTACTTACATTGATCTTTACAGTTTAAACTGCGTGATCATTTTTTGCATTTTTTTGTTTTGCATTAGTGATTTTTTGGTTTTTTGGTTTGCTAAGGTTTTGGTTTGTTAAGTTTTGTTATTTTTAACTACCATATAATTATGGCAATGTGAGTGTCTAGTCTACACAACTCTTCTTTTTTGTGGGGTGGGAGTATTGTTTGTTTTTAAAAAAAAATTAATTCAGCTTATTATTTTGCTTTCTGTGTGTGTGTCCATGCGCGCGCGCGCGCGTATGTGTGGGTACGTACATGCATGCGTGTGTGCGCTGTTTTGATATTAGTCATACTACCTCCTTGCAAAGAAGCCATTTTGGCTTGTGACTGTTGTGATATGCTTTGAGTGGTCTTCTCTTTCTCTCTGTCTCTCTCTGTCTCTCTCTCTCCTCTCTCTCTCTCTCTCTCCATCCTCCTCCATCCTCTCTCTCTCTCCTCCATCCCTCTCTCTCTTCCTTCCTCTCCCTCTCTCTCTCCCCTCTCCCCCCCCCCCCCCCCCCCCTCTCTCTCTCTCTCTCTCTCTCTCTCTCTCAGCAAAGTTCTCTCTCATTGTCGTTCCTCTGTACCTAATGTGCACCCGTACCCTTGACTTTTAGTGTAGTATGGTCAGACTTGAAATCGTTAGTCCTTTGTCTCTTAGGGAAGAAAAGCAGAAGTGACCCCTCTGAAATAATGGCTTGAGAAGATCAGTGTAGCTTGCTGTGACATGTATGTCATGTCATGGTATGTGTGTGCATGGCAGTCTTCTTTCTGGTATAAGTATCAACCCTGATGTTGTCTCTCGCAGTCGGCTGAGCAGTAGGCCGTTTGAGTGGTGTGGTGGGGGTGCAGGGGGGGGGGGGGGGGGGGGGGGGGAGGAGAAGAAGAATTATTATTTTAATGGTAATTGCCTGTACTGCTCATTGACGTCACTGGCACAAAACGTACTCAAAGGGGACATGAAACATCTCATTATTTTATTCTCGCTGCCTTTTCTGTCTGTCTGCCTGTGTGTGTGTGTGTGTGTGTGTGCGTGCGCACACACGCACGTGTGTGTGTTTGTGTGTGTGTGTGTGTCTCTCTCTCTGTCTCTCTCTCTCTCATAAAAGCAATAAACCGCATCCATGCACGCGCGCGTACACACACACACACACACACACTGAATAAAACAAGAAACCCACACGGTATTTATCAATTCTGTCCAGAAAACCCGAAGCGCAATGTTATTTCAACATAGCGAAATACCAGTCTTGTTTTCAATGAACACAGACTCCATCAAGAAACTGTATCGTTTTTAAAGCTTATAAAGGAGGCGGGGGGAGGGAGGGGGATAGCCTAGTGGTTAGAGCTTTGAACTCACGATCTGACGGCCCGGGTTCGAGCCACCACCGAGACACCCATTCGAGGGATTTTTTCCCCTGGAGTCTCATCAGTACTTGCTGACTCATCCACTCCCTCGAAAGACCTTCGGATAAGACCATAAACCGAGGTCCCGTGAATGAACGCACGCAGAGTATTTTGCGCACTCGTAAACACCTGTTCTTCTGTAGGCCATACGTGCCAGTTGGAACGGGTGACACAATTTTACAATCGCAGGTACACTGGTGTCGTGTTGAGACATCCTCCCTAAAGTCGGAATGCGGCTACCTTAATGGTGGGCAAAAACGATCCGCATACACAAACATCACACCTTTTGGTGAATCATGAATCTCTAGCCGAGGAACGAAAAAAACAACCAACACCAACAACAACAACCAAACTGAAACAAACATAAGATTGATAATCTTACAAGGATAACTAAATAGAAGACCTATAAGTAACAACATCAACAAAAGCCGCAGATGAGGTGTAACGGAGAGGTAAGGATTACGAAATGCATCCGTTTTTCTGTAAGTATCACCCACCCACCCACCACTCCCATTTCTACACCTTACCCACCCGTAGTCGGCTGAAACCACAAGCAAAAATCTGTTCAGGTAAAGTATGTGTGTGTGTGTATTTTAGATCTAAGAAAAAGTCAGTGTGAATGTTGTTTTTAAGTAAGTTACGATGCTAATTATTAAGCAGATGATGAGTGACGAAGATTGGATTAAGAAATAATGTTGTTAGTTTGTGTTGTTGCTGTTGTCGGGTTTTTTCGTTGCTGCTGTTTTTCTTGTTATTGCTATTTGTGTTGATTGATGGTGATTGTGGGTGTAAAAGTATAATTTCACTGAAGACTTCTTTGTCAAAGTAAAGGTAAAAGAATGATTCAGAATAATAATATATGTTCAGGATATATGCTTATCAGCAATAGCAAACTTTGAAAAGGCTTGTTTTACAAATAATTTATATTAGAGCTATTTTTGTTTCTTTTTCTGTGCTCTTTTCTTCCTTCCCTTTTTCTTTTATCTGCCTGTCTTTCCTTCCTTGCTTCTATACTTTTCTTTCTATTCCTCTGTTTTTCCTTCCTCCCTCTTCCTTTCTTGTTTTGGTTTCTGCTGTAATCATGATTTGAAGTAATAGGATGTCTAGTCAGATGCAGTATGGTTGCTTACAAAAAAAAATTTAATGTATATATCCATCTGCCCACATATTTTTTTTTTTAGTGCATCGGTAACACGCCTGTCTAGAAAGTGAAAAGTCCGGGTCGGAAGTGTGCGGTGGTTTGAATCCCGTTTGGACCCGAAACTTTTCCCTTATCCATTAGACCATGAGTGGTGGTCTGGGTGCTAGTCTTTGGGATGAGACGGTAAACCGAGGTCCCGTGTGTTACACATAATTATTTAGCGCAAGTAAAAGAACCCACGGCAACAAGAGAGTTGTCCCTGGCAAAATTCTTTTTGAAAAAGCCACTCTGATAGGGAACAAATACAGTTGCAGACAGGAAAAAAAAAGAAGGGTGGCGCTGCTCTTGTGGCGACGCGCTCTCCCCGGGGAGAGCAGCCCGAATTTCACGCAGAGAAATGTGCAGTGACTGAGAGTGGTATAAAATATATAGAGAAAAGATAGAGAATAAAAAATATTTGTATGTATACATTATATATTGAGGGGGTGGGCGGGAGGGGGGGGGGGGTTCGAGCACACTGCGTAGGCCTACTTGTTTACATGCATGCGTACGCACGTACCTGTGTATGCTTGCATACACCAGCATGTACATGTTTCCTGATAACTGCGTACTGACAATGCCAATGATGCTGCTGACGTTTCAGGTGATGACAATATTGACGGGGGTCTCCATGGTGATGAGGATGAGAGCTACACTCACAGGTATAGAATTGAGTGTGTTGTGTGTGTGTGTGTGTGTGTGTGTGAGAGAGAGAGAGAGAGAGAGAGAGAGAGAGAGAGATCATCGACAGGTATGTGTGTGCCAGTCTGCTGTGTTTGTCACCTTATACACCTCTCTCTCTTTTTCTTTTTAAAAATGTTTTTGTATTCTTTTATATCGAGGATAATGGAATAAGCACCCATGTGCTTTTTTTTACATCCAGTCCCCGTGTGTATGCGGTTTTGTAAACTTTGTCATCTGTTCCCACCAGCACACAATGGCCTACTCTTTCGAAAAGCGGAACAGGATTTAACGTGTGCGCAAGATGTTCTGCATGCGTTCGCACACGGGGCCTCGTGTTTATAGTCTCACCCGAAGAATTATTATTTCTCACCCACCTACCCACCCACCCACACTTACTCCACACTTCACACTACACGGAACCCTCCACCCTTCTGATTTTCCCCATCGTGTGTGTGTGTGTGTGTGTGTGTGTGTGTGTGTGCGTGTGTGTGTGTGCGTGTGTGTGTGCAGAGTGGTGATGAAGAAGGAGGTTCACCAGAAGACCACCATCAAGGCGGACGGCCAGGAGGAGACGGTGATCACAGAGGACAGCCAGGTGCACCAGGACAGCGAGCCTCCCGAGGACCTGCGCCAGTCCATGGAGGAGATCATCCAGCACTTCATGCACGACTCTCCACAGATGCCTCGCGTCCACGGCGTGGACGACGATCACCACGACGACGCCGCCCATGGCGATGAAGGCACTGAGGTGTAGAGGTCCTCGTCACTCCTGCCTGGTCTTCTGTCTGACAGATTTCCAGACTGTTGGGCCATCTTCTGTCCTGAGTTGTGGAGTGAAGCTTCTCTACTAAAGACATGTTGTTTTTTTAAGGTAGTGATGTGTTGATCATGAACAAACAAGAACAAAAAAAGATCTTGATTGATTGTAATATTATTATTATGAAATATTGATGATTAGTTGTAGGAAAGAGACTCAAGATCATGATGAACAAGCAAGGTGGTGAATGATTGCTATGAGTGTAGATGTACTTTCAGGTGTAGTTGAAAGTGGCAGGGGGGATAGGTATTGAGGTCTGAGCATTGTTGAATAATAATTGGGGCAGAGGTTGAAGGCTGATGCAGCTGGTGGTTAGGGGAGATCACTTGTGCTGAGTAAATCTGAGGGATAAAGCATAAAACATGAGGCCATTTGAATAGTTGAAGGTGTGTCTTTTTTTTCCTTTAGAAAAATTCTTGTTTCATAAATAAAATAAAAAAGGTGACATTAGATAAGCTTTTGTGGTGTAGAACTTTGCCATGATGTAGCTATAGACATTGATCTACACATGAAGTCAGTACCTTACAAAGTTACAGTATGAAATGTGGGTTTGTGACCAGTCCTATAGTTTAGCAGGTAGAACGACCTAAATGTTGGCATGATGTCGATGATGGTTTGTAAATTCACGGCATTGTAAACAAACAAACAAAAATGACACCCTGGTGGTCTGTGTACAATCACCTTGGACACGGAAAAATCATCTTTCTACCAACAATGAAGCGATAGGCATGCTCCTGAAGACGGTTCTGACTTCAGAGGAGTGATGTATATTTTTGGCGTTTGGCTTTCTTTTTAAACTTGTGAGTGTTGTCGTCTTTGTCACATTCAGATCTTGCATGTGCGATTCAACATCTTTCTTCATGGTATACATAATTATTACATACATTGTGTAGCTGGAGTAGCTGGAAGGATATTTTGAGTTGGATTAGTCTACATTCGTTCCGAGTTTGGCATACACATACTTCATTGTTTAGATGTCAGTGTTCTGTATGTGTCGTCTTTTTTATAGCTGGAAGCAAAAAAATCTCCTGCAAATATGATGCTTCATTAGTTAGGTGTCTGTGTCAAGTTTAACATTGAAAAAAAATAAACAACATTCCTGTCTCGACTTTGTATAGGATCAAAATGGCTGTATTGGTGTCAGAAGGATTTTTTTGGTCTTGTATATGTGATAGTTGCATTTGATATGACAAGAATTACCTGTGGGGTTGTTTTTTTCAGAGCAGTTTAAATCATCCCAAATTTCCTTGTCATTATGTCTGTCTAGGGAGAGTCAGAATGTTATGAGGAGGGGACTACATAGTTAGAGTATGCCATGTTGGGAAGGCTTCAGGTGCAAAAATCAAGAAACACCCCCGATTTGGTTAACCCCCCTTGTTTTTTGGTCAAATTCTAGTTCTATGATTATCAATATTTTAAAAATCTCTTTTGTATCTAAAATAGTGCTGGTGTATAGCAGTAGTTGTACTCTGGATGTTTAGAAAATCGTGTGTTTTCACATTTTGGGATTTTTTTTTTAAAGCTGTTTATGCTACGTTGGGAAAAAAACACATCGCTTTCTTTAAAAAAACAAAAACTGCCATGGTTTCAGCTGTATAGTAGAGCAGTGCTGTCAGTCTGTCTACCAGTCAAAGCAATAGCTTTCTGTGTTCAGTGTTCACACACTTCCAACTCCTTCAACGTGAAGACTTGACCCCAAAAGTTGGCACTGTTATGGCATGGCATGGCATGGCATGGCATGGCAGAGCTGTTTTGTTCACAAGTGTAATTTTTCGTGCATTCCATAAGAATGGTGATAATAATTGTAGAAGTGAGGATGGGGGTTAGTTGTCGTTGTTGAGGCAACGCTGTGTGTACGTCCCCCTCCCCTGCTGTAGGTGTTGTGTTGTGATGTGATGTGATGTGATGTAGGGGTTAGAAGGAGAGAGAGAGAGTGATGATTGTCAGTCAGAGACAGCTACTATACCACACTGCCTCATACCCACCCCCCACACCACCGCCACCACTCTTCGCTTCACTCTCCCTCCCTTTCTCTGTGGCTTCATGTTCAAGTTCATGTTCAGCACAGCAAGTATTATTATCCTACTCTACGTTTCCCTCGCTGAATGGCACGTATAGCTTAGTGAAGTCTGAGACAGGTGAATCTGGTTTAATGTTTGCCCCAACTTAAACTAGAATCAGCTGAGACTCATTCTGGCTTGAGAGAATAAAAACAAAAAAAGGTTGATGTATCTTTGACGGGGAAACTTGAGGAAAAAAACCAACGCTTTTCACGTTTGCTAAAGAGAGAATTTGTGTGCTTGACGCCATGTTTGTTAGGGGAGATAACACTTGTGCACTTTTTCTGCTTTGCAAACAGTGGTCAAGTGAATGTTGTACCAAACACAAATAAAACAAAAAAATAATGATGTTTCTGTAGTTAGAAAACCTTTCCTCCATTCTCTGAATTTGTGATAAATATATCCATGCTTTTTTTGCGCTTTTTTTGCTGAAATCCATTACGCTGTAGCCCCTGTTACTGCAATCTGCCTTGTGTATATGAAAAAACATTAAAAAAATACTGAAACACGCTTTTGTATTCAACTGCTCTGTCAGTAGCCTGTCTGTCTCTAGTCTTCTATGTATGTTGCTTGTACCTTTACTGTAACTCCTAGATCTCTGAGTCACTATACTACTGTTGTGGATAATCCAAAAAATATTCAAAAAATAAAAAAATGACATGATCGGTGGAAAGACAAAAACAGAACTTGGAGGGGAATAATCTCAATGTATCGGGACGTTTGTTTGGCCTGTTAGCAAATGTCTGTCTGACTGTCTGTCTGTGTATAGCGCCATACAGTTTTCTTCCTGTAACCAATTCTCTGGATGTGACTGTCTGTCTGTTTGTTTGTCTGTCTGTCTGTCTCGGCAGTGAAGCTCGCTTATGACTTACAGTGTGTGCATTCTTCCGTTGGCCTGTCAGTCCTGTGTAGCTTTCTCATCGGGTTGTTTTGTTGTTTTTTTTAAACTAGCTGCAGAACGGTTTTTGCATACACTGTTTTTCTGAGTTTTTAAAAAAATTATCATTATTATTATTATTATTTATTTCCTTCTATGAATAAACTGCTTTGGTACACATAACCTTTTGTGTGGTTAGTTTGTGATTGAAGAGACGGAATGAATCTTTGATAATTTGCTGGTATGCATGTGCAAATATACCTATGTGCGTGCATGCACACACACACACTCATACACACACACACACACACACACACTCTCTCTCTCTCTCTCTCTCTCTCTCTCTCTCTCTCTCTCTCTTACACACAGCACAACACCCGCACACACATACAAATTCGCGTATGAACAATCATACGACGTTCACATCACACACAAATACACATACTTGCACACACATGAAAGTAGATTACATGCTAGCATCCACACCCTCCCTTACACCCACTATACGCACATACAAGCATCCACACGTGCGTGCGTGTCTGTGTGTGTGTGCGCGCAGGCCCGTGTGTGTGTGTGTATGTGTGTGTGGCGTGAGAGAGAGAGAGTACTAGTAGTATGTTCTTTCGAGCCAGAAGGCCCATAGAGCTGGAGCTTATCCCGGTTTCTGTAGCGTTAAGCGAACTGATGGTTTTTCACCACCCCTGTGACAGGACGCTAGTCTGTCGCCAGATACTTCCCCAGCAGAGCTGGTACCCACTTGTACACCTGGGTGGAGTGAGGAAAATAGGAGTAAAGTGTCTTTCCCAAGGACACAACACCGAGCCGAGCGGGGATCGAACCCGTGACCTCTGGATCACGAGTTGACCGCCTAAACCACTCGACCACGGTGCCTCCTTAAGAGAGAGAGAGAGACAGAGATAAAAAGAGAGAGAGAGGGAGAGAGAGAATGGGTCTATGCAGTGTGTGTGTGTAAAGCCAAGTCAAAATGATCGTGAATGTGTGTGCGTGCATGCACACGCGCGCGCGTGTGTGTTTGTGTGCGTGCGTGCGCGTGTGTGTGTGTATGCACGCACACAGCATTGAGCAACACTAATATAAGGCGGGGACGGGATAGCTCAGTGGTCAGATCACTCGCTTTCCCCCAGCCAAGTTAAGCAGCGTCGAGCGTGGTTACCAGTTGGATTGGTGACCGTTTGCGCGCCTTGGCTTCAGTACAGTTCCCCCAGTTCACCCAGCTGTAAATGGGTACCTGCCCTCTTTAGGGTCAGGGAAGGTAAAGCAGCGAGGGAGAGGAGATGGGCGCCGCCCTCAATATGCTGGCCCTAGAGAAGTGAGGTCTCTGACGCCTCGCTCCCCTACGACCTTATAGGTTATGGGACTCCTTTACCTTTACCTTACCTTTAATATAAGGCAGAAGGTGTGAATGCACTGAAGCCAGGAAGCAATAAACAAACAGTCCTGTTCTTCAGCTAAATGAGAACAGAGCTGGCAAGATGCATAAAACAGCTAAGTCTTTATTACCTCCACCACACACACGCGCGTGCACGCACATGCACACACACACGCGCGCGCGCGTGCACACACGCACACACACACACGCACACACACGCACACACACACACTCTCACGCACACACACACACACTCTCACGCACACACACAGTCTCTCTCTCTCTCTCTCTCTCTCTCTCTCCTCTCTCTGGTTTAATTTTTGTTAACATCACTATACACTGATGGTTTGATGAAAACAAGCAAATGCACTGCTTACCCAATGTACCATGTGGATATGAAAGTTTGACTTTTACACACACACACACACACACACACACACACACACACACACACACGCGCGCGCGCGCGCGCGCGAAATATATGCAGAACATCTTGGGCACATGTTAAAACCTATTCCATCTTTCTGAAGAGTAGGCCATTGTGTGCCAGGGGAACGAATGACAAAATTGACACAACTGCATGCACACCGAGAATGGATTTTACAACCAAGCAAATGAATGTTTATTCTATTGCTCTCAAACTAAAAGAATAAATACATTAAAACATAACGAACAACGCACACGCGCTACATCTACGAAGAAAAACTGCCCTCAGGGACAATTAAGCTGCTAAAGCCTTGTCAACAACAACAACAATAATAACGACAAAAACAGAAGCTATAACGAGAACAACTAAATAATAATATTAACAACAACAACAAAATAATAATAACTTCAACGAACACACGATAAAACAAAAATGGCACAGCACACTTTTTCAGTCTAAGGGAGAGTACACCCGCTTAACTAAAGATTTTGCACAGTTGCTTCCCTTACTCCAGAAACGCTAACAGTAGATGATCTCTCACGAGTCCACAAGCAGCATGAAATAACTCCGTTCCGTTGTTGTGTGGGCCACCTATTAAAAAAAAAGAATCATGTCCGCGTGCGTATCTGTTTTCCTATCAGTGTTGCGCTTTTTATCCATTGAATGTTGCCCTGGATTCTTTTACATGCGCTGAATGAGTGCCGCGCATAGACCCCGCACTTACGCTTTCTAGGCAGGTGCGTTAGCTTTAGCCCTCCCATCCACCAATATAATCATGTGACTGGAATACTCCTCCTCCCCACCCCCCCTCACCAACTACACTACACTACACTACACTATACTACACTACACTACACTACACTACACTGCACTGCAAGACACGACACCATACTACACTACACTTCACGACAGGACACGGCATTGCACGACACTACTTCACGACACTACATTACAATACACGACACGATACGACACTACACGACGATATACTATGCTACGCTACACTTCACTACACTACGCTATACCACATTGCTGTACACTACACCACACTACACCAACAAAACACTACACATACACTACACACACCACCCCACCCCACACACACTACACTACACACAACACACCACACCACGCACCACAACCACACACACACACCACACTACACCACACCACACCTACACTACACTACACACACCACACACACTACACTACACACACCACAACCACACCGCACCGACACCACACAACACTACACTCACACACCCACTAACCTACACCACACTACACACACACACACACACACCACACCACACTACACACAACTACACCACACCACCCCCACCAACCACACTACACTACACACACTACACACCACACCACACTACACTACACCACACACAACAACCACACCACACCACACTACACACACCACACCACACACACCACACCACAACCAACAACACCACACCACACCACACCACACACACTAAACCACACCACACCACACTACACCACACCACACTACACCACACCACACCACACTACACCACACTACAACCACACCACACCACACCACACCACACCACACACACTACACCACACCACAACCACACCACACCACACCACACCACACTACACTACACTACACTACACCACACCACACTACACCACACCACACCACACCACACTACACCACGCCACACCACACCACACCACACTACACCACATCACACCATAACCACACGCATCACACTACACTACACTACACCAACACCACACCACACTACACCACACCACGCCACACCACACACATCACACTACACCACACCACGCCACACCACACAACACCACACTACACCACATCACACCATACCACACACGCATCACACTACACTACACTACACTACAACCACACCACACCACACCACACTACACCACACCACACCACACCACACTACACTACACTACACTACACTACACCACACTACATCACACCACACCACACTACACCACACCACACCACAACTACACCACACCACACCACACTACACCACACCACACCACACTACACTACACTACACACCATTACACCACTGACACAGACAACCTCTCTGTGGGATACGAAATATCATAATTAAAAAAACAACAGAAGTTCGTTATCAATATCACCACGGACAGACGCTATAGCCGAGTGGTTAAGACCGTTTGACTTCAACCTCACGGGTCCATGAAGTCGTGGGTTCGAATCTCGGCGACGTTTGGTGAATGAAGGGTGGGGATTTTTCACGATCTCCTGGGTCAATTTCAAGAGCAGACCTGCCAGTGCCTTAATTCTCTTCGTTTATATATCTACACATGCAGAAGATCAAATATGCACGTTAAAGATCCCGTAAATCATGTCAGCGTTCGGCGGATTATGGAATAAAAACCACCACCATACCCAGCATACATGTCTGAAGTCGGAATACGGCTACCTTCATGGTGGGCAAAAAAACAGTCGCATACGCAAAATCTGACCATTGGTGAATCACAGAGCTGTAGATGAGAAACAGAACAAAAAATGTCATCATGGTGGTGGTGATGATGGTGGTGGTGGTGGTGGTGGTGGTGGTGGTGGTGATGATGGTGGTGGTGGTGGTGGTGGTGGTGATGATGGTGGGTGGTGGTGGTGATGGTGGTGGTGGTGGTGGTGATGGTGGTGGTGGTGATGGTGGTGGGTGGTGGTGGTGATGGTGGTGGTGGTGGTGGTGATGATGGTGGTGATGATGATGATGGTGGTGGTGGTGGTGGTGTTGGTGATGTTGGTGGTGATGATAGTGGTGGTGATGGTGATAATGATGATGATAGTGGTGATGGTGATAATGAATGATGATAGTGGTGGTGATTATGATGATGATGACGGTGGTGATGATGTGGTGATGATGATGGTGATAATGATGATGATGGTGATGGTGGTAATGATGATGATGATGATGATGACGGTGGTAGTGATGCTGCTGCTGCTGATGACAACGATGACGACAACGACGACGACGATGATGATGATAATGATAAGGATGACACAAGCAATTGATGATGGCCAAGCCAAGCCAAGTCAAAAACACTTTAATCATCCCATGAAGGGCAATTACAATACCACCAACAGGCCATTTCTTGTCTCTATTCTGTTCTTAGTTCACACATACACACACTCCCCCCCCCCCCCCTCTCCCGCCCCCCCCCCCCTCTCGCGCCCCCCCCCCCCCCCCCCCCCCCCCCCCCAGTCCCTTCTCTGCTCTTCTCTGCCCCCACACCTGGATCCAATGCTGACTGAAACAGGAACACTTTCCGACTGGTTTTCCCCACTGAACAACAAGTGTGTGTGTGTGTGTGTGTGTATGTGTGTGTGTGTGTGTGTGTGTGTGTGTGTGTGTGTGTGTGTGTGTGTGTGTGTGTGTGTGTGTGTGTGTGTGTGTGTGTGTGTGTGAGTGTGTGTGTGAGTGTGTGTGTGTGTGTGTGTGTGTGTGCGTGTGCGTGTGTGTGTGCGTGTGTGTGTGCGAGTGCGTGTGTGTGTGTGTGTGCGTGTGTGTGGAAGGGTGTGTGGATGTGTGCGTGTGTGTGTGTGTGTGTGCGTGCGTCTGTGTGTGTGAGTGTGTGTGTGTGAGTGTGTGTGCGTGTGTGTGTTTGTGTGTGTCTGTGTGTGAGTGTGTGTGCGTGTGTGTGCTGTGTGTGTGTGTGTGTGTGTGTGTGTGTGTGTGTGTGTGTGTGTGTGTGTGTGTTGGTGTGTGTGTGTATGCGTGCGTGTGTGTGTGTGTGTGTGATGTGTGTGTGTTTGTGTGAGTGTATGTGTGTGTGTGCGTGTGAGTGTGTGTGTGTGAGTTGGTGTGTGTGTATGTGTGGTGTGTGTGTGTGTGTGTGAGTGCGCGCGTGTGTGTGCGTGTGTGTGAGTGTGCGCGTGTGTGTGAGTGTGTGTGTGTGTGTGAGATGTGTGTGGTGTGAGAGTGTGTGTGTGTATTGGTGTGTGTGTGTTGGTGCGTGTGTGTGTGTGTTGGTGTGTGTGTGTATGTGTATGTGTGTGTGTGTGTGTGTGTGTGTGACGGAGCCAGCTACTACTGCCAGCAGATCACAGCCAGCCAGCTGAGTGTCTACATCCTGTCTAAAGGAAAGACACTACCATCTAAATGCTTTGTCATTCTTAGCGCAAGTTTACTTTGATTTGTGTTTTTTGGAGAAAAAAAAAGTAATTAAAAAAATCCCAAACTCAAAGCCTTCATGTTTCCGTAGATCGTAAGTGCTGTTTCTCTCTCGCCGATTAAAGGAACACGCACGCACCCACGCACGCACGCACGCACGCACGCACGCACGCGCGCGCGCAAACACACATACATACATTGACTTGACTTCACACACACCCACACTCAAAACAACAACATGTAGTCCCTCCTCTCACTAACAAATACATAATCATTACTATCATGTAAACTCCCCTGCAAGAGAGAAAAAAGAATTCTTTTCATTGTGAGCTGGGACAGAAAAAGCATTAGAAACTCACTCCACTCCACTGTGTACCAGGTGAGGGACTTAATAATAATAATAATAATAAGAAGAAGAAGAAGAAGAAGAAGAAGAAGAAATGGAATTTATATAGCGCTATATCTTGCAGAGACAAATCAAAGCGCTTGCACTCAACTCATTCTTACACAGTCATACAACCAGTAGCAAGTAATAGTTCCATCAAGTCCAAATGTGCACGCACACACACACACACACACACACACAGGTCACACAACCCTGGCAGGGCAATAGAATCTCGGCCGCCGAAGGCAGGAAAAAAACCATGAGATGAAGCAGGAGAGGAAAATCTTAGGTTTGAAATAAATATGTCTGTACAGGGAGTTTCACATGAACTGTCCAAGTGGAACTGTCTTCTTCTGGTCTGGAATCTTTTTTTTTTCTTTCCGTCCGACCGACGGCAAAAATATATCGTCTGCTCGCAATGTGGCAGACAACGCTTGCTTCTTCACGTGACAACGGAGGATTCGGTAAATACCAGTCACCGTGGCGCAGTGGTCAGCGCCTCTGGGTACGGACTGGAAGGCCTCGGGTTCCAATCCCATAAGAGTCATAGGGACTGTTTTCGGACTCCAGCCAGCTCCTACCCAGAGTGAGTGTGCTATGGGAGCACTGGGTAGACTGGGACCACACAGTTGAGGGCATGGATTCAAGTCTCTACCGAGGTGTCAGTTTGAGGGAATGTTCCCCTGGAGTTAACATTCCTAGGGATTCTAATTTCCTTAAAAATTAAAAAACTGAGGATGAGATGTAGGCCACGCATTACATTACATTACATTACATTACATATTCGAGAGTGGGTTGTTTTTTTCCTTACGGTAGGGGCGCCATGGAAGACTTGACAACCAGGAGGGAAGGTGGCAGGATGGTTAAGACGTTTGCCTGCCAATAAGTAAATCGTGAGGTTCTGGGTTCGGTTCCCAGCCTCGCCCTTTCTTCCCAGTTTGACCAAAAAAATCGAACTGAATGTCAAAGTCCTTCGGATGAGACTATAAACCGAGGCCCCCATGTGCGAACGCATACAGAACATCTTGCGCACACGTTAAATCCTGTTCCGCTTTTCGAAAGAGTAGGCCATTGTGTGCCGGTGGGAACAGATGACAAAATTTACAAAACCGCATACACACGGGGACTGGATGTAAACAATGCACATGAGTGCTTATTCCATTATCTTCGATATAAAAGAAAAAAGAAAGAAAAAATGAAAACAGAAATGGATGAGCTTAACGCCCTCACAGCTGAAAGCTTTTAGGGACAAGTGTGTAGGTAGGGTTGGTAGTCTTGGGACAGCCAGCCACCTCCGTCCTTTCCCATTGGTTACCCAGATTGGTCACTGTGGTCTGAGAGACGAAACAACAGCACGTGTGTGTCTGCAGTTTACCTGAGCTGCCGTGACATTAGTCCTTTTCGTCTCAACATGCCAGTTACTGGACTGCCTGCAGCTGTAGAGAGAACGCCTTGACTGCCCTGCTGACAAAACATGAAGTGTCCAGCTGGAAAATTGCTGGAGTAGGAGACATACACACCGATGTTGTTCTGAGGCTGAGGCCAGCCAAGTCAGCATCAACAGGTATGGCAGACCCTGTGCTCAATCACTGTAAGGAAAGGTAAAGGTGTCTCATAACCTATGTGGTTGTAGGAGAGCGAGGCATCAGAGACCTCAGCTTCTCTAGGGGCCAGCATATTGAGGGTGGCGCTCATCTCCTCTCCCCTGCTGCTTTACCTTCCCTGACCCTAAAGAGGGCAGGTATTCATGTGCAGCGGATAACTGGGCACTATACTGAAGCCAAGCACACAAAGTCACTCACGAAGTGGCCACCTGAATGCTGCTTAACCTTACCTGTGTGGAAGCGAGGCTCCACCATGAGCTAACTGTACGCTTAATCACGGTACCAATCATGTTAGGAAAAAAGCCACCTTGGCCATGTAGTCCTAGTGATCTGAGAAGACGAGTTCAGCGTGCACAATCTGAGTGGGGCTATCAAAGTGTACCTGAACTGATGTCATTACTCTGTCTTTGGACCCAAAACTTTACCCCATTATAGATCATGGAATTGTGGTCTGTCGCTAGTCTCAGGATGAACGATAACCGAGGTCCCGTGTGTGCACATAATTATTTACGCAGTAAAGAAGCCACGGCAAAAGAGTGGTCCTTCGGCAAAATTCTGTAGAAAAAAGCCACTCTGAAAGGGAAACAAATACTGTTGCACAGTAAAAAAGAAAAAAAGGCGAGCCGCTGCTCAATGTGAGTGCTCTGCCCGGAAGCAGCCCGAATTCACGCAGAATTGCCGGACTTAAAGTGGTATAAATAAATAAATAAATAAATAAACTCTCCCTGTAGACAGCACTCTGTCCTGCAGAGAAATTAGCCACGGTGTAAACTAACATAGAAACTGGTTCACCACTACAGCTAGCGTGTGCCCTCCTGCCCAGAGAGGGGTGGGCTCTGCCAGGTCCAACCTGACTGGTCACCTCAGAAGTCTGTGCCGTGCCCTGAAGACTCCTCAGGGAGTTCAGGGGGAAGTCAGTCAGTCAAAATGTGTTTCTTTCCTCGGCTAGAGCTCGAGGTTCTCCACTGGTGAGATTTTTGTGTGTGTGTGCAGCCGTTTTTGCCCACCATTAAGGTAGCCGCATTCTGACTTCGGGATGATGACTGTCTAAACACGTGTACGTGCGTTTTTGAAATTTTTGTCATGTGTTCTTACTGCAAAACAATGGCCTATTCTTCCAAATGGCAGAACGGGTTTTTAACGTGTGTGCAAGATGTTCTGCATGCATTCACATAATTATAGGGCCTTGGTTTATAGTCTCATCCGAAGGACTTGTTAGGGGGAGTGGAGTTGGTAGGGATGTTAAGTCTAGGGGAAAAGTGCCCTCAACCCAATGCCTCTAACATGCTCCACCAGATCTCCAGTGCCATGCTTTCACCGCTAGGCTTCCTGCCCCCCCCCCCCCCCCCCCCCCCCCCCCCCCCCACCAGTGAGTCAAATCAGTTACTGTCAGCAGCTGAAGGAAACCAGTCTAACAACACTTTTAGCACAGGTTTCTAACTGCTTTTGCCGATTTCCTTGCTGTTGTCGGTACATACACACCGCATCAGTCTTCGCTTATTTGCATGTGTACGTGGTTTATATCTGTCATCCCAGTGGTCCATCGAGTTGTGCGTTCGAAACTTGGCAGTGGCGTCTAGAGAATTTTTAAAAAAATGGGATTTCGCAATCTCCTGGGTCAACTTAAAGTACAGACTTGCCAGCATCTTAATTCTATACATGCAGCAGAAATTAAATATGCATGTTAAAGATCCTGTAATTCATGTCCACATTCAGTGACTTACCGAAACGCAAACATACCCAGCATGCAACCTGTACCTGGAGAGGGATGGGCTCTGTCAGATTCAACTTTGTCCACGAACATGGCCTGAACAAGGATTGGCGCAGTGCCCCAATGGACTGCCCAGTGAGTTAAGGAAGAGAAGAGAGAAGGGAAGAAGACCTGATGTGAACTGTGTGCCCCCGTACCTCACACCTTACCAGCCTCCACACACACGTCGTCTGTTATGTTCCAGCTTCTGACACAAAGCCGTTCCATGAGAAAGACTGCTAGCAATCATTATCTGTGCTCACACACACACACACACACACACACACACACACACACACACACACACACACACACACACACACACACACACACAACACAACACACACACAACACACACAACAACACACACATGTTCAAAACATGGATCTCTGCTCTTGCCCTCACTCCAGACCAGATCTGACTCAGCAAACAAGACTCACACGTTTGTTTCTCACCGGCTGAATTACTCAGCAAAGTTGCATGCATGCCAGACAAGGGACTAGATCCGATGCTGAAGCTGTCTTTTATTACCAACAATCACTGGCACCACCAGAACCACCACTACCACCACCATCACCACCACTGCTCCAGTCTCCTGCTCACAGTATCGTCTGCAAAGCGAGCGACGGTTCAAGGGAAAAACAAGGGGGGAAAACCGAAGGCTCTGGATGGGTCACCTAGTTAGTGTTTAGGGAAAAGGTAAACGGAACTGACACCTCCTGTTGTTTTTGTTGCAAAAGAGTTTTCCGGGAAGGCGGCATTGTGGGTGTGGGGATGCTGACAGTGACTGTGATTTTTTTTTTTTAATGGGGGAGGGTGGTGGTGGAAAAGGATGAGTTAAAGAGAGGAGAGGCATTGGGTTCAGATATGTTGTCTGCTGAGTAATGCTGTGTTGTTCATTAAGTCTTTGGCTATTTTTTGTTTTCTGGTCTTCTTTCCTCCCTACACTCCTCTGTTTGTTTGATTCTCTGTTAGTAATAAGATTGTCGTCTCCTTCTCTTCTTCTGTCAGCATGGCTTCTGGGTCCTCTTTTGATGTGTCTGTCTGTTTGTTTGTCTGTGTTTTGTGTGTGTCTCTGTTTTGTCTTCTCCTCTCCATTGTGTCAGTGTAATGTGTGTGTAAGCATGTCCCCGTTTCTCTTGTTCAGTCTTTCAGTTTATGTCTATTTTTTCTGTCTTCCAGTTTATATGTCTATTTTTTTTCTGTCTTCCAGTTTATATGTCTGTTTTTCCACCTTCCAGTTTATATGTCTGTTTTACCACCTTCCAGTTTATATGTCTATTTTTTTCTGTCTTCCAGTTTATATGTCTGTTTTTCTACCTTCCAGTTTATGTGTCTGTTTTTCTACCTTCCAGTTTATATGTCTGTTTTTCCACCTTCCAGTTTATATGTCTATTTTTTCTACCTTCCAGTTTATATGTCTGTTTTACTACCTTCCAGTTTATATGTCTTTATCTGTTTTGTCTGTCTTCCAGTTTATATGTCTGTTTTTCTACCTTCCAGTTTATATGTCTGTTTTTACCACCTTCCAGTTTATATGTCTATATTTTTCTACCTTTCAGTTTATATGTCTATTTTTCTCTCATTCTGTCTTCCTTTTTCAACTGGCAATCATTTCTGTACCCTTTTGTCATTTAAATTTGATTATTGTCTTTGTTTGTCATCTTTTTCTATATGGTCCTGAATGCTTTCATTGCAAGGTTTCTGTCAAAACCAAGACAAGAAAGACTGCTTACTGAACAAAAGATTGTCCTCTGCTTGCCTGTCTGTGCGTCTGTATGTCTGTAACATCGTCTGCCACCCGTCTCGTTTCTCAGTCTAATATTGTTGTGGTTTTTTTCCCTTTTGCTAACCTTTTAAAACACACAGCAAGAAAGCACATCAACAATTGTCTGAAACCTACAGAAAACAGGTCTGACAATCATAAAATGTCTCAAACATCAGGGTAGGTCTGGTCATGTCACAACATGATGTGTCATCTGTCAGCAAAGGCCTGCTCCTCATTCAGGTAATGTAACGGTAACACTACGATGATAAGTTTCCTTGGGTCTGTGATCCCTTGAGCCTGTGATCCCTTGAGCCTGTGATCCCTTGAGCCTGTGATCCCATGATCCCTTGGGCCTGTGATCCCTTGAGCCTTGAGCCTGTTATCCCTTGGGCCTGTGTTCCCTTGAGACTGTGATCCCTTGAGCCTGTGATCCCTTGGGCCTGTGATCCCTTGAGCCTGTGTTCCCTTGAGCCTGTGATCCCTTGAGCCTGTGTACCCTTGAGCCTGTGATCCCTTGGGCCCGTGATCCCTTGAGCCTGTGATCCCTTGAGCCTGTGATCCCTTGAGCCTGTGATCCCTTGAGCCTTGAGCCTGTGATCCCTTGAGCCTGTGTTCCCTTGAGACTGTGATCCCTTGAGCCTGTGATCCCTTGGGCCTGTAATCCCTTGAGCCTGTGATCCCATGATCCCTTGGGCCTGTGATCCCTTGAGCCTGTGATTCCTTGATCCTGTGATCCCTTGGGCATGTGATCCCTTGGGCATGTGATCCCTTGGGCCTGTGATCCCTTGGGCCTGTGTTCCCTTGGGCCTGTGATCCATTGGGCCTGTGTTCCCTTGGGCCTGTGTTCCCTTGGGCCTGTGACCCCTGTTGGCCTTTGTCCATGTCTCCCAGGTCTTTGTTTCACAGGGTCTATGTTCCCCAATTTCTGATCAAGTTTGGTTTTTCTTTGTCTAATTTCCCTTGGGGCCATGTTCCCTCAGAACTGTACTGTCCACATTGTTCTGGGTCTTTCTTCTCCCGGGTCTCTGTTACCCCTGTGTCCCTGTTCCCATGTGTCCCTGTTTCCCCTGGGTCCCCGTTCCCCTGTGTCTCTGTTCCCCTGTGTCTCTGTTCCCCTGTGTCCCCGTTACCCCTGTGTCCCTGTTGCCCCTGTTACCCCTGTGTCCCTGTCACCCCTGTGTCTATGTTCCCCTGGGTCTCTGTTCCCCTGTGTCCCTGTTCCCCCTGTGTATCTGTTCCCCCTGTGTCTCTGTTACCCTGTGTCTCTGTTGCCCCTGTGTCCCTGTTACCCCCGTGTCCCTGTTACCCCCGTGTCCCTGTGTCCCTGTCACCCCGGTGTCCCTGTTACCCCTGTGTCCCTGTTACCCCTGTTCCCCTTGTGTCCCTGTTCCCCTGTGTTCCCGTTCCTCCTGTTCCCATTGTGTCCCTGTTCCCCTGGGTCTCTGTTCCCCGGTGTCCCCATTACCCCTGTGTCCTCGTTACCCCTGTGTCCCTGTTCCCCTCGTCTCTGTTCCCCTGTGTCCCCGTTACCCTTGTGTTCCTGTTCCCCTGGTGTCCCTGTTTCCCGTGTGTCCCTGTTTCCCTGTGTCCCCGTTGCCCTGTTCCCCTTGTGTCCCTGGTCCCCCCCCCCCCCCCCCGTTTCCCTGTGTCCCTTTTTCCCTGGGTCTCTGTCCCCCTGTGTCCCTGTTCCCCTGTGTCTCTGTTCCCCTGTGTCCCTGTTCCCCTGTGTCTCTGTTACCCTGTGTCCCTGTTCCCCTGTGTCCCTGTTCCCCTGTGTCCCTGTTCCCCTGTGTCCCTGTTCCCCTGTGTCCCTGTTCCCCTGTGTCTCTGTTCCCCTGTGTCCCTGTCCCCTGTGTCCCTGTTCCCCTGTGTATCTGTTCCTCTGTGTCCTGTTCCCCTGTGTCTCTGTTCCCCTGTTTCCCATGTGTCCCTGTTCCCCCTGTGTCCCTGTTCCCCTGTGTCTCTGTTCCCCTGTTACCCTGTGTCTCTGTTCCCCTGTGTCTCTGTTCCCCTGTGTCTCTGTTCCCCTGTGTCTCTGTTACCCTGGGTCTCTGTTCCCCTGGGTCTCTGTTCCCCTGGGTCTCTGTTCCCCTGTGTCCCTGTTCCCCTGTGTCTCTGTTACCCCTGTGTCCCTGTTACCCCTGTGTCCCTGTTCCCCTGTGTCCCTGGGTCTCTGTTCCCCTGTGTCTCTGTTCCCCTGTGTCTCTGTTACCCCTGTGTCCCTGTTCCCCCTGTGTCCCTGTTACCCCTGTGTCCCTGTTCCCCCTGTGTCTCTGTTACCCTGTGTCCCTGTTACCCCTGTGTCCCTGTTCCCCATGTGTTTCTGTTACCCTGGGTCTCTGTTCCCCTGTGTCTCTGTTCCCCCTGTGTCTCTGTTCCCCTGTGTCCCTGTTACCCCTGTGTCCCTGTGTCTCTGTTCCCCTGTGTCTCTGTTCCCCTGTGTCCCTGTCACCCCTGTGTCCCTGTTACCCCTGTGTCCCTGTTACCCCTGTGTCCCTGTTCCCCTGTGTCCCTGGATCTCTCTTCCCCTGTGTCCCTGTTACCCCTGTGTCCCTGTTACCCCTGTGCCCCTGGGTCTAAGTTTCTCAAGGTGTACTTTATGTCGTTCATTCTGTTAACTGATTGATAATTTACTTTTGTCAAGTTACCTACAGAACGTCACGTCACGTCATAGTGCGTCATCTATGGCTACATCATCTGACGTCAATTAAGTCACATGTCCTGATGTCAGGCTACAGCAAGCCTAGCAGCACGCCTCATTCCATAACATGGCCTCACCAATAAATTGCTCAGTCACGTTTTATCATGGCATTTTGCATCACTTGTCTTATATTTGTATATCATGTCACGTGAACATATATAGATACCAGAGGCCACTAAAGGGGGGGAGGGGATAGGGGAAGACCCAGTGTGAAAATAATAGACTTGGAGAATCATAAACCCAGGTTACAAGATCCGGGTGAAAGTGAGATGGGACAGACACTCCCCCCCCCCCCCCCTCTCCCCCACCGCGCCCACCCCCCCCCCCCCCCCCCCCCCCCCCCCCCCCTCCCCTCCGATCATTCATACGCCTGCTGCAGCATTCAAACGACACTTCCAATCACGGTATTATCAGCCCCATGAATGAAGGAGGCCCAGGGCTTGAGGCACCGTACATCAGATAACCTCTTGAAACCAAGAGCCCCTCATATACATACATCCACCTATCCACGCAGCCAGGGGGCCGGCGACCTGCTATTGCCGCTGCTGCTGCTGCTGCTGCTGCTGCTGTGCGGCCGACAGTTGCAGGGCCGGGTGTTGGGGGGCCTGTGAGTAGAGGCAGTGAAAGGAGTTGTCTTTCCTGCCATGTCTTCCTCTGTCTGACCTCAGCTGGCCCGCCAGAGGTCGCTTGTCTGAAGAGGTCCGGTCACTGTCTGAGATGACTACCCTAGCCACACACACAAAAAGTTGGCTTGAAGTTTTTCTGCTGCGCACGAATGTTCCCGGTGGTTACAAGGACGACTGGAGATGTAACTAGAGGAGGCTGTTAGGCGGCTTGTCGGATGTGGTCACGTGACGTGAAATGTCCGTTTGATATGAAGGTTGATGTAGTAGTAGGAGCAGTAGTAGTAGCAACAGTAGCAGTAGTAGTAGTAGAAGTAGTAGTAGTAGTAGTAGTAGTGGTAGTGGTAGTGGTAGTAGTAGTAGTAGTAGCAGCACACACAGCAGCAGCATATAGTAGTAGTAGTAATTGATACATAATAGTAGTGTATATGCAGAAGAAGAAAAAGAAGAAGTAAGTAGAAGCTATGTATAGTAGTAGTAGTATATAGTGATGGTATATACTTTAACACAGCAGCAGTAGCAGCACAGCAGCAGCACAGCCCGTATAGTAGTAGAGTATATAGTAGTAGTAGTATAGTATATAGCAGCAGCAGCAGCAGCAGTAGCAGCAGCAGCAGCAGCAGCAGCAGCAGCAGCAGCAGCAGTAGTAGTAGTAGTAGTAGTAGTAGTAGTATACACAGTAATAGTAGTAGCAAAAGAAGAAGAAGAAGTAGCAGCAGCAGCAGCAGTAGTAGTAGTAGTTCCTCCATCGATCCAGTTGATCAGGGGTGTACATCCTGGTTGTCCTGTCTATTTCACTGTGGCAGCGGTGCTAGACTGGTGCGGGAGAAGCAATGTCTGCCTGCCCTCAATACATGCATGGACTACCAGTCCGAACCAGCACACGCTCAGACCACGTCACCTTCACCCTGATTAAGTCGTGTAAGGTGCACACGCTGTACTGCGGTGTTTTGTGTTTTTGTACCTCAGGGGATAGCCTAGTGGTCAGAACATTGCGCTCGCAATCTGACGACCCGGGTTCGATTCCCGTTCAATGGGATATTTTCCCTGGAGTTAACATCAGTGCAGACTCCACTCTCCCCAAAAGTCTTTGGATGAGACTATAAACCGAGGCCCCGTGTGCGAACGCACGCAGAACATCTTGCGCACACGTTAAATCCTGTTCCGCTTTTCGTAAGAGTAGGCCATTGTGTGCCGGTGGGAACAGATGACAGATTTGACAAAACCGCATACACACGGGGACTGGATGTAAAAAAAAGCGCTTAAGTGCTTTTTTCCATTATCCTCCATATAAAAGAAATTAAAAAATAAATAAAATAGATAATTTAGATGCCAAAACCGGGTCAGCAACAGATTTGTATTGCTTTTAAAATCTGCCATGCTTTGACATTGTTGCTTTTTGTATAATTATGCCACAGTACTCTAGCTTTTAACTTTTCTGAGTTGATGTGAAATCTTTAAATTTTAATGAAAAGCATTCTTCAGTCTGTCGAACGCTCAGACAGCAACTATTGCTGTCTGTCATAATCAAGCGAAAATGTGTTGCGCTGCCGCTAAGCGCCTCACAAGTCAGGCCCAGCAAATCCCACTTCGGGATGGGAGAGCATTGTCATCTTTTAAATTTTTGTGGGGGTAAAAAAAAAAAGGCATGAGAACGGAATGGACCAAGAGGGCAGTATGGATTGTGGGTTTGAGTGATATACTTCACCTGCTTATAGATATGAAGAAGATGTTAAAAAAGACAAGAAATATATACGTAAGTTTGTTTAGAAACAAGATCAAGTGTGACAAATGTTTCTAGGTTATAGATTGACTTCAACTTTGTCAAAATGAAATGTCAAAAAGTCCTACTTTCTTCTTTTCCTTCTTCTTCTCCTTCTCCTCCTTCTTCTTCTTTCTTTCTTTCTTCCTTGCATTTTAAAAACCTATGATCCTACTACGCGTAACGCGTTGTTAATTTTAAAAAAAAATTCTTTTATTTCGAGGATAAAAATGGAATAAGCACTCATGTGCTTTTATTTCTCCATCCAGTCCCTGTGTGTATGCAGTTTTGTAAATTTTGTCATCCGTTCCCACCGGCACACAACGGCCTACTCTTCCGAAAAACGGAACGGGTTTTAACGTATGCGCAAGATGTTCTGCACTATAACACACTATGTTTTCCAGAAGACGTTATCTATTTGAAAATAAATCCCTCCCTAAATTTAGAATGCAGCTACCTTCCCGATGCAACAAAGAACGGTGGCATACCCAAAATCTCACCTCGTTTTTCTTTTCAACCTTGATGCTCTAGCCCAGGAACAACAACAACAACAACAACAACAACAACAACAACAGCATCCTTGACATGATTATATTCGCTAAAGAAAACTAACGTTCTAATACAGAGATGTGCCCAGATAGCCACCTGTAAGCATATTATTATTTGCTGGCGTGGTTGTTGCAATGTAGCATCCTTACACCACAGTCATAAAACAGAAATCTGAGCACGTATCAAACGACTTAGGTATCCTAGCTAGACGGTAATCTAACGACATACGGAGAAGAAAACTCAACGTCAGCGCATGATGCCATAAAAAATGGCGTCAAATGACGGAATGACGTCTCTTTCTATCGCCACTTGCTAATGACGCCACGAGGGGCAGATAAGTCTTGCTCCAAGGGGAGAGAATCACACCTGCTGTCAGTATGTTTTAGCTAGGAATCTGGCTCCGATAAGGTTATCGGCGGTGTGTGAGAGTTAAGGTGGCCTGTTATCAGAGGCCCAATGCGGGAAATTGGTAGTGGACCTTTTATGGCCGGCAAAAAGGCCAGCCTGGGAAAGATCTCCCTTCCATTTTTATTGCTTCTTTAGTCCTGTGCCAGCCAGCCAGTGAGCCAGAGAGAGAGAGAGGGAGAGAGAGAGAGAGAGAGAGAGAGAGAGAGAGAGAGAGAGAGAGAGAGAGAGAGAGAGAGCTTCGGGAAAGAGAGAGAGAGAGAGGGAGAGAGAGAGAAAGAGAGAGAGAGCTTCGGGAAGGATAGAGAGAGGGGAGAGGAAGTGGGATTAGGGAGGGGGTTTTGGGGGAGGAGGGGGGGGGGGGGTGAAGGGGAGAGAGACAGGCAGACAGACAGAAACAAAGAGACAGAGACAGAGCTGTGAGGCAGAGAGAGACAGACAGACAGACCAGACAGACAGACAGACAGACAGACAGAGACAAACAGAAAACACAGAGACAGAGCTGTGAGGCAGAGAGACAGAGACAGAGAAACAGGCAGAGACAGACCAAACAGACAAACATAACAGAGAGAGAGAGAGAGAGAGAGAGAGAGGAGAGAGAGAGAGAGAGAGAGAGAGAGAGAGAGAG
>CM054135.1:10187034-10209534 GCA_028751875.1 Rapana venosa
ACGAAAACAAACAATGCCCCGCCCCCCAAAAAAACAACCCCACCAAAACAACAACAACAAAAAAACCCACCCAAAACAAAACACCCAATAACCCAAAACCAAAACAAAAAAAAGCAACTAAACAGTCAAATACTACAACAACAACAACAACCAAAAGACAGATAAACAACAGCCACATCCAACAAACAAACAAACAAACAAGAGGAAAAACAAACAATCAAAGAGAGACAGACAGACATACAGAGACACAGACAAGAAACAGACACACAGACATCCAAAGTAAAACTTTGAAAAGATAATTTTCAACTTTAAAATACAAATCTGTTTTGAGTTCAAAGCAGAGGGAACAGGTAGCCAAGTACACAACACCTTGTAGCCATCTCTTGGCATCTCTGTGGGTTTCTCTCCCTTCGTGTTGATGCTGCTGATTCTTACCACAGCTGGCACCAACCCTGATTCTAAAAATAGCATGATGACGTTTCTATTTTTAGCCTGGCCAGTGAAGCGAAGCGAAGCGTGCATCAACATGTCTGTTTTTGTGTGTGTGGTTGTTGTTTTTTTAAAATGCTGGGCTGCAGGCGGTAAAAAGAAACAGCCAGAGTAGACAGAAAATAAGACTTGAAAGTTTCTGAATAATGCTGTGATGAAAATTAAACATTTCTGTCAGATGGAAACATTACCTTTACATGTGAGTGAGTTTACGTGCAGACATTCATGTGTATACTCACGCAGACATAGACATAATAATGCACTAGCGTGCATGCAAAGATGTATGTATGCTTGAACACACACAGACACACACACACACACACACATATGCAAATGCATGTTTTTACACAGTACACACACACACACACACGCACACTTACAGGCTAATACTCAAGTCGTGTGGAACAGTAGGTAAAAAATATTTTATTTATTCTTTTATATAGAGGATAATGGAATAAGCACTTATATGCTTTTTTTTTTTACATCCAGGCCCCGTGCGTATGCGGTTTTGTAAATGTTGTCATCCGTTCCCACCGGCACACAATGGCCTACTCTTACAAAAGGCGGAACAGGATTTTACGTGTGCGCAAGATGTTCTGCGTGCGTTCGCACACGGGGCCTCAGTTTATAGTCTTATCCGAAGGACTTTTGGGGAGAGTGGAGTCTGCACTGATGTTAACTCCAGGGGAAAATATCCTCTTGAACGGGATTCGAACCCGGGTCGTCAGATTGCGAGCGCAATGTTCTAACCACTAGGCTATCCCGTCCCCCTGGAATAGAGAGATACCAAGCCACCAGTTGTTTTTCCTCTCTGCATAATTATGATACTTTTCCCCCCAAAAAAGGTCATAGGTCTTTCTTTTTTTTAACAGATCCTGCAAGGGGTGATGCCCTAATTTTTTGTGTTTTTTTTGCATGTGTACTCAATGTTTGCTACACTCAAGACCTTAATTAGTCCTCACTTATCTAAATCAAAAGCAAAACATGAAATCCATTCCCTCCCCCCAAAAAAAAAAAACAACCACCAGTAAAACACAAAACCTGCCACCTAAACTACCACTGGTGATGAAGTCCACAAGGGCCAAAGTCCAATTTCAGACAGAATTGAACCCCCCCCCCCCCCCCCCTCCCCCAATCTCTCACCTTCTATACAGACAAGTGCTTAACCATTACACCACAACCACTCACTCCACTTTCTTTCTCTCTCCTCCCACTCTAATATTATATCATTCTGATTCATGAAGGCGATGATTTTGATGTGTAGTCTGCGTAGCTATAGTTTGTTCTCTGTGTGTGTGTGTGTGTGTGTGTGTGTGTCGGGCGCGCGCGTGCGTGTGTACATTTGAATTTGTGAAGTCTGTTATTTGGTATTGGTTGTATGTATATGGGTGTGTTGTATGCAAGCGCTTTGGTTTGTTTTTGCGAGATATAGCGCTATATAAATTCCATTCCTTATTATTATTATTATTATTATTGTTATTACTATTATTATTATTATTATTATTATTATTATTATTCAGCATTGGATCTGCCACTGAGATGACAGAGGGATGGGGTTGTTGAGAGAAAGTCAGAGTCAGTGTCGGTGTCTTTGCTGTGTCTGTGTTAGTGGCCAGCCAGTCCTCTGTGTGTGTGTGTGGGTGGGTGGGTTGCTGGCCTAAACGAAGTCTGTGGAAAGGCTGTAGCGTACACTAGGGGTGTGACTGTGCAAAGCATTGAATAATGACTATTGGGAAAAGGTACGAGTAGTGTGGGTGTGTGGGTGTGGGTGTGTGTGTGGGGGTATGTGTGATCTCTTATTTGCTGAGAAAACCAAGGTAGGGATATAACATACACTATCAAAACATTGACACTCACATAAGGGCATTTCAGAATCGTCACCACAGGCGTACCCACGCACACGATGCCACACCACATACACACACACACACACACACACAAATTATATATATATATATATATATATATATATATATATATATATATATACTATATATATATATATATATAATATATATATATATATATATATGTGTATATATATATATATATAATATAGTATATATATAAATATATATGATATGGAGAGAGAGAGAGAGAGAGAGAGAGAGAGAGAGAGAGAGAGAGAGAGAGACACACACACACACAGACACACAGACACAGAGACACAGACTCATAGAGAGACAGACACAGACACAAGGGTGGAGAACATGAGCGGCGGTAAGTTCAAAAGAAGAAACGAGTTGTCAAAGTTGCGCAGAAATCTTGGAGCCTCTGTGGATGGATTCCTTTCCCAGTTTGATGTGAAGTTCTGTTGACAGCTGCACCAGTGATTCTAAGAATAGCAGAGGACAAAATGCTGTTTTTAGCAAGACTAAAGAAGCGAAGCTTGACTCCAAATATATTTGACTGTTCAATGCACTGCTGCGGACAAATCAAAGAAACAACCCAGAAAACTAAACCAGATTTGACAGTTGTTACGTTGTACTGAATAAACTCTGTCATATGGACACCCGTCTTTGCACGTGTGTGTTTGCACACATACACACACACATACACCACACACCACACAGCACACACTCTCTCTACACACACACACTCACCTCACTCACTCACAAACTCACACACACAGACACACACACACACACGCACACACACACACTCACACACACACACACTACATTACAGTGCTATGGTATGGACTTTGTGCGTGTGCGCACACATACGCACATGCATGTGTGCCCCCCCCCCCCCTCCTCCTCTCATCCTTCTAATAAAACAAACACGTGAAAACATACACATATGCACATATACATACATACAAGTGTGTGCGTGCGCGCGCGTGCGTGCGTGCGCTCAAGGATGTGTGTTTTCGTGCACGCATGCCTGCCTACCTGATCACCTCACTGCCTATCTGCCTGCCTGTCTTCCTGCCTGCCTGCCTGTCTGCCTGTCTGCCTGCCTGCCTGCCTGTCTACCTGCCTGCCTGCCTGCCTGTCTGCCTGCCTGCATGTCTTCCTGCCTGCCTGCCGCTGCCTGCATGTCTGCTCGCCTGCCTGCCTGCCTGCCCTGCCTGCTCCTGCCTGTCTCCGCTGTGCCCTGCCTGCCTGCCTGTCTGCCTGCCTGCCTGTCTACCTGCCTGTCTACCTGCCTGCCTGCTCTGTCTGCCTGTCCCGCAGTACTGCTTTACCTTGCCTGCATGTCTACCTGCCTGCCTGCCTGTCTGCCTGCCTGCATGTCTACCTGCCTGCCTGCCTGTCTGCCTGCCTGTCTGTCTCTGCACGCAAGAAAAATATTCTTTTATTCCTATATTCAGTCAAACATAGATTATGCTTCCGCACTTTGGAATCTGGCAAGCAAAAACTTAACTCAATTTATTACCAGAGTCCACAAACGTGCTGTTAAAACTTGTATTAGATAAGTCATTCTCGTTAACAGATGCTGACTATTGAGACAATAACATCTTCCATTACAATCCAAACTACTGTTCAACAAAGGAATTCTAATGCATACAATTTTTCATGGCATTGTCCCACCATCACTAAGAAACATGTTTACAGTTAATGAATTTAGACATTACACACTGTTGATCTTCCTTTGCCTAGAATTACATCATTCAAAACAAGTCTTTCGTATTTTGGAAGCTGGCTCTGGAATAGACTTCCTATCTTTTTAAAAACAGAAACAAACCATAGAATATTCAAAACATTGTATCATGACTTTTTAATGAAAAGTACAAACCTGGCATCATTTCTCCCCAAATGTATTAATCAACAATATATACTTAGTGGCATGCAATTAAATGGTATGCTTTGTTTAATTCTGTTTTTTCTGTTCGGTGGTATGTCAGTTTTCCTGTTCAACTGCTAGATTGTCTATTCATTTGGGCGACATGTGTGGAGAGGATTTGTTACCAGTACATTCCATCCAAATTGTGTTACATGGTTGTGCATTTGAGCTATTTCCACATAACATTGTAATCTATCTTTTTGAAAACTCTTCCTCTCTGCCTCTGTCTGTCTGTCTGTCTGTCTGTCTGTCTGTCTCTCTCTCTCTCTCTCTCTCTCTCTCTCTCTCTTCTCTCTCTCTCTCTCTCTCTCTTCATGCAGTATGTGTATTCATTTGCATTCTTTGTTTTGTGTTTCTTGCAATCGTCTTTCTTTTCTTTTTTTTTCTCCATTTTTTTCATGTTGAGGGCTGGATGAAAAAAAGTCTTTGTAACTTATTCTATTACCCTCGTAAAATAAAATTTCCTATCTATCTATCTGCCTGCGAGTGTTCAAGCACGTCATTAATTAATGAATGAAACACTTTGAGAGACTCCTACAAATCCTCTCGGCTGGTTCTGCAGTCTTGTCCTCCCTTGTCTCCACCCTTTTTACCTGTCTCCACACCCCATGTCTGGGCACATAATCGCCCCTCTGTCTCTGTGCTGTGTGTATCTTCTTTAAGGACAACATCCCCACAACGCCCCTCTGTCTGGGTGCCCCGTGTACTTCTTTAAGGACAACATCTAACATAACGACCCTATAGGGAGACAGAGATAGACTGGGGGTGTGACTCTGCATTGACTACCCTTTGTTAGAAAGAGGAAGGAAGAGAGGGGGATGGGAGGGAAAGAGGAGAGAGAGAGAGAGAGAGAGAGAGAGGGAAAGAGGAAGGGAGAGAAAGAGAGAGAGGGGGAGGGAGGGAAGGAGAGAGAGAGAGAAGGAGAGAGGGGGAGGGAGGGAAGGAGAGAGAGGAGAAAGGATGGAGGGGGAGAGGGAGAGAAAGAGAGAGAGGGAGGGGGGGGGGGGGGGGAGGGGGAAGAAGGGAGAGAGAGAGAGGCAACACAAGGCAAGGCGAGGCAAAACAAGACAAGGTGAGGCAAAACAAGACAAGGTGAGGCAAAGCAAGGCAAGGTGAGGCAAAGCAAGGCAAAACAAGGCAATCTGAAGTAAAACAAGGCAAAACAAGGCAAAGCAAGGCAAGGTGAGGCAAAACAAGGCAAAACAAGGCAAGGTGAGGCAAAACAAGACAAGGTGAGGCAAAGCAAGGCAAAACAAGGCAAAACAAGGCAATGTGAGGCAAAGCAAGGCAAGGTGAGGCAAAGCAAGGCAAAACAAGGCAAAACAAGGCAATGTGAGGCAAAACAAGGCAAGGTGAGGCAAAGCAAGGCAAAACAAGGCAAAACAAGGCAAAACAAGGCATGAGGCAAAACAAGGCAAGGTGAGGCAAAGCAAGGCAAAACAAGGCAAAACAAGGCAATGTGAGGCAAAGCAAGGCAAGGTGAGGCAAAACAAGGCAAGGTGACGCAAAACAAGGCATGAGGCAAAACACAAGGCAAGGTGAGGCAAAGCAAGGCGAAACAAGGCAAAACAAGGCAAGGTGAGACAAAACAAGGTAAGGTGAGGCAAAACAAGGCAAGGTGAGAGCAAAACAAGGCGAGGCAAGGTGAGGCAAAACAAGGCAAGGTGAGGCAAAGAAAGGCAAGGTGAGGTAAAACAAGGCAAAGCAAGGCAAGGTGAGGCAAAACAAGGCAAGGTGAGGCAAAGCAAGATAAGGTGAGGCAAAGCAAGGCAAGGTGAGGCAAAGCAAGGCAAGGTGAGGCAAAGCAAGGCAAGGTGAGGCAAAACAAGGCAAGGTGAGGCAAAACAAGATAAGGCGAGGCAAAGCAAGGCAAAACAAGGTAAAACAAGGCAAGGTGAGGCAAAACAAGGCAAGGTGAGGCAAAACAAGATAAGGTGAGGCAAAGCAAGGCAAAACAAGGTAAAACAAGGCAAGGTGAGGCAAAACAAGGTAAGGTGAGGCAAAACAAGGCAAGGTGAGGCAAAACAAGGCGAGGCTAGGTGAGGCAAAAGAAGGCAAGGTGAAGCAAAACAAGGCAAGGTGAGGCAAAGCAAGGCAAGGTGAGGCAAAACAAGGCAAGGTGAGGCAAAACAAGGCAAGGTGAGGCAAAACAAGGCAAAGCAAGGCAAGGTGAGACAAAACATGGCAAGGTGAGGCAAAACAAGGCAAAGCGAGGCAAGGTGAGGGAAGGGAAAGCAAGGTGAGGCAACACAAGGCAAGGTGAGGCAAAGCAAGGCAAAGTGAGGTAAAACAAGGCAAGGTGAGGCAAAGCAAGAGAAGGTGAGGCAAAACAAGGCAAGATGAGGCAAAACAAAGCAAAGCAAGGCAAGGTGAGGCAAAACAAGACAAAGCAAGCAAGGTGAGGCAAAACAAGGCAAGGGTGAGGCAAAACAAGGCAAGGTGAGGCAAAACAAGGCAAAACAAGGCAAGGTGTGGCAAAGCAAGGCAAGGTGAGGCAAAATAAGGCAAGGTGAGGCAAAGCAAGGCAAAACAAGGCAAGGTGAGGCAAAGCAAGGCAAGGTGAGGCAAAGCAAGGCAAGGTGAGACAAAACAAGGCAAGGTGAGGCAAAACAAGGCAAGGTGAGGCAAAACAAAGCAAAGCAAGGCAAGGTGAGGCAAAGCAAGGCAAGGTGAGGCAAAACAAGGTAAGGTGAGGCAAAACAAGGCAAGGTGAGGCAAAACAAGGTAAAGCAAGGCAAGGTGAGACAAAACAAGACAAGGTGAGGCAAAGCAAGGCAAGGTGAGGCCAAGCAAGGCAAGGTGAGGCAAAGCAAGGCAATGTGAGGCAAAGAAAGGCAATATGAGGCAAAGAAAGGCAATGTGAGGTAAAACAAGGCAAGGTGAGGCAAAGCAAGGCAAGGTGAGGCAAAACAAGGCAAGGTGACACAAAGCAAGGCAAAACAAGGCAAGGTGAGGAAAAGCAAGGCAAAGCAAGGCAAGGTGAGGCAAAACAAGGCAAAGCAAGGCAAGGTGAGGCAAAACAAGGCAAGGTGAGGCATAGCAAGGCGAAACAAGGTGAGGCAAAGCAAGGCAAGGTGAGGCAAAATAAGGCAAGGTGGGGCAAAGCAAGGCACAACAAGGTAAGGTGAGGGAAAGCAAGGCAAGGTGACGCAAAGCAAGGCAAGGTGAGGCAAAACAAGGCAAGGTGAGGCAAAACAAGGCAAAGCAAGGCAAGGTGAGGTAAAACAAGGCGGGTGAGGCAAAGCAAGGCAAAACAAGGCAAGGTGAGGCAAAGCAAGGCACAACAAGGCAAGGTGAGGCAAAGCAAGGCAAGGTGACGTAAAGCAAGGCAAGGTGAGGCAAAATAAGGCAGGGTGAGGCAAAGCAAGGCAAAACAAGGCAAGGTGAGGCAAAACAAGGCAAGGTGACGCAAAGCAAGGCAAAACAATGCAAGGTGAGGCAAAACAAGGCAAGGTGAGGTAAAACAAGGAGAGGTGAGGCAAAACAAGGCTAAGAAAAGCAAAGTAAAGTAAGGTGAGGCAAGGTGAGGCAAAGAAAGGCAGGGCGGTCCAGGTGAGGGCAAGGCAATGCAAGACAAGGTGAGGCAAAACAAGGCAAGGTGAGGCAAAACAAGGCAAGGTGAGGCAAAGCAAGGCAAGGTGAGGTAAAACAAGGCAAGTTGAGGCAAAGCAAGGCACGTTGAGGCAAAGCAAGGCAAGGTGAGGAAAAGCAAGGCAAAACAAGGCAAGGTGAGGAAAAGCAAGGCAAAACAAGGCAAGAGGAGGCAAAACAAAGCAAAGCAAGGCAAGGTGAGGCAAAACAAGGCAAAGCAAGGCAAGGTGAGGCAAAACAAGGCAAGGTGAGGCAAAACAAGGCAAGGTGAGGCAAAACAAGGCAAAACAAGGCAAGGTGTGGCAAAGCAAGGCAAGGTGAGGCAAAATAAGGCAAGGTGAGGCAAAGCAAGGCAAAACAAGGCAAGGTGAGGCAAAGCAAGGCAAGGTGAGGCAAAGCAAGGCAAGGTGAGACAAAACAAGGCAAGGTGAGGCAAAACAAAGCAAAGCAAGGCAAGGTGAGGCAAAGCAAGGCAAGGTGAGGCAAGGCAAGGTGAATCAAAGCAAGGCAAGGTGAGGCAAAACAAGGCAAGGTGAGGCAAAACAAGGCAAAGCAAGGCAAGGTGAGACAAAACATGGCAAAGCGAGGCAAGGTGAGGCAAAGCAAGGCAAGGTGAGGCCAAGCAAGGCAATGTGAGGTAAAACAAGGCAAGGTGAGGCAAAGCAAGGCAATGTGAGGCAAAGAAAGGCAATGTGAGGTAAAACAAGGCAAGGTGAGGCAAAGCAAGGCAAGGTGAGGCAAAACAAGGCAAGGTGACACAAAGCAAGGCAAAATAATAATAATAATAATAATGTATGGAATTTATATAGCGCTGAATCTTGTAAAGCAACAAATCAAGGCAAGGTGAGGAAAAGCAAGGCAAAGCAAGGCAAGATGAGGCAAAACAAGGCAAAGCAAGGCAAGGTGAGGCAAAACAAGGCAAGGTGAGGCAAAGCAAGGCAAAACGAGGCAAGGTGAGGCAAAACAAGGCAAGGTGAGGCAAAGCAAGGCAAAACGAGGCAAGGTGAGGCAAAACAAGGCAAGGTGAGGCAAAGCAAGGCAAAACGAGGCAAGGTGAGGCAAAACAAGGCAAAACAAGGCAAGGTGAGGCAAGCAAGGCACGGTGAGGCAAAATAAGGCAAGGTGAGGCAAAGCAAGGCACAACAAGGCAAGGTGAGGCAAAGCAAGGCAAGGTGACGCAAAGCAAGGCAAGGTGAGGCAAAACAAGGCAAAGCAAGGCAAGGTGAGGTAAAACAAGGCGGGTGAGGCAAAGCAAGGCAAAACAAGGCAAGGTGAGGCAAAGCGAGGCAAGGTGACGCAAAGGAAGGCAAGGTGAGGCAAAATAAGGCAGGTGAGGCAAAGCGAGGCAAGGTGACGCAAAGGAAGGCAAGGTGAGGCAAAATAAGGCAGGTGAGGCAAAGCAAGGCAAAACAAGGCAAGGTGAGGCAAAACAAGGCAAAACAAGTCATGGTGAGACAAAGCTAGGCAAAACAAGGCAAGGTGAGCAAAGCAAGGCAAGGTGAGGCAAAACAAGGGTAAGAAAAGCAAAATAAGGCAAGGTGAGGCAAAGAAAGGCAAGGCAAGGCAAGGCAGGGCGGTCCAGGTGAGGGCAAGGCAATGCAAGACAAGGTGAGGCAAAACAAGGCAAGGTGAGGCAAAACAAGGCAAGGTGAGGCAAAGCAAGGCAAGGTGAGGTAAAACAAGGCAAGGTGAGGCAAAACAAGGCAAGGTGAGGCAAAGCAAGGCAAGGTGAGGTAAAACAAGGCAAGGTTAGGCAAAACAAGGCAAGGTGAGGCAAAACAAGGCAAGGTGAGGCAAAACAAGGCAAGGTGAGGCAAAGCAAGGCAATGTGAGGCAAAGCACGGCAAGGTTAGGCAAAACACGGCAAAACAAGGCACGTTGAGGCAAAGCAAGGCAAGGTGATGTAAAATAAGGCAAGGTGAGGCAAAACAAGGCAAGGTGAGGCAAAACAAGGCAAGGTGAGGCAAAATAAGGCAAAACACGGCAGAACAAAGCAAAACAAGGCAAGGTGAGGCAAAACACGGCAAAACAAGGCAAGGTGAGGCAAAGCAAGGCAAAACAAGGCAAAGTGAGGTAAAACAAGGCAAGGTGAGGCAAAGCAAGGCAAAACAATGCAAGGTGAGGCAAAACAAGGCAAGGTGAGGTAAAACAAGGCAAGGTGAGGCAAAACAAGGCTAAGAAAGGCAAAACAAGGCAAGGTGAGGCAAAGAAGCACAAGGCAAGAGGCAGGGCAGGGCAGGGCGGTCCAGGCGAGGGCAAGGCAAAGCAAGGCAAGGTGAGGCAAAACAAGGCAAGGTGAGGTAAAACAAGGCAAGGTGAGGCAAAACAAGGCAAAACACGGCAGAACAAAGCAAAACAAGGCAAGGTGAGGCAAAGCAAGGCAAGGTGAGGCAAAACACGGCAAAACAAGGCAAGGTGAGGCAAAGCAAGGCAAGGTGAGGCAAAGCAAGGCAAGGTGAGGCAAAACAAGGCAAAGCAAGGCAAGGTGAGGCAAAACAAGACAAAGTGAGGCAAAGCTAGGCAAAACAAGGCAAGGTAAGGCAAAGCAAGGCAAAACAAGGCAAAACAAGGCAAGGTAAGGCAAAACAAGGCAAGGTAAGGCAAAACAAGGCAAGGTAAGGCAAAACAAGGCAAGATAAGGGCAATGCAAGGAAAGTAGGCAAAGAAAGGCAAGGTGAGACAAAACACGGCAAACAGGACAGGTGAGGCAAAAGCAAGGCAAAACAAGGCAAAGTGAGGTAAAACAAGGCTAGGTGAGGCAAAACAAGGCAAAGAAAGGCAAGGTGAGGCAAAACAAGGCAAAGAAAGGCAAGGTGAGGCAAAGCAAGGCAAGGTGAGGCAAAACAAGGCAAGGTGAGGCAAAACAAGGTAAAGAAAGGCAAGGTGAGGCAAAGCAAGGCAAGGTGAGGCAAAGCAAGGCAAGGTGAGGCAAAACAAGGCAAGGTGAGGCAAAACAAGGCAAAGAAAGGCAAGGTGAGGCAAAGCAAGGCAAAGAAAGGAAAGGTGAGGCAAAACAATGGAAAGTGAGGCAAAACAAGGCAAGGTGAGGCAAAACAAGGCAAGGTGAGGCAAAACAAGGAAAAGTGAGGCAAAACAAGGCAAAACGAAGCAAAACAAGGCGAAGTGAGGCAAAAAAGGCAAGGTGAGACAAAACAAGGCAAGGTGAGGCAAAACAAGGCAAAGGCAGGCAAGGCAAGGCAAGGTGAAGCAAAACAATGCAAGGTGAAACAAAACAAGGCAAGGTGAGGCAAAACAATGCAAGGTGAGGCAAAACAATGCAAGGTGAGGCAAAGAAAGGCAGGGCAAGGGAACGAAGGGCAGGGCAGGGCAGGGTAGAACAGCGCAGGGCAGAGCAGGGCAGGGCAGGGCAATGCAGGGCAGGGCAGGGCAGGGCAGAGCAGGGCAGAGCAGGGCAGGGCAGGGCAATGCAGGGCAGGGCAGGGCAGGGCAAGGCAGGGCAAGCCAAGGCAAGGCAGGCAGGGCAGGGCAGGGCAGGGTAGAACAGCGCAGGGCATGGCAGGGCAGGGCAGGGCAGGGTAGAACAGCGCAGGGCAGGGCAGGGCAGGGTAGAACAGCGCAGGGCATGGCAGGCAGGGCAGGGTAGAACAGCGCAGGGCATGGCAGGGCAGGGCAGGGCAGAACAAGGCAGGGCAAGCCAAGGCAAGGCAGGGTAGGGCAGGGTAGAACAGCGCAGGGCATGGCAGGGCAGGGCAGGGCATGGTAGAACAGCGCAGGGCAGGGTAGGGCAGGGCAAGGCAAAGCAGGGCAGGGCAGGGTAGAACAGCGCAGGGCAGGGCAGGGCAGGGCAGGGCAGGGTAGGGCAGGGCAGGGCAGGGCAGGGCAGGGGTAGAACAGCGCAGGGCAGGGCAGGGCAGGGCAAGGCAGGGCAAGGTAGGGCAGGGCAGGGTAGGGCAGGGTAGAACAGCGCAGGGCAAGGTAGGGCAGGGCAGGGCAGGGCAGGGCAAGGCAGGGCAGGGCAGGGCAAGGCAAGGCAAGGTAGGGCAGGCAGGGCAGGGCAGGGCAGGGCAGGGCAAGGCAAGGCAAGGTAGGGCAGGGCAGGGCAGGGCAGGGCAAGGCAGGGCAAGCCAAGGCAAGGCAGGGCAAGGCAAGGAAGGGCAGGGCAGGGCAGGGCAGGGCAGGACAGCCCAGGGCAGGGCAGGGCAGGGCAGGGCAGGGCAGGGCAGGGCAGGGCAGGGCAAGGCAAGGCATGGCAAGGCAAGGCAAAGCAAGGCAAGGAAAAAGCAAGGTTCGTGCCAAAAATAATAGATGCTTTTTTACACCCAGTTATTAGGGATTACCTATCATGGATAAGATCATGATATTAGAAAAAAACACCCATCAAACCATAAGATTTTCACACACACACACACACACACACACACACACACACACACACACACACACACACACACACACACACACACACACACACACACACACGCACGCACCACACAGCACGCAGACAGACAGACAGACAACAGACACAGACAGACAGACAAACACAAACAGACAGACAGACATACATACACATAGACACAACAGACACAGACAAACAGACAAACACAAACAGACAGACACACTTACACAGACAGACAGACAAACACAAACAGACAGACAGACACACAGACAGATAGAGAGACAGAAACACAGAAAAGAGAACTTAAGGTTGTTGCTTTTTTCAAAGATCTTGAGTTCAAAGAGGCACTAGCCTACATAGTCAAGTGCATGCACGCACGCACACACACACACACGCACGCACACACACACGCACGCACACACACACACGCACGCACGCACACACACACACACACACACACACACATCTTGGCATACCTGTGGGCTTTTCCCTCTCATTTTAATGTTAATCTTTATGACAGTAACTTTTTAAAAAATCTGTATTAGAGTGTGTATATGTGTGTGGTGTGTGTGTGTGTGGTGTGTGTGTGTGTGTGTGTGTGTGTGTGTGTGTGTGTGTGTGTGTGTCTGGGTCTGTGTGTGTCTGTGTGTGTCTGTGTGTGTGTGCTTACGTGAGAGCGTGCGATTATGCGCGCGCGCGCGTGTGTATGTGTGCGCGCGCGTGCGCGTGTGAGTTGCGCGCGTGGCGGCCGCGCGTGTTTGTGTTGTGTGTGTGCGGGCACGCGTGTGTGCGTGCTTGTGTGTGTTGTGTGTGTGTGTGTGTGTGTGTGTTCTGACGTGAGTGAATATGATCATGCGTGTGTGCGTGCGTGTGTGTGTATGCGTGTGAGTGCATGCGTGTATGTGTGTGTGTGTGTGTGTGTGTGTGTGTGTGTGCACCCGTGCGCGTGTGTGTGTATGTGTGTGCGCGTTGTGTGTTTTTTATTTATTTTTTTATTTTATTCTTTTATATCGAGGATAATGGAATAAGCACTTATGTGCTTTTTTACATCCAGTCCCCGTGTGTATGCAGTTTTATACATTCTGTCATCTGTTCCCACCGGCACACAATGGCCTACTCTTACCAAAAGCGGAACAGGGTTTAACGTGTGCGCAAGATGTTCTGCGTGCGTTCGCACACGGGGCCTCGGTTTATAGCCTCATCCGAAGGACTTTGGGGGGAGAGTGGAGTCTGCACTGATGTTAACTCCAGGGGAAAATATCCCCTTGAACGGGAATCGAACCCGGGTCGTCAGATTGCGAGCGCAATGTTCTGACCACTAGGCTATCCCGTCCTGTGTGTGTGTGTGTGTGTGTGTGTGTGTGTGTGTGTGTGTGTGTGTGTGTGTGTGTGTGTGTGTGTGTGTGTGTGTGTGTGTGTGTGTGTGTGTGTGTGTGTGAGCACGCGCACATGCGTGTAAGTGGGTGCACACATGTGTATTTGCTTGTTGTTTTCACAGGTGTGCTATAGCGAAATGAGACGCACAAACAAACCACGAAAAAACTAACCTCAAAAACAAGGCTATAAAGAGCAAAACAAAACGAAAAAAAATCCCCCAAATAACACACAACCAAACAAGCAAAAAACCCCGAAAAACAAAACCATAAAAACCTCACTCTGAAATCATGGGATGTCTCTTGTTTTAGAAGAAAAGATACCTTTTACAAATTTTATTTATTTATTTGTTTGTTTGTTTGTTTATGTATTTCGAGGATAATGGAATAAGCATTATTGTGCCTTTTTTTCTCGCCCAGTCCCCGTATGCATGCAGATTTGTAAATTTTGTCATCCGTTCCCACTGGCACACAATGGCCTACTCTTCCGAAAAGCGGAACGGGTTTTAATGTGTGCGCAAGATGTTCTGTCATTTTAGCCATTCATATTTCATGTCCTTGAGAATGTTACATATTTTAAGAACCATACTTATTCCTGAAGACTGTTATATATTCTTAGGAATGTTACGTATTCTATGTAATATTACGACTTCTTATAATATTGACATAGTCTTTCTGGTGTTACGCATTCTTAAGAATGTTACGTATTCTTTGTAATATTGCAAAGTCTTATCATATTGACATAGTCTTTGGAGTATTACATATTCTTAAGAATGTTACGTATTCTATGTAATATTACGAATTCTTATCATATTGACATAGACTTTCTGGTATTACGCAGAATGTTACGTATTCTTTGTAATATTGCAAATTCTTATCATATTGACATAGTCTTTGGAATATTATATATTCTTAAGAATGTTACGCATTCTTTGTAATATTGCAAATTCTTACCATGTTGACATAGTCTTTCTGGTATTACGCATTTTTAAGAACGTTACGTATTCTTTGTGATATTACAATTCTTACCATATTGACATAATCTGTCTGGTATTACGCATTCTTAAGAACGTTACATATTCTTGTGTAATATTGCAAATTCTTATCATATTGACATAGTCTTTGGAACATTACATATTCTTAGGAATGTTTCGTATTTTTGAGAACGCTGCAACAACAAAATATGGAAAGGAATGCCTGTCACATTTTCAGACTCTTTTCTGATCAAAGCACCGAGCCGTTAATTTAAAAGGAATAATCTTTATGAGTCTTTCAAACACTTGAGATGGAAGGAATCTTTGTCTGCCTGTCTGTCTGAATCGCTCCCTCTCTCTCTCTCTCTCTCTCTCTCTCTCTCTCTCTCTCTCTCTCTCTCTCTCTCTCTCTCTCTCGTCTGTCTGTCTGTCTGTCTGTCTGTCTGTATCTCTGTCTGTTTATTTTATATTTATTTTTACATTTTATTCTTTTATATCGAGGATAATGGAATAAGAACTTATGTGCTTTTTTTTTACATCAAGTCCCCGTGTGTATGCGGATTTGTCAATTCTGTCATCTGTTCCCACCGACACACAATGGCCTACTCTTACGAAAAGCGGAACAGGATTTAACGTGTGCGCTGCCTGTGTCTCTGTCAATCTGTCTGTCTCTGTCTGTTTGTCTGTCTGTCTGTCTGTCTATCTGTCTCTCTCTCTCTCTCTCTCTCTCTCTCTCTCTCTCTCTCTCTCTCTCTCTCTCTCTCTCTCTTTGTATGTATGCTGCGTACATATGTGCATGCACATACATACAGGTGGTGGTGGTGGTGGTGGTGGTGGTGGTGGTGGTGGTGGTGGTGGTGGTGGTGGTGGTGTGGTGGTGGTGGTGATGATGGTGGTGGTGGTGGTGGTGTGTGTGCGTGAGTTTGTGTGTGTGTACATGCGCGCGCGTGCACTGTCTATCAGAATATCTCAATTCATCTATTTACCCCCCCCTCCCCCTCCCTCCACCCCTTATCTTGTTCTCCTTCCCTCTACCCCCCCCCCCCCCCCCCCCAAGATCTTTCATGAACAAACAAAACAGACAGACAGAGAGACAGAGACAGAGACAGAGAGAGAGAGAGAGAGAGAGGGAGAGAGAGAGAGAGAGAGAGAGAGGAGAGAGAGAGAGAGAGAGAAAGAGAGACGGATAGACAGACAGAGACAAAGACAGAGAGACAAACGGATAGACAGAGACAGAGACAGAGAGAGACAGACAGAGACAGACAGAGACAGAGAGTCTATCATCTACATTTCTGCATAGACCGCAAACCCGGTTTTTAATATGAACAGCGTTTTCTTCTGTTTGGCTATAAAATAGATCACCCCCGCCATTCATGCAGCACTGATCAACGTGTCAGAAACACAACTGATGAAACAGATAGGTTCGTTCCTCGGCTAGAGCTCCGAGGTTCCCAACTGGTGGGATTTTTGCGTATGCGACCGTCTTCCCCTTCCCCCCCTCCCCCTCCCTTATTTATGTGGCCACATTCATCTTCTAAAACAAAAAAGCCACTCTGATAGGGAAAGAAATACAGTTGCAGACCAAAAAAAAAAAAAAAAAAGGTGGCGCTGCTCTTGTGGCGACGTGCTCTCCCCGGGGAGAGCAGCCCGAATTTCACGCAGAATTTCACGCAGAGAAATCTCGTGACTTTAAGTGGTATAAATAAATATAAATAAATTGTCATCCATTCCTACCGGCACGAAATGGCCTACTCTTCGGTAAGGCGCAACGGGTTTGTAACGTGCGCGTAAGATGTTCCTCATTAGTGATGTGGTCTGTGTGTGAGATACCAAGGAGTTTGCGAAAGAGCCTCATCTCCATTGCCTGGATCCTTCTTTCAATGTCAGCGGTTATGGTCCACGTTTCACAAGCGTTCAAAAATATGTGACGTAATCAGGGAACGCATCAGTCTGGTCTGTGAAGCTGATGGCGATGTTCTTGTCATTCCAGAGGACTTTTAGTTTGATCATTGCAGCTGTGGTCTGGGCTATCCTGGAGAGAATTTCAGGTTTTGATCCTTCATCCGATTCATAGCTCCCCCCCACCCATAAAAAAAATCTTGAGAGTGGTGTCCCAAAGGTCTACAAGACTACGGGATAGATGATGGTGAGGGTGAAGCCTTCCTGCCACAGTGTGCAAGCAGGGTTCATTGGCGTCAGAACCCCAGCAGTCCTCAGGTAACGATTGTTTCCGTCAATCTTATGACGACCTGGCATCAGTCTAGCTCCTCTAGTTTGCGGAGAGATGGAAATGAGCGGCGAGGGAACAGCAGGCCAGGAACATCACAGAAGATGAGGCAGCATCAGAAAAACCCAACAACAACAAAACCACAAACGAAACCACCAAAACCCCAAACCAAACGTCTAGTTCTTCAACCCTCGAAAAAAAAACCTTCAAAATTGTAAAAAGGGGAAGGTAAAGGTGTCCCATAACCTATGTGGTCGTAGGGGAGCGAGGCATCAGAGACCTCAACTTCTCCAGGGCCTGCATATTGAGGGTGGCGTCCATCTCCTCTCCCTCGCTGCTTTACCTTCCCTGACCCTAAAGAGGCAGGTACCCATTTACAGCTGGGTGTACTGGGGGACTGTACTGAAGCCAAGGCGCGCGAACGGTACATACTTTAAAAATATGTGAAGATAAGAAAATTTTCGGAATAGCGTTTGATAGATAATGCTACTTCAGCCGAAAGCTAACGCTGAAGTGTGGCCTTCAAGTCATTCACTAAGGCATGTCGGAAACTAATAATGGAAGAGGTCTATATTTTATGCCTAATAATAATAAAACATGCGACACAAACGCCCACAACCATAAAGATAACGATTACGATAATGATATTCATTTAGTCACGAAAGGCCAGTTCAAAGAAATGTCATATGAGTTAATATAATATTACGAAGCTTTCACATATATCATGAAACATCATTTTTCCACGCCCGCGAGAGAGAGAGAGAGAGAGAGAGAGAGAGAGAGAGAGAGAGAGAGAGAGAGAGAGAGAGAGAGAGAGAGAGAGAGAGAGAGAATACAGAGACAGAGACAGAGATACCCACACAAAGACAGACACAGAGGCAGAGACAGAGAGAGAGTGAGAAAGATAGAGAGAGTGAGAGAGACAGAGACAGAGACAGATGGAGAGAGAGACAGAAAGAGAGAGACAGAGACACAGAGCGAGACAGAGATAGAGAGATAGAGGCAGAAACAGATAGAGAGAGAGTCACAGAGAGAGTAAGAGTAAAAGAGAGAGAGACAGACAAGAGACAGAGACAGAGAGAGAGAGAGAGAGAGAGAGAGAGAGAGAGAGAGAGAGAGAGAGAGAGAGAGAGAGAAGAGAGAGAGAGAGAGAGAGAGAGAGAGAGAGAGAGAGAGAGAGCGAGCTCCTGTCTATATTTAATCGTAAAAGATAAGCAAGGCATAGTTTTGGCCCTTGGGGGAGCAGGAGAGATGTGTGTTAAATTGATGAAGAAGTTAGACAAGTTTTTTTTGCAGTGTGTTGTGTGTGTGTGTGTGTGTGTGTGTGTGTGTGTGTGTGTGTGGTGTGTGTGTGTGTGTGTGTGTGTTTTTTGGTGTGTGTGTGTGTGTGTGTGTGTGTGTGTGTGTGTGTGTGTGTGTGAGGCTACTATTATCTCTTTTTTTTAAAAGTTCTTTTCTTTCGAAGATAATGGAATAAGTACTCATGTGCTTTTTAAAAAAAATCCAGTCCCCGTGTGTATGCAGTTTTGTCAGTTTTGTCATCCGATTCCACCGGCACACACTGGCCTACTCTTCTGAAAAGCGGAACGGGTTTAAACGTGTGCGCAAGATGTTCTGCGTGCGTCCGCACACGGGGTACCTCGGTTTATAGCCTCATCCGAAGGGTGTGTGTGTGTATGTGTGTGTGTGTGTGTGTGTGTGTGTGTGTGTGTGTGTGTGTGTGTGTGTGTGTGTGTGTGTGTGTGTGTGTGTGTGTGTGAGAGAGAGAGAGAGAGAGAGAGAGAGAGAGAGAGAGAGAGAGAGAGAGAGAGAGAGAGAGGAGAGAGAGAGAGAGAGGCATCTAATATCACTTTGAGTGAACAGACGTAAAATCTGAAGCATTAACAACAACAACACACACACACACACACACACACACACACACACACACACACACACACACACACACACACACACACACACACACACACACACACACATATCGACGAGAGTCATCAAACTTTCAGAAACCGATAGATCTAGAACGAAACAGAACATCCATCTAAGTTGAACTGGGGATGAGCGCACGCGCGCGCGCCACACACACACACACCACACACACACACGCACGCACGCACGCACGTACGCACCAAAACACACACAGAAACACAAAAACAACACAACACACACACACACACACGTACGACACACACACACACACACACACACACACACGTACGTACACACACACACACACACACACACACACACACACACGTACGTACACACACACACACACACACACACACACTTACGTACACACACACACACACACACACACACACACACACACACACACACACACACACACACACACATACACCACACACCACACCACACACACACAACAACACACACATCCACACCACACCACACCACACAAACAACACACACACACACACACACACAACACACACACTCTCTCTCTCTCTCTCTCTCTCTCTCTCTCTCTCTCTCTCTCTTTCTCTCTCTCTCTCTCTCCCTCCTCTCTCTCTCTCCCCTCCTCTCTCTCTCCCCCCCAACCCCCTCTTTCTCTCTCCCCCCCTCTCTCTCTCTTCAAAACGAAACAGGAAAAAAAACTCTAACACAAGTTTAAACTGCGGAAGAGCAGGTTGTCTGTGCGCATGCGTCCTTTGATGTCAATCATCCCCCGACAGCTGCAGGAACGATAACTCTGATTGCCCTGATCGTCTGAAGGGCATTTTGGAGTGGGGCTTTAAACTTTGATATCCTTCAAACATCTTTTCTTTCAGGGCACCAAGGGGCCGGGGTAGCCGAGTGGGTTAGACCGTGAAGCTCCTGACCTGCCGCAAATCGAGGAGGGTTCCTGGGTCGATTCTCTGCTAAAGTAGACATGTCTGTTAGAGAGGATTTCTGTTCTCCCTTTGATAAACGTCGGCGCTGATGGATGCTGTCGATCTATTTGTATTTGTAGACCATTTTGTCACAGCAGATTATTTTCTCTGCGTGAAATTCGGGCTGCTCTCTCCAGGGAGAGCGCGTCGCCACAAGACCAGCGCCACCCATCTATTGCTTTTTGTTGTTGTTGTTCTTTTCCGCAAGTTGTGGCTTTGTTGGATTTCATGTGCCCTTTGGGGTTTTCTTGAAATAAATCTTGAATCTTAAATCTTTCTTGTCTGTGGTTTTTAAAAAAATATCTATCAGAGTAGCTTTTTTTAATATACAGGATTTTGTCATGGACAACTCTCTTGTTGCTGTGGGTTCTGTTACTTGCGCTATATGTGTGTTGCACACGGGACCTCAGCTTATTGTCTCATCCGAAAAACTAGCACCCAGGCCACCACGCAAGTTCTATGAAATGGGGGAAAGTTTTGGGGTTCCAATGGGAATTGAACCTACACTTTTCACTTCCAAAACAAATGCGTTACCCCTAGACCATCAATTCAGCTTTTTAAGAAAAGAATATGTCAATCATTTATTTATCTATTTATTTATTGGATGGGTGACCGTTTGCGCGCCTTGGCTTCAGTACAGTTCCCCAGTTCACCCAGTTGTAAATGGATACCTGCCTCTTTAGGGTCAGGGAAGGTAATGCAGCAAGGGAGAGGAGATGGGCGCCGCTCTCAATATGCTGGCCCCTGGAGAAGTTGAGGTCTCTGATGCCTCGTTCCTCTACGAATTTATAGGTTATAGGACACCTTAACCTTTTTATTTATTTATCTATTTATTTTATTTCGAGGATAATGAAATAAACACCTATGTGCTTTTTTCTGTCTATATGTAGTTTTGTAAATCTTGTCATCCGTTCCCACCGGCACACAATGGCTTACTCTTCTGAAAAGCGGAACGAGGTTTAACGTGTGCGCAAGATGGGTTCTGGCCGAGGGAATGGTTTACTCGAACATACTCAGCATGCATCTTAGCTGCTTGAAGAGGGATGATCTCCACCATGTTCAATGCAGCGTCCAAAGAACAAACGTAAGGAGGAAGACAAAAAAAAAAACAGAAATAATATAACAGTTTAAAAAAAAAACGGAAGAAAGGAAGGAAAGAAAGACGAAAGGAAAGAAGAAAAAAAAAAAGGGGGGGGGGGGGCGGAGGGAGAAGAAAGGAAGTTTTATCTACAAAAGGATGATGCATAGAAGGAAATGTATAAGAAAGATTAAAGGACGAGGAGGGGGAAGGGGGGGGGGGGGGGAGCAGAAAGAAAGAAAGAAAGAACGCAGGAAGAATGAAAGTAAGAGAGAATGAGAAGCAGGCAATTACACCCATTGTAGTTGTTTTTTGGAGGTGGTGGTGGTTTTATTATTTTTATTCATTTTATTTACTTCTTTTTGAAACAAGCTTTCCTCGGCTAGAGCCCCGAGGTTCAATTCACCATTGGTGAGATTTTCCGTATGCGATCGTTTTTAACCCACCTTGAAAATAAAGTAGCGGCATTCCGACTTCGGAGATAAACGGTTATGTTCATCAATGTGATATGTATGTATGTAATATCTCATTATCTTAACTCATCACACATCATTCTGCTTGATGGCATTTCTGACAAATTAATATGGTGTAGCGTTCATGGATTATGTCGTTCGTATTGATAGCTTCTCTTTTTCTGTTTTCTTGTTCTTTTTCGGTGGTTTTGTTTGTTTGTTGGCTGGTTGGTTGGGTGGTTGGGTGGTTGGTTGGTTGGTGGGTGGGTGGGCGGGTTGGTTGGGTGGTTGGTGGGTTGGTTGGTTGGGTGGTTGGTGGGTTGGTTGGTTGGGTGGTTGGTGGGTTGGGAGGTTGGTGGTTGGTTGGTTGGATGGTTGGGTGGTTGGTGGGTTGGGCTGGTTGGTGGTGGTTGGTTGGGTGGTTGGTTGGTTGGTTGGTGGGTGGGTGGGCGGGTTGGTTGGGTGGTTGGTGGGTTAGTTTGGTTGGGTGGTTGGTGGGTTGGTTGGTTGGGTGGTTGGTTGGTTGGTGGTGGGTGGGTGGTTGGTTGGTTGGTTGGTTGGGTGGGTGGGTGGCTGGTTGGTTGGTTTTTTGGGTGGGTGGCTGGGTGGGTGGGTGGCTGGTTGGGTTTTTTGGGGTTCACCTTGGTACTGAGAGTGAAGCAGTCAGTAAACTTCTTTCTTCTTCGTCGAACGCTCAGGCAGCACTCATTGTTGTCTGTCATATGAGCGAAAATGCGTTGCGCTGCCGTTAAGCGCCTGACAAGTCAGGCCCAGCACATCCAAACTTCTGCGTGGGAGAGAATTGTTATCTTTTAAGTCTTTCTGGGGAGAAAAACGGCAAGAGAATGGACCAAGAATGCAACAACAACAAAAAAGACAAGACGGAGGTGACAGGACGAAAAAGAACAAGGCAGAAACTAAAAGAGGGATAGAAAAGAGGGAATTGCTAGCACAGTTTCCAGAAGTGGGGATGCTATTTATACTGATAGGCCCCCGGCCATCCCCACCCGGAGGTGGGGTGGGGTGAGGGGGAACAACACCATCCAATCCCTTTAAATATCGAGCATCGCCAGTCAGGAAAACAATACACCGGCATTGAATGACAAGGCGCCCTGGTTATTTCATTATTTATTTATTTTATTAATTAATTTTATTTTGTTCTTTTATATCGAGGATAATGGAATAAGCACTTATGTGCTTTTTTACATCCAGTCCACGTGTGTATGCAGTTTTTTGTAAATTGTCATCTGTTCCCACCGGCACACAATGGCCTACT
>CM054135.1:10219534-10227034 GCA_028751875.1 Rapana venosa
AGAAAGCGAATAGTCCAGGGATCAATCCCAGTTTGTGTCCAAAAATCCCCCCTATCCTCTAGACCACAAGTCGTGGTCTGGGTGCTAGTCTTTCGAACGAGATGATATAAACTGAGGTCCTTTGTACCACACGCATTTAGCGCACATGAAAATAACCGAAGAGAGTTGTGCCTGGCAAAACGCTTTGATTTAATTATTGCAACGGTTCGTTTGTTAGACAACAGTATAATTTTTTTTATATGATAGCTCATAATTATGACGGTTGATGTCTGAGCGTTTGCCGAAGAAGCAGAAGCAGAAGAAGAAGCAGAAGAAGAAGAAGAAGAAGAAGAAGAAGAAGAAGAAGAAGAAGATTCAATCTAACGAGAATTCTTCTTCGTCGAACACTCAAGCAGCAACTACTGCTGTCTGTCACATAAGCGAAAATGCGTTGCGCTGCCATTAAGCGCCTGACAAACCAGGCCCAGCGCAATCTAATCTAAGGGGAATAAAATACTCTGAGAAACGATCGTCATGGCGATGAAAGGAGTTGTCTGTCATGGGCTGGGACACTGTCCCCGTCCTCCATGGCTGTCTGTTGAAGAACAACAGCTGTCTCTGTGATTTGCCAATACCATACATACCGCCTGACCAGGAAGTAGAGACACATCGTGACCTGTGATGATGATTATAGTCAGTCCTTGAAAGGAGATGAAGAAGAAGAAGAAGAAGAAGAAGGAGGAGGAGGAGGAGGAGGAGGAAGAAGAAGAAGAAGAAGAAGAAGAAGAAGAGAAGAAGAAGAGAGAGGAGGAGGAGGAGGAAGAGAAGAAGAGAAGAAGAAGAAGAAGAGAAGAAGAAGAAGAAGAAGAAGAAGAAGAAGAAGAAGAAGAACAATAATAATAATAATAATTATTATTATTATTATTATAATGATAATGATAATAATAACACATGGAATTTATAGAGCGCTATATCTTGCAACAAAACAAATCAAAGGGCTTTCATTCCTCCTACTCATTCACATGCAGCCAGTTACAATTAATAGGATTTTTTTTTTTTACAAATTCAAATGTATACGCACACGCTCGCACACACACACACACACGAGATGACGAACGTTTTAACCGAGTGGTTAAAACCGTCTGACTTGCAATAATCCCTTGAGTCCATGAAATCGTGGGTTCGAATCTCGGCTTCGCCTAGTGAATTACAGGTGGGGATTTCTTTTTTTCTTTTTTTTACCATCTCCCAGATCAACTTCAAGTGCAGACCTGCCAGTGCCTTAATTCCTTCGTGCATATATATATTACACACATGTAGAAGATCAAAATATATGCACGTTAAAGATCCTGTAATTCCTGTCAGAGTTTGGTGGGTTACGGAAACGCGAACATACTCTGTCTACATCCCTGAAGTCGGAATGCAGCTACCTTCATGGTGGCAGGCAAAAAAAGGTTGCATAGGCTAACATCTCACCATTGGTGAACCTCGGAGCTCTAGCCGAGAAACGAAAAAAACGAAGACATCATCATGGTGTTTCTGCAGAAGAAGACTCTGGGATATCGGTATCTTCCCTACCCCCACCTCTTCTTCCCAAAATGGTAGGGGTGATTATTTGGGGGTGGGGGGTGGGGTGGGGGTGGGGGGTTAGTGATAGGGTGTTTTTGTTTTTGGTCTGCAATGCATTTTAATGTTGTATTTTGGATAAGTATACGGATTACAGTGGCATTGTTTAATCAAATCAAAACCATATTATTGTTGCTACTCATCTATCCAACAAATAAAGCATGCATTTGAGACAACAATTACGACCCCAAAAAAACTACGCAATAACTGACTGTGCACGCGCGCGCGCCACACACACACACACACACACACTCACTCACACACACTTCCGTCATCTCTCTCTCTCTCTCTCTCTCTCTCTCTCTCTCCACCCACACACTCACACACACACCACACACACACACACACACCCTTCTGTCATCTCTCGGTCTCTCTCTCTCTCTCTCTCTCTCTCTGTCTGTCTCCCTCCCTCTCGCCCTCTCTCTTTCTCTCTCTCTTTCTACCCGGCCTCTCTCAGACCCCCCCCCCCCCCCCTCTCTCTCTCTCTCAGCCCCCCCTCTCTCTCAGCTCCCCCCCCCCCCCCCCCACACCACCACCACCACCACCACCCCTCTCTCTCTCTCTCTCCCCTCTCCCTCTCTGTGTCGGGGTCAGGGATTGTGTAGGGAAGGAAGGAACTGGGAGGCAGCGAGAAACAAACTGCTGTGATTTGCAGCCACACCAGACCTCCCCTGCATAATCAGTACCACCCCTCACCAATTTCTACCCTGGGGGCATTTATTGCTGACTCACGTGGCTGGCCGGTGTCGGGGCAAGTTTGGTGCTACCCCAGCCAAGTCAGCTCCCAGGTGTTGTTTTTTGTGGGGTTTTTTGTTGTTGTTTTTTGTTGTTGTTTTTTTGGGGGAGTATTCTCTCGTGGATCGTGTCTAGAGGTTAACGCGCCTGTCTAGAAAGCGAAAAGTCCGGGTCTGAAGTGTGCGGCGGTTCGTACCCCGTTTGGACCCGAAACTTTTCCCCCCATCCATAGACCATGAGTGTGGTCTGGGCGCTAGTCTTTCGATGAGACATAAACCGAGTCCCGTGTGTTACACGTAATTTTAGCGCACGTAAAGAACCACGGCAACAAGTCCTGGCAAAATTCTTAGAAAAAAGCCACTCTGATAGGAAACAAATCAGTTGCAGACAGGAAAAAGAAAAAAATGGTGGCGCTGCTCTTGTGGCGACACGCTACCCCCGGGAGACAGCCCGAATTTCACGGAGAGAAATCTGCCGTGACTTAAGTGGTATGAATGAAATCTGAGCGCTTTGATTTGTTGCTTTACAAGATTCAGCGCTATATAAATTCCATACATTATTATTATTATTATTATTATTATTATTATTATTATTATTATTATTATTATTATTATTCTATGGGAGTGGAAAGGTATCACGTCAAACGAGGAGCTCATTACCCCTCTCAGTCTAAAAAAAAAAAATTCTGCTTGTGCAAGGTTTCTCTCTTTTTGTTTTCTTTTTTTTTTCTTTTCTTTTTTCTGTTTTTTTTGGTCATTCAAAGCTCAGACAGCAACTCCAGAGGCCCAAAATTCACTATTGGTGAGATTTTGTGTATGCGGCCGTTTTTTGTGTTGTTGTTTGTTTGTTGTTGGGTTGTTGTTGTTGTTGTATGTTTTTTTTGGGGGGGTTAACCCACCATTTAGGTAGCCACATTTTAACTTCGGGGATGGTGTCTAAACACGATACTTGCTTGTATGCATGCGTTTTGGAATTTTTGTTGTTGGTTGTTTTTTTCAACACTGCCATCCCTTCCTGCTGGCATGAAATAGCCTACTACTCTTCCAAAAGGCAGAACAGGTTTTTAACTTGTACGCAAGGTGGAAAGTCCGCGTGGCTTAACCTCACTCGCCCCCTTAAAAAAAAAAAAATTTAAATCATGAAAAAATGTTTTATCCCGGGAGGACAAAACAGAGCAAGGGGGCCTTTTTTTTCGTAGTGACATGGTAGTAACCGGCGATGATGGCCGCCCATCCCCCTGTCATTTAGCCTAGCCCAGCTTACACCAGTACAGACCAGGGTTCCGGAAGGGTTCAGAGCAACTGGTGCCATCTGCGCATCTGCTGCCTATCTGAAGAAGCGAGGTAGACACTGCCTGCATCACTCATCATCTGCCCCTTTGTGACGTGTGGCCCACTTGTCCGTCATCGTCACCATCATCGGCATCATCGGCATCATCACCGTTATCGTCATCATCGTCGTCATCATCAGCATCGTCATCATCACCATCATCGTCATCATCAGCATCATCGTCGTCGTCATCAGCATCATCGTCATCGTCATCGTCAGCGTCATCATCAGCATCATCACAACTTCTGCTTCTTCCTCATCACCACCGGCTCTTCGTCGATTTTCAGTTAAAAAGACAGATTAGGAGGAGACAAACGAAGAGGAGGAAGAGGAGGAGGAGAAGAGGAAGAGGAGGGGGAAGAGAAGAGGATGATGATGAGAGAAATAGAAGAGGAAGAGAAGGAAAATAGAGAAGGAGGAGGAGGAATAGAATAGAAGGAGGAAAAGAAGAGGGGGGAGAAGGAAGAGGAATAGACGAAGGGGAGGAAGAGTAGAGGAAGAGAAGAGGAGGGGGAGGAGGATGAAGAGAAGAGGAAGAGAAGAGAAAGAGGAGGAGGTGGAGGATGAAGTCACAGAGAAGGGGTAAAAACAGCGGGTTGTATTGGGACGAATTTTCAGGTGTACAACTTTGAAAAAGAGGAGTAGGAAGATGAATAAAAGAGGAGGAGGAGGAGAAGGGAAAGAGGAATAGAAGAGGAATAGAAGATGAAGAGAGAGCAGGATGAAGAGAAGAGGAAGAGGAAGAGAAGATGAAGAGAAGAAGAGGAGGAAGAGAAGAGGAAGAGAAGATGAAGAGAAGAAGAGGAGGAAGAGAAGATGAAGAGAAGAAGAGGAGGAAGAGAAGATGAAGAGAAGAGGAGGAGGAAGAGAAGATGAAGAGAAGAGAAGATGAAGAGAAGAGGAGGAGGAAGAGAAGATGAAGAGAAAAGGAAGAGAAGAGGAAGAGAAGAGCAGGAGGAAGAGAAGAGAAGAGGATAAGGAAGAGAAGAGGAAGAGAAGAGGAGGACGAAGAGAAGATGAAGAGAAGAGGAGGTGGAAGAGGAGAGGAGGCAAGAAAAAGATCAGAAGACGAAGACATTATAACTGCCGAAAGGGGCACACGGGAGGGAGGGGAGAGGGGGGGACGGGAGGGGCGGTGGGGGAGTCAAAGAGAAGGGATAAAAACAGGGATGTTGGGGATGGGGTGGGGGTTGTATTGGGACGAATTTTCAGGTGTACAACCTTGAGGTCCTGTTTTATAACTTTCCCTCTCCAAAAAATGTTGCATCATGTTAACTACATCCTCCTCGATGTGATTGGATTGGTGGATGACAGACTTACGTCAGCATGACGTCAGTTTTTGGCGGGAAGCGAGCAGGTGGGAGACGTTGGGGTGGAGGGGTGGCGGTAGGGGATGGGGCTACAGGGGGAAAAAACCACCAACCCAAAGGAGCTGAAAATTGGCTAGGCAGTACAGTAAGGTTTGTCAGTGGGTTTTTTGTTTCTCTCTCTGTCTGTCTGTCTATCTGTCTTTCTCTCTCTGTGGGTTGTGTGTGTTTCGTGTGCGTGCGTGTGTGTGCATGTGTGTGTGTGTGTCTGTGTGTGTGCGTGCTTGTGTGTGTGTGTGTGTGTGTGTGTGTGTGTGTGTGGTGTGTGTGTGTGTGTGGGGTGTGTGACTGACTTGATGGCTTTGTTGTGGTACCAGGTGAACTGCAGCATCCTGGTGAGTTGCTGTAAGCTGGTCTGCTGCCAATAGGTGACATAGTCATCGCCCCAGAAACCAACCTCCCACTGACTGTAAACATCCCCGTCTGTCTGTCTGTCTGTTATCTGTCTGTCTATCTGTCTGGCTGGCTGGCTGGCTGTCTGGCTGGCTGTTTCTCTGTATGTCTGTTTGTCGCTGTGTCTCTGTCTGTCTCTCTCTAGTTTGTCTTTGTATGTCTGTCTTTGTCTGTCTCTGTCTGTCTGTCTCTCACTCACTCTTTCTCTGGATATGGCGATTAAGAAGAGTTTGTCAATGCTTATCTGTAAAGCCTGGCGATAAAGATCATCATCATCATCATCATCATCATCATCATCACTATCTTCTCTCTCTCTCTCTCTCTCTTTGTATGTCTGTCGGTTTGTCTATCTCCGTGTCTCTGTCAGTCTGTCTGTCTGTCTATATCTCTGTCTGTCTGTCTGTCTGTCTCTGTCTCCCTCTGTCTGTCTGTCTGTCTGTCTGTCTGTCTCTCTCTCTCTCTCTCTCTCTCTCTCTCTCCCTCTCTCTCTCTCTCTCTCTCTCTCTCTCTCTCTCTCTCTCTCTCTCTCTCTCTCTCTCTCTGGTTATGGTGTTTAAGAAAAGTTTGGCGAGTGCTTATCTGTAACCCTCGGAGATAATGATCATGATGTTTGACTGTCCCATGTATTCTGATCTCAGAGCTAAGTTCCTTGTATTGGTGATGCATCTCAACTTCCTCTACATGTGTTGTTGCAGGTAGAAACCCTCACCAGATGCATAGTGTTTCCCGCTATGTCTTCCATTCAGCCAACAGACGAAAGAAATGTATCATTTGAACTTGTTATTTGCTTAAACTTTGCTGAATATTTTTACTTATCTTGAAATGTGTTGGTGTCAATTTTATAATGATAGAGATGATGATGTGAATGTAATCGTTTTTGTTTTGTTTTGAGAATAGAGCGCTAGATATTCCTTGTTTTTAGTACGTTCTTGTGACAATGTATGATGATAGGAGAAGAATATTTTGAAGAAAGAAGCCAGCATGAATAAATCAAGTTTCCTCAGAATCCACTTTCCTATGAGCTTATGTACGATGAAATAGTCATTCTGATAGCAGTAGCCATGATGATGGTGGTGGGCATAGTGGTTCCAATGATGATGGTGGTGGTGACGTAGATGTTGAAGATGACGGTGGTGGTGATGTAGATGTTGAAGATGATGGTGATTGATGATGAAACTGATGGAGAAGGTGATAATGTGGATGTTGAAATGATGGTGGTGGTAGTGATGTGGATGTTGAAGATGATGGTGGTGATTATGTCAATTGTAAAGGATGATGTATGATGATGATGATGACGACGACGACGATGATGATGATGATGATGATGATGTAGAGGGTGGAAATGACGAGGGAGGTGATGTGTATGCTGAAAATGGGGGTGGTGGAGATGATGTGGATGTTGTACATGGTGACAGCAATAACAATGTAGATTCGAAAATGAATATGATGATGACGAAGTAGATGTTGAACATGATGATAGCAAGGATGATGCAGATGTTACAAGGTGGCGTGACGATGATACAGATATTGATGATGATGATGATGATGATGATGATGATGATGACGACGACGACGACGACGAAGACGACGACGACGACGACGACGACGACTATGATGTAGATGATGCTGGAGTGATTGTTGAAGATAGTGATGACGATATGGATGTTGAAGATGGTAATGTAGAGGTTAAGGATTATGGCGGAGACGATGATGCAGATGTTGAAGGGGTTGATGGTGATGTTGCTGCATTTGATGAAAAGGGTGATAGTGATGCAAATGATGAAGACAAGTATGCATTTGTTGAGGATGACAATGATGATGTAGATGTTCATGAAGATGATGGCGATGATGATGGAAATGCTGAAAGTGAAGCTGATGTAGATGCTGAAGGTGCTGATGGTGAGGATAATAACACAAAACACAAAAAAGTTTGAATGAAAGAAAAAGCTAGAAAAACCTGACATACAATTTGAAAACAATTAACTACAAAAACAAAAAAAATCTTCGTTTCTGAAAAACAAAATAAAACACACACACACAACAACAACAAACAAAACTACGCCAGCAATCA
>CM054135.1:10237034-10244534 GCA_028751875.1 Rapana venosa
AACAATAAGAACACAATTCCGGGAAAAAGAAACTTGGTCAAATGTCGAAATGTCAACACCAATGAAGTCCTTTCTTTCTGTACAGGGAAAAAATTACACGATCGTCTTTGGAAATGAAACGTCAACTGAACTTGGATTTTGTCTTCAAAAGGCCCAATCTTTCGGAGAAAGAAAAACCCACAAACAGAAAAAAAAGAAACAGAAACTCGAAAAAACACGAACAGCACTCATTAACACATGAACTCATCTTGCTAACTGCCTAGCTGGGTAAACAGGTTCAGTCTTAGTACCGGTACTTATTCCAGTCCCTCAAAGTCTGCATCGGCGTCGCTCTCATCCAGGTTGTCGTCCTGGGCCCCGTCGTCCTCACTCTCTGGCTCTTCTGGACCAGGTGCATTGCCATCAACACAAGGCAGGACAGCGCCGATCTCGTCCGGAAACCATTCCAGCACTTCGTCGTCCTCAGATCCATCCATGGCGTTGGATATGGCGCACCTCAGGAACGATTTAAACGAGGGTTTTTCGGGTCGAATGTTGTCCCACGCCCTGCTGACCCAGTTGATGACGTCTTGTCTGGTGGCCTGCCTGAGGTTGCCAGTAGCAGTCGGTGGCCTGGGTTCCCTCATCCACTCCACCCAGCAATCTCTGATGGAGTCCTTAAAAGCTTGGCAAGAGCCACCATCCACGGGCTGTGCCAAAGGGGTGCAGCCTGCAGGAATGAACATGGTGTCCACTTGCTGCGCTTGGAGTCGTCCCTGACTACCTGAGTCCTATGGGCACTGTAACAGTCAAGAAGCAGAAGGCGGCGTTCGTCGGATGGCCCAAGGACACGCTGAATCCAGCAATGATGGTGTCCTCTGGTCATCCAGCCATTGGCTGTCGCACATACACGACATTGTCTGGCACTCTCAGCTGCAAAAAAAACCCGGGGTGGAATGTTCCCATTTCTCTCTCGCAGGATCACAAAAGCTGGCAATTTGGTTCCATCCGCTGCCGCCGTAAGTGCCACCGTGAAGCCTCGTTTTTTCAGTCGCTTTGTGCTCTTGATTCTAACTGTTTGGCACCTTTCTTGTTGTTGGTACGGGCTGGCATCATTCAAACCGGACCATCGTCTGATCCATGTTCATGATGTTGGACAGAGGATAAGCATGGCGATGACGTAGTCCGAGAACGTTCCGTCGGAACTGTAGAAGTTGATCCTCAAAGTCTGCAGGGACCTTTTGGCTTGAGCTGGTTCCCTGTCTACAAAGACACCAAGTGGGCGCTGTTTCCAACGACTTAACCACATGTCTGATGCCAAGAAGCCCACCACATTGAAAGCACCTGCCATTCCATCGCTTTCCGTTGTAAGTCCTTGTTTCCCACTACCCTACCTGCCTTCAGATCTTCATCTTCCAGATAACGCAGCACACCTTGGTCGACATGTTTCAGATCTAACTGCTGGTCCTTCCGACAGTTTCCGTTTTTGTTTGTCTTTTCCGTACTGCTGTCAGTCTATCTCTGTTTTCACTCCATTCCCTGATCCTCTTCCTATCCACAGAAAAATTCACGGGCACACATCCGAAACATTCCCACATGCTTCGTTATCCAGATACTGGAGGGCTTGCAATTTTAAAGATACAGTGTAAGACTGTCGCTTCGGCATTTTGCAAAAATGGCACAGAGAGATTCAAGAACCAACTTCCGGCCACCAGGAAGCATTGTCAAAGTACCGGTACGTCACTGACAGATAGAAGACGTCAGTGGAAAAAGCATGACGTAATTTTAATTCACTTTGTCGGGGATGGGTGGGAGTGAGGAGAGGGGACAAAGAATAAGAAAAAAAGGAAAGAAACACGAAAAGGTAAAGGGGAAAAAGATGACTGCACAAAATTAGTGAAAGTGAGCCTAGTCTTTGAAAAAAAGCAGGGGGCGTTTGCTGGGTAGTTACCCCTGTGCACAACTTTAGGCCCAAGTTGGGGGGTGGGCGTTTGCTAGATGGTGGCTTATGCTAGGGATTTTACGGTATATATATATATATATATATATATATAAATATTATATTATAATATATATATATATATATATATATATATCACCCACACACGAACCCAGGCGCGCGCACACACACGCACGGCATATGCACGCACACACACATACACACACATACCCATACACGCCAATGTAGAATACAATGTTGTAACCCCCCCCACCCCTAAACAAAAAACAACAAAAACAACAACAAAACAACCCCAAACAAAAACCAACCACCCCCCCCCCCCCCCCCCAACAAAACCAAACAAACATTGATTGAAAAGACATATGCACTTATTTACGCGCGCACGCACGCGCGCGCTCACACACGCACGCACGCACGCACGCACACATATGCACATCCATACACACGCACCAATATATGAACACAGTTGTATAAAGACTATTGACTAGTAAACACACACATACCACACACACACACGCGCGCGCTAGAGAGCGAGAGTGCACTTTTGAATCTGTAATGAAGTATAGTGAGGGGATCCACAGCAGCGGTGTTTTCTTGGGCACAAACAAACACATTCTTTGAACGCCCACACAGCAACTATTGTTGTCTGTCATGTGAGCAAAAAATTTAAGAACAATGCGTCGCGCTGCCGTTAAGCGCCTGACAAGTCAGGCCCAGCACATGCAACTTCGGCGTGGGAGAGAATTCTTATCTTTTAAGTCTTTCTGGAGAAAAGGCAGGAGAATGGACCAAGAAGGCAAAAAATAGACAAGAAGGAGGTGACAGGATGAAAAGGAACAAGGCAGAAACAAAGAGAGGGATAGAAAAGAGGGAATTCCTAGCACAGAATTTCCAGAAGGTGAGGATGCTATTTTTAGTGACAGGCCCCCCCCTGGCAGCCATTCCCACGGGGGATTCTTTTGGATCTATGATCAAGTATAGTGAGGGATCCAAAGTCGCAACGTATTCTACAGCAACAGCTAGAACCAAACAAACAAACAAACAAGCAAGCAAGCAAACAAGCCAACAAACAAACAAACATACTCAAGTTGGTCAGAGTGGAACAGGTATGGAAAGACTAGAACGTGATCTACTTAACACAAGATAAAGGTTAAAGGACATGCACTGGTGTAGTCCATTCCTCTATACACGTCAGACATTATTGGTTTTTTCTTTGGTTTAAACAGAATTTATTCCAGAAAGTGTCACATAATTACAAGCATGCCTTGACAGGACAAGTACACTGTTGATAGTCCTGCCCTACATGCATTCATTGTGATGGATGACTTCACATTGCGACAAATAATAATACAATAATAGTAATGATAATAATGATAACAACAACAAGAATAACAATAATAATAATAATAATAATAATGAATGGAATTTATATAGCGCTATATCTTGCAGAGACAAATCAAAGCGCTTGCACTCAACTCATTCTTACACAGTCATACAACCAGTAACAAATAATAGTTCTACCAAGTCCAAATGTGCACGCACGTTCGCGCGCGCGCGGGCACACACACACACACACTCACACTTGATGAAAAAAAAGCAAATGCATTGCTTATTCAATGTACCATCTGGAAATAAAAATTTGACTTGACACATACACACAGGTCACACACCCTGGCAGGGCGATAGAATCTCGGCTGTTGAAGGCAGGCAGGGAAAAACTATGAGATGAAGCAGGAGAGGAAAATCTTAGGTTTGAAATAAATATGTCTTGAGACTGGATTTAAAAGTGTCATCAGAAGGCTTTTGGTGGAGAGAGAGAGAGAGAGAGAGAGAGAGAGAGAGAGAGAGAGAGAGAGAGAGAGAGAGAGAGGAGAGGGGGGGGGGGGGGGGAGAAGGTCGTTCCAGATCCAGACTAATGACATACGTACTTTTTTTGTTTCCTTGTTCCGCGGGCTACAGCCCCGAAGCTCACCAATGGTGAGATTTTTGCTTGCATAATTATGCAACCCTGTTTCTTTGCCCACCATTAAGGTAGCCGCATTCCGACTTCGGGGATGATGTCTGTCTAAACACGACATCTGTAGTGCATGCGTTTATTTTAGATGTTGTCGCACTTTCCTTCTGATTTTAAAAATTTATTCTTTTATTTATTTATTCTTTTATTTCGAGGATAATGGAATAAGCACTCATGTGGGTTGGGTTTTTTTTTTTACATCCAGTCCCCGTGTATATGCAGTTTTGTAAATTTTGTCATCCGTTCCCACATGCACACAATGGCCTACTCTTCCGAAAAGCGGAACGGGATTTAACGAGTGCGCAAGATGTTCTGCGAGCGTTCGCACACGGGACCTCGGTTTATAGTCTCATCCGAAGGACTTTTGGGGGGGAGTGGTGTCGACACTGATGTTAACTCCAGAGGAAAAAATCCTCTTGAACGGGATTTGAACCCGGGTCAGCAGATCACGAATACATCACTCTAACCACCAGGCTATTCCGTCCTCCTTGACACACAATGGCTGCATACTTTTCATAAAAAAAGGAAAAGTATGCATGAAAAATCGGAACAAAAATATCAACGACAATAATAATAATAATAATAATAATAATAATAATGCTGTTTTTTTTCCCGTTCGTAATAGCTTGCGTGCGAACAAGTTAATTATAATCGAGAGAAATCAAGTCAAGTTACGACTACTTAACTTCTGATGTAACTGTAGATTGCAGCCCGTGGCTGCAAAAAACAACACACACATACACACACAACACAGACACACATACACAACAATACACACATCACACACACCACACACACACACACACACACACTCAACACACACACACACACACACATACATACACACACACACCACTCACTCACACCACACACACACACACACACACACACACACATATTCACACACACACACACACACAACATAACACACACAACACACACACAACATACACACAGACACACACACACACACACAGACACACACACAGACACACACACACACACACACACACACACACACACACACACACACACACACACCAGCATCTTCTTTTTCTCCGTCGTTTCTTTTAGTGGATTCACTGAACCCTCCACCTCCACCCCTCCACCACCCTTCCCCCCCCACTCCCCTGTACTTCAGCCCCCCCATCCCCACCCCACCCGGGGTACCCCACCCCCTACCCCTCACTCCGCCACCCACCCTGTCTGTTAGTAATTTTGCTTCCACCCCCCCCCCCCTAGCAGGTGTGTGTGTGTGTGTGTGTGTGTGTGTGTGTGTGTGTGTGTGTGTGTGTGTGTGTGTGTGTGTGTGTGTGTGTGTGTGTGTGTTGTATGTGTGTGTGTGTGTGTTATGTGTGTGGTGTACTGTGTGTGTAGTGTAAGTGTGTGTGTGTGTGTATGTGTGTGGTGGGGGGGTGGGTGTATGTGTGTGTATGTGTGTGTGTATACGTGTGTACGTGTGTGTGTGTGTGTGTGTGTGTGTATGTGTGTGTGTGTGGGGGGGGGGGTGTATGTGTGTTTGTATGTATGTGTATGTGTGTGTGTGTACGTGTGTGTACGTTACGTGTGCGTGCTTGCGTGCGTGTATGTCTGTCTGTCTGTTTGTGTGTCTGTGTGTCTATGTGTGTGCGCACGCGGAGGAGGTGGGGAGGGGGTGCATGCATGTATACGCGCATACACTGTGTGTTTATGTATGTGTGTTTGCAAGCACGTGCGCGCGCACTCTGTGTGTGTGTGCATGCACGCGCGTGCACACTCTGTGTGTGGTGTGTGTGTGTGCTTAAACATTAGCTCTGTGTGTGTGTGTGTGTGTGTGTACGCGCGCGCGCGCGCGTGCGTGCATGCGCCCTTGCTTATCCATTAGCTGCCTGCTGCAGACAAACTGTTGTGCAGGAAAGTCTGTTATTGTACTTCTCTACACCCACCTGTCTACCAGCCAGCCAGCCTGTAGTATTATCATCATCATTATTATTATTATTCTGAGGAAGAAGACTGGAGGAAGCTGGTAGGTGGCGGAGAGTGGGGGAGGGAGGAGGGGGGGGGGGGGGCAAGGGAGGGGGGGGGCAAGGGGGCAGGGGGAGACAGGGTAGGGGGTAGACGATGAGTCATTAGTAGTGTAAAAGCCCAGATCTTGCTTCCTACACAACAGCACGGGCTTATAACCATGATGGGGGTTGTCTTTTTGTGTGGGGTTTTAATAATAATAATTAATAATAATATAATACATGGACTTATATAGCGCTAAATCTTGAAAAGACATATCAAAGCGTATGTTTGTGTGTGTGTGTGTGTGTGTGTGTGTGTGTGTGTGTGTGTGTGTGTGTGTGTGTTGTGTGTGTGTGTATCGTGTGTGTGTGTGTGTGTGTGTGTGTGTGTTTGTTGTTGTTGTTGTTGTTGTTGTTAGTTGTTGTTGTTTTGCGGAGGGGGGGGGGGGGGAGGCGTTGGTTGTTTTGTTTGGGTTTTTTTTCCCCCAAGAACACCAAAATGAATATCCTTGCCAGTACTCTTATATTATACGTCTACCAATGTATGCATGGAAGAGCAAGAGCTGTGACTACTGAGCTATCCTGACCCCTTGTGACCTCTCACCTGTCGGCGTCACCCTCTACAGCGTTAGCTGCTGCACCCAGTGAACCCGACATGATCCCCCATCCTTCCTTCTCCATGTGCTCCTTCGGTCTTCGCTGTACTGCCCTGCTGCTGACTTCATGGATTCTCAGGCCACAGGATTGGGTGATGTTGCCAATGAGAGAAGCTGGTGATCTGCCTTTTTTGTTTTTGCTTCGGTCTTGCCTTGAAAGACAGTCTTCATGAGGTCCGTTCCTTTTGTTTCTTAGGGCATAGCATGCAAATCCAAATTTCCTGTCATTAAATCGATGTTAAATGTTTTCTTGTTGGTTCCTGGTCTGTGTAATATGCTTTCATTTCTTCTCCTTTCTGTCCAACTGACCCGCAGCCTTCTGAAAACCCCACATCTCAGCTGCTTCGATTCTTTTTTCATCGTCTTTCCTTTGTGTCCAGGATTCACAGCCACACAGCTTGACGGGCCATGATATTAAGCAATTGATTATTTTCATTTTTAGCAGGTAAGGAATCCTGCGATCTTTTCAAATGTTGTTTAATGTGTTGATTCTACTTTAAGCCATGCCTATTCTTGTTTTTATGTCTTTGGTACATGTATACATGATCTGTCATTTACTTTGACTAAGCAAGGATATTAATTTAAAGTCTTTGGCATTTTCTAAAGGAGTTTTGTTCATCTTGATCTCATGGTTTGCATGGCAGCTAGTTCTGGCAACATTCAGCACTTCTGTCTCTTTGGTATTGAGCTTGTGACTGGTTCTTCATCTTGTTAAATCAACACTGTGTAATACTCTCTTCATGTCAGTGATGTTATCGGCTAGTAATGCTGTTTTATGAACGTAGCTCAGATTTGTAATATTTTTGCCAGCTATCTTGGTATTATCTTCAACAATGAGACTCTCTCATGACTTTCTCTGTGTAAGGCGAGGCTAAAGGACGCATCCTTGTCTAACTCCTTCAGAGA
>CM054135.1:10257034-10262034 GCA_028751875.1 Rapana venosa
AAAAATGAATAAAAATCGAACACCTCCAACATCAACTGTGAAGGGCAGAATTTTTAAAAATTTTTAAAAAAAAGAATTTCCAAACCAACGAAAGGCTGCATTTCAACAACAACAATAACAACAAAAATCAACTGACGGTTTTAAGGGAAAACCCCCACTTTTGGACCAACATTGCCTCCCTTCTCTCCCTCCTCTCCCCCCTTCCTCCCCCTCCTCTTCCCTTTGTCCCCTTTTTCTCTTAATTTTTTGCCCCCACCCACCCTTTGTTTTTGGGAGGGGGTTGGGTCGTTTCTCTCTCTCTCCTCTCTCTCCTCCTCTCTCTCTTCTCTCTCTCTTCTCTCTTCTCTCCTCTCTTCTCTCTCTCTCCCCCCTTTTTTTTTATAATATCCCTAAGGGGGGGGACTGGATGTAAAAAAAAAAGCACATAGGTGCTTATTCATTATCCTCGAAATAAAAGAATTTGTCATTGTCATTGTCATTGTCATTGTCAAGGTGCAAACTTTATTCTGTTGCTGCTGTTTTATGTAATTCAGGATCGGACGTGTTCGCTGTACGACTGTCAAATCCTGTGTGTAGCATAGACCTAAGATGTGGAGCTGACTGTTGTCTAATCTTAACCATGGTCAAAAACACGCAGGAGGCATTTCGCAACCCCGCACCACAACCCCCACGAGCGTGGGTGGTGGCAAAGAATTAAGAGAGAAGAGGACAAGAGCGAAGAGGAGGAGAGAGGAAGGAGGAGAGGCAGGACGGTAGAGAAGAAGAACGAGAAGAAAGACAACCATCGCTCCTACGTTAACGTCCCCCTAATGACAGCACTCGACCGACATAACCTCCACCCCCCCCCCCCCCCCCCCCCCCCCCCCCCCCCCCCCCATTCACACTCACAACCACACACACACACACACACACACACACATACACTCGTATGATATCATTAATACCAATCACTGAGAGTGAACAGACGTAAAAATCGAAGACAACAACAACAACTACGGCAACAACGACAACAACAGCAACAACAACAACAGCAACAACAATACACAGGTCTGGAATCTTCCTGCAGAAACTGTCACGTTCTTCTCCATTCCTTCACCAGGTGGGCTGCCAATGCCCAGACTGCAAATCAGCAAGACAAACGATTTCTTCCAGAATCTGACAACAATTCCTATTGTCTGTGTCAGTGTGAGAATCGGCGTAAAACAACAGATTTTTTTTCCCAGGGGGAAAGTTAGGGAGAGTACTCGTTTTACGATCCTCAATCTTAACTGAATTTTTATCTATGCAATTCCATTATTTTTTGCCGTTATTTTGGGGGTGGGCCGTATTTTCATGTGTGTTGATTAAACATTAAAAATAAAACGATTGTGCTAAGCAGTTTCAAAATTATTTTCAGTTACTTTTTTTTTGTACTGGGTTTTGCACAGTTGATGGCTTAGTAGCGGTTCAAACATAATTTCTAGTTACTTGGGGATTTTTTAAAACCAGGTTTTGCACAGTTAAAGGCCTTAGTAGCAGTTTAATCATCATTTCCAGGTACTTGGGGATTTTTTTTACCGGGTTTTGCACATTCAAAGGCCTTAGTAGCAGTTAAAACAACTTTTAGTTACTTGGGGATTTTCTTTTTACGGGTTTTGCACAGTTAAAGGCCTTAGTAGCAGTTTAAACATAATTTCTAGTTACTTTTTTGTTACCGGTTTTGCACAGTTAAAGGCCTTAGTAACAGTTTAAACAGAATTTCTAGTTACTTGGGGATTTTATTTACGGGTTTTGCACAGTTAAAGGCCTTATAGCAGTGTAAACATAATTTCCAGTTACTTGGGGATTTTGTTAAAACCAGGTTTTTCACAGTTAAAGGCCTTAGTAGCAGTTCAAACATAATTTCTAGCTACTTGGGGATTTTTTTAAAACCAGGTTTTGCACAGTTAAAGGCCTTAGTAGCAGCTAAAACATAATTTCTATTTACTTGGGGATTTTCTTTTTACGGATTTTGCACAGTTAAAGGCCTTAGTAGCAGTGTAAACATAATTTCTAGTTACTTTTTTGTTACCGGGTTTTGCACAGGTAAAGGCCTTAGTAGCAGTTTAAACATAATTTCCAGTTACTTGGGGATTTTTTAAAACCAGGTTTTGCACAGTTAAAGGCCTTATAGCAGTTTAAACATAATTTCCAGTTACTTGAGGATTTTGTTAAAACTAGGTTTTGCACAGTTAAAGGCCTTAGTAGCAGTGTAAACATAATTTCTAGTTACTTGGGGATTTTGTTAAAACCAGGTTTTGCACAGTTAAAGGCCTTATAGCAGTGTAAACATAATTTCCAATTACTTTTTTTTTAACCAGATTTGCACAGTTGAAGTCTTTAGCAGCTTAAACATAATTTCCAGTTACTTTGGTTAATTTTTTTTTTTTACCTGGGTTTTACACCACAGTTAAAGGCCTGAATCCAGTTAGTGACAAGAAATCCATTGAAAAAAAGAGACACACACCACAGACGATAGTTGGATTCCTCGGCAAGTAGGGGTTAACGTTGACGTCATCCGCAATACTCTCCCCCCCCCCCCTCCCCTTTCTCTCTCTCTCCCCCCCCCCCCCCCCCCCCCCCCCCCCCCAGAGAAAGCTGACACTGCTCAGCAAAAATGCAGACATTGTTGTGTGATTCTACTTTGTTCAGTAAAGTGGAAGAGACAAAAGTCTAGATATTTTTTCCTTCGTTTAAGAAAAAAGAAGGAAAGAAAGATTTGTCGGTGACGTCACCACTACCTCCATTTCAAGAGGACTGAACATATTGGCGGAGGAAAAAAAAAGAAAAAGAAAAAGAAACAAAAAATCTGAAGGAGGGGGAGGGGGGGGGGGGGGGGGGGGGGGGGGGGGGGGGGGAAGGTGGTCAGCAGGGAGGTGAGGAGGGGGGGGAGAGAGGGAGGTGATGTGACAACTGAGTTGTGTCCCATGTGTCTGTGTGTGGAGAATTTCCTGCCTACCTCTTGCTGTCACTAGCTGATTTCTGTCTCTGTCTCTGTCTGTCTTGTGTGTGAGTGTGTGGGGAAGGGGGGGGGGTGTATGTGTTGTGTGTGTGTGTCTGTCTGTCTTGTCTGTCTTATGTCTGTCTGTCAGTCTGCTGTCTGTCTGTGTGTCTGCTTGTCTGTCTCTCTTACTTACACTTACAACACACACTTACATACACACACTTACACATCACAACACTTACCACACTACAACACTTACACAACTTACACACACACACACTTAGACACACTACACACACAACTCACACTTACCCCACAACTTACACACACCATACACACTTACACACACTTACACACTTACACACACACACTTACACACAACACACACACGACACACTAACACTTACACACACACACTTAGCACACTTACACACACACACTAGACACACTTACACACACAACAAACTTACAACACACTACACTACAATACACACACACACATTACACACACACAGACAACACCACACACACTTACACACACACACTTACACACTACACACACTTAACATACACAAACACACCACTTAGACACACTTACACACACACCAACACCTTACACACACACACTTACACACTTACACACACAACACACTACACACACAACTTACACACTACACACACACACACTTACGACACACTACTACACACACACACACAAACTTACACACACACTACACACTTACACACACACACACTTACACCACACACAACCTACAACACTTACACACACACACACACACACACACACTTACACACACACCACACACACACACTACACACAACCACAACACACACACACACACACACACTTACACACACAACACACACACACACACACACACACACACAACACACACACACACACACACACACTTACACACAACACACATCACACACACACACACACACACTTACACACACACACACACACACACCACACACACACACACACACACACACACACAACACAGCGCGAGGGAGAGCAGGTGTTTCATCAAGTTGGCGCCAGCACACGTGGTGAAAGCTTCCCAAATTAGCCTGCCTCTGTCTGTCCGTCTGTCTGTCTGCCGTCTGCGTGTGTGTGTCTGTCCTGTCTGCGTGTCCTTCGAGTGTGTGTGTTGTGTCTGTCTGTCCTGTCTGTTTGTCTGTTTGTCTACGTGTCCTGTCTATGTATATGTCTGTCTGTTTGTCTACGTGTCTCTCTCCGTCTATGTATATGTCTGTTTGTTTGTCTGCGTGTCAATCTGTCTATGTATCTGTCTGTCTTTATGTCTGCGTGTCTCTCTGTCTATGTATATGTCTATGTATATGTCTGTCTTTATGTCTACGTGTCTCTCTGTCTTTGCATATGTCTGTCTGTTTGTCTACGTGTCTCTCTGTCTATGTATATGTCTGTCTGTTTGTCTACGTGTCTCTCTGTCTATGTATATGTCTGTTTGTTTGTCTGCGTGTCTCTCTGTCTATGTATATGTCTGTTTGTTTGTCTGCGTGTCTCTCTCCGTCTATGTATATGTCTGTTTGTTTGTCTGCGTGTCTGTCTGTCTATGTATATGTGTGTCTGTTTGTCTTTGTGTCTCTCTGTCTATGTATATGTCTGTCTGTTTGGCTACGTGTCTCTCTGTCTATGTATATGTCTGTCTGTTTGTGCTGCGTGTCTGTCTGTCTATGTATATGTCTGTCTTTATGTCTACGTGTCTCCTGTCTATGTATATGTCTGTCTGTTTGTCTGCGTGTCTCTCTGTCTATGTATCTGTCTGTCTGTTTGTCTGCGTGTCTGTCTGTCTATGTATCTGTCTGTCTTTATGTCTACGTGTCTCTCTCCGTCTATGTATATGTCTGTTTGTTTGTCTGCCTGTCTCTCTGTCTATGTATTATGTCTGTCTGTCTGCGTGTCTGTCTGTCTATGTATCTGTCTGTTTGTTTGTCTGCGTATCTGTCTGTCTATGTATCTGTCTGTCTGTTTGTCTGCGTGTCTCTC
>CM054135.1:10284534-10294534 GCA_028751875.1 Rapana venosa
TTCCCCCCCCATAGCTTTGATGGTGGTTGGGCCTAGCTTTGGGTGAGACGTAAACCGAGGGTCCCGTGTGTTACAGTAATTATTTGCGCACGTAAAAGAACCCAGGGCAAAAGGAGTTTCCCTGGCAAAAATTCTTAAAAAAAGCCACTCTGATAGGGAAAAAAACTTGCAGACAAAAAAAAAAAAAAAAAAAGGGTGGCGCTGTCTTGTGCACGCGCTCCCCAGGGAGAGGCCCGAATTTCACGGAGAGAAATTGCCGTGACTTAAAGGGTATGAAATGAAATTGAGCGCTTTACAAGATTTCAGCGCTTATAAATTCCTAAATTTTTTATTTTTTGTTATTTATTATTTTTATTATGCCGACACTGGTCTGTGTGTTCCCCGTCATCCCCCCCTTTCCCTTGATGACCCCACCTTCACACAGCCCCCTTTCCACTGTCCATCCACACACAAACACACACAAATACACAAACACCCACACATACACTAAAAACCACACCACACTACACACACACATGCACAAACCTACACATACACAACTACACAACACATACTCACACAAACACATCCACAATAACCAACAACTACACACTCACAAAAATACCCACTACACACCCCACACACCGCACTATAATACACTCGTGCGCGCACACACACACGCAAAACATACAAAAACCCCACACAATACACGCGCCGCGGGGCGTGCACACCAGCATACATACATACAAAACCACACACATATGCCCCTCGCGCTCGCCGCACGAGCTACAAAACTACCCACACGCAGCACACCCCACCACACCCTCACCCCACCCCTCACTTACATCACGCTCGCGCGTGCGCCACGACACATACAAAACTAACACACCACATACACCAGCCACACACACCCACACACAACACCACCCACCACCCCTTTTTCTACAATCAAGCTCGCGCGCGCGCAAACCACAACACACACACAACACACAAAATTTTTAAAATTTAAAATCAAAAACCCCACACACAATTATTAGACTAAATTTTTGACAAATTTTTTTTGTTTCCCAGATAGAGGGTTTATGAAAAAAAACGCCCCACCCCCCAAAACACTAAAGCTGCGCGCGCGCAGACACGCACGCACAAACATTTTAGAAGATATTATTTTCAATTGCTTTTTTTGTTTCCCAATAGATGGCTTGAGAACAAAAAATAAAAAAGATTTTATTCAATGTCCTTGGGAAAAAAAAATTGATTTACTTGACTTCACACCCACACACACAACCCCACCAAAACACACAACAACACCACAAACGAGTCGGAAAAATAGTTTTTCCTTTCACCCCTTTTCGGGGTATGGGGGAAAAAAGTGAAAGCAGCACAACATTTTTTGGGGACACTTTAAAACTGTTTTGCCTTTTTGGAAAAAGTAGGCCTTATCCCGGGGGGAATGGTGAGAAAGTTTTCAAAAAGGTTTACACGGACTTGGGGTAAAATAAAAGACTGAGGCTTTTTTTATTTTCCTCGAAAAAAGAAAACTAAAATATACGACAATAAGGCGTACTCCGCTTTACTTCCGGGGAGTGTATCTTCTATAGGTCTTTTTAAAAAAAAATGCCCGTCTAAAACTTTTTTAATGTATGAAAAAAACCCCCCCTGAGACTGTTTAGAGGGGCGAGGAACAGGGTGGTGCCAGGTAGCTGAGAAAGCGGGAAAGATCATCATACCTAGCATTTTCTTTGTTCCCCGGCAATGACCCCACGCGTGTATATTTGTTTTGGGGGTTAAAAAAGGTTAAAGGGGTTTTTTCCCCCAAAACCCATGGGTCGTAGGGAAAGCGGGCGTCAGAAACCTCAACTTCTCTAGGGGCCAGCATATTAGGGGTGCACCCTATCCTCTTTCTCTTGCTTTACCTTCCCTGCCCCTAAAAAAGGGAGGCTGGGGGAACTGGGGGATTATGAAGCCAAAAACGCGAAATGGTCTTCAATCCAAGTGGTAACACGCTCGATGCTGCTTAACCTTGACTAGGAGGGAAAAAACAAGTGCTCTGACCACGAGCTACCCGTCCCCGGTAGTCATGAAAAGCTGGGAACTCATCATCATCACCTGAGGATTGCTTGTATTATGGGGCCAATGACCCCCTTGCCAGGTATATTTTTTGTTGGAGGAAAAAAAGACGAAATTTTAAAAAAGAATTTTAAAAAAACCCCAAGAAGATAGTGTTTGCGAAACAATTTGTAAAGTAGAGACTTGCCCGAATTTTGGGCCCCACTAAAGTTGTGAGCCGGAAGTCTTTTTCAGAAAAAATTTTTTTGGGGTTTTTAAAAAAAAAAAAATTGGGAGATTTCCCTGGTAAATGCTTTTTTGGTTTACAAAGGCATTGGCAAAATTTAAATCGGGGGAGTGTAGCCTAATGGCTTTCAGAGAGCCATTTAATTTAAAATACCGCGGGGTTTTGAATGGTATCCCGCACCGTAAGATCTCCAAAATCAGTTTCCCCTTTTGTTGATCCTTAGATTTTGACACCAAAAAAAAAGTTTTTGGGATTTGCTGCAACCAGCATGAAAAAAGAAAGAAGGGAAAAAAAAGGGGGGGTGACGATTTATAAACGGCATATTGAAATATGGTGGTGTGTTCTTTGTTTCGTTTTGTTTGTTGTTGTTGGTGGTGGTGGTGGTGTTTTTGTTTGGTTGGTTTTTGAGTTTGTTTTTTGTTGTTGTTTGTTTTTAGAGTGTAAAGATCAATTTCAATGACAAAGATTTACCAGCGTATAAATCATGCCATGAAAATCAAGCAAAGTTGGAGACCACATGAAAACACTGTACTCTCTAAGCATCCTTTCATAACATAATGCATACTGACATCAACCAGAACAGAAACAGGATGATTTGCACTGTAGCTCAGGCCATTGGAATAACACTCTAAAAAAACAAAACATTCATATATATCAAATCATAAATATCAGGAACTTGCATCTCAATCTTTGTGCTGAGCCTGAGCCACACTCGGACTTCAAATAAAAAGAAACAAAAAACAAAAAACAAAAAATACCAACAAGAAAACCAGTCAGTGAAAAATAAGTCCCAACAAAATCTAATCTTTCCTGGCGAGACGGGGGAATCTTACCGACGCATGATAAAATCCCCCCCCCCCCCCCCCCCCGCCCTAAAAAAAAACACCCACCCAAACAAACAAAAAAACCAACATGATCCCCTTTTATCTCGTTTTTCGACGCAGAAAGTTCTTAGTATGTAATCCTCAACTAAACTAATCTTTCTCTAAGAGGAGAGAAAGAGGTTAAATGGCGGCAGGGAGTCATTGCTGGGGCTGTATGCATCGCTTGCACCCCATCCTCCCCCCCCCCCCCCTTCCAACCCCCCCCCCCCCCCCCCCCCCCCCCCCCCCCCCCCCCCCCCCCCCCTCGTGCACCTGTCCCTGACACACGCCATGATTTAACACGGCCTGATGTGTTTTCTCCCAACAGAAGAGTCTTCCGTCAAAGAGCGGTAACTCGAGTGCTGACAAACTGCAGAACCGAACAAAGCAGGGAGGAGAAAAAACTGGAGATGACCACCTACATGCACCTTTGTGGGAGGTTTTGGGTGTAGGGTGGAGGTTAGGGGTTGGGGTTGGGTTGGGGTGGGTTGGGGTGGGGGTGGGGAGTTTTGAGGTGCAGGTAAACAATGTTGGTATTTGTAAACAGTTTGTTTTGCTGTAGATTTTTAGAAACCACCCTCCATGACCTGACGTTTTGGTGCAGATTGTTAGTTTAGTTTTATTTTGTTTTGTTGTGTTTTTTTTTTTTTTATAGAAGAAGGTATAATTTCTGTACTTGTGTTGTATACTGTTAGATTTATCTTTTTTTAATGAAAAATGTATAATTTCTTTGTTTCTGTTGCAAATAGTTAGATATCTTTTTAAAATGAAAAAAAATGTAGATTTTTTTCTGTTTATATAGTTTCATGTGGTTTTTTTCCCCAAAAAGAATCTATCGTTTCTTTATTTGTGTTACTGAATGGAATTTTTGAAAAGAAAACTGTCTTTTTAAAAAATATTTCCTGTTGCATATTTTTTAAGCCTATCATTTCTTTATTTATGTTGACTATTGTCATATTTTAACAATAAATTATTATCTTTTTATATATTTTTTTATTCTTTTATTTCCAGGATAATAGAATAAGCACTCATGTTCTTTTTTCATCTAATCCCCGTGTGTATGCAGTTTTTTAATTTTGTCATCCGTTCCCACCGCCACACAATGGCCTACTCTATGTGTGTTGCTTATTGTAATTTCTTTGTTTCAAAACCCTATCGTATATCTATTTCCATTGCAGATTATCAGATAAAACAATAATTATCATATTTTTTAAATTGCATATCATCAGATTTTTTCCTACTCTGATTATTCACGTGTATTGTATATTAGGTGAACGGGATAGTTTACTGGTCAGAGCACTCGCATTCCCCAACCTAAGGTTAAGCAGCATTGAGCATGGTTACCACTTGGATATGTGACCGTTTGCGCGCCTTGGCTTCAGTACAGTCCCCCAATTCACCCAGCTTTTTAATGGGTACCTGCCCTCTTTAGGGTCAGGGAAGGTAAAGCAGCGAGGGAGAGGAGACGGGTGCCACCTTCAATATGCTGGCCCCTGGAGAAGCTGAGGTCTCTGATGCCTCGCTCCCCTACGACGCATAAGTTATGGGACACATTTACCTTTTATGCTATTGTCTATTGTCAGTACTCTTGGAGAAAACCATAAACTGTTTCGTTAGATTTTATTATTTATTCTTTTATTTCGAAGATATTGGAATAAGCATTCACAATTGTGCTTTTTTACATCCTGTCCCCGTGTGTATGCAGTTTTGTAAATTTTGTCATTCGTTCCCACCGGCACACAATGGCCTACTCTTCCGAAAAAGCGGAACGGGTTTTAACGTGTACGCAAGATGTTCTGCGTGTATTCGCACACGGGGCCTCGGTTTATCGTCTCATCCGAAGGACTTGTGGAAGGAGTGGAGTCTGCACTGATGTTAACTCCAGGGGAAAATAATTATCCCCTTGAACGGGATTTGAACCCGAGTCAGCAGATCACGAGCACAATGCACAACGCTCTAACCAACCAGGCTATCCCACATCCATTGTGTGAACACACACACACGTGATATTTTGCACACTTAAAAAAACCTGATTCGTTTTTCGTAACGGAGGAGAGTGGTTATGACCAATGGTGCGGGTGTCATGAACATACCCAGCTGCACCCGAGGATTTTCCAGCGTATTGGATTTCTTTTTTTAGAAGGTGAACTATCTGGAAAGTGGATTACACACACACACACACACACACAATACACACACGCGCACACATGCACGCGCGCGCGCGTGCATACACACACACACACACCACACGTTCCGATTTATTGTGTGCCGGTGGGAACGGATGACAAAATTTACAAAACTGCATACACATGGGGACTGGAAGAAAATAAGTACATGAGTGCTTATTCCATTATCCTCGAAATAAAAGAATAAAATAAAAATTTTAAAAACCACACCACACACACACACACACACACACACACACACACACACACACACACACACACACACACACACACACACACACACACACACACACACACACAAACAAACACTCACACACACACACACACCACCACCACCACCACCACCACCACCCACCACCCACCCACACCCATACACCCCACACACACACAACACACCCACCCACCCCCACCCACACATCCACACATACACCCCCAACCCCCCTACCCCCACCCACACCCACACCTACACACACAAACACACATAGCAACAACAACAACAACACCCACACACACACCACCACCACCACCACCACCACCACCACAACAACAACAAAGCCAAAACTGAAGCAAACTACTGTGACACTCTGGGAGCAGTGCACTTGCCCTTAAAGCCAGAACACCTCCAGCTGTCGGTTACAATCTTCCCGCAGTGCCAGTTCCCCTGCAAACCTCTCCGAGCTGAAGTACATTGGTCTTTTAGATGACAGAGGGGGGAAGGGGGGGGGGCTTGAGGGGTGGGGGGGGTGGGGGGGGGGGAGTGGAGGGTGCGGAGGGGGGGGGGAGGGGGGGTTGGCGGGGGTGTGTGTGGAGGGGGATGAGGTGGGCAAGGGATCGGAATATTCTAGTGGTTAAGAGCATGGCGCTCGTGATCTGACGGCCTTGAATTAATTTGTTAATTATCATCAGGTTGTTTTTTTTAAAAACAATGTTTGTTAATTTGTAGTGCATTATATTGTCAGGTTTTTCCCCATAGGGATGATGGGGGGGGGGGGGGGGGGGGGGGGAGAAGAAGCGGAGGCTGTCAATATAAATAGCGTCCCCACATTCTGGAAATTCTGTGCTGGAAATTTCTTTTTTTCTATTACTCTCTTTGTTATTGCTTTGTGTTTCTTTTCTTCCCGTCACCCCCTTCTTGTTCATTTTCCCTGTCTTCTTGGTCTATTCTCCTGCTTTTTTTTTTTTTTTTTTTACCAGAAAGACTTAAAAGATAACAATTCTCTCCCTTATGCCGAAGTCGGATGCGCTGGGCCTGACTTGTCAGGCGCTTAACAGCAGCGTGACGCATTTTTGCTCATAATAACAAACAACAATAGTCGCTGTCTGAGCGTTCCACGAAGAAGAAGAGTGTTGTCAGTTTTTAACCTATTTACTCCGTTTATTCACACCCATAGTCTTCTTTTTGTTTGTCGTCGAACGATCCGACAACGACCATTTTTGTTTGTCATATGACCGAAGATGCGTTACGCTGCCGTTAAGCGCCTGACAAGTCAGGCCCAGCGCATCCGACTTTGGCGTGGGAGAGAATGGTTATCTTTAAAGTCTTTCTGGACGAAAAAAAAAAGGCAGGAGAATGGACCAAGAAGGCAGAAAATAGGACAAGAAGGAGGTGAAAGGAAGAAAAGGAACAAGGTAGAAACAAAGAGAGGGATAGAAAAGAAGGAATTCCTAACACAGAATTTCCAGAAGGTGGGAATACCATTTATGCTGACAGGTCCCCAACAACCCCACGGGGAAATCCCCATAGTCTCATCCGAAGGACTTTTTAGGGGAGTGAAGTCAGTACTGATGTTAACTCCATGGTAAAGTTCCCTTAAAACGGGCGTCTGCGTGGAGGCTCGATCCGGGCCGTCAGATCACGGAGCGCAACGCTCTAACCACTAGGCCATCCCGGCCCCAGTAAGAAAAATGAAAGGAATATAAAGAAAAGAACAAAAACCCTTTCGCGAGGCGAGAAATAAAATGAACTTACCTTGCGATATGATATGATGTTTGTGTCTTGTTATGCTGTGACTGTTAACATATCTTGTTCTTTCCGTCTTATAGCATATAAAAAAATGAACATAGTGCCATCTGTAGTAATTTCACAATATTTTATAACAAAGGTTGTAACAATGGTTATCCTTAATTTTGCAGAGGCTTGGACAAGTAATTGTGTTTTGATGGAGGGGGTGGTGGGGGAGAGAGAGAGAGAGAGAGAGAGAGAGAGAGAGAGAGAGAGAGAGAGAGAGAGAGAGAGAGAGAGAGAGAGAGAGAGAGAGAGAGAGAGAGAGAGAGAGAGAGAGAGGAGAGCGCCAGCCAGCCAGACAGAGAGACAGACAGAAAGAAAGAGATAAAGAAAAAAAGACAAACAGGAAGGCATGCAAACAGAAACAGAGAGACAGACAGAGACAGAAAGATAGACAGAAAGGCAGATAGACAGACAGACAGATAGATCACGATCACGAGAGACAGGCAGACGTCTCCTCCTGCTTTACAAAGGCCAGAAGTCTGTTATGATCCTGCTGTTGGTACTGTCAAGAGAGAGGAGAGAGAGAGAGAGAGAGAGAGGAAGAGAGAGAAGAGAGAGAGAGAGAGAGAGAGAGAGAGAGAAGAGAGAGAGAGAGAGAGAGAGAGAGATCTACTGATAGGGGAACAAATACAGTTGCAGACAGGAAAAAGAAAAAAAAAATGGGTGGCGCTGCTCTTGTGGTGACGCGCTCTCCCCGGGGAGAGCAGCCCGAATTTCACGGAGAGAAATCTGCCGTGACTTAAAGTGGTATGAAATGAAATCTGAGCGCTTTGATTTGTTGCTTTACAAGATTCAGCGCTATATAAATTCCATACATTATTATTATCATTATTATAGACAGAAAGGCAGATATATAGATAGACAGACAGAAAGGAGATAGACACAAAGGCAGATAGACAGACAGAAAGGCTGACAGACAGACAAGACAGAAAGGCAACCACTCATAACCCCATAGGACGCTACCAAGATACGAACCAGGACTTCAGGACTCTCAAAGCACTAGGAGTCAAATGTTCTATCCACTTGATCACCGCTCATCTAACAAAAAAGAAAAAAAATTACAACAACACAAACAATGACACTAACAACAGTAGCAACAACTTCAATAACAACAACAGCAGCAACAAACTCACAAAAAACTAACAAACAAAACAGAAAAGAACAGAAAGACAAGATGGAGGGGGGAAAATTCCTGGAGACTACAAAGAGCTGTCACACGCAAAGTTCAGCCGAGATTCCACATCCTTAGATCAACAAACATACATGTAAATCGGAAGTCAGAGAGAGAATGAGAGAGAGAGAGAGAGAGAGAGAGAGAGAGAGAGAGAGAGAGAGAGAAGAGAGACAGACAGAGGAAGAGACGAGACAGACAGAGAGAAACAGGACAGAAGAAGACAGACAGAGAGAAACGAGACAGAGACAGACAGAGAGACAACAGACATCAGAGAGAACAGAAGTACAGAGACAGACAGAAGAGACAGCAGGACAAGACAACAGACAAAGAAAGAGACAGACAGACAGAAGAACAGATACAGACAGAGAGAAACAGACAAAGAGAAAGAGACAGAGACAGCAGAAACAGAACAGAACAGAACAGAGAGACAATAATAGCAGACACACAGACAAAGAGACAGAGAGAGCAGCAGATCAGAGATACAGAACAGCAGAGAGACAAATAATAGGACAGACAGTGAAGACGAGAAGAGCGAGAGAAAGAGCAGACAGACAGAGAAAGACAGAGAGGCAGACAGACAGACAGACAGAAAGAGAGACGACAGTGAGAAAGAGACGAGAAAGAACAGAGACAGAGAAGAGAGACAGACAGACAGACAGACCAGATAGAAAAACAGACAGACAGATACAGAGAGAGGAAGTGTTCGTACTCTACAGACAACAACATTTTCCCATGGCAGACTGGATGACAGATTATGTAGGAGAATTTTGTTTTGTCCTAGACCATCTTTTCCCTGCTGTTTGGTTGCACTTATGTGTGATGTTTTGCTGCTACTGCTGTTGCTGTTGTTGCGCTGATCTTGCTGTTCTGTTGTGTTGCTGCTGCTAACTGCTGTTGCTGTTGTTGCTGCTACTGCTATTGCTGTTGTTGCTGCTGATACTGCTGTTGCTGTTGTTGCTGCTGGCTGATACTGCTGTTTGCTGTTGCTGCTTACTGCTGCTGTTGTTGCTACTGCTGCTGATGCTGCTGTTTCTGTTGTTGCTGCTACTGCTACTGCTGTTGCTGTTGTTGCTGCTGCTGCTACTGCTATTGCTGTTGTTGCTGCTGCTTCTGGTCTTGCTGCTACTACTGCTGTTGCTGTTATTGCTGCTGTTGATGCTGCTGCTAATGCTATTGCTTTTGTTGCTGCTGCTACTACTGTTGCTGTTGTTGCTGCTACTACTGCTGTTGCTGTTGTTGCTGCTGTTGATGCTGCTGCTACTGCTGTTGCTGTTGTTGCTGCTGCTACTACTGCTGTGCTGTTGTTGCTGTTGTTGCTGCTGCTGCTCTTGCTATTGCTGCTGCTGTTGCTGTTCCTGCTGCTGTTGCTGCTGCTGTTGCTGCTGTTGATAATAGTGATTTCTCCTTGATTTTGAGTGTATACTTACCTCTAAGGAGATTTAGACAGGTAAATTTTCATAATTTTAAAGACAAAATTTGATCAAAACAGAGAGTCTT
>CM054135.1:10304534-10327034 GCA_028751875.1 Rapana venosa
TTTTTAAGTTAAGAGACTTGAAGTTAAACACACACACTCACAAACACACACACTCGTCTGATTTGTCTTTAAGTTAAAAGACGTTAAGTTATAGGGGAGAGCACGCGCGCGCACGCGCGCGCACACACACACACACACACGCGCGCGCGCGCGCGCGCATGATTTTTTCAAGAATTCCATTTATACTGTTTACATTTGTGTGTGTGTTCATTTGCTGATCTAATCCGTAAGTATATGTTTGCCACTTTCATTATTTATTCCTCTGAGGAAAAATACACACGAATTTGCTGTCAGGGTCATTTTTCTGCAGTCTTGACAGTGCCAAAAAGATACACGTATTTCCTGTGTACTGTTTATTAGACAATCTGGCCCAGAAAAGTCTGATTATATGGCAGAAAAATTATGCGCATTTCATTCTAGCTTATTTAAGTGCATTCTTCACAATATATATGAAAAACGGAATGCATGCAAAATTAATCAAATCTGGCAGTTTTTATTAAAATAAAAAATATGCAAGCACATTCCATGTACGAAAACATTTCGATGTAATTGAGAAATGATTGTAGCTAAGCTGTGTCAAGATAGATTGGAGGAAAAGACATCAGTTGAAGTGGTCTTATTAAGTTTATGTCATAGGAATGATCTTCTTTAGTTCTGATTTCCTGCAAAAAGCTTTCCTGTTAAAAATAGAGATTATTGGATGTGTGTGTGTGTAATTCTTTTATTTTTCTTCTTTTATTCAAGGAAAATGGAAAAAAGCACTCATGTGCTTTTTCACATCCAGTCCCCGTGTGTATGCCGTTTTGTAAATTTTGTCATCCGTTCCCACCGGCACACAATGGCCTGCTCTTATGTAAAGCGTAATGGGTTTTAACGTGTGCGCAAGATGTTCTGCGTGCGTTCTCGGTTTAAAGTCTCATCCGAAGGACTTTTGGGGAGAGTGGAGTCGGCACTGATGTTAACTCCAGAGGAAAAATCCTCTTGAACGAGATTCAAGCCTGGGTCAGTAGGATCATGAGCGCAATGCGCTATCCCGTTCACTCGTGTGTGTGTGTGTGTGTTGTGTGTGTGTGTGTGTGTGTGTGTGTGTGTATGTGCGTGTGTGTGCGCGCGCGCGTGCGTGCCTGCGTGCATGTGTGATGTGTGTGTGTGTGATATGCCCCGCAATACAGTATGCAAACAGATTTTTTTTAAAGAGAGAATAAGTCAAATGAGACAACCCAGAAATGACGTTCACTTTTCCTTTTCACACAGAACACAACCATTTGATGTTGGTTTCAACTAGATCAGGGCTCTGACTAATCTTTGCAGTTTCAGTTTCACTGTCTCACCAGGGAAATGTGCCTGCACGCAAAAATCCATAGACCCTACACCAATCTACTAACTCGCAGAAACAGGAGTGTGGTTGATAAAAGCGATAGTGAAATAAATGTCCTGAAAATCAGCTTTGCCGATGCTTTCAAGGAAGTTGAATAAAAAGATGATGTATCCTTCTTGCTGATGCATGTCGAATGCATAATCTATTGTGCCTTTCAAGCCGAAAGCTCCCATCACAAGGTGGACATCATGCGCATGTAGATCTGCATGTATGTCTGCATGAAAGCATTCGTTCACTCCAGAATGTAACTGTACATAGCTTTGAAGGAACGTGGGGTTGACATTTACGAGGCACTGCTGGCAGGTCGGCAGTTGTTTTAATCTGTAGGCCTCTGAATAATTGCATTTACTGTCCTTGTTTTCAAATATCATGGGCAAAAGAAGTGAGGTGAAATTTTTTTTTTTTAAAGAGAGAGATAAGAGAAAGGGAAAAAACCAAACACATGGAGAAAGCAATCAACTGAGCAAACAAACAAGGGAGCTAAACAACCAAAAAAAAATAGCAGCTCCACCACCGTCCCACCCCTCTAACAAGTTTGTGTTCTAGAGGATAACACATAGACGAGTTCATATTTTTCATTTTCATCAATGGCATATTGCATGATCAAACGAGTGAAAAATGACCTTTGATATAAACAAAGTGCCAAGACCTGCATTAAAATGTTGTTTTGAAATAACTATTCTATTGAGACTGTCTGCAGCCACCACGAGCTCTTAGCACACCAACCTGTACTCTTTATTAAATAATGACCCAAAAAAACTTAAAACGTGGAATTTCTGCCTATGTGGCAAGGCGCTTAAAAACAGCCATAAAGGCAAATTTCTCATCCAGTGTGTGTAAACGATCTCACAATAATTCCCAGGCGTGAATAAGCTAAGCGAGGCAGTGCATACTCTGAGTGACTTCCAGGATGCTAAGCTGGGGAACGCCCCCAAAACAGACGTACTACATGTTAAAAATCCTCCCATTTTACTAGTCTAGCAAACCCACAGGACTCAACTTTTTTAATTTTTTTTTTTTTACAACGTATCGGTTTAAAGTCTCCAAGTTACTTTTCTTAACCGGAAGCTAACCTGTCGTCTGCAGCTCAGCCATTCGCTTGAACAGGACAGGTAGGCTTGCTGTATCGGCCCTGAGATTTTTATTTTTCTGAAAATGTCGATAACTGAGAGAAAGGGAGAAGCTCACATTTAAGAAGCAGCAAATCTGGAATGCTTTATTGACATGTTTTAGAAAATTTTGTGCAAGGAAAAAGCAGCAAGAGATCTATTTCATTTCAGTCCAGTTCGAAGCAATGTTGTGTTGGTACAGAAGAGTGTGAAGAAGTCTACAGAAATTACGCCTTTTCCGGATTTAGACCGAAAACCTAAAGAACAGACAGAACTCTAAAAGAAGAAAACTTCCATGTTAAACTGAAGCAGTATGATGTAATTTCGAAAAAAAAAGTGGTGACCAATCAGTTCTTGTATGGGGTTTGCTACGGTCCTTCCATTGCTCGAGGTGTTTGCACGTTACATCGACCACGTCCAATTGAACAACAAACGATGCAGCCAGGCAGCTCTACCGAGTCAGCCAACCAGCCAAATGGGATTTTGAGGTTAGTAGTTATGGAATATTTTGTATCCTGGTTTTTTTTTCTTTTTAGTTTTGTTGCGAGCAGAGCTAAAGCAGTTAGATCTAGATGTTTAAGCAGAGATGTGCGCGCGCATGCGCGTGAATTTGAGTGCAGACGTGCATGTATTCAAGAGGTTTTATTTTTTTAATTTTTATTTATTTGTTTATTTATTTCATTTATTCGCGGTGTGTGTGTGTGTGTGTGTGTGTGTGTGTGTGTGTGTGTGTGTCGGCCGTCGCCGCCGTCGTCTAATTCAAGTTACCATTGTGTATTGGTGGATTGTTCTCAGGCGTGTGTCTGAGTGTACACTTACGAGCGAGCGAGAGAGAGAGAGAGAGAGAGTTCAGTAAGGTGGGTTTTTTCCCTTCTCATCCTCATCGTCATCATGATCATCTTTCTTGTTCTTCTCGTCCAGCATCTTTCCTTCTTCTGCATCATTATTGTTCTGTTTTCCTTTCCTTCTTTATTTTACTGTCTTCCAGAAACAAAAAAAGAAAACATTCAGGAAAGAACAACACAGGCACACACACACACACACACACACACACACACACACACACACATCACACACACACACACACACACCCACCACACTTCTCTGTCTCTCTCTCTCTCTCTCTCTCTCTCTCTCTCTCTCTCTCTCTATATATATATATACTATATATATATATTATATATATATATATATTAATATATATATATTATATACACATATAACAGACATGAAACTTTTTTCTACTGCTTAAAACACACACAACACACACACAACACACACACACACACAAACACACACACCTAACCAGCACACAAACACACACAAACACTCCACCACCACACCACCCTCCCATCCCCACACCACTCTCCCACCACCCTCGCTTGTTTTTCTCTTTGCAGCATAATTCATTCTAGGCAATAAACCATTGTACTGAAAACTTTTTTTTTCACCAGATGTATTTTTTTAAATTTCATTTTTAGAGCAACATTTACAATTTTCTTCCAGCAGTTACAGAGAAAAGGAGGGGGGAGTAAGCACGTTTTCTTGTCGAGCAACCGATACCGCAGTTTACTTGCACTGTGTGTAATTATGCAAAATATTTGAGTTTAGCAGGTTTGCTATTTCGAGATGGCTCCTTTAAAAACACTTGTGAAACTAGAAAAAGACTGCAAGCCCCCTCGAGCATGTCATGTCCAATTTCAAATGACGTTCGGTAAATTTTGGTTTCCTTGTTGTTTACCTCCATTCACAAGAGAAAGGACCTTGACCTGTTCATTTGCATGCACGGCACGTGCGGTCGCATGTCATATTTTTCTAGGGTGCAGTATGCTTGAAGATGTGTGTGTGTTGTGTGTGTGTGTGTGTTGTGTGTGTGTGTGTGTTGTGTGAAATTCAAAGTCAAACTTTTATTTTTCAATGGTACATGTTGTGGTTGTGTGGAGTGTGGTGTGTGTGTGAGTGTACACATTATTAAGGGTGGGATGAGTAAAACGATTATGGCTGGAATGTTCGAACATTGAGATGAAGATAATGAATCGCTTGTGGCAGAACGACATGCGCTTGTGTGCGCACATTCCCACACTGAAAGCTACATACCCACAGGCCAAGGACGCATGCACTGCTTAAAGCGTGTGTGCACGTGCGTGAACCTCTTCATAATTTTTTACTTTGTTTACGAAGCTTGAGAAAACAAGCAAGCATACATGTAAATGGCTATGAAAAATGCAAACCTGATTTTGATGGCTTAAATAAAAACAACGATTTGATCTGTTGCATACCATTGTTCGCTATATCATTCACTGTTACAGTAGTTTCTTTCCAGCTGCTGAACTCGTAAAACCTCGATTTTGATTATTTGTTTCCTGTTTTTGTAAGCTTACACATCAGCCTTGTGTTCATTTGATTGTTTGTTCTCTCTCTGTCTCTCTCTGTGTCTCTGTCGCTCTCTCTCTGTGTCTCTGTCTCCTTCTCTGTGCTTTCTGCTTCAGACTTTCTGCTCCGTCTGTGCCAGTCTCTCCTTGATGGTGAAGTCTTTCTGTCCCTGTTTTTGTTTGTTGTTTGTCTTTTGTCTGTTTGTTTATCTTCTTCTTCGATGTCTGGTCCAGCTTTGTTTGTGGACTTGTGATACATTCAGACTGGTATGAATAACTGTACACTGTGTGTGTGTGTGTGTGTGTGTGTGTGGTGTGGTGGTGTGGGTGTTTAAAAACCTGAACATACCTAACCTCTATGGAGTTGCAGAAACTATTCTATTACTTTTCGTAATGACAAAGTACAAAAGAACATTTATTTTACCACCACTAATGCTAAAAAAAAAAACCCTCTCTTTGGATGATGATTTTCCGTGATTCGTGAATATCTAAAAACTGGCGGGGTTTTTTTTTAGCAAAATAAGAGGGATGCAACTCTCGTGGATTAAAAAACACCAACTCTCGTGGATTAAAAAACAATGTTGAGAATGGTTACCCGGATTCCATCATGTAAAAAGGCAGCTGCTTTGGAGCAACCGTTTCCTTTTTTTTTTTTTTTAATTGGGCGAGAAGCCGGACCTACTGTTGACTCAGTGGGGGGGATTCAAACCACGTAATCGAGAATCATGCAGTCCAATTTGTTTCCGCTTCTCCCTCAACCCCTTTAGGGATCTTTGAGGCAGCGCATTGCGTTGAACACATTCCGGCAATGTGCCATGTAATGGCAGATTTACCGGGCGGGGCCATCTCTCTGCAGGTTGCAGAATGTGTTCCTCTACGTGTCGTGTCATTCATGCCACCAGCCTTGCCAGGTGTACTTTTCCACGTTAAGGTAGAATATGGTTTTAACGTGGGCTCAAAATCGTCTTTATAAACAATGTAACGTGAATGCGATCGACGATGAATTTCACTTTCAGATGGAATGCCCAATGTTTTCTGAGCTTTGGGAGAATGTCCTACCTCATGAGTATCTGTATACACGATCTATGTGAATGTTTTGTCGTTTGTTCTCTCTTCTTACAAAAAGACGTTGTTAAAACTGAGGAAATGTTATAGTCAAGAGAACGGTTGTATGACGTTGATGGAAAGGTTGACTACACTTATTTCTGTCACATGCAGAGTTGTAAATTAATGCTTTTATTGATGCAAACTATATACGCTACAGTGAATTTTTTTCTGAAATTCTTCGCCCCAAGTGGGGTCAAAGCCGAATGCATTTGTAAACGAGACCTGGGTCAGTAATAGTAGAAGAAGTAATAACATACTAGAGATTGAAGTAGCAGCAGCTGTTTCAGGTAATTTGAGAAACACTCTCACAATCGCCTTCATAAAAAGGACGAAGCTCGACTGTGTGGTCTCAAGTCTTTCCAACCAGCCCGTAACAAACTCACTCTAGGTAAGAGCCAGCCGAATCCGAACAATCCCTATGGGATTGGAACCCGTGACCTTCCAGTAGTGTAACCCAAGGCTCTAACCACTGCGCCAATTGTGGGCTAGATTTGATTCGAATCACTGTTTCCCCATGCCTTTCAGACATCGCTTTAAAAAGGGAAACCTTATCAGTCTACGCCTGTATGTCTGACAGCAGTGTGTATTAAGGTCAAAGCGGGAACATTTACCATCGGTTCTTGTTCAGTAGTCCATTTTAGGAGAGAGCAAAAACTGTCGGTTCCACGGAGCACAAGAATAGAGACTAATTAAGAGCAAGAAAAACAAGATTGATTAGTTGCTGTTTTCATTCCAGATTCGTTGCATTTACTGCGTCAGTTTGAAATATAATTATACATTGGGAAGGAAGGGGGGAATGGGGGTATGTGGGTCTTGCACAAGCCGGAACACACACACGTGGGTGTGTGCATATATATGCGCGTAGGTGTGTGATGGTACGCTTAGAGAGAGAGAGAGAGAGAGAGGAGAGAGAGAGAGAGAGAGAGAGAGAGAGAGAGAGAAGAAGAGAGGAATGAGAGAGAAGAGAGAGAGGGGAGAGAGATAGGGGAGTCCACTGCCTTCTCCAAGCAAAGTTTAATCGCAGAACAAAACCTTAGAAATAAAAATATACCTTCTATTCAAAATAAGACCAAACGTGTTCCCGGCTTCGACCTACAGGGGGGAGGGTAGGGGATGGGAGTAGGGTGTGGGAGTCGGGGGTGGAAGGGGGGGGGTGGGGGGGGGGGGGAGCGAGAAACCCCGTAGATTTCTGTAAATAATTACGTACCCCAATTCCAGGCCTCCTTAGCAACACGTGTCTACCGAGAACTGTCGGGTAGGACGCCGCCCCAAACAATGTGTGAAGGGAAGATCAGAAGAAGGAGGGGAAAAAATGTTAGGTGGGGGGTGGTATAGTTTTGAAGAAGTAAGCGGTTGGGTTTTTTTACAACGACATTTTAACAAGGTGGATGGTTGACATTCCGCAAGCAGCCTACTCATGTGCAGGGAGAAGGGGGGGGGGGGGGGGGGGGGGGGGGGGGGGGGGGGGGGGGGGGGGGGGGGGGGGCAGGAATTGGGGGGGGGGGGGGGGGGGGATGATTACATAGCTATCACATTTTTCAACAGGACCTGATACGGTTTGTCTTTGTATTATACTGTGTACTTTCTCCTTCGCCCCTCCTGAATCTCTGTGTGTGTGTGAATGTGTGTGCGTGGGCTTCCCCCTATCCCCCTCCCACCTTCATTTGAGAGAGAGAGAGAGAGAGAGAGAGAGAGAGAGAGAGAGAGAGAGAGAGAGAGAGAATCGTTACAAGGTGAACCCATCATTTATTTTGTTTGGTTTGTTTTGTTTTGTTTATCAGTTCCACGAAAGTTGTCATGCGGGTTTGTGATTGTCCTTTCCGCTGGGAAGGTTTTGAGGTTACGAGTGAAGAGGCTGATCAAAATTCCAAAAAGACTCAAGAGGATGTGAATCAGCCGCTGTATTGTCAAAGGCGTTTAGTCATATCAGACCTTTTCAGACGACCCTAATCTCTCTAGTGTTATAATATGTGGTATGAAAGCCACCTGGATTATTCCTGCTTATCTGGAACACCTTTCATGTCTTTGTTACGGGTGGTATGAAAACTATGTTGGTTATTTCTACTTATCCATACTACTGTCCTTTCACTCGGGGGACGGGATAGCCTAGTGGTTAAGAGTGATATGCATTGTGCTCGTGATCTGCTGATCCGGGTTCGATTCTCGTTCAAGAGGATTTTTCCTCTGGAGTTAACTTCAGTGCCGACTCCATCCCCCCCCCCCCCCCCCCCCCCCCCCCCCTTCTCCCAAGAAAGTCCTCGATGAGACTATAAACAGAGGTCCCGAAAGCGAACGCACTCAGAACATCTTGCGCATACATTAAAACCCGTTCCGCTTTTCAGAAGAGTAGGCCATTGTCTGCCGGTGGGAACGGATGACAAAATTGACAAAACTGCATATACACGAGTACTAGATGTTTAAAAAAAAAAAGCACATGAGTGCTTATTCAATTATCCTCTAAATAGAAGAATAAATAAATATAATTATCATCGCTACATCGCTATGAATGATATGGACTTAACGTGGGTTACTCCTTATGTATATCACTGTCCTTATTTTCATTGTTATGGATGGGATAAAAACTTTACTCGAGGTTTTTTTCCCCCCACGTATCTGCGCTTCCCCCCCCCCCCCCCCCCCCCCCCCCTTTTCATTGCATTTGATAATGAAATTTTCATTTGTGTGGCGTTCCCCCACCCCCACCCCCACCCCCCATCCCCCGAAAGAAAATGGTCGGAAAACTAAACGACCAACTGTTAGCATTATATCGCACTTATTTTTCAGTGTTACTTGATTGCAGTGATTTGTCAAGGTTTTCATATTCATAATCTGGACCGGTTTTAAGTACACAGTGTTAAAGGAATGGTTGAGAGTGGGCTGTGCCCACACTTGAACACACAGAAGAATATAGGGACAGACGACTGCACACACACACACACACACATACACACACACACCGAGATATACAAGCTTACAGACACATACACAAAAGAATATTGAATGAAATGTAATAGACTGTTGTTAAATACTGTAAGTCATCCGCAACGTGTGTGTGCGTGTGCGCGCGCGCGCGCGCGTGCGTGCGTGTTATGATACAGGGCAATTACAATTTTACTTCTTGTCCTGTCAAGATTACGCTTGTGCCACCATTCTGTGTAAACCGTATGATAACAAACAATCAGTGAAACTTAATCTCTGGTGTTATGAATGGTATGGAAAGCATGTACCTCATTCTTGCTTATCTGCAACCTCCTTTATTTCATTGTAACGAATGGTATGAAAACTATGCGCAGAAGAAGTAATTACTGGTCTGCACTGGGTGTTTTTTTTTTCTTTGTTCGTTACAAAGCCGACCATGAATGATACGAAAACTACGGTTGTTATCGTGCTTATCTATCTGACTGGAGGCCTACCTCTTACGTTGTGTGACGTGATCGCGGCGACTTGTGAGCTGAAGTGTCAGGTCATGTCAGGTCTTTGCCAGCATTTGATTTCTGCCCAGGTTTTAACGAATGTGGTGGGCAGTTTTCATTTTGTGGAGATACTAGTAGTAACGTGCGCAATAATGTGCCTGTCACATACTGCGGGTAGGTGTTGACACTGTGCATATAGGCATGCGTGTGCACACAGTCTCCGCGTACATCATCATCATGATCCGGTTATTGTCCGATTAACGTGAAGCTGTATTTCATCCCCCCGCGCGCTCGCGCGCGTGCACGTACACACGCAAGCACGCGCGCGCGCGCGCGCGCACACACACACACACACACACACACACACACACACACACACACACACACGAAACACGGGAAAAAGGTAAATGCATTGCTCGTTTAATGTACCAGAGAGAGAGAGAGAGAGAGAGAGAGAGAGAGAGAGAGAGAGAGAGAGAGAGAGAGAGTTAGTTATACACATACATCTTGTGTGCACCCACTCATTAGGCTCTCTCTCTCTCTCTCTCTCTCTCTCTCTCTCTCTCTCTCTCTCTCTCTCTCTCTCTGTGTCAAACACACACACACACATACATACACACACACACACACACACACACACACACACACACACACACACACACACACACACGCACGCGCACACACACACACACACACACACACACACACACACACACACACACACACACACACACACACACGTCTACGTCCGCGCGTGCATATGCATCTGTTTTTAACGGCGGAGAAACATAAACACACACTTTGACAGTACAGACCTGTACTGCAACAAAAAGACAAAGAAGTACATAGTTATTATGCACGGTGTCAGTTTTCGGTTTTTCCAAAGAGGTGACACGGTTAACAGCAGAGCATAGCCATTCACATTAACCAACATCTCCCCGCCCCCCCTCCCCTCCTCCCCCCATACCCTTCCGATTCCCACCTACACACAGCCCCCACCCATCCACCCACCCCCGAAAAAAAAATCCCCACAACGCTGAAAATAAATCAAGCAAGTGAAAGAATGTTCTGATATAATAATAATAATATATGGAATTGATATAGCGCTGAATCTTGTAAATAGCAAACAAATCGAAGCCCTTATATAAAGCAGCCCTGGTTTGTCATCATCATCATCATTTGTCTTTCTTCTTCGTCGTCGTCGTCGAATGCAATAATACGGTTGTGTGTCATATAAGCGAAAGTGTGTTCCGTTGCTGCTAAGCCCCTGTCAAGGCAGGCCCAGCGCATCTGCCCTCCGCCTGGTTTGTCTTTCTGTTCTGCTTTGGAAAAAAAGAAAAAGATGAAGACTACACCAAAATGTCTGAGAAAGGATACGTTTTTCCAGGGACCCACGTTTTTTTTTATAGTTTGTCAACTCCAATGCATTTTTGTACGGAGCTTTTGTTTTATATATATATATATATATAATATATATATATATATATATATATATATATATATATATATATATATATATATATATATAAAGGGTAGATTGATTAAGACCATAACTTAAGTGTCCGATGACGTTTCCAGTATCCCACGAGAACATAAATCAGCTTCTCTTGACACCTACGTGTTATCGGTGATGTAAGATGTGTGCGTAATAATTCTTCATGTCAGAGTGGTGAATGATATTGATATACTATCATATTGACATGTGGCTTATCTGTGCATTTCGTTGTGTAATGGTGTTTGTGGTGACATTGTCAGTTGTTGGGTTTTTTCTGATGCATTTCTTTCCTTTTTGAGTTTGGTTGGTTTTGTTTTGCTTTTGTGTTTTGTTTTTGTTGTGTCAGCGGGTGAACGTTTACTTTGTTATAAATCTTGGCTGAATTAACATTTACGAGGCAGTTCGGTTGTTTTATTGCTGACCCAAAACTTTAAGAATTGAAAGGTAGCATGTCGAACTGCAGTACATATCTAAACCTCCCCTCCCCGGCGTTTATTGAGAGAGAGACAGAGACAGAGACCTGACCTTTGCAGGGTGCTCTAATTGATTTTTTTTGTAATTAGGCCCAGAATATTGGAACTTGAATTTATCAACGAACTTTCTTTTTCTTTTTTTCTTTTTTCGTTCCTCGGCTAGAGCTACGGTTAGATTTTGCGTATGCGACCGTTTCTAGCCACCATTAAGGTAGCCGCATTCCGACTTCAGGGATATCAACGAACTGATTTGCTGTAACGTCCTAACACCGCTTCTTTTACACAGCTCAGTCCCGACCCCCATAAGTCATTGATACCCATGCTCCTTCCGTAACTAATCCATAGCTGACATTCCAAAGGAAACTGTCCATGTTACGCGGTCACAAGGCCACCGACTAGAAGAGTCCCAGCACGGCTGCTAGCTCTGTCAGATCAGCCGTGGTGCTAGTGTTCAGTGATGTGTTCTGCTTGGCCTTGGTTTAACATCCCTTTTAACTCTTCGAGGAGTCCTTGGAACAACACACCGAAGCTTTCAGGCAGCTCAACTTGGTGTTTGGTGTTTGGTTGTTGTCATTTACCTACATTAAGTGCGTGTGAGGAGTAGCAGCGATTTATCTTTTCAATCAAAAGACTAGAACCCAGGTTATTCACCCTCACCATCACCTATTCCGTTGTCTAGTAGACCGTTGGGGCACCACTGAAGATTTTGCAACCAGCTTCCCCCATCCTCGCATTCTCAGCTTTCCGTAGCAAGTTGTTCCACTCAAGGCCAGTCCACTCTCTGATGTCCATTTTCGTTTTCTCTGTCTGCCACTTCGTCTTGTACTGTTCCCTGTAGTAGGACAGTCTTGGCCAGTCCAGATGTTTGTGTGACGTGCCCCTACCACTTTAGTTTGCGTTTTTTTCACTTAAGTCAGGATTCTCTTCATGTGGCCCGATGGCGTTTTCAATTCTGATTTTTATTTCCTCGTTAGTTTTGTGATCTCATTATCAGATCAGATGATAACTCCGTTCTAATAAATAATAAAATTAATACGTTTTAAAAGATAAACCACTGGTGTAAGACTAGATTTGAACACCAAACCTCTTAACTGCTGAACTGTGTGCTTTTAACCCTCTAGGCCACAACGTTGTTTTGAGAACTATGATAATAATCCATGTTTATCATCATAATGTAGAAAAACAATACTACACGTTGAGAGTGTGGTCAGCGGGAAATGACCCAGCATTTGTGTGACACGATGAGTTCCTCTGTAATGACCGTCACACTATCTGCTGCTATTGAGCCTCTGCCACAAAAGACGGCCCTAAAGCCACAGGGTCTGACACCGAAGGCCACAGGGCAATTACTGTAATACCATCATGGACCATGATCGGCCCATTAGGCCTTCATTTTTGGTGTTCCTAGCACTGACCGACTACAATAGGTGGAAGAGATCCTAATTGTGGAACACGCACAGAGGGATGGGTGTAGCGCTAAATATATAGGTAGTAGATCTAGCTTTTGGCGCCGTAAACCTCATTGCCGTCATTAACCTCTATTTCTCCCTTCAGGGGGGGTCAGATGGAAACGATATGAAAGGTGGAGTTGTTAGATAAGATAACTGATAGTATAGTATATTTATAAATGTCCTGTGCGAATGTTGGTCTACGTTAACGACAGTGACCTGACCCACAGAGTCAACAGGGCACTTTTTAAGATCCCTCAGGAAAACTTGGTTTCAATATTTCTCAAAGCTTTGATTCCATATTACCTGGCATGACATAAAAAAACAAACATCAATTTAGTCATTCAAGACACATTGAATTTTTGTTTTAAAACGCCATACAATACGTCTCAGCGAGTATATTAAGATCTGCATGCAGTAGCATCCTGTAATAATCATAGCTAAAAATGTAAACTTTTGGGGGCGCTCTTCAGATATCCAATGAGGGGCGGAATAGCCTGGTGGTTAGAGTGTTGAGCTCGTGATCTGACGGCCAGGGTTCGAGCACGACCGAAGCACCTGTTCGAGGCGATTTCCCCCCTAGAGTTATATTGAATATCAGTTCAGACTCCACTCCCCCGAAAGTCAGTCGGGTGAGACTATAAACCGAGGTCCCGTGCGCAAACTTTTGCCTACGCAGAACATCTTGCACACACGGTTAAACCTGTTTCGTCTTTCAAAAGAGTAGGTTAATTCGTACCGGTAGGACCGGTGACCCAATTTTAAAACTACATCAACACTCGTGGCGTGTTTAGACTTCATCACAAAGTTGGGATGTGGCTACCTTAATGGTGGGCAAAAACGGTCGCATACGCAAAGTAATTAGTGGACCTCGAAGCTCTAGCTGAGGGGGAAAGTGTGTCATAAAAGGAAAAAAAAAGGTGGCTTGAAAGTTTCTCAAAGCTTTAACATAATGGTTTTTTTTAAAAAAGAAGACATAGGAACTTTTGTCTTCACTTCAGCAAACATCTTGCAAAACGCTAGCTTTGTGATACTTTAACAAACAAACAAAAAAAGCCCTTTTAGACAGCAACCTATGACCCCGTGTGTAGCGAGCGAAATGACGGTAAGCGTGCTGTGACATACCAAAGTGACCAAAGCACACGTTTGAAGTGGGGCGGTCATCTGATCCAGGTGGGCGGAGATTATCTCAGGGTGCGGGAAACCCCACCACACATGCTAGAGTCTCACACACAAACACACACTTGTGTTGTCTTGAAGCGAATGGTGTCGTAAACTGGTCAGACTTGATCTGGGTAAGAACTGCTCCCTCCCAGTCTGAAAACTTCTTATGGAAGGCGTACCGAATTTGATTTGAAAAAAATATATGTGGTTAACTTAAACTACGTCACTTTCGACCTGCAAATTTGCAAAGACAAAACGATTCATAATCTGACAATCCGCATTATCTCTGTGAGCGTGCGAACTAATCTACCCGGTAAAGTTAGGGAGTGCTCTTTTCATGTTCGCAGTCTCGACTGAGTTTTTAAGTCAGTCAATATCTTCTTATTTGTCTAAGTCCAGTGACTTTTGAAGGGGGTAGTTTAAACTAGACATATCTTTTGACTGCTGTTTTTGGGTTTTTTAAATCCACTTTTACAGTCTGAACAAATTGATGTCTACCAGCCGCCATATATAAAAGGCTGACCCTTTTCATTGCTGTTGAGCACACTGTAAGCTTTTAGCTTGTTATTGCTCTGTTGTAAGTGTCTTTATGATCGATTTCTTTGAATAAAATGTTGTTTTAAACCATACCTCTATTTTTAAAAATTGCCGTTAGTTTGGGTCGTGTTTGCATCTGTGTTGATATAAAGACAATGTGCGAAGCAGTTAAAAAAAAATTTCCTGGTTGCTTATAGACAGTTGAACGCCGTGTACCAGTTAGCGACATAGAACTCTTTTAAGGACACCACACACACACACACACACACACAGAGCTGATTGAAGTGGTGTCCATAGCGTGGGAGTGTGGGCACATGTGGACACAAGAAGAAGGACCTTCGCCTTTTGGCCTCACGACTCCGCCCTGTGTGGGGGGTTGAGGTCTTCCCCTGTGCGGGGGCGGTACGTTGGACGTTGGTATGTAGGCTCAAGGCTTCGATTATACGTGACCCCCAGCAAGAACTAGGAAAGATAATAATTATGCATATAATATATGCGAATGGTCAGTGTGACGGTGACTCAGATCCATGTGGGTTGAGCTATTTTAGAAATGGCGGTTACCTTGAGCTCGTTATTCATTCAAAAGTATTATGAAAGAACACGGACAGTTTTTTTTAAATTGGAAAACAGGCTTATTGTAGAAGAAGAAAAAGAATCAACTTCGCATATTTGTAGTTGATAGTATTAGATTTACTTTTTGAGAGAAGAAGAAGAAGAAGAAGAAGAAACCATACAATATTATAGTTTGATGGGATCTTCTTTCTGTCGTGTTGTATGACAAGGGTTCGAAGTTGCAGTGGTCACAAATTGAGCTGAAGCGTGCACGTACGCACGCGCCCGAGTGCGCGCGCGCGCGCACACACACACACACACACACACACACACACACACACACACACACACACACACACACACACACACACCACCACCACCACCACCACCGGCGCAGTGAGAGAGAGAAGAGAGAGAGAGAGAGAGAGAGAGAGAGAGAGAGAGAGAGAGAGAGAGATTGAGATTCAAATGGTTTATTGCGCAAGCTTTCGCCCCTTGCAAACAAAACAAGGGGGGGGGGGGGGGGGAGAGAAGCTTTTGTTTTATTTTGTTTTTACGCTATATGAACAATTTCTTGTCATTGCCCAATCTGACCTATTGACAAGGTGGGCTAAACATGATTTGTGAATACAAAAGAAAAACGAGAAAAATTATGATGCATTTAACGTTATGAATGGATAGAGCTCTTTATAAATGATTATCACTGTAAATTCTGCTATCAACTTTGCTACAAACCGAATAGAAAACAATAAGTTAAGAATAAAACGGCAGAAAACAATAAATAAGTAAAGATAATAACAAGAACACAATAGAATGTATTCGACCATCCATTAAGTATTCTAACTGAAGATTACTGCAATATAGAAATATATCTTCAGTTGTGTCGCAACATATTAAACTAATTGGTGCTAAGGTGTGGTTGTCGTAGAGTCTGTGCTTCTGCAATAAACGTTGCAACAGATCTGATCACAATGTCATCATTAGACGATAAGACAGAAAAGAAAGCTTGTCTTTGGAAAGCTTCTAAATTGAAAAAACACTACAGTTTTCACGTACTGAAACATTGTGCCTAGCGTTAAAAGAGCGAGCCAGTGAGCGAGCGAGCGAGCGAGCGAGAGAGAGAGAGACAGACAGACAGACAGACAGACAGGCAGGCAGGGGAATGCTCGCCACTTTCCGTCTTCTCCTCCACGTTCCCCCCTCCCCTCCCCTTCCCCCTATTTGACGAATTGGAAAGATGACAGTAAAACTTGTTAGGCTTGAAACACTTTTTAGCACAAAACAAAAACAAAACAACAACAAAAAACCCCACCCTGTGTTGTCAAAGAACACGCGGAGATATTACAAGAAGAGAATGGAATTTCATAAGATCATCCTATTTCTCGTGGTCGCTTCTTTCCTTCGTTTCTCTGGTTATGAGGTTCACATCTCAAGGGGGTGACAGCTTTGACATGGTCTCTTGGTGAGAAGGGTTGTAAGCGCCATTAATTTTGTCAGTTCTGTTCTTTTTGGGTGTTTTTTAAAATTATCATCGTAGTCGTCATTGTTGACATCATCATCATCATCATCATCATCATCATCATCATCATCTATGTTTTGCTGACCTAACTGAACAGTTTGTTCAGAAACGTTTCAGAAAAGCACACACATTGTATTTTGTACTCCACCAATTTTCCCATTTTCTGATCTGAAGAAAAAAATTGTATGTATGTGATGTATGTTATGTATGTATGTATGTATGTATGTATGTATGTTATGTATATCAGTTTTGTATGCGTGTTTCCAAGGCAGGCAGACTGTGGAGTGAGACAGTAAGAAATAACCCAATTCTCTTCTCTTCCAGTTCCGAAAACCGTCGAGCAATATTGCTTCGTCATCGTCGTCAAGAAAGAAGCCCAGGTGCAAATGTCTAAATAAACAAATGGAAGAAACAAAGCCAGTCTAGACAGGGCGGATAGATGGGCTCTTTGTTTGACAATATTATCTATCGGTTAGCGAAGTGGTTTTCTTTGGGTTTTGATCGTTTTTATGGTGTGGGGTTTTTGGGGGTGTGTTTTAAAAAAAAAATTCTTCCTGGTTGTTTTTGTATTCGCAAATGTGGTGGTGGTGCTGTGTGTGTGTGTGTGTGTGTGTGTGCGTGTGTGCGTGCTGTGTGTGTGTGTAAGTGTGTGTGTGATTTTCTGTGGTAACATCCCATTAATTTAGGAGTTGGAAGCTGGGAGGGGGGGGGGGGGGGGGTTGATATTTCTCAGGTTTCTTGGGTTAATTTTTTCCTTGCATCGTTCTTAGAGCTCGCTCTCTCTCTCTCTCTCTCTCTCTCTCTCTCTCTCTCCTCTCTCTCTCTCTCTCTCTCTCTCTCTCTGTCTCTCTCTCGCTTTCTCTCTCTGTGTCTCTCTCGCCCCTCTGTCTCGTCTCCTCTCTCTGTCTCTCTCTCGCTCTCTGTCTCTCTCTCGCTCTCTCTCTCTCTTTGTCTCTCTCTCGCTCTCTCTCGCTCTCGCTCTCTCTCCCGCTGACTCTCGCTCTCTCTCTCTCCTGACTCTCTCTCTCTCTCCCTCTGACTCTCTCTCTCTCCCTCTGACTCTCTCTCTCTCTCCCTATGACTCTCTCTCTCTCTCCTCTCTGACTCTCCTCTCTTTCTCTCTCTCTCTCTCTCTCTCTCTCTCTCCCTCTGACTCTCTCTCTCTCTCTCTCTCTCCCCTCTGACTCTCTCTCTCCCTCTGACCTCTCTCTCTCTCTCTCTCTCTCTCTCTCTTCTCTCTGACTCTCTCTCTCTCCTCTCCCTCTCCTGACTCTCTCTCTCCTCTGACTCTTCGTCTCTCCTACTCTCTGTGTGACCTACCCTCTGACTTATCTCCATCTCTCTCTCTCTCTTCTTCTCGTCTCTTTCTCATCTTCGACTCTCTCTCTTCGTCTCATCTCCTCTGACTTCTCTCTCTTCTTCTTCTCTCCCTCTACTCTCTCTTCTATACTGACTTCTCACCTGCGCGACTCCCACTCGATTTTCTCTTTCTCACTACTCTACATCCTTTCCTGCTCTCTTCCTCTCACCGTGACAATCTCTACCAACCCCCCATCTCCCGTGACTACATGTAAAACCACATGAATCTCTTCCATCTCACTCCTCGCTCTATAAGAATAATGAATCTCTCCCACTATGAACTAAATAACTAAATCTCTCTCCCCTCCCTCTGCTCTCTCTCTCTGTCCTCTCTTCTTCTCCTGTCTCTCTGCTGTCTGCTCTCCTGCTCTTCTCTCTCTCTCTCTCTATCTCTTGACGCTTCTCTCATCTCTCTCTCTCTCTCTCCTTCTGACTCTCTCTCTCTCTCTCTCTCTCTCCCTCTGACTTCTCTCTCTCTCTCTCTCTCTCCCTCTGACTCTCTCTCTCTCCCTCTGACTCTCTCTCTCTCTGACTCCCCTCTCTTTCTTTCTCTTCTCTCTCTCTCTCCTGACTCTCTCTCTCGCTCTCTCTCCTATGACTCTCTCTCTCTCTCTCCCTCTCTCTCTCTCTCTCCCCCTCTGACTCTCCTCTCTCTCTCTCCCTCCCTCTGACTCTCTCTCTCTCTCTCTCTCTCTCTCTCTCTCATCCCTCTGACTCTGTCTCTCTCTCTCTCTGACTCTCTCGCTCTCTCCCTCTCTCCCCTCTCTCTCCTCCGTCTGACTCTCTCTCTCTCTCCCTCTGACTTTCTCTCTCCCTCCCTCTGACTCCTCTCTCTCTCCCTCTGACTCTCTCTCTCTCTCCCTCTGACTCTCTCTCTCTCTCTCTCTCCCCCTCTGACTCTCTCTCTCTCTCCCTCTGACTCTCTCTCTCTCTCTCTCTCTCTCCTCTCTCTCTCTCATCTCTCTCTCTCCTTCTTTGACATGGTCTCTTGGTGAGCAGGCTGAAAGCGCCATTGATTATGTCAGTTCTGTTCTCTTGGTTTTTTATCATCGTAGTCGTTGTCGTCATCATCATTATTTCTTCTTCTTTTTCTTCTTCTCTTCTTCTATAAACGACTATAAACCGAGGCCCGTGCGCGAACGCACGCAGAACATGTTGCGCACACGTTAAATCCTGTTCCGCTTTTCGTGGGAACGGATGACAAAATTTACAAAACCGCATACACACGGGGACTATATGTAAAAAGCACATGAATACTTATGCCATTATCCTCGATATAAAAGAATAAAATGAAATAAATGAATAAAATAAATAAAATCTCTCTATCTCTGTCTTTCTGTCCGTTTGTGTGTCTGTCTGTCTGTCTGTCTGTCTGTCTCTCTCTCTCTCTCGATTTAGGTTTGCTTTTGACTGGGTTTTAAAAATATATTATTACTCATTCTTTTTTTCCTTATGTTTTTTTCTGAGCCTTTTTTTCTGACTTTATTTCTTGCTGAAAATGATGTCGACAGAGCTACGTGTCATACATTTTGAACTGTTGTTTATTTCTGAAGCTGAAAGAACGCCAGTTTTTCCTCCCGGCTTACGTACGAAATTGACCGTAGCCAGGAATGAATGTCTAGTTGTTGAAGGTTCGTTAACCTCAAACACTCAGCCTCTTCTTTCACTTTTTTAGTGGTGTCTTGTCCTTCATACATTCTCATCTTTCGAGAAAAGACAAACTACAACAAAAAATTATGTTTTCGTGTGTGGATTGCATTTTTAAAAAATCGGAAAAAAAACCCGCAAGCAAACCAATCAAGAAAGAAACTCAGAGACAAGAATGAGGAGGGGGGGGGGGGGGGGGGGGGGGGGGGGAGAGGGAGAGAGAGAGAGAGAGAGGGGAGAGAGAGAGGAGAGAGAGAGAATGCGAATGCGAGATGTTTATTCCGATGTAGGCCTACGCCCCTTTCCGAAAGGGGTATAAACATGATATCGACAGAAATAGAAAGTTGAATATGAGAGAGAATTTATGAGAGAGACAGACAGACAGAGAGGGGGGTTGGGGGGAGGGGGTTGTGCAGGGGAATTTGAGATCATCCTAGAAATGTTTTGCGACAGTCCGCGCTATAAATACATGCTGTGAAATGTGGCCCAAATACAGCAGTTTCTGTGTGGATGTCTGTGTGTGGGTGAAATGTTTCGAATTTTTAACAGTAGACCTATACTGATATGTCATTTCAGTTGCTTTGAATCATTTGTCATTTACCTGTGGGATTTTGGGGGGGCGTGGTTTTGGTTTTAGTTTCTCTCTGTATCTATATGTCTCTGTCTTTCCGTCTGTCTGTTTGTCTGACTGACTGACTGTCTGTCTGTCTGTTTCTGTCTCTTTGTCTTTCTCTCACTCTCTCAAACACACACACACACACACACACACACACACACACACACACACACACACACACACACAACTCTGTATGTGTGCGTTTTGTTTTGATGTGTGTGTGTGTGCGCGCGCGCGCGCGTGCTGTGTGTATGCCTGCCTCTCTCTCTCTCTCCTCTCTCTCTCTCTCTCTCTCTCTCTCTCTCTCTCCTCTCTCTCTCTCCTCTCTCTCTCTCCTTGCTCTTCTCTCTCTCTCGGTCGGTGCATGTGTGTGTTTTGGTTTCGTCTTTTTACAGTAAAAATCCCTTGTGTGTGTCTACATCATCCTGACGTGTGATGCACAATTAGCCACTGAAAAAGAACAGAAAAGAAAAAGCCGTATATATATTGCCTTCCTCATTCTTCAAATACTTTAACCTAAAAAAAATAGGGTCAACGTTACATTGTTGTCGCCTTTTTCTTCTGTTTTTATTCATGGTGTGTGTGTGTGTGTGTGTGTGTGTGTATGTGTGTGTGCATGTGTGTGTATGTGACTGTTATTTTTGTCTAGTTACCTATTCTTTTACTTTAAGAATGATGGAAAAAATAAGCAGTCATGTGCTTTTAAATTTTTACATGCAGTCCCCGTGTGCATGCGATTTTGTAAATTTTGTCATCCGTTCCCTACTGACATAAATGACCTACTCTTCTGAAAGGTGGAACGGCTTTTAACATGTGTTAGGCGTTCTCTCTCTCTCTCTTTCTGTGTGTGTGTGTGTGCGAGTGTGTGCGTGCGCGCGCTCTTGTTTGTTTGCCTGCATGAGTAAAATAAGCCCCTATACTGCATTACATGATAAGAGAGACAGACAGACAGGCAGACATATTGAAACAGAGACAGAGAGAGAAGTGAGGATGACACAGAGACAGAGACAGAGATACCGTGCATACATACATAGACTGATATGTAGACAGACAGACACAGAACCAATATAGAAGACGGTGTCAACGTAATTCAGCCGAATCATGAGCAGATGAAAAAGTGTCATCATGAAAAAGGATACAAGCAAACGTATCAAATAAAATTTAATGCTTAGATAAACAGAGACAAAAATCTCAGCTTAAAAATAAACCAAAAGTTAGGAGAAGGTGTTGCAGATACATGGCTTTTCTGGCTACCACCATTAATTTGTGAGTGTGTGTGTGTGTATTAACTTTTTAAAAATTATATTCTTTTATGGGGACGGGATAGCTCAGTGGTCGGAGCACTCGCTTTCCCCCAGCCAAGTTAAGCAGCGTCGAGCGTGGTTACCACTTGGATGGGTGACCGTTTGCGCGCCTTGGCTTCAGTACAGTTCCCCCAGTTCACCCAGCTGTAAATGGGTACCTGCCCTCTTTAGGGTCAGGGAAGGTAAAGCAGTGAGGGAGAGGAGATGGGCGCCGCCCTCAATATGCTGGCCCTAGAGAAGTGAGGTCTCCGACGCCTCGCTCCTCTACGACCTTATAGGTTATGGGACTCCTTTACCTTTTTTTTATTCTTTTATATTGAGGATAATGGAATAGTGAGGGAAGAAGTCGGAAGCGTGTGGGCCCCGGGGGCCTTTGCTCTCCACCGTAGAGAGAAGGCTGATGTGGTTTGGTCACACCGCGGGACACACCTTAGCAAGGACCATCTTGCAGGGAACAGTCGAAGGCAAGAGAAGAAGAGGCCGCCAAAAGAAATCATGGGTTGACAACATCAAAGACTGGATCGCCCAACCCCTGCAACACCTTCTACTAGCCATACAGGATCGTGAAGCATGGAAAAAGATCTCTTTTGCGTCTTCTCTCATGTCCCCCCTTACGTCCTTTGGGACATGGGACTGAGTAAGTGAGTGAGTGAATGGAATAAGCACTTATGTGCTTTTTTTTTAAATATCTAGTCCCCGTGTGTATGCGATTTTGTAAATTCTATCATCTGTTCCCATCGGCACATAATGGCCTACTCTTACGAAAAGCGGAACAGGATCTAATGTGTGCGCAAAATGTTCTGCGTGCGTTCGCACACGGGGCCTCGGTTTTTGGTCTCATCCGAAGGACTTTTGGGGAGAGTGGAGTCTGCACTGATGTTAATTCCAGGGGAACATATCCCCTTGAACGGGAATCGAGCCCGGGTCGTCAGATTGCGATCGCCATGTTCTAACCACTAGGCTATCCCGTGTGTGTGTGTGTGTGTGTGTGTGTGGTGTGTGTGTGT
>CM054135.1:10332034-10359534 GCA_028751875.1 Rapana venosa
GTCTACACTGATGGTAACTCAGGGGGAAAATCTCGTGAACTAGGTTTGACAACCTCGAGTCGTCAGAGCAGGCAATTTCTAACCACTAGGCTGCCCGCCTCTAATTTTACTGGAGAGAGAGAGAGAGAGCACAGACAGCGACACACACAATCACTCCACACACACACACTACACAATCCGGTTATTCCTGGATTGTGTAGCCCTGTTTATCTTTTGATAAGATCAAATTCGTAATTTACCATGCAATACTAAAATGTTGATCTCTTATTACAGGTTTAAGCTCAATCTTTAACAAAATTTTAAAAAGCAACTGTATCTGTGGTTGAAATCTACCAATGATCACCATTCTTTTACGATGCAGATCTAAAACATCTTACCTGCCTTCCCCAGTCCGTACTTGCTAGCAAAGTTTCTAAAGACATTCATTAATGAAAGAAATTGTATGTCATTAAGCCATACTCCTATTTCAGACTCCTTTATTAAGGATACTTCAAGTCTTTGATTGGAAATTGTATTTTTGCTGTTGTTTTTTGGGGTTGGCTTTTCTTTTTTTTTTTTTCCTTTCCCTTTTTCTTTCCCCCTCCCCTCCCCGCCAATTCTTGTTTTTATTGCTGTTCAAATAGTTTTTATTCGATGATTAGTTATAAAGCATACCCTCCCCCCTACACACACACACCACACAAGCACGTGCCGTGCGCACCCACACAAAACACACCACGGGCACACACGCACACCACATACCACACTTTCCGTCTGATATCAATTTTGGGGGAGTTAAACTGAAGGGAAATACTTTTAACAACACAACAGACAGAAAGAGGCAGACAGACTGCAAAACAGCCGACATGCACAACAGACCTGACAACGAGAAAAGAGAGTGAGAGAGACAGAAGCAGTACAGACAACAGACAGAGAAAAAAAGAAAAGGTTCAGGGAGGCACCACTCTTTGTCTTCCCTGAAAAAGCCGTTTTTCCCCCCCCCCCCCCCCCTTTTTCCTTTCTTCCTTTTTTCTTTTTCCCCCTTTTTTCTTCCCGGCTTAAATTTTCTCCCCCCCCCCCCCCCCCCCCCCCCCCCCCCCCCCCCCCCCCCCCCCCCCCCCCCCCCATCTTTCACCTCAGGTAAAAATTTAAAAAAAGAAGAAGAAAAAAGTGATGTCTGGCTTGTTAGTTTGTTTGTTCCTTTGTACATATTTATAAGCTCTCACGTGTGTCTGTGTCTGTCTGATTGTCTGTTTGTTTGTCTGACTGTCTATCTGTCTCTCTCTGTGTATGTATATATATATATATATATATATCTATATATCTATATATATATATATATATCATATGCCATCCCTTTCTATTCTCTGCAATCCCTTTCTGGCCTCCGCCATCCCTTTCTATTCTCTGCCATCTCTTCCTATTCTCTGCCATCCCTTCCTATTCTCTATTCTCTGCCATCCCTTCCTATTCTCTATTCTCTGCCATCCCTTTCTATCCTCTGCCATCATTTTCTATCCTCAGCCATCCCTTTCTATTCTCTGCCATCCCTTTCTATCCTCTGCCATCCCCTTCTATTCTCTGTCATCCCTTTCTATTCTCTGTCATCCCCCCCTTTCTATTCTCTGCCATCCCTCCCTTTCTATTCTCTGCCATCCCTTCCTATTCTCTGCCATCCCTTTCTATTCTCTGGCATATCTTTCTATCCTCTGCCATCCCTTTCTATTCTCTGCCATCCCTTTCTATTCTGTCATCCCTTTCTGTTCTCTGCCATCTCTTTCTATCCTCTGCCATCCCTTTCTATCCTCTGTCATCCTTCTCTGTTCTCTGCCATCTCTTTCTATTCTCCGTCATCCCTTTCTATCCTCTGTCATCCCTCTCTGTTCTCTGCCATCTCTATCTCTTCTCTGCCGTCCCTTTCTATCCTCTGTCATCCCCTTTCTATTCTCTGCCATCTCTATCTCTCTCTGCATTCCTTTGTATCCTTTGCCCAACCCTCTCTATCCTCTGTCATCCCTCTCTATCCTCTGTCATCCCTTTCTATCCTCTGCCATCCCTTTCTATTCTGTCATCCCTTTCTGTTCTCTGCCATCTCTTTCTATCCTCTGCCATCCCTTTCTATTCTGTCATCCCTTTCTGTTCTCTGCCATCTCTTTCTATCCTCTGTCATCCCTTTCTATTCTCGGCCATCCCTATCTCTTCTCTGCCATTACTTTCTATCCTCTGTCATCCCTTTCTATCCTCTGCCATCCCTATTTATTCTCTGTCATCCCTTTCTTTTTCTCTGCCATCTCTCTCTCTTCTTGCCATCTCTTTCTATCCTCTGCCATCCCTTTCTGTTCTTTTGTCATCCCTTTCTATCCTCTGTCACCCCTTTCTATCCTCTGTCATCCCTTTCTATCCTCTGCCATCCCTTTCTATCCTCTGTCATCCCTTTCTTTTCTCTGCCATCTCTCTCTCTTCTCTGCCATCTCTTTCTATCCTCTGCCATCCCTTTCTGTTCTCTGTCATCCCTTTCTATCCTCTGTCATCCCTTTCTATCCTCTGTCATCCCTTTCTTTTCTCTGCCATCTCTGGTGGATCGGTGGTCTAGAGGTAACGCGCCTGTCTAGAAAGCGAAAAGTCCGGGTCTGAAGTGTGCGGCGGTTCGTACCCCGTTTGGACCGGAAATTTTTCCCCCATCCATTAGACCATGAGTGGTGGTCTGGGCGCTAGTCTTTCGGATGAGACGATAAACCGAGGTCCCGTGTGTTACACGTAATTATTTAGCGCACGTAAAAAAACCCACGGCAACAAGAGAGTTGTCCCTGGCAAAATTCTTAGAAAAAAGCCACTCTGATAGGGAAACAAATACAGCTGCAGAAAAAAAAAAAAAGGGTGAAAGGGTGGCGCAGCGCTAAGTGGCGACGCGTTCTCCCGCTCTCCCCGGGGAGAGCAGCCCGAATTTCACGGAGAGAAATCTGCCATGACTTAAAGTGGTATGAAATAAAATCTGAGCGCTTTGATTTGTTGCTTTACAAGATTCAGCGCTATATAAATTCCATACATTATTATTATTATTATTATCTCTATCTCTTCTCTGCCATCCCTTTCTTTTTTCTGCCATCCCTTTCTCTCCTTTTTCATCCTTGTCTGTCCTTTGTTTTCCATGTCCTTTGTCATCCATGTTGAAAATTTAAAACCTTAATCTTACGCCTTAGAAAAAGCGAAAGTTCGTATTCAATTACGAAATGAATCAAATGCGCGCGCGCGCGCGCGTATGTGTGTGTTTGTGTGTGTGTGTGTGTGTGTGTGTAAAATCAAGTCAGAAGTGTGTGTGTGTGTGTGTGTAAAATCAAGTCAAAGTAGTGTGTGTGCGCGCAAGCAAGCAAGCAAACAAGCAAGCAGACAGGCAAACAAGCAAGCCCACGCTTGTGCGAGTACACAAATGCATTAAGTTAGAACATGGCACTTTTAAGTTTAGTAACACATCTGTATGCGCTTGCACAAAAACTCTGAGAGAACTTTTAAGATATGAGCTACACATCCAGATGCGAAACGTACCTCGCTTCCCATTGACCCACCAATTACTCGTCTATGAAACGTGCTTCAGTGAAAGCCGCTGTGTCACACTGCCACCAGTGCCATCCTTCTGTTTACTTCTCTGGCCTGGGGGTGGGGGGTGAGGAAGACATAACTTTTCATTACGCGAATAATTGAACCGGAGTAAACAAATATTTTGCCCGAAATAGCAGCTTCAAACTAGGCCACGCTGGCTTACAAACAGCCCTTTAATTAACCCCGCGCGCAGGTGGAGGGACAATCAGTGTCTGACCCAATCATCGCCACAGACACATCAGGGGGTGTAGAAAGAGGCTGTGGACAGGAATAGAGCACAGCGGAGAGAATGCCCGGAACGCCAAGGGGACGCTATTTTGGGTCGGAGCCCTGGCCTTTTGAAAAGACCTGCCACTTGAACTTTTCATTAAACTCAAGGGCTGCACTTCCTCTGCAAGGTGGAAAGCTTAGGACGAAACTTTGGGAATCAACATCCAAACAAGTGCAGAGCGGGAGCATTCGCTCTGTATTCCCTCCTCCGCCCACGCCAAGGATTTCTTCTTCTTCTTCTTCTTCTTCCTCCTCCTCCTGGCAGTTAAGGTCTTGCTAGTTCAGTCATCAAGGCAAGCCCTTACGAAGGTGCGTATGTGCTGATTTGCAGGTAGGTCGAGGTTAGCTAGGCCTAGCACCTTTCGCGTGCTGGTTGATGCCCTTGGTCCACATTCCTTTGTTCAGAAACAGGTGCAGTGGGTTAAGCTTTAGGCTGCTGCTCTTTGAAAGTATTCCCCAACCATTCGTGTTTGACAGGAGTATGTATGTGCAGGTGTTTCGACTCGTCACTGTATGTTTACGGCCATAGCTCACAGAGTTTCTTGGTCCCTGGAAGATTTTTCCTGAGTCATAAATCTGAGCCCAGTGACGACGGTTCCAAACATTGCTCATTTTCAAACTCGCCCACCCATGCTTCTGCCGTTTCTGGTAGAGGTAGGGAGGGTGCTGTGAGGCAGCCAGCCAGGGAAGATCGTGCACCACTGGTGTGGTGACTGATGCTCTGTGTTCGTTGTTCTGAGTTAACTTAATTATTCCTGAAATGGCCTGCTGAGCCCACTTGCTGATAAATGTCCATTTTAAATGTATATGGTCGACATGCCATTTCAGTCACAGTCTCTGTGAATCTGATAGAATGTCACCAGAGGCGTAAAAATTGATGGGAAGATCGAAACTGAAACTTGTGGTAGAACAAAGAATAAAGAATCGCAGGGTTTTAAAACTTTTTTTTGGTACGAGTCTTAGAAAGAAAAAAATTATCACCGAGAATGACTTATCAAACATACGGTTTTGTTTCCAAGCCCGAGGTACACAGCAACCTGCAGTGTTAGCCGAATACTTTAAGGAATACTACGTCACACTCTTGACATGAATAAGCATTTAACTCGAGGGTTTTAGTCTCTCCACTAACTCCTTGCCCCATTCATCTCTTAAAAAACAACCACCTTCAAACCTGAAAGTAATAACAATGATAAATTCCTGTCTCTACTCTTTATGATGGGTACTTTAAGGAGTATTGACCTGAAACATTAAATGAGAGATTTATGCTCAGAATTCTTCAGCGAGGTACCCAGTGACTCCCAACAAAGTTTAAGATGACATGAACGTGTATGTCCTGGAGGGCAGGGTCACCCAGAATATTGCCTCCCCACCCCAAATAATGAAGACACATGGATTTGTAACGATTCATGACAAAGAACACATTTTATTTGTTTAGCGCTCAGTTTCTGGGCCTCAACGAGGCGTTATAATGATGACTCCACCACAGTGCATTGGCAAGCCTCTGGGTGGGGTGTCGGTGCCATTGGTACAGGACACAGTCTCGGGTGAAGAGGATTCAGTGCCATTTGTACAGGGACACGGGTCTCTGATGGGGATTCAGTGCCATTTGTACAGGACACAGTCTCAGGTGAAGAGGATTCAGTGCCATTTGTACAGGACAGTCTGTAGTGGGGATTCAGTGCCATTTGTACAGGACACAGCCTCGGGTAAGGAGGATTCAGTGCCATTTGTACAGGACACAGCCTCGGGTAAGGAGGATTCAGTGCCATTTGTACAGGACACAGCCTCGGGTAAGGAGGATTCAGTGCCATTTGTACAGGACACAGTCTCGGGTGAGGAGGATTCAGTGCCATTTGTACAGGACACAGTCTCGGGTGAGGAGGATTCAGTGCCATTTGTACAGGACACAGTCTCGGGTGAGGAGGATTCAGTGCCATTTGTACAGGACAGTCTGTAGTGGGGATTCATTGCCATTTGTACAGGACAGTCTGTAGTGGGGATTCATTGCCATTTGTACAGGGCACAGTCTCTGTGATGGGGATTCAGTGCCATTTGTATAGGCTCTGGTGGGAATTCACTTTCCCTATGGCAATGGCTTTTTTCTCTACAGAATTTTGCCAGGGCCAGAACTCTTTTGTTACCGTTGGGTTCTCTCCCGTGCAGTAGATGTGTGGCACACGGTGTCTCGATCTATCATCTCATCCGAAAGGCTAGAATTCTGACCCACCACTCGAGGTCAAGGGGATAGAGGGTTCAGTCGGGGTCGAACCCGCGACTTCTAACTGTCTGTCTAGACCACCGATCCACGATTGGATTAGCTGTCGAGTGATATCCTTGATCGAACTAGTTGCTACCAAATGTTTTACAACGTTATCACTTTATTGCCCAAACTTCCTTTAGGCCTTCAATTCTCAGCCGGCAAAAGAGCTCATTGGCTAGCTATCGAGATGCCAAGCATTACAATCCTGATGTTTGGAGAGAGCAAACATGGCTGTTTGATGATGTTGTTTCTCTTTGAGAAAAACCTTACAAGCATTCCTTCCATAAAGATTGGTGGTAATGGTCGTTTTTTATGGTTTTATTTTTCTTGCCGTTTTCGTTATGGAGTTCCTGTTTGTTGATACATTAGTGATCTAAAATTCCACATACCCCGTCACTCTCATCCTATTCTTCCCCCCCCCCCCCTCCACTTCACCGCCCTCCCCCCACCCCCACACCCCTTTTTTCCCCCATCCCAGGTATTCCTCTGAATATGGGGAAATCATTTCTTGTGACGGAAAATGGTATGTGATTAATTGATTTATTACGACTGACTGATAAAGTCATGGCCAATTTCGACGAAATTGGTAATAAAGATTACCTCCCTTGGGTGATTATTGCCTTATAGACTCTTTACTGTTGTAGAAAGTTAGTACTCATGAAACACATGAACAAATGTATGTATATAAATATGTATGTGTGTGCGTATGTGTCTGCGTGTGTGTGCGTGCGTGCGTGTTTGTGTGTGTGTGATAAGTTTTTTTGTCGACAAAGTGTTCTCCGACAAAAATTATTGGAATAAATAAAATTTAGGTCAGACAGACAGGCAGGCAGGCAGGCAAATACACATGCACACAGATTAACAACCAAATCCACATAAGGACACAGAGGCTTTATTTGATCCCTTACGAAGGCCAAAAGTGCAAGAAAAGACAGTGGATGTCAAAGCAGTGCAGAATGTCAAAAACATCTCACAAGGGACAACAGAGAAAACATGTATTTTTCTCTTTTATTTCTGGTGTTTTACGGTTTAACCATCCTCGAATTGGCTATTTCAAGGGCTGGCACTGACTTCAGAAGAACACAACAACAAAACTATAAATAATTATTGCAAGCTCAAGATGAGTACATAAAAAGACAGAAAGAAAGAAGAAACCGAGAGATGTAAAACGAAAGAAAGAACACGGGTAACAAACAAACAATGTCTATTTAAAGAAAGTAATAAGAATGTGAGGGGATGGTGTATGTAAAACAAAAAAAAAATATTGAATTTTAAAAAAGTTGAAGAAAAAAAAGAGAGAAAAGAATGGTAATTGTCTTGGGTTTTTCAACAATTATCCTTTCCTTTAAATAAAAATACGAAGGGGGGAAAGCTCTTAAACAGCATACAAGCAAAACATTAAAAATATACAACAATTTTTTTTCTCGTTCCTCGTCTAGAGCTTCAAGCTTCACCATTAATGAGACTTGTGTATGCAAACCTTTTTTTCTTCTTCTTTTTTTTTTTTGCCCACTATTAAAATAGCTACGTTCCGACTTTGGGAAGAACGAACATACAATACCTAACATAATTATGTTTTCTTGGGATAAGACCAGTTTTGGCACATCAATGCGAACAGTGGGGAACCAGAAACGGACCTGAAGGTGTGGTTTAGTACATTTCCGTGGTCATCTGCAAAAGATGAACTACTCGTTCACATCACAGAAACCCCCGCAACAAACTTCAAAGACGAAGCAAATCGTATATCTGGTAAATAAAACAACAAAATTTCGTGTGTTATTTATCATTCATTCATGTGACAGCGACATTGCTTGTCATGGAGCGAATTCTGCCTCTGTGTGTGTGTGTGTGTGCTAATTAGGGAAAGGGAGTGATCAGTTGAATTAATACGTGGATTTTTTTCCGGATAATTTTAAGTCCAAACCATCTACACTGGTATTGATTGTTGATGTCCTCTCTCTCTCTCTCTCTTCTCTCTCTCTTCTCTCTCTCTCTCTCTCTCTCTCTCTCTCTCTCTCTTCACACACCACACACACACACACACTCTCTCTCTCTCTCTCTCAACACCACCACACACACACACACACACACCACACACACACACACACACACGACGCGCGCGCGCGACGCACGCACGCACACACACACACACACACACACACACACACACACACACACACACTTGAAAATGTTTTTATTGGTTTAAAAACAGGGTTTATTCATTTAAAAGGAGTGGGGGGGGAAATTTAATATCAAGAAAATATTTGTAAGTCTTTGTTGACTACATGTTACTACATGTTGTGCTATTGTTGTTGTTGTTTATATGTTCTTTAATCATTTTCCGCCAAGTTGCTTTTTTCCCGCCGCATTTCCTTGACATGGTTTTGGTAGTGTCAGTTTCTATTGGTGTAGACTGGCGTGTACATCTCCAGCTTTACTCTCTACGTAATAAACATGACTTTTCTTTCTTTTGTTCTTTTCTTTTTCTTGTTGTTGTTGTTGTTGTTGTTGTTGACCTGTCTCCAGGTACAGAATCTCCCTTACACAAGGCCTTGAATTACATTTCTACCTGCTTTTCATTAACAGATGTTGACAGCTGTACAACGTTGTGTGTGTGTGTGTGTGTGTTGTGTGTGTGGTGTTTCTGTAAGATCACCTTCTTAACTTTCTCTCTCTGTCTCTGTCTGTCTGTCTCTATCTGTCTGTCTCTCCTCTCTCTCTCTCTCTCTCTCTCTCTCTCTTCTCTCTCTCTCTCTCTCTCTCTCCTCTCTCTCTTCTTTTCTCTGGCCTACCATCAAACCGGATACTTTCTCTCTCAGATATATATATATTATATATATATATATATATATTATATATATATATATATATATATATAGTGTGGTGTGTGTGTAATATTACATGTGATCCACGTGCATGCAATATATATATTTATATTATATATTATATATATATATATATATTATATATATATTATATAATGTGTGTGTGTTGTGTGTAATGTACATATGATCCATGTGCATGCAATATATGTGTGTGTGTGTTGTGTGTGTAATTACATATGATCCACGTGCATGATATATATATATATATATAATATATATATATATATATATATATATATATATATATATATATATATATATATATATATATATGCACACACACATATCAGATTTGATGGTAGGCCACAGGATTATTGGTTTACTTCTGTGAAAGCAGAGCACTAACCTCTCTGTTTTAGTTTGGGTTTTTTCTAAGAGGTGTGATACTCTGCTGAGACTGCTGACACTGACTCATCTAGAAGTCCCAACTCATGAGTCATGTGGACAAACGTGATGGTCCTTTCTGCAGATATCCTGCAATGCTGTCACCCAAGATGTATAGTGATAAGAGTCCCCCCCCCCCCCTCCCCCTTCCCCCACTTTTGTTTCGAATATTTTGGAAGTCAGTCTTGAAATAATGAAGGAGTTGCATTTGCTTACCTGCAGTTGTGTTTTACACACACACACACACACACACACACACACACACACACACACACACACACACACACACACACACACACACACATATCCATCTATCTATCTATCTATACATACATTACATATTTATCTATATATATTATATATATATATATATATATATATATATATATGCATACATACATACATACATACGTACGTACGTACGTACGTACGTACGTACATACTACATATATATATATATATATATATATATATATAGAGAGAGAGAGAGAGAGAGAGAGAGAGAGAGAGAGAGGAGATACATAGATACATACATTGCTTAAATTTGATATTTATGCAGAAGTCCCTGTATCTCTTAACAATAAAACAGTACGATGCAATGCAAAAGAATGAAATACAAAACAATACAACACAATCCACACAATACAAGAATACAACGCCTACACACAGTACAGCATATTTCAATGCAACAGAACGCACTTTGATGCAGTGCAGCGCAGCGAAAAAAAGCTACGTAGCATAAACAAAGACAATATCATGCAATAACAATTCAGAGAGCAGGGCATATCAGTCCAACACTGTACAATACAACGCTGTACATTGAAGAAGCAGCTTGTACAATACATTACGATTCAATACAGCACAATATAGGAATGATTCTACACAGGCAACACAGCGTAGAGCAATACAAAACAATGCAGCACAATACAGCATAATAATAAAGATAATAATGTATACAATTTATAGAGCGCTGAAACTTGTAAAGCCACCAATCAAAGCGCTTAATATAACACAATAAATAATTCATTCCAACACAACGCATCGCACAATAATTTCATACAATGCAACTAATACTAGTTCGGTTCTGCAGTATACCATAGTACAGAACATTACAATGCAATAATTCTTTTTTAAATCATGCAATACAGCAAGATAATCTGTTCCCATAACCTGTGCGGTTGTTGGGAGCGCGATGTCAGAGACCTCAGCTTCCTCAGGGGCCAGCATCTTGAGGGTGACGCCCAGCTCCTCTCCTTCGTTATTTTAAAGCACAATGCAATAAAACCCAATGCAACACAAAACAAGACAATTCAGTGTTACGAAGAGAAATTACCAACACCAATACTTTATCATCTCAGTAAGCAGGAAAAATTCTTTCAGAGAAAGTCATTCACATTCCATAATATAACAAAATGCAATATAATGCAATACAAGAAGAAATACAAAAAAAATGTGCTATATAATAGGATGCAACTCACAACACAATGATACTTCTTCTCCGTCGAACGCTCAAACAGCAACTATTGTCGGTTATAATTATAAGCAAAATTGCGCCACGATGCCGTTATCAAGGGCCTGACAAGTCAGGCCCAGCGCATCCGACTTCGGCATAAGAGAGAATTGTTATCTTTTAAGTCTGTCTGGGGGAGAAAAAAAAAGAAAAAAAGGCAGGAGAATGGGACCAAGAAGGCAGACAATAGACAAGAAGGAGGTGACAGGAAGAACAGGAACAAGGCAAGAAACAAAGAGAGTGATAGAAAAAAGAGAGGAGGAATCTTTTAGCACAGAATTTCCAGAATGTAGGGATGCTGTTTATACTGACAGGTCCCCCCGGCATCCCCACAGGGGACAGACACACCCGATACAATACAATACAATACGATACAATACGATTCAATACAACACACAACCCACTACACACTGGACGTACAGCAAGGCAGCCAGCGCTGGGCCACCCAGTAGGCAGGCTACTTACTCTAAGCGGGTAGGCTAGGCCAGAGGTGTACCCAAGCCCTACTCGGCCTGATTATAATGAATCATAATGCCCCCTCCATTCATGGGGGGGAAGAGAGGAGGGGGGGGGGGGGGGGTGGGTAGGGGGGATAGTAGGGGGGGGGGGGGGGGAAAGTGGCCATTATTCAACATTTTGCCCTACCTCCATCTCTCCAGTTACTGACAAGCCTTGTGTGTAGTGTGTATTGATGTATAATTATGGTATGTGTTAATATTGGTGCGTGCGTGCGTGTGTGTGTGTGATGGGGGGGGGGGGGGGGGGGGCGGCGTGTGAAGGGGGGAGGGGGAAAGGGTAGGGTGAGTGAGTGAGTGCCTGTGTGTGGAAGCGGAGGTGTGTAGAATTGTGTGTGTGTGTGCTGTCTGTCCGTCTGTCTGTCTGCACTCACTGGGGGCGTTGGGGTGGAAGGGGGAAAGGTTGTAAAAGAGGAAAGTTTTATCACACTCGACCTATTGGACTTTTTGAATACTGTGTTTTATCTCTCCCCCCTCACCCCCAACCCCTTTTATGTGGTCATTTCGCAGTCGTTTTAAGACTTCTTCAATTGCGTGTTTAAAATGGCACACCATATGCACATGTTACTGAGGGCTTGAGTCCATAATTATGTGCCCGTGCAGATGTGGTGTGTGTGTGTGTGTGTGTGTGTGTGTGTTGTGTGTTGTGTGTGTGGTGTTGTGTGTGGTGTGTGTGTGTGTGTGATATATGAGTATGTGCGCGAACACTTGTGCCTGAATGAAAGTTTGCACATAATCTACACACATCTGGTCCATTTACACACACACACACACACACACACACACACACACACACACACACACACACACACACACACAGGAGAGAGAGAGAGAGAGAGAGAGAGAGAGAGAGAGAGAGAGAGAGAGAGAGAGAGAGAGCAAATGCATTGTTTATTTAATGTACCATCTGGAAATTTTAAAAAAATGACTTGACTTGACACAGAGAGAGAGAGAAAGAGAGAGAGAATGATAGTTATTTTTCAAGGGTTCAGATAAGCATGATCGTTATTTTTCAAGGGTTCAGATAAGCATTCACAGACTTTTTTCATCCGGCCCTTGCCCTGGAGAGAGACAGAGACACACAGAGAGAAAGAGACACAGAGAGAGAAAGAGAAGAGAGAGAGAGAGAGAGAGAGAGAGAGAGAGAAGTAACTAACACACACACACACACACGCCGCGCGCGCGCGCGCGCGCGCGAAGAACAGAACATGGAAAGGAAAGCGTCCCAACAGGGCTGGATCAAGTTGTCACAAGTCTGACAGAAAGTGACCAGTCTGCTGAGTTTCCCAGGGCCTGGGACCGGCCATCTGGCCAGTACCCCACAGTACAGTACAGTACAGTACAGTACAGCACAGCACAGACAGCACAGCAAGCTAGCCAGCACAGGGAAAACACCGTTGACGTTGACCGTGCAAACACACTCCCTCCCTCTCCAGTGCTGGAGCACCTCACCATTCAAGCCACGCCATTCAACTCGGGCCGTGCCTAAGCAGTTCCGACCGTGCCCGCGGGCAGTGGGGAAAGCTCCCAGACGGAAACTCCGGTCACCGATTACATAGACTTCATAGATTGTGGTCTTTCGCTTTTTCTTTGTTATTATACGTGGCTGCGAATGATAGACTGAAATCCAGTTCCGAGCTCCGATCTGTGTGTGTGTGTGTGTGTGTGTGTGTGTGGAGTGTGTGTGTGTGTGTGTGTGTGTGTGTGTGTGTGTGTGTGTGTGTGTGTGTTAGGGTTGTTTGCCCATTCCTCGCCCAAGCGTTTTTCATTTGCTTGAATGTCTGGGTCTGACTGTGCCTGGACCTTGAGTTACAGACAAATAAAAGTCCCTTTAGAATGCCAGCCATTCATTTTCTTGAGTGTTGATATAAAGCTCGATTTCTGTGAAGCTGAAAGTGACGCAGTTTGGACGAGACAAACAGGCAGAGAAGCTAGCAAGCAAGCAATTAATTAACCCACCAAGCTAAAAGCACTGTCGAACAGCATGCAAGCTTCTTTATACGCAAAATATCACGAACCAGCAAACACAATTTGAATCAGGAAAGTTGAGGGTAAAAAACAAAGCAAAAACAACCTGCAAAAAGCTGACAAACGCTTATTGTTCCTATAGAAGGATAGAGAAAAATAAAAGCACGCAAGTGTAACTTCGTAAAGCTGTCCTCTCATCTTCATTTCTATACAAAAACCTCACTTAAGCCTACTTGATGTGTTTTTCGTCAGGTCCATCATCCCGAGACTTTCCTGGCCATTTTCAGGTCAACTTGCAAGCTTCTTCACTATGGTATCACTGGTCATCATCTTTGATTTTTTTTTAACCCCGTTCCACAGCTAGAGCTCCGAGGTTCACCAGTCGTGAGATTTCTGTCTATGCAGCCGTGGTTTTGTTGTTTTCTCCAGCATCAAGGTAGCCATATTCCGACTTCAGAGATGCCATCTTTGATTAGTTTTTGCCATGTTTCTGAAGAAGAAAAAATCAGAACTGATTTTCAAAAAATCGCAGTCTAGTGCATGAGGTGGTATGGCGTTTAGACCTCTGTAGAGCGGTGTGCCCAGTCCGCTTCCACTTCTAGAACCAGTCTTCTTTGATTTTGGCTAAAGTTATCCGGCAATTTTATTTATCAGATTCGGTGCCTCTGTCACAGGCAGGTGTTGATTAAGACCTGAAGACACGAAGAGGCTTCCCCACCCCACCTCCCCAAATCCTTTGATTTGTCTTTCCTTGCTTTTCAAATAATATAGAGTTATGATTCACAGAATTACGATGATGTCTGTGAGGATTTTCTTATATTCCTGGTCAAATTATTTGTATACCTTTCAGTGTGTTCATCCAGTTTGTGTGAAGACACATACAGACGATTGCAAAGGTCAATTTTTCTTTCTTTTTTTGGGTTTTTTTGGGGGGATAGGTCTGATTTGGCATTTTGTTTTTCACACAATCATAAGCCTTCTTAAAACATATGCAGCTAATGAATGAATAAATAAACAAAAACGACAAAATGGTGGATATTAGAAATATTCGGTATAAGATCAGTAGTCCGAAATACCCCCAGGATATGCATTGTTTAAATCTATAACATATTAATGAATCCAAAACTGCTTCACACAGTGAACCCTTCCATCCATTACAACCATGGGTGCAAAGCAGGATCTATAAAATTAATGCTAAGCACATCTGGGGGTTGATATTCAGGAACCACACTGATCATGATGGAGATCCCTGCTGACAACTCCAGCATCCATCACAGTCCCTCTGTGACCTCTTGATGATGCGGTGAGCAATGATGATAGTGATGACTGATGGTGATGAGACCCTCAGGGGGGTCAGCAGACGTAGCCATGCTTCCAGTCAGCAAATTGATGCTGTCTGCGATGGACAGACTTCTCTGACATGTGTCCACCACCTTGGTCAGTACTGATACAGGGCATTACTGACACAGTGTGAATCATGGTATATCATATATATAGCCTTGGTCTGTGTGGAATATCGGGCAAGTGTTCAGTCAAAACGGCACCTGACCATGTTTTTGACGCTGCTGTAACCATACCACTTGTTTTCACCAACGCTGATGAAGGGGTTTTGGGGCCTACGGAGATAACCCTGCAAACGAAGCTGTACGCACCCACGAGAGGAGCTGGAAATGACATGCCATTACTTTTTCCTGACCCATCTGTAAAGCGAACGAGAAAGAGAGCCGATGCCAGACCAAATAACAAAACGAACTAATTCTTTGGCATGAGTGCCCTTACATAAATAAAAAATAAAAAAGACCCAACCTACCGAGTATTTTGAAAGAGAAAGCTTTCATGCATGGTTTGACTGAATAAGGGTATTTATACAATAAACTTTTTGAAACAACAGGCATAGTACTGATCCAGCCAGAGCCCTTGATTCAAATGGGTAGACCAACTGCATGAGAATAGCTGGGAAAATGGCTACAAGGTAACAAGGTCGTCACAATTGTTTCTGCTACTGTCAGATTTTAGCATTGAATTGCTGAAACCTGCATAGAAGGACAAAAACATGTTCGTCTAATATCACTTAAATGAACAGACGTAAAATTGAAGACACACAAAAACATGCCTCTGAAACGCAGGATAATGCTCCTTCGCATTCCTGTGTACATCATCTTTCATTGTGTATTTATTTTAAAAGTTGAAATGAGGGGGTATCTCAAGATAGAGACTATCAGATAAACTCAGCATATTGCATTTGGTGTATGCTTTTCCTTTGTACCCAAATAAGGAGGTGGGAGAATAAAGAATTTGACTTGAGTTGGCCAAGACACAAGTAGGCCAATCAGCACCTAGCTCCAACAGAGGATATGCCGACACCAACTGAAGGACAAAAAGAACAAGAAAAAAAGAAGAAAACTCCACAGCACGGCGAAGTTACAAGATCCAATGGTTTTGCTAGAACATCTTTTCCATGGAGTTGTCCACCCAAGGATGAGGGGTGAACAGAAAACACGGTGACCAACAACATTGCAGGATGGACAGGTAAACCAGAAACTTAGGCTTTGGCATACAAATGACGTCAATGGAGAAATTTGGAAAACTTCTCATCACTGCGATGTCTCCATGATTTTCCAGGGAGTTACGGGGGAAAAGAAGGCTGGGTTGGGTTTCTTTGTATCCATTAAAATTTTTATTAAGAGCATTGTGTCCTGTGGGCGAAATTCATGTCGACCATTCTTTATTATTATTATTATTTTATTTTGAGGATAATGGAATAAGCTCTCAGATGCTTTTTTACATCCAGTCCCCGTGTGTATGTCTTTTTAATTTTGTCATCCGTTCCCACCGGCACACAATGATCTACTCTTCGGAATAGCGGAACAGGTTTACGTTTCAAAGTGTGCGCAAGATGTCCTGCGTGCGTTTGCACACGGAGCCTCGGTTTATAGTCTCATCCGAAGAACTTTTGGGGAGAGTAAAGACTGCACTGATGTTAACTCCAAGGGAAAAATCCCCTTAAACGGGATTCGAACCCGGGTCGTGAGATTGTGAGCGCAGTGTTCTAACCACTAGGCTATCCCGTCCATCCCATGATTGATGCGGCTACCACGAATGCACAGGAGACGTCGCGTTTACATGGGTGGTGTTCATGTTTTAGGAGCAAGTTGATGGTGATAGTAATTATATGTTGCATTGAGGCTATCCTGGAAAAAACACCCCGGAAAGTTACAGCTTCCGTGGGGGGGCACATTCACGTTGGTGGCAAATTCGCTTTGTGCTGCTGTCAGACACCTGCTTTCATGCAGTTTTGATTTTGCTTATCTATTTATTTATTCTTTTATATCGAGGATAATGGAATAAGCACTCATGTGCTTTTTTTACATCCAGTCCCCGTGTGTATGCGGTTTTGTAAATTTTGTCATCTGTTTCCACCGGCACACAATGGCCTGCTCTTCCGAAAAGCGGAACAGGATTTAACATGTGCGCAAAATGTTCTGCATGCGTTCGAACACGGGGCCTCGGTTTATAGTCTCATCCGAAGGCCTGTGTGTGTTGTGTGTGTGTATGTGTGTTGTGTGTGTGTGTGTGTGTGTGTGTGTGTGTGTGTGTGTGTTGTGATGCGAGGGTTTGTTTGTTGGTCGATCCTCGTTGTCTTTTGTTTGGTTGGGAGGGGGGGGGGAGGATTTTTTTTTTTTTAAGGTGGGGGGGGGGGGGTGATGTTGTTTAGTTGTTTGTTGGGGTTTGTTTGGTTGGGTTTTGGTGGGTTGTTGGTTTTTTGTTGTTGTTGTTGTTTTTTTTGGGGGGGGGGGGGGGGGGGTAATAGGATACTGGTGCTATTATTTGATCAATATCCGAGATAATACACTTTGCATTGAACGGAATCCAGACTGGGGAGGCCTTAATACGAAACCGCGCAAGGCTAAAACTAAGTTTATCTTCAGCACCACATGGCTGTGGTCTCGCAACTCAGACAACCCAGTTTTTAGAACGTTCGAGCTTGTCTAGAGGGGGAAAAGCCATTTACTGCTGTTCCAGATGTAGGCACAAAGACCACAAAGAAGTGTATTGTCAGCGTCCACATCTCAACAAAAAAAGAAAGAAAAGAAAAGACAAAGAAAAAAAATGACCCAGACGTAACAGTCGCAGACGTGATGTCAAAATGTCTGCACACAAACTTATGTTCATGAAACGCTGTTGAAACTCGGAACGTGTAGTCTGGGTTTTGAAGGGGGAAACACGGGTTTTTAAAATTTTTTAATATCTTCTTAATCGAACGCTCAGACAGCAACTATTGCTGTCTGTCATATGAGCGTAAAATTATGCTTTGCGTCGACGTTAAGCGCCTGACAAGTCAGGCCCAGCACCTCCGACTCCGATGTGGGAGAGAATTGTTATCTTTTGGTTTAAATAGGGTTGTTTGGTTTTTTTTTAAATTATTCTTTTCTATCGAGGATAATGGAATAAGCACGTATGTGCTTTTTTTTTTTACATCTAGTCCCCGTGTGTATGCGGTTTTGTACATTCTGTCATCTGTTCCCACCGGCACACAATGGCCTACTCTTACGAAAAGCGGAAGAGGATTTAACGTGTGCGCAAGATGTTCTGCGTTCCGGGTCTATTCATTAAGAAAGCATGGAAGAAGCATGCCATGATGCACGCACGCGATCAGCTCAGCATAGCAGCAACAAGCATATACCTAATCTTATGTAATTATACACAACAGTTATTTGTGGTTTTTGTGGAACAAAACAGGCAAGAGAATGGACCAAGAGAAGGCAGAAAATATAATTATAAGAAGGAGGTAACAGGAAGAAAAGAAACAAAGCAGGAACAAAGAGAAGAATAGAAAAGAGAAGGAACTCCTCGCGTGCAGAATTTCCAGAAGGTGGAGATGCAATCTATACATAAGGCATAGTTTCATTAATGTTGGAACTGTAAAACTGTAGAAACTAACCCTTAAGTGCCATCTGGCAATGTGAATGACCATATGGCCAAAGTTAGCCATAAAGTGGGAGTGTGGGAATGAGGTAACGCTCTCTCGTGTTTGAAGGGTTTGGAGAGAGAGAGAGAGAGGGGGGGGGGGGGGGGGGGGGGGGGGAGTTCTAGTATGTCGTGGTGGAGTCTACAGTCAGTGGTGCAGACTAGATCTAGGTCATTCAGCAGTGTGGGTTCTGGCAGGAAAATGAAGACTGGAGTTTGGAGACACGATTGCATGCTGTCGGCTTCAGAACAAGACAAGTCCAGTCGAGTAGAAAGTTATCTCGTGTTCATATTTTTTGTTTGTATGTTTGTTTTTACCGTTGTGATTTTAGCTTGAAAACTGCTACTCTCTGAAACCAACGTCTCTCTCTCTCTCTCTCTCTCTCTCTCTCTCTCTCTCTCTCTCTCTCTCTCTCTCTCTCTCTATGTGTGGTGCGCGCACGTAATACCACATGCAAATGTGTACTTCTTGTAGGGCAACTACTCTGAAAATATGTTCTTTCTTTTTTTTCTTTCATTCTTTTATATCGAGGATAATGGAATAAGCACTTCTGTGCTTTTTTTTTACATCTAGTCCCCATGTGTATGTGGTTTTGTACATTCTGTCATCTGTTCCCACCGGCACACAATGGCCTACTCTTACGAAAAGCGGAAGAGTATTTAACGTGTGCGCAAGATGTTCTGCGTGCGTTCGCACACGGGGCCTCGGTTTATAGTCTCATCCTTATGAAGAACTCAGTGGATTGAATAGCAGCAATATGTATGAATGGTTAATTAGATCATTATATATGTTTCAGTTGATGAGTGAATGAATGAATGATTGATTGAATGAATGACAGGTGGTAGGGAAAGAAGAGTTGATGGGACTATAGTCGATGATTATTCGATAGGTGTCATTCCAGTGAAGGGTTGTTTTTTTAATCTTATTATTAACGTGCATATGGGTGTGCACACAAGCACTCAAATACACATTGGTGGGGGGGGGGGGGGGGGGGGGAGGAGAGAGAGAGAGAGATGAAAAAATAAGAGGCAGTAAGACAGAGACATGTAGACAAGCAGTCAAACAGAAAGACACACACACACACACACACACACAGGGACACACAGGGACACACACGCATTCACTCTCTCTCCCTCTCTCTCTCTCTACACCACACCACTCACACACCACACACACACGATGATACTCTAGAACACACAGGCAAACATCCAAACAGACAACCGCCACAAACAGACAGACAGACAGACTGGCAGGCAGACACACCAAAGACAGGAGAGGAGGTGATTAATTTCACAGTTCACGCTGCCTCCCTGCCTTAAAGTCACTGCAGTCAGTGGTACACATAATGCAGACAGACAGACAGACAGACACACAGGCCTGCAGCGACAGACAGACAGACAGACAGGCCTGCAGCAATAGTCAGAGAGAGAGAGAGAGGGGGGAGGGAGAAACAGTGAGGGAGGCAGTGAGAGAGTTTTTTTTTTAAAATTTAGTTTATTCTTTTATATCGAGGATAATGGAATAAGCACTCATGTGCTTTTTTTACATCTAGTCCCCGTGTGTATGCGGTTTGTACATTTTGTCATCTGTTTCCATAGCACACAATGACCTACTCTTTCGAAAAGCGGAATAGGATTTAACGATATTTTGTCGGCAAGGTGTTCTGCATCGTTCGAACACGGGGCCTCGGTTTATAGTCTCATCCGAAGGACAGAGTGAAAAAGATGAGAGAGACAGAGAAGTGACAGAGAGAGAGAAACCCACAGAAGAGAGAGAGAACAGTGAGAGGAACAGACAAATAGACACAGGGCCAACAGACAAAACCGGCAGCCCCCTGAAAGCTTACCAGTACCAAGACAGGAGAGGAGGTGATTAATTTCACAGTTCACGCTGCCTCCCTGCCTTAAAGTCACTGCAGTCAGTGGTACACATCATGCAGACAGACAGACAGACACACAGGCCTGCAGCGACAGACAGACAGACAGGCCTGCAGCAATAGTCAGAGAGAGAGAGAGGGGGGGAGGGGGGAGGGAGAAACAGTGAGGGAGGCAGTGAGAGAGAGGGTTCTTTTAAAAAATTTATTTTATTCTTTTATATCGAGGATAATGGAATAAGCACTCATGTGCTTTTTTTACATCTAGTCCCCGTGTGTATGCGGTTTTGTAAATTTTGTCATCTGTTTCCACCGGCACACAATGGCCTACTCTTTCCAAAAGCGGAATAGGATTTAACGTGTGCGCAAGATGTTCTGCATGCGTTCGAACACGGGGCCTCGGTTTATAGTCTCATCCGAAGGACAGAGTGACAGAGTGAGAGAGAGACAGAGAGAGAGAGAGACAGAGAGACAGAGAGAGTGACAGAGAGAGTAACACAGAGAGAGAGAGAGACAGTGAGAGAGATAGACACAGGGCCAGACAGAACCGGCAGCCTCCTGTAAGCTTACCAGTACCAAAGACAGGAGAGGAGGTGATTAATTTCACAGTTCACGCTGCCTCCCTGCCTTAAAGTCACTGCAGTCAGTGGTACACATAATGCAGACAGACAGACAGACACACAGGCCTGCAGCGAGAGAGAGAGAGAGAGAGAGAGTAGAGAGAGAGCAGAGAGAGAGGCAATAGAAAGAAGAAAGCAGACATAAGAGGGGGGCGGGGAGGGGGGGGGGAGGGTTAGGGAAGAAGATGAGGGAACGAGGAGAAAGGGAGAGAGAGCACAAACAGGGAGAGGAGAGGCAAACAGAAAGAGAAAGCAAGAGAGAGAAAAAGGGGGGGGGGGGGGGGGGGGGGGGGATGAGGAAGATGAGGGGGAGATAGAGAGAGAGCAAACAGATTAAATGAAACAGAGAGGAAGAGAGGAAAAAGAAGGAGAAGAGGAAGAAAAGGAAGAGAGAGACAGACAGAGACAGGGAGGGAGAGAAAGAACAGAAGATGAGGGAGGCAGACAGACAGACAGAAGAACAGACAGAAAGACAAACGGACGGACAGACAGAGAGAGAGAGAGAAGCTGTCAGTAATTGCCTTCACTAAGCCATTAGCTTGTGCCAGTCAGTCGCCACAGATTACCTTCACAGACATCGGAGTCACCAGGTGCAGGGGAGAGAGAGAAAGAGAGGACAGAGAGAGAGAGAAAGAGAGAGACAGAGAGAGAGAGAGACAGGACAGGAGAGAGACAGAGAGAGAGAGAAGAGAGAGACAGAGAGACAGAGAGAGACAGAGAGGAGAGAGAGAAGAGAGAGGAGAGGAGAGAGGATGAGAGAGAGAGAGAGAGAGAAGAGAGAGAGAAGAAGAAGAGAGATTAGAGACAGAGGGAAGAAAGGGAGAAAGAGAGAGAGGGAGAGAAAGAGAGGAGGGGAGAGAGAGAAGAAGAGGAAGAACAAGAAGAACAGAGATAGAGAGAGGAAGAATGAGGAAGAGAGAGGGAGAGAAAAGAGGGAGAGAAAGAGAGAGAAGGGGGAGAAGGAGAGAGAAGAGGAAGAAGGAGGAAGAGGAGAAGGGGAGAAAGAAGAGAGAGGGGGAGAGAGAGAAGAGAAGAAGAGAAGAAAGAGAGATAGAGAGAGGAAGAAGAGAGAGGAGAGAAAGAAAGAGAGAGAGAGAGAGAGAGAGAAAGAAAAGGAAGAAAGAGAGAGGAGAGCGAGAGATGAGAGAGAGAAAGAGAAGAGAGAGGAGAGAGAGAGGAATGTGTGTGTGAGAGAGAGAGAGAACAGGAAAGAAGAGAAGAAGAGAGAGAGAGGAGAGAGAGGAGAGAGAGAGAGAGAAGGACAGAGACAGACACACAGGCAGGCAAAAAACAGAGAGTGAGAGAAAGAGGGGGAAGGGGGGGGGGGGGGGGGGAGGAGGGTGTCTGGAATTGTGCAAGACTATAAGTTTAATGACCTTTCTTTTAGTTTCAGTGTTGGACTGTTTTATACCAGACTTGGAAAATAAAATGGTGAGAGGAAGGGGGTGGGGGGGGGGGGGGGAGGAACGGGGAAAGGAGAGAGAGAGAGAGAGGAGGTTGAGGAAGTGGGAACTGAACAAATATGAAAGCAAATGACTTTGCCAAAGTGTAGGTGGGAGTAGGGAAGGGGGGGGGGGGGGGGGTGGATAAAGATAGAAAGATGAAAAGACTGAAAGGTGAGAATGGGAGGGGATGAAGAGAGAATAAAGATGTTGAAGATCTTGAATGATCTTTAATATACACGGAGAAAAAGATCTTGGGCCCAGCCCCTAGTTTAACGATCTACCCTTGGTTTTGTTTTTTGGTTTGTTTGTTGTTTTTTTTTGGGTTGTTTGTTGTTGGTTTTGTTTCGGGGTTTTTGTGTGTGGTTGGTTTTGTTTTGGGGTGGGGGGGGGGTGGGGGGGGGGGGGGGGGCTAAATTTAATGTATTCTTTTATTTCGAAGATAATGGAATAAGCACTCATGCACTTTTTTTTTTACATCCAGTCCCTATGCGTATGCAATTTTGTAAATAGTGTCATCCTTGTAAACATGCGTGCATGTATACATTTTAACAACCAACGAAATATTGAAATCGATAAAACATTGGAAAGGGGGAGGGACTTACGAAAACAATACTATATAATGCATACAAAAGATTGTTAACATAAGCAGTCAAAAGATTATCAAAATCAGGGAGAATAGAAGAAACAAGCTGTCTCTGTCTGTCTGTCTCTGTCTCTCGCTCTCTGTCTCTATCCTCTCCCTCTCTCCCTCCCTCCCTCTCTCTCCCTCCCTCCCTCTCTCTCTCCCTCCCTCCCCCCTCTCTCCCTCCCTCCCTCTCTTCTCTCCCCTCTCTCCCCATCCCTCTCTCTCCCTTCTCTCTCTCTCCTCTCATATGTTGATTCGTGTTTATTTATGTAGTAGGCCTTGACCTGTTCCTCCCCCGCTGACCCCCCCCTCCCCCCCCCCCCCCCCCCCCCCCCCCCCCCCCCCCCCCCCCCCCTCCTTCCAAAAAAAAAAAAAAAAAAAAAGACGGGATGAATCATGTCTTTTAGTGAGGCTTCACAGCTTAGTCTTTATCGAAAGGAGGAAGAGTAGGAACGAGTCATGACGATTAGTATCGCCTTTCGCTTACAGAGAGATGAGAGAGAGAGAGGGGGGGGGGGGGGAGTGAGAAGATAGGAGAGGGGAGTGGAAAGAGAGAGAGAGAGGGAGAGAGGGAGTGAGAAAGAGAGGAGAGAGAGAGAGAGAGAGAGAGAGAGGAGAGAGATGAGAGAGAAGAAGGAGAGACTCTGAAATGATGTATTGCACTTCGGCCTTTTCGCCACGATACCAGTCAAAGGAAGAAAAAAAATGAGAGAGACAGAGACAAACAGACAAGACAGACAGACACAGTGAGAGGGAGAGACAGACAGACAGACAGAGAGCAGAATATATGGTTGACGAAGTAAATTGGATATTGCTTTTGTGCCATTCAATCTTTTTAATTTTTTTCTTCTTTTTATTAACGTTTTTTTTTTTTTTTTGAAATAATAAATTTGATAGTTTTGGCGAGTTTTCTGCATGGTGATGTTTTTGTCTGTTTTGTGTTTTTTTAACAATTCGGTGCTGAAGTCGGTATGTTGGTTTCTTTGTGAGCTTGTTTACATCGTACAAAAGTAAACCTTGTAGATGATTAAAGATGGGACTTATTGCCTATGATTCTCTTCTACCAGAACTGTACAGGACTTGACCTCATATACAAGTATAATATGTGCAAACACGTACTTGGCACAGATAAGTATGGGCAGGCAGACAGGCAGGCAGGCAGGCGCGTGCGTCCATGCGAGCCCGCGCGCGCGCGCGCGCGACACACACATACACACGCACGCACGCACGCACACACAACACACACACACACACACACACACACACACACACCGCACGCACGCACGCGCACACACACACACATACACACCAAAAAAAACCACACACACACACACACACACACAACACACACACACAACACACACAAAAGTCCTTCGGATGAGACTATAAACCGAGGCCCCGTGTGCGAACGCACGCAGAACATCTTGCGCACACGTTAAATTCTGTTCCGCTTTTCGTAAGAGTAGGCCATTGTGTGCCGGTGGGAACAGATGACAGAATTGACAAAACCGCATACACACGGGGACTAGATGTGAAAAAGCACATAAGTGCTTATTCCATTATCCTCGATATAAAAGAATACAATAAAATAAAGTAAATAAATAAAATAAAAACACACACAACACACACACACACACACACACACACACCACACACACACACACACAAGAGCACCATGATTTATCAAGCATGTGCAACCGTTCAAGATTAATATTTGGATTTTCAATTTTTGTTGTTTTTTTTTTTTTTTTTTTGAGATGGCAGCAGGCAGGAAGACCTTTGAAAAATGGATCCTGAACTTTCCATCAGGAAATGGCAATTCCTATTTTTAGCTATTTCTTTCTTCATTTTCTTGGTATTTCTTTTTGCTTTACTTTCTGTTCCTTTTTTTTTTTAGTTGTTGGTCAGAGTGGTGTTTTTATTTCATTGTATTGTTTTTTGTTTGTGTTACATTGCATGTCTTGTATTGTGCTTACTTGTGTTGTATTGTGTTGTGCTTAGTTGTGATGTATTGTGCTCAGTTGTGATGTATTGTGCTTAGCTGTGTTGTATTGTAATTTACTGTATTGCGTTGTATAACAGTTGTATTGCGTGCTCTATTCATCAGTCACGGCAGATTTCTCAGCGGGGAGAATAATACGGGCTGTGTTTCTGTGTTCCTGACAGTGCCACACATTAAATTTGTGTGTTTGGGTTTTGTATTGTATTGTTTTGTTTTAGTTGGTCGGCTGGTTTTGTTCTACAAAAGTTTGCCAGGACCAGCTGTCGTAATCTTTTCTTTAACGTGCGCTAAATGTATGCTGCAAACAGAACCTGGGTTCTTTGTGACACATACACACACACACACACTCACACACATACTCACTCACTCACTCACTCATCATCACTCATCACTCACAACACACACACACACACACACACACCACTACACACACACCACACACACACACACACACACTACACAACAAAAACACTCTCTCTCTCTCTTCTCACTCACTCACTCTCACTCACCATCAACACCACTACTACTACCATCACCACCACCAGCAATAACAACTACAATCAATTATTGATGTTGTAGGTTTTTTTTTCTTTTAATGAATAACTCTTGTTGAACGCTATCAATTTCTAATGAAAAGCGCAAAACAAATCGTTTGCTATTACAGCAATAACGACAACGACGACAACAACAACAACAACAAAACCCCAAAAAGTAATTAAAACTGCCCAGGCCAAAAACTGTCAGTTATTGATGTCAGCTAAAATAGCCAAGGCCTACACTAAAATGTTGTTATGTTGTTGTAAAATGTTGTGTTGAGGTTGCCCTTCAGCCATGACAAGCTCTTAACATAACAACATGCACTCTACTTGAAAGGAGAGTAGAAAAAAAATCCTCTGAAGTCGGAGTGTGGCTGCCTGTATGGCGAGGTACTCGAAAACAGCCATACTACGCGCACACTTCTCATCCAGTAGTGTGCAGTTTCAATCTCGCAGTGATTCCCAAGTGGGATGAGGAGTGAGTCAGCGCGCATCATTCTAGAGGGTGACCTCCAGAGTGTTCAGCTGGGGAACGCACAACAACAACAACAACAGGAGGCAAAACCTCTAACATCCTCTTTGTCTATAGCGAATGGAATAGGTTTCGAAACAAGTGGGGATCGAACCTGCGACCTGCGCGCGGCTTAGCAGATTTGAGTGTCATGTCGGTACCACAAGAACAGTACCACCGAGAGCTAACGTTTTACCGATTTTTAGCTCGGTTTAAAAAAAAAAGTTTTTGTCAGGAATGCTTTGCTTTTTGGTGGGTAGTGGTTTATTTATTTTATTTTATTTTTTATCTTTTTTTTTCCATGCACACACTCCCTTTCAGCGTGGGTGCCAGCGCAACCGACAGTAGCAATTTCGTCATTTTCAGAAACGTATCCGCAAGCTGTTACCACTTTGTCAGTTTAGTCTGCCACTCTTCCGCCTTCTGGTTTTTGATGTTTTTCTTCTGGTTTTTTTTGGTTGTTTGTTGTTGGTTTGTTGGGGGGGTTTTTTTTCTCTTTTTTTCTTTTCTTTTGTGTTTTGTTGTATTGTTACTCATCTGTTCTCTTTTTTCTTTTCTTCTTTTCTTTTAGTAGTGTGTTTAGTTATGTTGTATTGTTACTTGTCTGTGTTATGTATGTATGTATGTATGCTGTTGTTTACCTATGGGACTTTTGTCTGCTGCCTGTCTGTCTGTCTGTCTTGATCTGTTGTCTTTTGTCTGTCTTTGTTTTTCAGTGTGTGTGTGTGTGTGTGTGTGTGTGTGTGTTGTGTTGTGTGTGTGTGTGTGTGTGTGTGTGTGTCCTCAGTGTCTGTCTCTGTCTGTCTGTCTGTATATTGCTCTCTCTCTCTCTCTCTCTCTCTCTCCTCTTCTCTCTCTCTCTCTCTCTCTCTATCTATCTATCTATCTATCTATCTCTTAATTGTACTGATTATGTATTTAACCTTTTATTTATTGTTTCACAAAAAATAGTTGTGTTACCTCCCTTCTCAAAAGGCCTGGTTGGGCAATGACAATAAATTATTAAAGCGTTAAGCGTCTCGGGATAGCTCAGTGGTCGGAGCACTCGCTTTCCCCCAGCCAAGTTAAGCAGCGTCGAGCGTGGTTACCAGTTGGATGGGTGACCGTTTGCGCGCCTTGGCTTCAGTACAGTTCCCCCAGTTCACCCCGCTGTAAATGGTACCTGCCCTCTTTAGGGTCAGGGAAGGTAAAGCAGCGAGGGAGAGGAGATGGGCGCCGCCCTCAATATGCTGGCCCTAGAGAAGTGAGGTCTCTGACGCCTCGCTCCCCTACGATCTTATAGGTTATGGACCTCCTTTACCTTTTTACCTTTTTGAGCGTCTCTCTCTCTCTCTCTCTCTCTCTCTCTCTCTCTCCCTCTCTCTCTCTCTCTCTCTCTCTCTCTCTCTCTCTCGCGTCTGTCTTGTCTGATGTTTGGTCTTCTGCATATGTATATACACGAAGGGATATAAGGCAGTGGCAAGTTGCGCTTTAAGTTAACCCACGAGATCGTAAAAAAAAGTCCCCATCATCCTTCAGTCACCTGTTGCCAAGATTCGAACCCACGACTTC
>CM054135.1:10364534-10369534 GCA_028751875.1 Rapana venosa
ATGAGAGAAGGAACAGAGCGAAGTGATAGCAGTCAGTAGGCCTCCGAGTCACATGCTAGCCAGGACAACCTACCGTGCTGTGTGCCTGTGTGTGTATGTGTGTGGTGGTGAAATCTCACTTGGAGTTCAAGGTGTAGTAAAGAAGTAGTAGTAGTAGTGCGCGTACATGTGTCTCCTCAAATGTGTGGTTGGTTGGTTGGTATATACCTGTGGGATTTTTCTTCTACCTGAATGGACTTTACAAAAGCGTCGACTTCAACCCTGAATGATTTTTTTTTTTAAATACTGTGAGTGGAATAGTCATTTTAATTTTTCTATACGATACTGTTTCGTGGATTAAAATTTTTTTTGGGGGTCTGCCTCTCTCAATGCAACGGTGGTTTTGTGAAGAGACTACTTTTTTGTGTCAAGAAGGATTTAAAAACGAGAGAGAAGAAAGCAGGGGGTAAGCGAGAATGGTGGTGCGATCAGAGAAAAATGGTGAAATAGTAAGTAGTAGTAGTAGTAGCCTGTACCTCCCAACGAGCAGGCCCAGGTGAAAGAGATATATATATATATATATATATATATACAGACAAGAAGTGGGGGAAAAGACAGGGCGGGTTGTTGAGTACGACCGACAGACAGACAGACAAGAGAGAGAAGTGCACCACCACTAAACCGCCCCAATGCTGTCGGCCCGGGCCCCGCTCCTGCACTATGAGGTGGCCTAGACACCCTCCACACCACCACCACCACCACCACCGCCACCGCCACCACCCCGGGGACTGTCCCCAACCTCCTCTCCTCCTGCTTCCCCCCATGGGCTGCCGCTGCTGCTGGTGGCCAGTCTCTTGGCCCTGTGCGGGGGGTGTCCGGTGGCAGGGTGGTCGGCCAGGGAGGAGAGATGGCGCGGGTGTGCGGGACGCCGTTCATGGACGTGGAGTCCAGCGCCTTGCTGGCCGAGGTGGTGTGGAGGGCCGAGTCCGCCAGAAGCTGGTCCGCCAGAGACTCCCGCCTGCTCTGCAGGGCTTGTACAACGTGTCCATCCAGGTGCGCAAGCAGGTGTGGAAAGGCAAAGAACTGGTCAACGGAGGCAAGAGAATCAAGAGGCTGCAGCTGGGCACCTTCCGAGACGCTCCTCAGCAGCAGCAGAAGACAGTGGAGACGTTGTGAACGTTGTGGGGGGTCGGCTGGTCGGAGGTGAGGGGGAGGAGGAGGGGGTGTCGTGTGTGGGCCATGTGGAGGACGGGGCCACCTACCTGTTTTTCTTGAGGCGGACAGGGGACCTGAAGGGCCGGTACTTTCAGATCAGCGCCCTGCCCGTGAAGAAGAACCGGCGGGAGAGCAGGAAGGTCCACAAGATCCTGAAGAAGAACGCAGGTGAGGCTTGATGATGACCTCTGTGTGTCTGTTGTGTGTGTCTGTGTGTGTGCTGGATAACAAAAGTCCGCGGTTTTTTTTTGTTTTTTGTTTGTTTTGGTTTTGCTGTAGATAGTGCAAAGTTCTTGCATCGTGATTTTGTTTTGCTCCCCCCATGTTTTGATTTCGAGTTGGTGATGGTGATGACAATGATGATGACGAAGATGGTAGTATAGGGATTTCCCGCGGCCTGTGGGGATGTCGGGGAACCTGTCAGTATGTCCCCACTTTCTGGAAATCATGTGCGAGGAATTCCTTCTTTTCTCTCCCTTACCTAGTTCCTTTTCCCCCCCTCTCATCTCTTTCTTGTCTATTTTCCGCCTTCTTGGTCCATTCTCCTGCCTTTTTTTCCACAAAGACTTTTAAAAGGTTATTTCCTACGCCGAAGTCGGATGCGCTAGGCCTGACTTTTGTCAGGTGCTTACCGACAGCGCAATGCATTTTCGTTCATATGACAAACATTAGTTGCTATCTGAGCGTTCGGCGCAGAAGAAGAAGAATATAGGGATGAGATGAGGGGGTATGATGGTGGGGTGACAGACATCTCATTCCGTGTGACATTTGTGAACAGATACAATAATTATTATGCCCCACGTGTTAATGAAGCGAGAAGCTGTTTTCAGAAAAGTCAGGGTGTCAGTGTCTGTCGTCAGACTTGTCTTCAAATAGTTTGTTGTCTTCCCAGTAAAGGGCAATGTGTTTTCTGTCTTGCCTGCTTGTCACGACACCTTTCTAATCTGCTGTTTTGTTTTCTGGGACGTGGAGCGGGTACAGCCGGCATCAGATAACGTTTGTTATTTTATGTTCGTTCCATACAAACAGCAACAAAAAAAAGCCCAGTTCCGAATACATCATGGTCAGCATTTTTCGAAGTATGTTTCTTGTATTGGCTGAATAATTTGTAGTAGGATTGCGAGACATCAGGAAGACTTGATAACTTCTAAGTCGATAATGAATCGAACGTTTACTATGCAGTTAGATATAAGTCAGCTAAATCAGTAAATGTACGGCTTGTTTCTTGTTCGTTGTTTGAGTTTCATTAGTACCGTCTTTTAAATGTGGAAAAAAGATGTGTTTTTACCCCGACTCTTGGCTATGAATAACAATTTCAGTTTCCCAACTTTTGGTGATCAGTTTTATATATATATATATATATATAAACTTATATATAAATCAACTTCAGTCTCCCAAATATTGCTTTTTGAGCACCGTAACGATTCACTTACACAGAACGTGAAAGCGAAAATGTTACAATTGTAATGATTTACAATCAGTCACGGTATTTTTGATCAACGATCACATAGACAAGATGGGTTTTTTTCTTTTCAGTTGAGCTGTGATATTTTTGTTCCTAAGCTGTTTACATGTTGCATTCTCGTCTGTCTGCTTTGCTTCGTAACAAAATACGTTAACTGAATGAACCGATGGAGTACAAATAAAAATCCTCAAAGTCTTGACTAGAATTAACCACCATTCTTTGGTCATCTTGCTAGAAAAATATGTTTTGGACGTACACACATCTAAAATGTCATATTATTTGTCAGTGTCTGGCTTGGATGTTCACAGATTGCAATTCATTTTGTTCAGTGACCTGGATTTGAATTTGAATCGCTCTACCTTTACTTGTGGCCATTTTCTTCACAAAACTTTTTCTTTTTTTCTTTGCTTACATTATTATTCGTACTGTTATCAGGTGTGGTTTTTTTAAATAGCTGAAATGATTAAATACCCTGGCAACCATTTCTAAAACTAAAGTTAACCAGACATTGTTCAGACATATGCAAACCGACATTCAAAACTGACCTAAGCGACTCTTTAAGGCACATTGCATTCAGAACAGATTCAATTTTTTTTTTATAGATGATAATGTTGATAATAAATTCGCTCAATATTTATCCAGTAAAGATTTCTTCTTTTTTTAAAAAATTCATTCAGTATTCATCCAGTAAAGATTACATTTGTTGTTGTTAATACAATATTGACAAAGGTGTTTCACACACAAACAAAGAAAAGCAAGCATGGGTTTGCAAGACACTGACATAATTATTTCACAAGAAGTAAGATCTGTGCCGTGCACTTAAATGAATCTTTCCTTGGCCGGGTCAACTGTCCGTGTTTCATACAGAGAAACATGTTTTGACCAGACATGACACAGTATACCTTTTTTCCACTGTTTTTTGGGGGAAACGACTTCAAAAAGGCATTCGACGGGCGCTATAACCGAGTAATTCTAGACAGTACGACTTCAGTCCCATAAATCCATGAAGTTCTGTGTTCGAATCTCGGCGGCAGCGGCGTCTGGTGAATTAAGGGTCGGGTTTTTTTACGGTCTTCCAGGTCAATTTCAATTGCAGACCTGCCAGTTCCGTAGTTCCCCTTGTGTATGTGTGTTATGTATGTATATATATATATATATATATATATATATATATAATATATATATTGATCTTCTGCATATATATTATATATATATATATATATATATATATATATATATATATATATATATATGCAGAAGATCAAAATATGCACGTTAAAGATCCCGTCACGCAGCGTTCGATGGGTAACGAAACGCAAACATACCCAGCATACATCCCCGAAGTCGGAATGCGGCTACCTCTTCATGGTGGGCAAAAAGCAGTCGCATACGCAAAGTGTCACCATTGGTGAACCTCAGAGTCAAAGCTTAAGCCCAGGAACGAGAAAGAAAGGAAAAAAAGAAAAGAAAAGGCATTCAAAGCTCTCGAGTTGAAAATACGTAATTTCTTTCAGAAGACAGAAATGATCAGTGTGTGTGTGTGTGTGTGTGTGTGTGTGACTACCTTGTATTGAAATATATCTCTTTTCGTGGAATAGCTGGTATAAAGGGTATATCCGGCCACATGGTTATTGCCTTTTTGTGCCCTTGGCTTTTGTATAGGGTTTTCTTTTTGTACCGGGGGCGTGTGGTAAATTGATAGTGTATAATCTTGCTAAGTAAGGATTTTTTTGAATTTTTTTTATACATACATGAAGTTTCAGAGAAAGTGGCATGCATGCGCACACACACACAACACACACACAATAGAGAGAGAGAGAGAGAGAGAGAGAGAGGAGAGAGAGAGAGAGAGAGAGAGAGAGAGAGAGAGAGAGAAAACATAACATTTGAATGAATGAATGGAAAAAAAACCCAGACTCGACATCGGTTCCCACAAATAATCGAAGAAGGACAACAGAAAAGATGTTGGGGTTCTTTTAGAGTCCCTGTGCAGATTTTCTGATTTAGGAAGAAAAGACAAGAAGGACTCATAACACTATCATCTGACATCTCTCTTCTCTTCTCTTCTCTTCTCTTCTCTTCTCCTTCTCTTCTCTTCTCTCCGTTCCCTTACCAGGTGTGGTGTGTAGTGCCAGGTCTTCTCCTGTACTTGTCATTTTGCAGGAGCTCTTCCCGATGGCCTCAACCGACACATTCCCACTTCAGAGCAGCTCATTTCATTTCATTGTACAAGTTGCATGCGGGTATGTTCGTGTTTTCGTTCACATGAATTACGGGATCTTTAAGTGCATGATTTGATCATCTGCATGTGTTACACCAAAGGGAATTAAGGCACTGGCAG
>CM054135.1:10377034-10384534 GCA_028751875.1 Rapana venosa
CAACGCATCTTCGCTTACAATATGACAGCCAACAATAGTTGCTGCCTGAGCGTTCCACAAAGAAGAAGAACAAGAAGAAAACGAACATACATCATCTTTGCACACTGACTCTCATCCATATTCCCTGAAGGATCAAAGGGACCAGCGACAATGTGACCAAACACACCTCTTTACCTTGACCACCCATGCCTCAGGGGTACCCCCTAGTTTTTTCCCCAACAATATTCACGTGCTATGGTCCTCAAAAAAGAAAGAATACAGAGAAAAGAGAGAGAGAGAGAGAGAGAGAGAGAGAGATGAGGAGGATGGGAGAGGGAGGGAGAGAGAGAGGAGAGGGGGGGGGAGGGAGGAGGAGAGAGAGAGATGAGAGAGAGAGAGAGAGAGAGAGAGAGAGAGAGAGAGCATGGTCATTTGGCAGCAATATGATGACGGTGTAATGCACAAATATGATTTCTTTTCTTTTCCATGGCTGGTCAGTCAGACTGGCTAGCTGGGCTGACGGAGCAAGAGGAGATCTTGGTCAGCTGAACAACAGGCCTCTCTTTAATAGTCCTGCCACCAGGGTCTGATTTGTCTAATGGGCTGTGCGATTTGTTTTCCCAACAGGGCCACCATGCCTGACATTGTGGGGGAGGGAGAAGTAAAGGGGGGGTTCGGGTGGTATTTCTTCACCCATAACAACCGTGGGTGTGTGTTTGTTGTCTGTGGTGGTGGTTGTTTGTTTGTTTGTTTGTTTGTTTGTTCTTGGAACTGAAGAATACTCGTGGGTTGATCTGCTTACAAAGTATCTTCCTCCTTCCTCTCTTACCTCCTCCTTTCTCCCCCTCCCACTTTTTCTTCTTTCCTTTTATGTATTTTTTTTTTGTGTCTTCATGTTGAAGATGTTTGAGATAGGCAAAAATCGTATTGAGCCTTTCGACTCCCATACGTACCCCTTCAAAAGAGAGAGAGAGGGAGAGAGGTTTCACTGTTAAAGATCGAAGTGTGTGTGTGTGTGTATGTGTGTGTGTGTGTGTGTGCGTGTGTGTGCGTGAACGCGCGTGTGCGTGCGTACGTGTGTAAGTTGAAAGGATCTGTTAACATACAATTATGTTTGCTTCCTGTCATTTTGACAATAGGCTAGTGTGCCACTTTAAATAAAACGAAATGAAATTTATCTTCCAAGCCTTTGAGGTAAGACCGGGATTAGGAGTGGGTGGGTGGATGGGTGCAGGAGAGGGGAGAGAGAGAGAGAGGGGGGGGGGGGGGTAAGGGGAAGAAGACAAGGGAGAGGAGAGGAGGGTGGGAGGGCAGGAGAGGGAATTGGAAATCTCTTGGGCTTTTGCGATGGTGGCCCGGGAGGGGGGTGGTTGGGGTGATCAATCTTGCCTTGTGTCATTAGGAGCTGTTGATCCACAGAGAGCAGGCTCAGGGGCAGGGCCCCCCAGTCTAACAAAACTGTGGGACCCTGACTGAACCTAATGGACTTGGTGCCGGTGGTGGTAACCAACACTTTGTCAGTAGGTAAGGTAAGGCAGGGGAGGGGGAGTATTAGGTATTGGGCTGAAGTTTTTAAGGGGGGGGGGGGGGGGGGGGGGGGGGGGGGGGGGGAGGGGGGGTGGGGGGGGGGGGGGGGGGAAATGGAGAGGGAGTGGAAGAGAATGGTAAAGAAGGGGGTGGGTGTGGAGGCGGGGAGGGGGGTGGGGGGGTTCTGAATCAACAGGGATCGTTTGATCAGGCGTGACCCTGTGTCGCTGCTTCGTGTAGCCTCGTGGTGCCGTGTTTGCAGTGAGGGCGGTAGAGGGTCATTCAGAAAATATGAGAGAGAGAGAGAGGGGGGGGGGGGGGGGGTGTGAGAGAGAGGGGGGGGAGTGGAGAGACAGTGAGAGGGGGGGGGGGGGGGGCTAGTGGAGAGAGAGAAAGAGACAGACATACAGACAGAGGGAGGGGGGAGGAGAGAGAGAGACACAGAGAGGGAGAGAGGGGGGGGGGGGGGGGGGTTGGCAGGGAGACACAGAGAGAGTTTGAAAGACACACAGAGAAAGACAGACACACACACACACACACACCACGCACAGAGAGACAGAGAGAGAGAGAGAGAGAGAGAGAGGAGAGAGGAGAGAGAGAGAGAGAGAGAGGTGGTAGGGTTGGCTTGAGTTGAGGACAGCCATTGATTTCAGCTTTCAGCCACAGTCAAGGTAAAGACAGATCTGTGTGATTGATTATACTCCTCTCCAAAAGTTCCGCAACGTGGATTTATATTATATGTGATATAGTTATGCTGAGTTTTTCGCTTGTTGTTATTGTTGGTGGTGGTGACAGTTCTGTTTGTTTTAGGCTGTTGTTCTCTTGTCTTTTTACGGTCTGTTATCTCTGCCTGACTCTGTCTGTTTATCTCTGTGTCTGTCTGTCTCTCTCTGTCTCTGTCTCTGTCTCTCTCTTCTCTCTCTCTCTCTCTCTCTGTACACATATATATATATATATATATGTATGTGTGTGTGTGCGCGCGTGCGTGCATGCTCGCGGTGTGTGTGTGTGTGTATATCTGTAGTTGTGGTGTGCTTGCGAGTGGTTGCGTGACCTGCTTAACGACAGACATAGACTATGATTCTGAAGATGAGTCACAAGCAGGTGGCACAGACCCCCTGAGCCTGTTTCCCAACGAGCGCCACAGTCAGTGCCACACTACTACACTCCACCCCCCCCCCCCCTTCCCCGCTCCCCATTCCCCCACCCTCATTCCCATTCCCAGCCCCTCTCTGAGGGACAGACAGCATAGTACACAGTGCTGTCTGTGCATTGCTTCTTCGTCTTGAGCCTTCTTCGTGGTCTCCTTCCTTCCTTCCTTCCTCTTCTTTTTCTCTTCATACGCCTTCTCCTTCGGGATCATCATCTTCTTTGTCTTTCCTCTTCCTCGACGTCGTCCTTCTTCTTCTTCATTTTATCTTCTTCTTGTTCTTCTTCTTCTTGTTCTTCTTCTTCTTCTTCTTCTCTTCCTTCATCTTCTTCTCTTCCTTCATCTTCTTCTCTTCCTTCTTCTCTCTTCCTTCATCTTCTTCTCTTCCTTCATCTTCTTCTCTTCCTTCATCTTCTTCTCTTCTTCTTCTTCTCTTCCTTCATCTTCTTCTCTTCCTTCTTCTTCTGCGTCTTATCGTCTTCTTCTTCTTCGTCTCCTCTTTTTTCTTTTCTTTTCTTGTCTTCTCCTTCTTCTTCTTCTTCATACTCTTTCTTCCTTCCTTGTCGTTTTCTTCTCCTCCTCCTTCTTCTTCGTGATCATCATCTTCTTCGTCTTCTTCTTCTCCATTGTCATCTTCCTTTTCTCCATCGCCGTCTTTTTCTTCTTCGTCTTCGTCGTTGTCGTCGACTCCTCAGCTTCTTTATTCAAGATCAAATTCGTATTTGGGGGAGGGGGGTTGGGTGGGAATGAGGGTGCTGAAGGAATATGGATAAGGAACAAAGGCAGTAAGTGTGTAGTGTGTTTGTGTGTGTGTGTGTGTGGGGGGGGGGGGGGGGGGGGAGGAGAGAACCTAAGAAGTGGAGCAGCGAATAGGAGATGAGGGGAAGAGGAAGGAAGGTAAAAAAAAAAAAGCATATAAACAACACATACCAATACAAAAAACACAACAAAAAAGGACTAGATCCAGTTGCGTGTTAAGGATCTATGAGTAGGCTAGTCCATGTAAGGGGCCAGTTACTATGTGGCTTTAGTTAAAACAAGAATCGTTGTGTGTTCAAACAGCGCATTGCAATGTTGAGAAAAAAAGAAGGAAAAAAAAAGTAGGGCAACCAAGACAGAAATCTGATGTGTGTGTGTGTGCGTGCTTGCGTGCGTGTGCAGTTTTGCGTCGTTGTGTTTCTCTCCACTTAAAACCTGTTTCAACTTTAACAAATTTTTTTTTTTTGGGGGGGAGGGCATTAGATGAATGGCAACTTAATTGAATACATGAATGTGTGGCTGAGTAAAGGAATGAATGAATGAATCTCTTCAGAAGTCAAAAGTTGGTTTTGACTGCGTTCCTCTGCATGCCCTGTGGATCACGCAGTCGAAGAGAGCAACTTCAGGGAAAATTGCAACATCTCTCTCTCTCTCTCCTCTCTCTCTCTCTCTCGCTGTCTCTCTGTCTCTCTCTCTCGCGCGCGCGCACTCGCTCTTTTTATTTATTATCTGCATGAAAGACGCTGATGTGTAATCGAAATATTGTATTGTCGTATATTTGTATTGTATAAGTGACGGCAGATTTCCCTGTGTGAGGTTTGGGCTCAAACGGGTATCGAACCCGTATTTCTCGTTTTCTAGGGAGGTGGGTTACCTCAAGGTTTGTCGTTGTGATTGTATTTTATGTCCCAGCGGAGATTCCCCGATTTGGGGACTGGCTGCCTTTAGACCGCTAATCTATCCCCGAAGTCGGAATGCGGCGACCTTAATAGTGGGCAAAAACGGTCGCATATATATATATATATATATATATATATATATATATATATATGTAAAAATCTCATCATTGGTGAACCTTGGGGGCTCTACCCAAGGAACTTTTAAAAAAAACACCAAAAAACAAGCAAACAACGACAAAAAAATCCCTCCCCTGTCTCTGTCTCTCTGTTCTGTCTGTCTCTCTCTCTCTCTCTCTCTCTCTCTCTCTCTCTTCTCTCTCTCTCTTTCTCTCTCTTTCTCTTTCTCTCTCTCTCTCTCTCTCTCTCTCTCCTCTCTCTTTCTCTGTCTGTATGTCTGTCTGACAGCGAGAGAGAGAGAGAGAGAGAGAGAGAGAGAGTGAGTGACTTACTTTTAAATGCTCTTCTGGAGCACCTGCAAGGGGATAGATAAGAGTGGGAACCAGTATCAATCAACTCTAAAGGAAAAGGGAAAAAAAAAAAATCCCCTGAAACGGACAGTTCAAAGGCATGTAGAATCCATGATTGTTCCTCTTTGTTACTACCGTCGGATGATTACTACACTGTGACATTCTAAACGGTGCAGGGGCTATTTCGCACCCAGTGCAGTGTGCCTGTGTGTGGGGGGGGGGGGGGGGGGGGGGGGGGGGGGGGGGGGGGGGGGGGGCTCTAACCATCTCCAATACTGTTGGAAAGAGCGTGACGAAGACCCAAATTCTTCACATTAATGTATATCACAGTGTACCTGATCCGGGATATTAGCTTACAATGACGACATCTCTTCACGTTGGTTTTGTGTTTTTTGTTTTGTTTTTTGGGGGGTTTTTTTTTTTAGGAAGGGGGGGGGGGGGGGGGGATGTTTCAGGGTTTTTTGGGTTTTGTTTTCTTAAGTGTGTGTGTGTGTGGGGGGAGGGGGAGGGTTAAGGGTGGTCAAGAATGTAGGTATGTGTGTGTATGTATGGATGGTAACCAAAAGTATAATTATATAAACGTGTGAGTGTGCCACCACATCGCATAACATTACATCGCATCACATTACATCATATCGTATTGCGCCGCGTCACCTTACACTTCGTCATATCACACTTGATCATGGCACATTACATTGCATTACGTCGTCGACAGTCGAATTTCCGAACAGCCTACGTGCCCCGCTTACGAACGTATAACCTATTGATCTCCTAATTTTTTGCTTTCATTCTCACGGGTGGAGGTAACCCCCCCCCCCCCCCCTTCCCCACCAATAGCTATGTAACACATTAACTTCCCAACCTTTGACTCCCCCCTCCCGTCCCCCCTACCTTTCACCTTCCTTTAGCTCCAGCCCCCCCCCCCCCCCCCCCCCCACACACCCACCACCACCACTCCATCTCCCACCCCCCCCCCTCCAAAAAGCACTACACTTTTCCATTTTTTTCCGAGGCCAACATGAACTGGAGTGACTGGGCGAGTTCTGTCAAGAGCGAGTCCTCAAAGTTCACCTACACCATATTTTTGAGACATCACAGAGAGAGAGAGAGAGAGAGAGAGAGATGAGAGGATGAGAGGAGAGGAGAAGAAGAGAGAAGAGAGAGACAGACAGACAGACAGACAGACAGAACAGACAGACAGACAGAGACAAACAGACAGACGGAGAGAGACAGGAAGAGAGAGACAGACACAGACACAGAGACAGAGAGCCTAAGCTCCCCGTGAGAACTCAACCCCCCCCCCCCCCCACCCCACCCCACCCCCACCCCACTCAACCCCCCACCCCCACCCACCCACCCACCAAAAAAAAATGAATGGTGTGGCCTTGACAAAAGCTTAGTATCTAAAAGATCCCCTTACCCCCCCCCCCCCCCCCCCCCATTTTTTTTTTCATTGTGGTATGTATACATGTGTTCGTATCGTGTGCTATGCGTGTTCCTTTTTTTTTTTAATCCTGGCACTTGTGTTGTAGTATCGCGACCTCAGCTGCCCTGTTAGAATAATACTAAGATATTGTGGGGGTGGGTGGGTGTGTGTGTGTGTGGGGGGGGGGGGGGGGGGGGGGGAGAGGCACCATCATTAGGCACTAGTACAGTGAGCTTGCTTGTACTATAACACTGACCAGGGCTGTCTGCATGTTTTATTGCTGATGCTTCAAGAAAAGAAGGAGGAGGAGGATGCTTAGTACGCATTGGTGCTCCGGAGAGATAATAAGGGGGATTAGTTGGGGGGGGGGGGGGGGAGAGGATCGGGGAAGGGGGGCGGATGGGAGTAGGGGGCGTTTACACGTGCGGGCATGCGTGCATGTACACGAAAGATATACAGATATATAAGATTATATATAGATATGCTCAAGATACACATTAATGCATGCTCATGCGAAGGAGTGTGTGTGTGCGCGCGCGCGCATGTGTGTGTTCGCGCGCGTGCGCGTGTGTGTACATGAGCACGCCTGCACGCGCGTGCGTACACACTCACGGGCACAGAGAGAGAGAGAGAGAGAGAGAGAGAGAGAGAGAGAGAGAGAGGAGAAGATCCCATACAGAGATGGGAGTTATGTGCAGAATATTGCATCTAGGCTGGACAACAATGTCTGGCCGCTAAAACCTCTCTGCTTTGTATGCATGCTTGTTCAGCTGCCTAAGTTAGTGCACTGGAGTATAAAACGCAGTTCACCGTGAATGCTTCTGAGCTTTGGACCTGCAGTCCCTGGCTCCAGGACCATCAGGAGTTGAAGCTTTGTCCTCGCCTCCCGAGCGTTGCCCTCAGACAGACAGACAGACAGGCAGAGACAGGAGAGAGACAGTCATGCAGACAGAACAAGACAGAGACGAGAGAGGGAGAGAGAGAGAGAGAGAGAGAGAGAGAGAGAGAGTCATTCAGACAGTTTTAAGGACAGAAAAAGACAGACAAGACAGCAACAGAGACAAGAGAGATAGAGACAGTCATGCAGACAGAAAAAGACAGAGACAGACAGAGACAAGAGAGATACAGTCATGCATACAGAAAAAGACAGAGACAGACAGAGAGTCATGCAGACAGAAAAAGACAGAGACAGACAGAGAGTCATGCAGACAGAAAAAGACAGAGACAGAGAGTCATACAGACAGAAAAAGACAGAGACAGACAGAGAGTCATACAGACAGAAAAGACAGACAA
>CM054135.1:10387034-10394534 GCA_028751875.1 Rapana venosa
AATAAAGAAATCGAGCGAGTTGGCGTAGGTAGTCGTAGACTTATCAATTAGGATGCGTGTACGAAGTGACGTCTGCATGCATGCATGCATGCATACATACATAACATGTGCGCTCGAAAAGCTAGGATGAACGACACGCTATAGCACAAACAGGCAGGCGCACAACGTTAATAGTATGCTCTTTTTTTCTTCTTTTATTTCCCCCCACCACCTACGAAATTCTTCCGCCCCTCTTCGTCGAAGCATTCGTCAAGCGTTGTTTCTCTGTCAAATGTTTCTTGTCTGTCTTCAAGCCAAGTTTCAACATAAAACGTGTCAGTTTTGTTTTGGTTTGGTTTGGTTTGTGTTTTCTTCTGTTTATTTTGCTTCGGGTTTTGGTTTAGTTTGGTTAGGTTTGGTTTGGTTTTGGTTTTGGTTGGTTAGTGGCTTTGGGTGTTGTGTTTTTTTCTGGTCTTTCTGGTTTCTTTTTTTTTTGTTGTTTTTTTTTTTTTTTGGGGGGGGGGGGGGGGGTATTTGTTTGTTGGCTCGTTGTTGTTTGTGTTTTGGGGGGCGGGGGTGGGAGGGTAAGGGGAGAGGGGTGGGGTCTTTTTGTGAACACACGGGGACCAAAGTGATCCTAGTAAAGAGAAGGTTAGAGAAGAAGAAGAGAGAAAAAACGAAACAAAGAAAAAAGTTGAGACACTAGACTGCACCGTCTCTGAACCACAGCGTATTGAGGCAGACAATGAAGCCGGCATTGTATGAAATAAGGGACTCCTCCGGAAATCTGTCTGTCTGTCTGTCTCTCTCTCTCTCTCCTCTCTCTCTCTCTCTCTCTCTCTCTCTCTCTCTCTCTCTCTCTCTTTAGCTATTTATCATTACTAAAATGTTCTTCACTGAGAGGGCTGGATGTAAAGAAGAGAGAGAGAGAGAGGAGAGAAGAGAAGAGAGAGAAGAGAGAACTCGAACTCGAACTCGAATGATTTATTCACAAAAAGGCCATTGGCCCATACATGAAGGGGGTTGCCGAACTGCTTAGTATTTTGGTGGGGTAAAAGTAATAGTTAAACAAAACAAACAACAACAAAAACCGACAACATGTTACTGTATAACAAAAAGTCAGCTACAAAAATATGACTTAGGATAACCATATGAGAGAGAGAGAGAGAGAGAGAGAGAGAGAGAGAGAGAGAGAGAGAGAGAGAGAGAGAGAGAGAGGTAGGTCATCGTGTGTACATTTTTTCTTCTCTCCATAAACAAACTCATTCATTCAAAAAATATTCTCTTCTCTTCTCTTCTCTTCTCTTCTCTTCTCTTCTCTTCCCTCCTTCCTCCCTCATACCCTTCGAACTATCTTCCTCTTTTGTTTTTCCCCCCGATCTTTCAAAACAACTGCTCAGGTCAAACAAGCATGAGCATTTTAGGTAATAAATAGTGCGTGCGGTGCAGATTAGCAAAACGGGGTGTTTTTTTCTTGTCTTCTTTCTTTCTTTTTTTTTACACTACACACTGTTGAACTTTGACGTTCAGTTTTTGATTTTTTTTAAAAAAGTAAATCTTGCCGAAACTTGCCCTGTCGGGAGCCTTTTAAGCCCCCCCCCCCCCCCCCCCCCCCCCCCTCCCCCCCCTCCCTCTTATGTCTGTGAATGATCGAGGGCCTGCAGTCTTCTGTGTTGTGTGTATGTATTGTGTGTGTGTGTGTGTAATGCTGGAGCCATTAACAAACAGTATTCATAACACACAAAAGAGGTTTTAAGGGCCGCCAGGTCAGACCGATCTGAAACTATAGCTTGCTCTGTACTGAGAGAGAGACAGACAGACAGACAGACAGAGTGAGAGACAGAATATGAATGGATGAATGGATATATTTTATTGAGATTCATGAATAAGCATATGTCATGGTGGCTTGGGATTTGTGTGTATGTGTGTGCGTGCGTGCATGCGCGCGCTCGCGCGCGCGCGCGCGCGTGTGTGTGTGTGTATTTACTGTCAATGAAAATTGATAATAAAAAGGGGAGAGAGAGACAGAGAGAGAGAGCTTTGTGTATGTGTATAGTCATTCCTGGACTGAATGTGTTTGGATTTGCTTTATACAGTTTGTCTTCCTTCTTCTTGTCAGTCTGACTTTGAAAAAAACAAAAACAACAACCAACCCCCCACCCCCACCCCTCCCAACCTTTCATACGTCAGAGGTACACCCATTCAGTTCTTTATTGTGCCAGGTTGCATGACTGATCAGTCGAAATCGTTTCCCTTCCTTTAAAAGTTAAAAAAACAAACAAAAAAAAACACTGAACAAAAATCTGTTGTCCAAAATGCATAAACAGCTAGGTATGCGTTCACATATTTTGTGGTATGGTCCTCCCAGTCCATTCACATGCGCGTGCACACACACACACACACACACACACACACACATTTATTTTATTTTTTATTTTCTTCTTTTATATCGAGGATAATGTAATAAGCACTTATGTGCTTTTTTACATCCAGTCTCCGTGTGTATGCGGTTTTGGAAATTGTCATCTGTTCCCACCGGCACACAATGGCCTACTCTTACGAAAAGCGGAACATACATACACACACACGAGTGCTCGTAAGAGTATGATAGATAGATAGATAGATAGATAGATAGATAGATAGATAGATAGATAGATAGATAGAGAGAGAGAGAGAGTGTGTGTGTATGTGTGTGTGTGTGTGTGTGTGTTAATAAATTCTTTACTCTCCAAAATATCACAGCAAAGCATTCATCATACATGCTAAAAAGGATACAGACTAAACAGAACCATCTGAAGTGAAGCATACTGATCTGGAGAGAGAGAGAGAGGGAGAGAGAGAGAGATAGCTTCTGTTCACCTGAACTTTCTGTGAATCCATCCATCACTTCTGGAAAGTTACAGTAACAAAAAAAGAAAAAAATCAATGCATCTGTCTTTTTCTTCGTTTCTTTCTTTCTGTCTATATTGTTGTTCCTGTTCCTCTGTCTTCTTTTTCCTTGGTGTTGTTGCTGTTGTTGTTGTTATCCTCCTCCTCCTATCCTCTTCCTCCTCCTCCTCCTCCTCCCTTCTTCTTCTTTTTCTTCCCCTCCTCCTCCTTCTTCTTCTTCTTCCTTCCTCCTCCTCTCCTTCTTCTTCTCTTTCTTCTCTTCTTCTTCTTCTCTTCTCGTCGTTCGTCGTCTTCTCCTCCTCCTCCTGTTCCTTCTTCTCCGTGTTATTTTCATGGACTGGTCACACTAAAAATGTGGATAACACTGCTATGTTTTCAGTTCTTGGAAGTCGGATGCGCAGGGCCTGACTTGTCAGGCGCTTAACGGCAGCGCATCGCGTTTTTGCTCATATGACAGACAGACAACAATGAAGAAGTTCTTGATATTTCATGGGACAAAAGCAACACGGACTGAGACTATCAGCAAAGTTGAACCAACTGTCAAGTGGACTTTTGCAACGTAAATCACACATTAACATAGCAGGCAAAACGTCTTGCCGCTCGTAAAAGTGTGCCACGAGTATATATATATATATATATAGATATATATAGATATATATATAATGGTGCTATGCAATGTATCATGATTTGTCGAGTCATGCATGTTTTTATCTCCACCATTTGTCATGATTTGTCCATCAGTCTGTCAGTCAATCCGTCACTCTGCCTACCTGTCTGTCTGTCTGCCTGTCTGTCTGTCTGTCTGCCTGCCTGTGTGTCCGTGTCGTCCCATCGTCAGGTAAATGAGTCATAAATAAGTAGTTATGTATACTAATCAACATGCGGGTCGTATGACTGATAATCATCGTCCCGATGCACTCGCGCGCGAGTGCGCCGCGCGCGCGCGCGCACGCACGCACGCACGCACACACACACACACATGCACACTCACACACGCATACGCACACGCGCGTATACAAACATGCACACACACGCGCACACAGACACACCATAAGCTCAAAAATAGAAACATGGATCTATACAGACACTTGACTGATAATAGTTTCTTAACCTGTCATTTTTTAACACGTGGAGCTTTCGGATCAGTACAACACACTGCACAGACATCGTCGTAGAAATGCTGTCATACCCTCACAGTACACCTCCAATACTGTGTTTTCTCTCTCTCTCTTTCTGTCTGTCTCTGTCTCTGTCTCTCTCTCTCTCTCTGTGTTTCCACTCACACACACACACACATTGTACGCACGCGCTCACGCGCGCGCACGCACGCACACACACACACACATGGAGAGAGAGTGTGTGTGTGTTAAACGTGTGTGGAGCAGATATATATATATATATATATATATATATATATATATATATATATATATATATACATATATATATCTGTAGTTATAACTCATAAAAATAAAGGAACAGTGAGCGAAGGAGAGAGACAGAGACAGACAGACAGACAGATAGACAGACAGACCGAGACATAGAGAGAAGGTACTTGGGGGGTCATGAGGGTACATGAAAACTAGTTTATCTACAGGCAAATAGTGCTTCGTCATGAATACGGGAGCATATTTATTAGATGTGCACTAGACAGTACATACGCACACGCGCACACACACACGCACGCGCGCGCGCGCTCTCGCGTGCGCGAAACCCCAGGCTAAAAGGTGTGTGCGCGTGTGCTGCTACACGTTATTCTTACACTTATGTAGACGCATCGCATGGAGAGAGAGAGACAGACAGACAGACAGACAGACAGACAGACAAGCAAGTGAAAAGAAACAGAGAGACAGACAGACAGGATAGGACACACAGACAGCCAGACAGACAAGAAAAAAGACAGAAACAGAGAGACAGATAGACAGGCAGAGAGGCAAGTAAAAGGAAACGAGAGAGACAGACAGACAGGATAGGATAGGACGGACAGACAGAGAGGCAAGAAAAAGAAAACAGAAACGGGGAGAGAGAGAGAAGAGCGAGAGAGAGAGAGAGACAGACAGACAGACACACACACACACACACACACACACACACAACACACACACACACACAGCAGTTGTGTAATATCTCAATCGTTGTCTTTGCTTTAAGGGCAGGATGAAAAGTAGCCTTTGAAATACTCACTCCTGTCCCTCAGAGAAAAGAAGAAGAAAAAACAAGAAGATTCGTGTGTGTCTGTGAGAGACAATGACAATGACAATGACAATGACAATGACAAATTCTTTTATTTCGAGGATAATGAATAAGCACACAAGTGCTTTTTTACATCCAGTCCCCGCCCGTTAGGGATACATCTTAATAATAATAACCCAATACTTATACAGTCTCACAATAAAAACAAGGGGAAATAACCCTTTTCAAAAACAAGCTCCCCCCCAACAACCCTCCCCCCCCCCCCCTCCCCCCCCCACCCCCCCCCCCCCCCCCAACACCCCCCCAACCCCTCACCTCACCCCCCCCCCCCCAAAGCAAGCAATTAAAGAAAATCCTAAAAATACCCCACCCCCAAAAAACCGTAACCACAAACAAACAAACAAACAAAAGAGAAGAAAAAACCAAACCAACAAAAGATGATAAAAAAGGAGAAAAACAGACAAACAACAACAACAAGAACAAGAACAAACAACAAGCCAAGAAAAAAATAACACAACCAAACTTAATAAGTCATAAAGATAAAACATCTACACATTGTCAAATGGTACACATACTTGGTTATACATAATTATAAGATATTGAAATAGGGCCATCATTAAAACTTAAGTACAGAGGCAAGCCGCCAATAAAGTATTGAAAATATAAAAATATGAATCCTTCATCAGGATTATACTATGACTATAAGCAGGACGATAAAAGGTGAGAGAGAGAGAGACAGAGACAGAGAGACAGAGAGTGTGTGGTGTGTATTTCAGAGATAATATATCCAATATATAAAATCCCAAAACAAGTATGCCATCCCATCAACACTCATTTTAGATTATACTCGTTTAAAATTATATGTCATGATAAAAAAATTTAATACCCATACATCCACACAAATAAAAACAAGAAAAAACCAAGAAGAAATTAAAACTATACAGTCGTTGAGGGAGAGATATGTGTGGGTTGAGTGGGTGAGTGAGTGTGTGTGTGTGTGTTTGTGTGTGTTTGCGTTTGTTTGAGGTTGTGTGGGGGGTGTGGGGTGGGGGGGGGTGTTTCAGGGAAATACTAAATATGTAATTACATTAGCACAGATCAACACAACTTTTTAATTATGCTCCTGCAAATTGAATGTCATGGTAAAAAAAATAAGTGCAATAACCATACACTCACATAATAAAGAGGGGAAAAAGCCAATAAAGTCATAAAAAGAACATCTACACATTGTAAGTAAAAGAAACAAAAAAATTTTTTTCCAGGATAATGAATAAATATTCATGTTCTTTTTTACATCCATCCCCGCCCCTGGGGTCACATTTTAAAAAAGCACTCAGTTACTCCTACTTTCAAGCAGAAGAAGCAAAGGAAAAAAACTTTTTTTAAAGAAAAAGAGAGAAGAGAAAAAAAAACAAACAAACATACAAACAAACAACAACCCCAGACGAGCAAAGACAAAAAACATACCCCAGAACCCCCCCCCCCCCCCACCACCACAAAAAAAAGACAACAACAACAACCAAAAAGCAGACAAAACACCCTTCCAAATAAACAAAAAAAAAACAAGAAAAACAACAACAACAAACAAACAAAAAGAAAAAAAACCCCCCCATAAGACCCCAAAAAAAAAAAAAAAAAAAAAAAAAAAAAAGCGCACCTTCCCCCTTCACACTCACACACACACACACACACACACACACACACACACACACACACAAAACACACCACACACACACGTGCATACACCAAAACAAAAAACAAACAAGCGAAAAAACCCAAACAAATTACCAAAAAGAAGAAAGTAAACCACAGCAATAACAACCAGAAGAGAGAGGGGAGAGGGGAAGAGAGAGAGTAGCCAAACTTTTAGATCATAAAATTGAACACCTTCATATTGTAGAATAGTACACATAGTTGTTACACGTGGTAAAAGATATTAAAATAGGAGATTCACTGGGGCTCAAGTACAGACACAGTCCAAAATTAATTTTGAAAATCGAAAGTATGATATGCCCTTTATTAGAATACACAATAACAAAAGAGAGAGAGAGAGGGGAGAGAGAGAGAGAGAGAGAGAGAGAAGAGAGAGAAGAGAGGAGAGAGAAATGAATAATTATTGCATTAATCGGTCTTAGGCCACAATACACAGATAGAGAAGAGGAGAGAGAGGTGTGTGTTGTGTGTGTGTGTGTGTGTGTGTGTGTGGTTTTGTGTTGTGTGTGTGTGTGTGTGTGTGTGTGTGTGAGAGATGGTACTAAATATATAATTCTCAAAACAGTACCGATCACCTTTGACACTTATTTTGATTACTTAGACAAAAATATGTTATGATAAAAAATAATAAAAATATGAAATAAAAAATTTAAAATATTTTTAAGTAATAGAGAGAGTGAGAGAGAGAGAGAGGAGAGAGAGAGAGAGAGAGAGAGAGAATGTGCG
>CM054135.1:10412034-10429534 GCA_028751875.1 Rapana venosa
GCTGGCTGGTTGGGCTGGCTGGCTAGTTGGGCTGGCTGGCTAGTTGGGCTGGCTGGTTGGGTTGGCTAGTCGGGCTGGCTGGTTGGGCTGGCTAGTTGGGCTGGCTGGCTAGTTGGGCTGGCTGGCTAGTTGGGCTGGCTGGCTAGTTGGGGACTGGCTAGTTGGGCGGGCTGGCTAGTTGGGCTGGCTGGCTGTTTGGTCTGGCTGGCTTGTTGGGCTGGCTGGCTAGTTGGACTGGTTGGGCTGGCTGGTTGAGCTGGCAAGTTGGGCTGGCTAGCTAGTTGGGCTGGCTAGTTGGGCTGGCTGGTTGGGCTGGCTGGGCAGTAAGGGGGTCTGGTCTGTCTGTCTGTCTGTCTGTCTTTGCCTTGCTTGAAGTTAACTTAACTGTTGTTGCTGTTGCTTTACTACTTCTCCTTAGTTTGCGATCGATCACAAGCAGGACATCCCCGTGCGGGCTTTGAGAAAGAATGAAGTTGTAAGGGTTTTGAGTGTCTTGTGTTTTGGTGAAGGTGATGTGATTTTTGGGGTGGGGTTTGGGTGGGGAGGAGAGGGGGTTGTTGTGTGGGTTTTTTTCTTCGATTGTATATCTATTCACAAAAAGTTATATAGTGTGTGTTGTATTGTGTTGTATGTGTTGTGGGGTGTGTGTGTGTGTGTCTGTCTGTCTGTGTGTGTTGCTTTGTGAGATAGAGACAGAAACAGACAGACACAGACAGACAGACAGACAAAGAATCCTGTTTAAAGTGCACACAGTTAACAGACGGGAAAGGTGAACGTGAAGTTTGCTTTTGCTCAAGATGTAGGGAATCGACATTATTGAAGCAATGGCAACCAACGATCAAAGCAACTGCAATGAAGAAGACAAGACGGCAATTTCCAACCGGCATTCTCCTTTGTGTCAGCATTTGTCCTAACTTCTCACCCCCCCCCCCCCCACCCCCCCACACCACACACCATCCTCCCACTTCAACCCCCCCCCCCCCATGCGCTTCCATAAAAATGGGGACCACATAAATGCTGTTACGTAAATCGTCTTCAGCTGGCCTTTCATCCCGGTCCACTGACTTCATCGCCTCCCTCCTCCTCCCCCTCCTCCTCCACCCCCTCTCCCAAGAAAGAACGACGTGCTCCTCTATTTCGCACCCAAATAGTTGTGACTTGAAACTTCTTCACAATAGTAAAGAGACTGTGTGTGTGTGTGTAGAGAGAGAGAGAGAGAGAGAGAGAGAGAGAGAGAGAGAGAGAGAGAGAGAGAGAGAGAGACTGACAATGACAAATTCTTTTATTTGGAGGATAATGAATAAGCACTCGTGTGCTTTTTTTTTTTACATCCAGTCCCCGCCCGTAGGGATACATCTCAATTATAAACCCAGAGAGAGAGAGAGAGGAGAGAGAGAGAGAGAGAGATTCTCTATCCTGTTAGAAGAGCACGTTTAAATTAACAGTTGGAAGTTTGTTTTGCGAGTTGCAGGGACCATCTTGTTTTTAACATCCCTCCCCCCTCCCCCACACTCACCCCTCCCCCCTCCCTTCTGCCTCCTACCCCCTCCCATCTTTCTTTTCATATCTACTCCTCCCTCGTTCTTTCTTTCTTTCTCCTTCACGCATATAATTTATATCCCGAACCGGGGAACACCACGATCTTGTCACTTTGCCTCACAACATTATGCAAATGGCCAAGTGCTTTCTTGTCCCCTCGCGTCTTTCTCTTACTACATAGACTAGCCTACCTCTTTACCTTCAGTCTAAAAGTGTGCCTGTGTGTGTGTGCAACGTTGCGAACTAGAAGGCTATTTACGTAGGACAGACAGACAGACAGACAAACCTACCTTACCCACCTACCTCTCTGTCCCGAGAGAGAGAGAGAGAGAGAGAGGGGGACAGAGAGAGAAAGAGCTAGGGATACTAGGTTGATGGTGGTGTGTGTTATCGGGGTGGTGGACTCGGACCTCTTCTAACTCCACTGCAGACGGTAGTAAACAAGCAACTCGACCCCTTCTATCTGCCTTTTTCAAGGATACCCACGGTGCGGAGTTGGTTGCGCAACGTCGTTGGAATGTAGTAGGTCTAAGGAGCAAGCTAAGGCCTCTGTGGCCCCCAGCAGTGCTGTGCTGTGCTGTGCTGTGCTGTGCTGTGCATGTACACGTTGGTGACATCGGTGAGAACATGTGCCTGTATAGGTGGGGGGGACAGGGGTGGCGATAGTGTGGGACCTTGTTGTATGTTGAGCAGAGTGTGTGTGTGTGTGTGTGTGTGTATGTGTCGTCGTCACCACAAGGCAGTGATTTGTTGGTTGTGAAGTGAAGACAGAGAAGCAGATTGCTGATTACAGACAGTATGACTGTGTTGTGTCTTTTCTGTGCAGTTGTCGTGTGTGTGTGTGCTGTCTGCTTTTTTTTGTGTTGTTGTTGTTGGAGGTGATAACAGGAGATATTGTAAAGGCGTTTGACGAGTAAGCTATACAACAAGGCTGCCAACATAGCTTTTCAGTATTTCTTTTGTGAAGTATCTTAAAAAGTTTGAGGAGAAGGGTAGATTTGTACACAAAGGGAATACTCCTTGGCAGTTCTTCAATATCGTAGATATTATTTGATGTGTTTGTGGTTTCCTGTGGTAGGCCTATTGTGCGAGTTTGCCTCTTTTGCTGAAGGGATTGTTATCCAGAAAGGTATTTGATAACAAGTACATCATTGGTAAATTTGCAGCATCTGATCTTACTGTTTGAAGTTGTACAAGGGCGTGTATATATGTGACACCTTCATATCGTAAATCCAGGATGTGTATAGATCTACTGCGCAACTTTTTAAGAAACCTAGGGGGTGTGTATGTGTGTGTGTGTGTGGTATGAGAGAGAGAGAGAGAGGAGAGAGAGAGAGAGAGAGAGAGAGAGAGAGAGAGAGAGAGAGAGAGAGAGAGAGAGAAACCCCACAAGAAATGTACATGCATGACAAACGGTTAACCTTTAGCCCCGATATCTTATGCAAGCCATCTGAAACGGGACGTCAAGAAAACTGCATGGCCCTTGATGAAGCGTGTGTGGCAGCCATTGTGCTCAGATCCCGGAGGTTCAGAAAGAGAGGGGTGGGCTGGATGGAAGGTAGGCTAGTATGCACGGATTTGGCTTTTGTTTGATGGAAGCACAGAAACTCTCGATCTGCATAGACACACAAACAAGTTGAGGAATGGGTAGAAGAATGAGAACAAAAGCAAAAAAAACTGTTTATTGCTTTTTCCATCTTGTTGGCCATCGAGATACCTGAAGTGCCTTCCATCATATGGAATGCATAGATAAGTTTGATTTTATTGTGTGTATAGGCTTTTTTGTGAATGTGATGGTAATTGAGCAGTAGTTTTAACTAGTCTGTTCTAACTGTGAAAATGCTGGCGCGCGCGCGCGAATAAGAACTGAATTAAGATAACTCACACTTTCTTGCCAAAAACCTGTGGGTGTCACTCATCCAATTTATGGTCTCCTTGCCATTTGAATCTCATAGATTGTGATAGGATATCAAAAAGAAAACGCCTAAGACAAAACTTCAGTTGCCTCGGTTACAAGAACCACGTGTGAAGAATGAAAACAACCAGAAGTGTTTGTTGACCATGTTGTGTTGAAGACATTGTTCACTACATGTACAGCACAACTGAAAAGCAATATGGCTGTCAGAATTATTCTAATAGCATTTGTGCCGAGTTGGATTCCAACACAGTACGATTTGATTTTTAGAAATCAGGCTGCTAACAAAACGGTGGGGGTTTTTTTTCTTACCATCGCAGACAACAGAAGAGTGATAGAGACTGTAACTGACTGAGAAACTGCTGATCACATGCGTTTGGGTCTGATCGCTGTCCACACTCCTTGTTTTCCACATAACTACAAATGCAACTTGACTCTCTTTTTTTTAAAAAATCAGTTCATCATATACTTCAACACTCACAATATGGTAATCATTTCAACATATTATATCATTCACACTAACTGAATAAGTCAACCAGTTCAACATATGACATCAGCTTGACTCTGATTTCTGAAAAAGAGTTGACGGTGCCTATTCAGAAACAAAGTTATGCTACGCATTGCCTTGAACAGACTGAAACCACAAGCAGAAGAAATCCTATCAGAAGAACAGGCAGGATTCAAACCAGGTCGAAGCACTGTCGAACAGATCTTCAACATCAGAATGCTCATAGAGAAGCATCTCCAACATCAGCTACAGCTCTACAACAACTTCATTGACTTCAAGAAGGCCTTCGATCGAGTGTGGCAAGAAGCTCTGTGGCAAGTCATGAGAGACTATAGCTTCGACGAGGACCTGATTCAAGTCATCCAGGCGCTGTATGACAGCTCCCACAGTGCAGTCCTCATGGGTGGAGAAATCGGGGAGTTCTTCCGGACTTCAGTTGGAGTTCGACAAGGCTGCCCGCTATCCCCCGTTCTTTTCAACGTGTTCCTGGAGAACATCATGCAGGAGGCCCTCCTTGGCTTCAAGACCACAATCACAATAGGAGGAAGGCCAGTCTGCAATCTTCGATTCGCAGACGATATTGATCTCATGGGCCGCAGTGAAGAAGAACTCCAGGATCTCACCACCAGACTGGAAACATCAGCCAATGCCCACGGTATGGAGATCAGCACAGAAAAGAGCAAGATCCTAGTGAACAGTACCACACCGACCACTCCCACCAGCATCAAGATGAGTGGCGAGACACTAGAGGAGGTGGAAACTTTCAAGTACCTTGGAGCAGTCATCACCAAAGAAGGCACGAGCACACAAGAGGTGAAGATCAGACTTGCTGTGGCACTCTCCTCCATGACTAAGCTGGCGAAAGTGTGGAGAAACCACAACATCAGAACCCACACTAAGGTCAGACTCTACAAGGCACTCGTCACATCCATTGCCTTGTACAGCTGTGAAGCATGGACACTTACTGCCGATTTAGAACGTCGCATTCAAGCCTTTGAGATGAAGTGCCTCAGGCGGATCCTGAACATCACCTACAGAGACCGCAAAACCAATGACTACGTCTGGCAGCAGATCGAGGCACTGGCTGGCAAACAAGAACCATTGCTAGATACAGTCAAACGGAGGAAACTGAAGTGGTTTGGCCACACAACAAGGCATAACAGCCTGTCAAAGACAGTCCTGCAGGGAATGGTGGAAGGAGCAAGGAGGCAGGGACGACCACGCAAAAGCTGGATATCCAACATCAAGGAGTGGACCGGCCTCACTGTACCAAGCCTCCTGAAAACAGCCCAGGACAGAACCATTTGGCGGTCCACTTGCAGCGTCCATGCGGGTACCCCAACGGTTGTCCCGACCGAGGGATGAGGAAGAAGAGGAAGAAGGAATTCAGAAACACCGAGCTATTCCCAAAGGTGCAGGTGTGATAATCTGCGCGAGCTGTGCCCATACTAAATTAATGCCTGGAAAACAGAGAGGAGAGAGGCAGTAGCAGCTTTCAGCGCCACTGGCATTGTCGCTTCATTCCAGCCAGGCCTGTTGACAAACGGCCCGAGTTAGCACGGGTGCAAGCACTCGTGGTATCTGGCCCCTCTGGCGTCGACTTAGTCAAGCGGATCCACAAATCTGTTTTCACGGCTGATTACCAAATGGACCCGCTGCGGTTTTTTGTGGTGTTTTTTTTTGCAGTGGAATCTGGAACTTTATATTTCAGGTGCCGGTAGTTGTGGATTAAGGAAAGTATGCTAGAGGGGAGCTGGCTGGGAAGGAGAGGTAGGTAGGTAGGTAGGAAGGTAGGTAGGTAGGTACCCAGCCCAGCCTGTGCGACAATGCCCTCTGCCTTTGCCGTGGCTAGGACAGGTGTGTGTGTTGTGTGAAAGGGGAGCAGCGCTGAGGACCGTCATTACACAGCGGTCAGGACCATTGGGGCGAACTGAAGTGGTGGCCATCTAGCTCTGATTGGGGGCTGAACTCTGGCAGCCGCTGCATGCACGACACTGCCTCCATGCATTCCGGAGTGAAAGAACCCAGGAGAGGAATCTGCTGTGTAGAAGAAGACGGCTCTCGGACACGCAGTGTTGTATCCGTGTTTGCGCCAGAGCACCGCTGTGAATGGTTCGTGTGACTCTGTGTGTGTGTGGGTGTGTGTGTGTGTGACTCTGTGTGTGTGTGACTCTGTGTGTGTGTGTGTGTGTGTGCGCGCGCGTCTCGGGAGACAGAAAGGAGATAAGGTTTATGTAAGGGTCACGTTTCAGTCTGCAGCTGAAGTCAGAAGTTCCGGTCTGGTTTGAAACTGAAGCAGAAAGGAGAGAGAGAGATACCACCAGCATTTCCGGGCTAGTTCTAGATACAGCACTCCGTGCGCGTCTTAAAGGTGGTTTTTGTCCGGGGGGTTCTGTTTCCGTGGTTTTCAATGTCTGTACCCAGTTGGCGAGTTTACAACAACAAAAATTTAGGTACATATTAAGTAAATATAATAGTGACTACGGTCCAAAATTAAGGTTCATAAATAAACATAATATTATTGACTATGGTCCGAATTGAATTGCTGTAGCTTACATTATCACGGGTGATTTGAAGAGCAGCTGGCTTTGAGTGAACCTAAAAGTAGAAGTATCCAGAATTTAGACAAAATTTAAAAAATAGTGAAATCAAGTATACAAAGTATAGGGCCACGAGTGGCCTGGAGATGCACTGCAGAAATGCTGATGTTGACAGAGGAATCAGTCGTCAGCATCATCGAAATATCGAGCAAATCCAGCGTAGGTGAAATTGTAAATACATACAGTGTAGTACATTGGATCAAACAAAGACATTAGCCATCTAAACGGAGAAACACAATAGACGCAGGTTCAGTATTAAGTACAAAGTATCCTGTAGAATAAAAGATCAAAAATCAAACTGTAGACATGTTCCGTAGTATCAAGGAGTATGGTATACAGTCATGACTAGTCATTCAAATTTGTTCCAGATGCTTTGTGATATCCTTGCTTTTCTTCATCACACTTTCAGCTGGAACTAATGGAAGACAAAATAAACGTAAAAATCTGTGATATGCTATATACCTGCATGAAGTCTTAAAGAAGGAAAACCTTTGGTGAACAAAGCAAGAAACAGGAGCAAGGGCGCTGCATAGCATCACTGTCCTCAATGTAACACTATCATCAGTGTAACACTAGCATCGATGTAACACTATCATCGATGTAACTCTAGCATCAATGTAACTCTAGCATCAATGTAGTTCAAGGCTGGTGTTACATGTGTCTTCCCTGCAAAGAGGCGGGTGTGCGGAGATAGTGTGACAGTGGGTTTGCAAAGTTAACTTTGTTACTGACATTCACTTCCAAGGAAGTCCTGCGGGAGGAGTAATGATGCCAAAGTGAGTGTCCATCACAAAAAAGAGGAGTACAATGGCTGGCCCAAAAGGTAAGTTAGTAGTATTTCGTAGTTTTCTCTCTCTCTCTCTCTCTCTCTCTCTCTCATCTCCTCTCTCTCTCTCTCTCTCTCTCTCTCTCTCTCTCTCTCTCTCTCTCTCTCTCTCTCTCGCTCCCCCCCCCTCTCACTCTCGCTCCCTCCCCCTCTCACTCTCTCTTTCTCTCCTCTCTCTCTCTCTCTCTCTCTCTCTCTCTCTCTCTCTTCTCTTCTCTCTCTCTCTCTCTCTCTCTCTCTCTCTCTCTCTCTCTCTCTCTCTCTCTCTCTCTCTCTCCACACACACACACACACACACACACCTACACACACTTCAAATCATTTCTCACCACTGTTTGAAACTGTCAGTTTGCAACCTTTTTCTTGACCTTTTCACTGGTTTCATAGAAACCTCGGTGACATTCAAGTGTTTATTTTTAGAGGTCTAATCTTGGCAGTGTGGGAATGAAGGCGGTCCCTGTTCATATCATGATATAGGGCAGAATATATAATCATTATAGCAATGTTACTTTTGTACTTAGAGCGCTGAACTCGAATTCTGATGGGTATTGAGAGCGTGAGTTCGAATTTGCCGAGGGTGTTCTTTTTTTTCTTTTTTCTTTTTTTTTCTTTTCTTTTTTTGGGGGTGGTACTTTGGGGTTTGTTTTGTTGTTGTTTTACATTTATTAATTTTGAACATCTCAGGATGGAACGAAAGTAGTGTTTAATAACGATATGGAAGAGTGGTTAGATATCTGAACTCAGGATGGAACGAAGATAACAGAGCGAGACTTTCGAGTCTTTGCCGAGGTGCCCGTTTGACAGAATGTTCCCTTTGGAAGTTAACCTCGGTTCCCATTGCAGATCCTGTCATGAGACGAGCCCTGTGAATCGAAAGTCCTGAGTGCAGACATAACGTACGCGTAGAATCTTACAGGCACTTGGTTTCACAAACAGCAATCCATCTCGCAAGCAATCTAGCGCCACTAGGAGGGGGGGATTCAAGGGCTGGCTCCGCCAGGTTCATCTGGCCTCAGCCACACTGCCAGCAGAATTTAGTGCCCTGCCCCAATGACTCCTCCAAAGGTTACGGCAGAGATCAAGTCTACTCCTGATCCATACCGTGACATTTTCTTGTACGTCGTGTGGGGTGTTTAGTTTGGTTGGTTGGTTGGGGTTTTTTGTTTTGTTTTTTTGTTTGGTTTTGTATTTGTTTTTTGTTGGTTTGTGTTTGTTTGTTGGTTTTTGCTGTTGTTGTGGGTTGTTTGTTTGTGTTTTTTTTTGGGGGGTTGTTCTTTTCCTCCTACGTCAGGTATCACAGCAATCGTCATCATCATTGTCATGGTCATCTTCCTTCTCGTTGTCTTGTCTTCCTCCTCCACCACATTGTCATCATCATCATCATCGTCATCATCATTATGATCATTATCATCATCAACATTATCATCGTCACCATCAACACTATCATCGTCATCATCACCATTATTATTATCATCATCACCTTCATCCAACTGCATGATGCCATGGTCAGCTATTGATTCCTTTAGTTTCGCGCAAAAGGTTGCAGTGCATTGCGTGGAGAAGGAGTAAAAAAAAAAAGATTTGCTTTTCTTTTCATTTTTGTGTAGCTTCTATGATTTTCTGGGAACTTTAGTTTATAATCATGACCATGCAACATACGTTATACTTGTTGTAATTTGAAACCAGGCCATTAGAGAGAGGGGGAGGAGAGAGAGACAGAGACAGAGAGTAACAACATCAAAGAAACAAATCCTTAAGTTGACAGAGTTCCACAAACCCTTAACATCATCGCTGTGCTTTGTGCCAGAAAATCAGACTTCCATCCGCCTCCGCCCTCCACACACACACACACACACACACACACACACACACACACACACACACACACACACACCACATCACCACTCACTACACACACACACACACACACACACAACCACACACACACACACACACACACACACACACACACACACACACACCTCCCCTCTCTTTTCTTTTCTTTCCAAAGAGTCCTTGCATCCACTTAAAAGATCAAGATCGTTTGTACATAAAACTCCATCAACTCGTGTTTTTCTGCAGTTAGTTCACTTCAAAGTGGGAGATACTCCCTTGAAAAAATTGACAATGCTATATAGCATAAGAGGGAAAGGATGCTGCTTGAAGTGAGAAGGCAGGGAAGGTGGGAGGGAGACGGTTGGAAATCTTTCTCTCAAGCAAGCACACTGCACACAGAGGAGACAGATCCACATCTAGAAGCTGTTTTTAGGAGTGTGATGTGGACAGGGGGCTCCACTGTATCGATGTGGCCAGAATACCGGCCCTCTACGACCACTAGCCAGCCTCCTGTATGTAGCATCGGAAATCAATGAAAAGCGTTTTACTGGTAGACTTGGGCTTTTTTGGGTTGGTGTGGGGTTTTTTTTCTTTTTTAAAGCTTTCGACAGAATTGGGACTTGTATGCCAAAGAAAGGTGGAATCATTCTGGCGTCGTGGTGATGCGCCTGTCGGGTGTTGTCTGGGTGTATGTATGTCTGTTGGTCCGTTGGCTTGCTTGTCCGTTTTGCTCTTTGTCTCTGTTTCTGTCTCTTTCTTTTGCTGTCTCCGCTTCTCTCTGTCGTTGTGTCTGTGTGTCTGTTTACGTCTGTGTCTGTCTGTCTGTGTCTCTGTCTGTCTCTCTCTCTGTCTTTCTCTCTCTCTCTCTCTCTCTCTCTCTCTCTCTCTCTCTCTTCTCTCTCTCTCTCACATACACACACACACACACACACACACACACACACACATGCACACACACACATACACACACTAAAAACACGGGACTGGACTACACACACACACACTAAAAACACGGGGACTGGACTACAAACACACACTAAAAACACGGGACTGGACTACAAACACACTAAAAACACGGGGACTGGATTTTTAAAAGCACATAAGTGCTTATCCCATTATCCTCGATATAAAAGAATAAAATTTAAAATAATGATAAACACACACACTCTACACACATACAGATACACCACACACACTTACACACACACACTTACACACACACACACACACACACACACCACACTACACACACACACTACACACACACACACTACACACACACATACTACACACACGCACCTTCAGCCCCTAAGTCCTGATGATGATAATATGGTAGGTAGCTAGCTAGCTCGACCTAATCTTGGCGGCATAGCATAGCTAGCAAGGCTCCTAAAAAGATGCAAAGTTCAAGCAGTTGATTTTACCAGGCCAGTTATCGGGAAGCAGCACTCCTTGGGGAGTGTCGAGCAGTTTACTGGTGACTCCCCTCCCCTTTCCTCCCCTCCACCACTCCCCTATCAAGGTATTGCTTTAAAAGACAGAGACAGAGATTGTGCGTGTGTGTGTGTGTGTGTGTTCCTCTCTCTCCTCTCTCTCTCTCTCTCCTCTCTCATCTCTCTCTCTCTCTCTCTCTCTCTCTCTCTCTCTCCTCTCTTCCATTTTTGCCTCTCAAAGTGTATTGTGGCCTAAGGCCGATGTACAAACAGTTTCAGAGTTCTCCCCCCCCCCCCCTCTCTCTCTCTCTCTCTGTGTTATGTGTGTGTGTTTGTGTATGTGTGTGTGACAGACAGACAGACAGCATACAATTCAATACACCAAAAGAGACCAACGCAACGTATCGCAAAATCTAATTGGATAGTCATACATATTACCAAAACAAACCCCCCAAAAACCCACAAGAAAGCAAGATCAGCTACCTGAGAGAGTCTTAATCGTCATTTGGGCCACGCAGAGAGGAGAGACAGACAGACAGACAGACAGAGACAGAAAGATAGACAGAGAGAGAGAGAGAGGAAGACAGAGAGATCATTTTTGTGATAGTTCTCTATCATGATCTTCAACGCACTCACCCTTTAGCACAAAAATTTCAGTTCTACTTTTTTTTTTCCAACAACAGTAACAACAAAATATTTGTCCCCTTTCACATTAACTTTGTTCAGAGAAAAAAACAACAACAACCAAAGTGCTAGACAGAGACAGACATTGGCACAAAACCTGGTGAGAAGGTTATTATTAATTCGTTCCTGCACGTCTCTCCGTGTGAAGAAGGCCTCAGGGGTGAACGATTAGCGAAGGATCAAACAGTCTAAGCAAAGTGCACATTCCACTTTGAAAGAAAAAAATCCGAAGTGCGTGGGCGCAGCATTTTTTGGTTGGTTTTTTTGGGGGGTGGTTTTTTGTTTTGTTTTTTGGTTTATTTGCTGACATGACATAAACTTGTTCAGAGGGTATGAGAAAAAAATTGCTGTGCTTTGCAGTTATCCGTTAGCGCTCCTTTCTCCTTTCTTTCTTCCTTCCTTTCTTTCTTTTCGTCTTCCTTTCTTTCTTCCTTCCTTTCTTTCTTTCTTTCCGTCTTCCTTTCTTTCTTCCTCCTTTCTTTCTTTCTTTCTTTCTTCCTCTCTTTCTTTCTTCCTTTCTTCCTTCCTTCCTTTCCCATTTCTGTCCTTTCCCCCACTATTCTTCAGTTTTGTTAGCTGTGTAACGCACGCGTGAAGATCACTCCCGTGCTGTCGGTCGTCTTGTCTTTCCCTCGTTGCACAGTACAGGTGTTGCTGACGGACTGGCTCTGTGTTGCTCTGTTACTGCATGTTGCTCTGTTTTTTTCAGTTTGCTCACTTATGGGACTGTCTCATCAAGTCTCTTTTTTGTTTCTGTCTGTCTGTCTGTCTGTCTCTCTCCCCCTCGTTCTCTCTCTCTCTCTGTTTCCCCCAATTCGTCTGTCTTCTCTCTGTATCTGCCGGTGTGTGTGTGTGTGTGCCTGTGCGCGCGCGCGCGCGCACCCTCTCTAGCAAGAGTATATATATATATATATATATATATATATATATATATATATATATATATATATATATATATCAAAGATATGACAAACAATATATGTGTACACATTTGGACACTATGGCCTTTTAGTATTGACAAAAATAGCATGACCTAAAAGAGAAAGAAATCAAAACAAATGTCTTGAGCTGGGTTTCTTTTCTGGTGTTGGAAGTTATAAAGGGAAACATTAAGAGTAGAGGAGAGTATGACATCTTGTTTGTACCGAAAGAGTTCAAGGATGATCCGGTGACCCCTGTAACGCACAGAGGTTTTATAAAGAGAAAAAGAGAGAAGAGAGAGAGAGAGAGAGAGAGATGGGGAAAAGAAGAATGGGAATTAAAAGAAGAAGAACAACAATAAACAACATAACGTAGAGCATCTTAACGCTTTCAGTTTTTTAATCCATGAAATGTTTATGGTTTCTTACTTGTCCAACCATTTCTTGCATCGCTACAAATTTTGACTTCATTTTCTCTTGAGTGTTTTAGCCTTAGGTCTTGTTTGAGAGGGAGGGGGAGAGAGAGAGAGAGAGTCCGGTCCACTTCGTGCTCGTGATCTCTAGTAGTTCAGGTTGAGTGAAATCGCTGGCTTTAGTTGTGATTTTTATCTCTGACTTTTATCGAGACGTGGACGTTTGTAAGGAGGATATGAAGAGAGAGAGAGAGGGGGGGGGGGGGGGGGGGGGGGGGGGGGGGGGGGGGGGGGGTAGGGGGGTAGAAGCGGACAAGATAGGAGAGATGGTGATGTTTTATATTGATAGATGTCTGTATGTACCTGGTCCCTGCAATCTTTCTCTCTCTCTCTCTCTCTCTCTGTGCCCATCCCTCTACTCTTAACACGTGTAAGGTTTCAAGCACTTTACTTCAGAGAGCCATCATCGCCATCAACAGACTACATCTCCCCCTCTCTCTCTCTCACTCACTCTCTCTCTCCTGTCTCTCTCTCGTCTCTCTCTGTCTCCCTCTCTCTCTCTCTCTCTCCCTCCCTCCCTCCCTCCCCCCCTCTCCCCCCTCCCCCCCCCCCCCTCTCTCTCTCACTCTCGCTCTCATCCCTTCCACATCCAACAACATGTTTCTCAAGTCTTACAAATATATGAATATTTTGCCCGTTCTACCTACCATTCCCTAAGAAGAAGGCTAGCTTGTTCGAAAAATCGGAGCATACATTTTACTCTTTAACTGCGCGTACTGCGTTTCTCCAACGAAACATTCTGCTGGACGGACTGACATCGTGTCCCTGTGGGGATGCAGGGGGCCTCGTCAGTATAGATTCCATCCCCACCTTCTGGAAATTTTTTGGCTAGCAATTCCCTCTTTTCTATCCTTCTGTTTTCTACCTTGTTCCTTTTCTTCCTGTCACCACTTCCTCCTTGTAAATGTTCTGCCTTCTTGGCCCATTCTTTTGCCTTTTTTCTCCCCCAGATAAAAAACAATTCTCTCCCACGCTGAAGTCGGATATGCTGGGCCTGATTTGTCAGGTGCTTAACGGCAGCGCAACGCAATTTTCGCTCATATGACAGACAATAATAGTTGCTGTCTGAGGTTCCAAGAGGAAGAAGAAGAAGAAGAAGGCTGATATGTAACACTGACAAGTAATAGTATTATGTGTGGGTGTTTCATGTGGCCGTGACATGAATTAAATCGCTTTTTTCCCCTTTTTTAAAAACTCCCTCTCTGCCTCGTGGCTCAATTACGGATTTGGGTGACTGTCTTTGTCACGCCAGTTAGTTGCATTTCCTTTCTCAACAGCCACCACACCCAAGGTGTGACTCTCCTCCTCATCCCTGTCACGCGGACCTGCCAGTGTGGCAACGCTTTCCTGGAAGCGACTCTGGGGAAGCCACCCACGCGAGAAGGCCCTGCGCTATCTGCGGCAGAGTTGTGTCATTCTGTTCGCGCGTGACACAGATGCGCTGGGCCTGACTTCAGTGACTTGTCAGACGCTTAATGAACGGCAGCGCAATGCTTTTTTTTTGGGGGGGGGGGGGGGGTGGCTCATGTGACACCCAACAATAGTTGCTGTGTGAGCGTTCGACGAAGATGTAGTTCTGTGCGATTATGCTACCTACTATAACCGCCAATTCTGAATTTATGTGATTTTTTTCCCTGTTTAATGTGTAGTGGTTTCAACAAGGGACTATTTTAGGACGAAATTCCTTGACATGCACAAGATCAGAACGTAGGGGAGTCCTTGATTGTGATAATATAATAATGTATTATTATTGATGATAAATAATAAATCCAGCATGAGTACGGCTGTAACTGTAAGGGGGAGTGGAGGAAGCTGGTTGGAACATCTTCAGTGACGACCCCCACGGTCTACAGGACTAACGAGATAGGTGAAGGGGAGGGGAAGAGTAAGGCTGCTGGTTGATTTTGAAACGCTGAGATGGCAACATTCTGCACAAAAGACGACAGATACATTAGCGGGGTTACTTAACCGCTGACATACCACTATAAATGTATACACGTGTAGTCTGTATGAACATCCCTACTCAGTCTTACACACACACACACACACACACACACACACACACAGCAGAACATATTGCGCACACGATCAAGCCTGTTCCGCTTTTCGGAAGAGTAGGTCATTGTGTGCTGATGGGAAAGGAAGACAAAATTTACAAAACTGCAGACACACGAGGACTGGATGTAAAAAAAAAAAAGCCATTCCATTATCCTCGAAATAAAAGAATAAATAAATAAATAAAAACTCCTCTCTCTCTCTCTCTCTCTCCTCTCCTCTCTCTCTTCTCCTCTCCTCTCTCTCTCTCTCTCTCTCTCTCCACACACACACACACACACTACACTACACTACACTACACTACACTACACACAACACACACACACACACACACACACACACACACACACAGAGAAAGAGAGAGACTACACCCACTACACCTCATTCCTTTACAAGTTGTATTTTCTTTCCGCCCCTTTATTTCCAGGTTCATTTCCACCTCTCTTCTCTCTCAGCACAGTTACTGCCGCCCCCGCCCAGCCAATCTGTCCCCTTTTGTTTCGAAACACCCAGAGTGGACAGGGCTGTGCTCTTTAGCACACACGTGCTAAGTCTCCCCAAAAAGCAAACAAGCGAAGGGGGTGGGGGCAGAGGGGGGGGGGGGAAGCAAGGGGAGGTGGGGGAGATGGTGGGGTTGGGGATTACTTAATTTGAGAAAGAAGGCGCAACATTTCAGTGTTTGATGGATAGTGTCATCCATTACTTTCAGACTGTAATATTATGCTCGTGGGTTGTATGGTGATCTGTCTGTGTGTGTGTGTGTGTGAAAAGGGTAGGGTAAGGTAGGGTAGGCCTAAGGTAGAGTAGTGTAGTGCGGTGCAGTGCAATGCAGTGTAGTGTAGTGCAGCCTAGCGCAGTGGAGTGTAGGTGGTACAAGGCTCTGTGTGTTTGTGTGTGTGTGAGAGAGAGAGAGAGAGAAGAGAGAGTGAGGTGGGTGTGTATATAACCTGAGGGGTGGAGTGGGATGAGGGAGTTGAAAACTTTGACAGGTTGACACATTCCATTAGACAAGAGAATTCACTTACCATGTTTAATCTTGAATCTTCCAAATGTGTGGTGAAGAAGAGAGAAGGAGAGGAGCGAGAGAGCACACTAATGAAGGTGTCAGGGGAACAAGGGAGAGCAGAAGAAGAGGGAATGAGGGGGGTTTTGAAAAAGCGCCCTTATATCGGTAAAAGGGGGTATGTATGTATGTATTCGTTAGGACAAGCTTCAAAGTCACTGGGACAACGGGATAATATATTTTGTTCAGGGGAGATTTGATCTACATCTTGGTCATGATGGCAAGCACTCCTGGGTAAAAGTAATGCATTGTGTTAAATGACAAAATTTACAAAACTACATATACACAAGGTGGGGGGGGGGGGGGGGGGGGGGGGGGGGGGAGGGATGGGGGGGAGATGTAAAAAAAAAAAAAGCACACGAGTGCTTATTCCATTATCCTCGAGAAATAAAAGAATATAATAATAAATAAAAATGTAGGCCAGATATTTTAGAAGTGGATTTCAGGAGAAGTCCGCTTCATTTAGATCTCCTCTTCCCCACTTACCCAATAATTCTATATGATTTAGCTAGCGCGTTGTAGGGAATATGGGGAATAGTCCACACGCCATGGTCCCTTTTGGAGGACCTTAGTAACTCGAGTAACTTTAAAACAGTCGTCGAAGGTCCAGGTATTGGGTCCTCAGCTTCTTTATGGTCAAAACGAGATAAGGGCGATGCCTTTCTCCTCTCCCTCACTGCCACTGAAGAGGGCGGGTCCTACTTAGCTGGGTGGCCTGGAAGAGAACACTCTGCGGGAACTGTTCTCAAACTGTGGACCAAAGGGTCGTCGCTCATCCGCTAGACTTGAGTGGGCCAAAGCGGTATTAGCGCACGAGTGTTTAAGCGATAGTTCTATCTAAAGTCCATGGGTGACATGTACCGAATGTGTACCTATCAAAATGAAAATATTTAAATGTCTGTCAGTTTTTCTAAACACCCATTCCACCATCAGCAGAGAAGGGGGGGGGGGGGGGGGTTTGGTGAAGATATGATGATTTGATGATAGGAAAAAAAAAAAAAACAAAAAGAAACCCATGACATACTTTACTTTTTAAATTTAAAACAAGCTCTTTTTACTTTTCCATCGCGATTCGACACAAAGGGAGAGAAGAAAAAGGAGGAAGGGGAGGGGGGTTTGAGAGAAAACAGACAGACCCGACGAAACAATAAACAACCGACATACGAAAAAAAAGACAATGATGGGCCCAAAAGCGAGTTTTCCGCCGCAAATTTCCTTTTTACCTACTACCCCCCAGGGGGGGGTCAGGCTCATGCAAAAAAACCCTTTAAAGGGGAAAAGGGGGGCCCCCCCCCTGGACAGCAACCGCCCCGGGGCACTCTAGTACCCTTCCCTTACCCTACCCTACCCTCCCTTTGCCCTTTACCCTCCCCTCCTCTCTCCCCCTCTCTCTCTCTCTCTCTCTGTGATTTTTAAAGCCCACGTTCAGTTGCCCTTACGCGTCCCCCCTTCTCTTTTTTCCCCCCCTCATTCACCCGGGGTTTTGGTGATTCCTTTTTACGCTGATTTTATCACCGTAGTTTTTCTTTTTGGTGGTGGGGTTGTGGGTTTTTGGGGGTGTGGTTTTGGGGTTTTTTTTTTTTTTTTGGGGGGTGGGGGGTTTTTTGTGGGGTTTCTTTTGTTAGGTTGTTATTTTTTTTTGGGGTTT
>CM054135.1:10439534-10444630 GCA_028751875.1 Rapana venosa
TCCCTCTCCTCTCTCTCTCTCTCTCTCTCTCTCCCTCTCCCTCTCCCTCTTCCCTCTCGCTCGCTCGCTAAAAGCAAATACCCATCTTCTCCCATACCATCTCAAAACGTAGACGCACACACAATGCACATGCCGACTCGCATGTAGGAGCGCGCGCGCACGCACACACACACACACACACACAACACACAACGCACGCACGCACAAACACACACACACACACACACACACACACACACACAACACACTGAGTTACTGTCCCCTTTTTCTGACATTATTTCAGTTTTTAAACAAAAAAATCATTGCTATCTGAAGGATCGGATGTTTCTGATTTAGTTGACTGATAAAAGGTGGTATCATGTATCATCGTGTAATACACACCTTTTGTTATTATCTCTTTTTTCAAATTTTTTAAACTTTGGTGAAAGCTAACTCATACTTTTTGCTATTGTCCGTATCTGATCTGTGTGTGTGTGTGTGAGGGGGGGGGGGGGGGGGGGAGCAGAGAATTGTGTTTGTATGTGTGTTTGTGTCTCCTTGTGGTTGTCTCCGAGTGTGTGTGTGTGTGTGTCACTCTCTTCTCTCCTCTCTCTCTCTCTCTCTCTCTCTCCTATCTCTCTCTCCTCTCTCTCTTCTCTCTCTCTCTCTCTTTGTGTTTCTTCAGTATTCAAGCTTAATTCATGTGTATAAACTGGCGAACTGTATGTGAACTTTTGAAATGCAAAGGCTCGGTTATTGAGATTAAGATTCAACAAATCATGCTCGTGCACCTCAGTATGTCAAATGTGACTGCACGCTCATACACACACGCACACACACACACACACACACACACACAGCGAAATCGACCACACACAAAAAATCAGAAATAAATAGCAAGTAACAGCCAGTTCCTACAGAGAGAAAATTAGCAGGTAGAGAAGTGGGAGGTGCTTTTTCTTCCTTCTTTTTTCTTTCTTTTTGTCTTTTCCTTTTTTTTAAAACCTGTCTGACCACGTGTAGATACAGTCACCCTTGCTTTGGTCTCTTGATTGGGGCAAAGATCGAGGTCGAGAAATGAAATTAAAAGTTGGGATGGATGGAGTGATTGACAGATAATGTCGTTTCCGTGGCTATAAAATTGTTTCTTGAGAAACGTCATAACCAGCCACAGTATTGTTTACTCAGTGTAGTTTTTAGATGGGGTTTTGTGTTGGTTTTTTTGGTTCATAAGGTCGAGTGTTAGTATTATGCTTTTATAAGGCAGGGGTTCGGGATTTGTTTTATTTTTGCTTTGGTTTTTGTTGTTTGTATGTTTATTCGTTTGTAAAACAATATGAAATATCGTAACAAAGCTATTTGTTCCCACGACTACTGATACCAAAGATCAAACTAAGCCATATAAAAAAAAAACCATAAATACATTCTTCGAAGATCTTATGCAGCCTTTTTGTACACTATAGTTTTCTTAAAACCTTGCCAGATTTTCAGTTGGCTACGCTTATTATTCGTTTGATTTTGTCACACTGACGCATTGCTCTCTCTCTCTCTCTCTCTCTCTCTCTCTCTCTCTCTCTCTCTCTCTCTCTCTCTCTTTGTCTGTGTGTGTGCGTGCGTGCGTGGCGTGCGTGTGACATTACGACCCACACACGCACATACTTCCCCTTTATATATCCCTAAAACAGGATGGCCCACACAAAAAAGTGTTGCCGTGAATAGTAAGTAATATCAGCGGTTAACCACCACCACACTACCACCACCGTGTGTGTCGCATAATATTATTCAGAGCATACGATCCGTCATTCTCTTCATAGTGGGGAAGAGGGGTTGGAGGTGGGGGGGGGGGGGGGGGGGGTAGAAAGAAGATGTAGGCGTTAGTATGAATGGGGAAGTTCTTTTTTTTTTCTTTTCTTTTCAGATTGATTCTTTAGCCGAAGCCATTTTGAAAAAAAAAATGAAAGAAAGAAGGAACAGACACGAAGAGATCCGTAACGGGTTTTTTGTGTGAATGATTCATGGATTTTTTTTTTTGGGGGGGGGGGGGGGGGGTTGTTGTTGGTTTTTTTTTAGTTTTTTTTTATGGTTTTGTTTTTGTTTGGTTGGGTTTTGTTGTGTGGGGTTTTTTTTGGTTTTTTTGTTTTGTTTTTGTTTTTTTGGGGGGTTGGGTTACTTTTAATCCAATGTTTGAGAGTGTGAGAATGTTTCTTGGATTTTTCGGGCTTATGGGCAGGTACTCATGTATGTACGCGTGCACGCACGCACACGCTCACACACACACACACACACACACACACACACACACACACACACAGACCCACACTGGCACATATTAATGCACACACACACGCTCTCTCCTGCTCTCTGTCTCTGTCTCTGTCTCTCTCTTCTCTTCTCTCTCTTCTCTCTTCACACACATCTCTTCCCTCACCCCTCCTCCCACGCTTTAATTTTCTCTTTACCTTCCCCTTTTAAAAAAAAAATTTTTTATCGTGTTACTTTTCGCATCCTTGTTGGCAAAACTGCTGAGTCAGTACAGTGGCAGATAGATCCCATCCATTAATTTCTTGGAAAATTCGCCAGGCACGGTCCTGCAAGGAGTGTCACAGAGAGAGAGAGAGAGAGAGAGAGAGAGAGAGAGAGAGAGAGAGAGAGAGAGAGAGACAGACAGACAGACAGACAGGGAGAGAGAGAGAGACAGGGAGAGACAGACAGACAGACAGACAGACAGAGAGCGGTCACCCATATCGACGTCTCCACAGCTGCGCTAGCGCACGTACAACCCTTTTTTTGTTGTTGTTGTTGTTGTTTTTTGGTTTTGTTGTCTAGGCCACACTCTACCTTTAGCTTCTTGGTGAACTAGTGGTGAGGGGGTTGTTGTCTTTCGTATACAGTGCTATTCAGAACTAAAAGAAAACCCGGCTCAATGGGGAAAAAAAGAAGTAGGTTGTTGCAAACAGCAGCAAAATTGTAGTGTTTGGTTTGGTTTGGTTTGTTTGGGGTGGGGGGGGGGGGGGGGGATTGAAGAAATGGCATGCTATCATGAGAAAACTGAAGTAATTAGTGGTCATCTTCTGAGGACTGCTTCTTTTTCCTGTGTTGATGACATGACCCCCACGAATGACAGTTGGGGTTTGGGAGGCTAGTAAATGATCGGATAGCTCAGTGGTCAGAGCATTCGTTTTCCCTAAGTTAAGGTTAAACATTATTGAGTGTGGTTACCAAGTAGTGAATGGGAGACTGCGCGCCTTGGCTTCAGTACAGTCCACCGGTTCATCCAGCTGTAAATGGTCACCTGCCCTCTTTAAGGGTCAGGGAAGGTAAAGCAGCGAGGGAGAGGAGATGGGCGCCTCTGCCCTCAATATGCTGGCCCCTTGGAGAAGCTGAGGTCTCTGACACCTCGCTCCTCAGCGACCTGATAGGTTATGAGAACACCTTTACTACATTTTAAATAACACAAAAAATAAAGGAGGGGAGGGGATTAAAGTGTTTGCTAAAAGAAAAATTGTGTTATATATATTTATATATATATATATTACGGTTCCAAATATCTTGATTCAGACCTACCAAACTCTGTGTTGCCAGTCAGGAGCTCGTCTTTTTTTCTGACAGTGCTTGTGCGCGCGCGCGCGCGTGTGTGTGTGTATGCGTGCGTGCTTGCGTGCGTGCTTGCGTGTGTGTTGGTTAGTGCAGTGTGTGTGTGTGTGTTTAAATGTATGAGGAAAATAGAAGAAAGTGGACACCAGCAGAAAGGTGGATTGTGGCCTGACAGCGAGCTGTGGCTCTGTGTCCTCCTGGTACAACATAGTGTCTACAACCCAGACATGATTGATGGTCTGTGGGGAGAGAGGGGGGGATCTACCTCTCCTTCCCTGTGGTCATAGATTTGTGGTGGTGGGGAGTGGTTGGGGTTGGTGGTTTTTTGGTAGCTGGCGGAAAAAACTTGCTTTTTTTCCTTTTTTTTGGGGGGGGGGGGGGGGGGTCTGTCTATTCTTCGACTAATATAAATGGAATATAGGCGTCTTGTTTTGTGGGGGGGTTTGTTGGTGTTCTTTTTGGTTTGTTGGTTGGGTGGGGGTTTTTTTTAAGAAGGGTAGAGGGGCGTGTTGTTTAGTGTGTGTGTGGATTTTTTTTTTTTTGGGGGGGGGGGGGGGCGTTTGTTGTTGTTGTTTTTTATTGGGGGTGGGGAGGTTTGGATTTTTTTTTTTGGGGGGGGGGGGTGTTATGGTTGTTCATATGGGGGTGTTGTTGGGGGGAGGGGGTGTTAGGTGATGGTGGTGGTAATAGTCTTCTTTGTCTCTGTTAGTGCGACTGTGTGTGTGTAGCATGCTTTTATAACAATGAAGAGAGATAGAGAGAAACATAGAGGCAGGCAGAGAGAGAGAAAGAGAGAGAGCAATTTTTTTTATGGTAAGGCATAATCCCCCTTTTTTCCCATTTTACGTCAAGAGTGATCATCCTATGCCAAATTCAACGGCAGTATTCCGTGGACAGAATGAGTTTAGGATGGTGGAGAGAGAGAGAGAGAGAGGGGGGGGGGGGGGGAATCATCAATGTTGGAATATAAGCAAATAACTAGGATTATTGTTTCCCCGTTCATATAACAAAGTATTCGTGCGGGACTTCACTGAATCTCTCCAGTACAGAAATTAATGAACTTGTGTACGAGGAGTGACTCTTTGACGTCAGCAATATTGGATTGTTTTGAACATGAACTGGGAATGTTTGGCTCTGTGGTCAGAGCATTCGGCTCCGTGATCTAGAGGCTCTGGGTTCAAGTCTTTGTCACTTCTGAGCGATTCGGTTGAGCGGGGACTGGGTGTGTTTTTTTCCCCGTTTGGATCTGTCTCTCCATCCTAAACCCATTCTTTACACGGAATACTGCAGGTGAATTTGGCATTGGGATTTTTTCCAGACGGTCTGACTCCACCTCCTGTAGCTACAGAAGTCTTTGGGATGAGACGTTAAATCTTCTGCACGCGTTAAAACCCCCCAACCTGACCGACCCCTATAGCCGAGTGGGTAAGACCGTTCGACTTCAATCCCACGGGTCCATGAAATCGTGGGTTCCAATCTCGGCGACGTCTGGTGAATTTAAGGGGGAATTTTTTTGTTTGTTA
>CM054135.1:10445130-10457630 GCA_028751875.1 Rapana venosa
AACACACACACACACACACACACACACACCCTTCGAAGTTAAGGCATCGCAGACACACAGACAGACATATAGACAGAGACAGACAGAAAGACAGACAGACAGACAGAGAGAGAGAGAGAGACAGACAGACAGACAGACAGCAGACAGACATTGCAAGACAGACAGACACATGAAGTTACGGCATCGCAGAGACACACACACAGTGACACACACGCACGCACGCGCGCGCGCACACACACACACACACAACACACTACACTACAGACAGAGGGGGACAGAGAGGGAGAGAGAGAGAGAGAGAGAGAGAGAGAGAGAGAGAGAGTAGAGAGAGAGAGAGAGAGAGAGAAACACACAGAGGTAGATTCTGCGTCTACAATAGGTTATTTATAACTTATTTATGTGTAGAGCTAGAGTGTTGTTACCAACTAGGCAGTCTGGTGTTATAAATACTATTATGTATAGGTGTGTATACACCTATCAGACCTCGCCTCTGTGATTCTGTGTGTTATGTACGGAATGTCGCGATCGCACTTTCTCCCTCTCTCCTCTCTCCCCCCCCCCCCCCCCCCCCCCCCCCCCCCCCACCGCCCCACCCCATCCCATCCATATCTCCCTCATTTCTTCCTTGTTTAGAAAACACTCTCTTCACTCTGTGTGTGTGTCTGTCTCTCTGTCTGTCTGTCTCTGTCTCTGTCAGCTCTCTGTCCGTCAGCTCTCTTGTCTGTCTCTCTGTTTGTCGGTCAGCTCTTCTGTCTCTCTGTCTGTCTCTCTGCCTCTCTGTCTGTCTTTCTCTCTGTCTCTATCTGTTTGTCTTAGTCTCTGTCTCTCATCCCTCCCTCCCTTCCTTCCCCCTCTCTCTCTATAGATCTCTCCTCCCTCCCTATCCCCCCCCGCCCTCTCTCTCTTTTCTTTCTCTCTCTCTCTCTCTCTCTCTCCTCTCTCGTCTCTCTCTCTCTCTCCCTCTCCTCTCTCTCCTCTCCCCTCTCTCTCTCTCTTTCTCTCTCTCTCCTCTCTTCTCTCTCTTCTCTCTCTCTCTCTCTCTCTCTCTCTCTCTCTCTCTCCTCTCTCTCTCCTCCTCTCTCTCTCTCTCTCTCTCTTGCTTCATTTTCTCTCTTCTTCGCCTTTTCCGGTTTTATTTGGTTTTGTTTGCTTTGGTTTGGTTTGGTGTGGTGGTGGTTTTGTGTTTTGTTTGTTTTTGTTCTGTCTCTGTCACGTTGATCTGTTTGTGCTGTCTGACGAATCTTTCTTGGGAGTCTTGCTTTCGCAATTTACTCGTGCGTGTGTTTGTGTGTGTGTGTGTGTGTTGTGTGTGTGTGTGTGTGTGTGTGTCTGTGTGTGTGCGTGTGTGTGTGGTGCGTGTGTTTGTGTCTGTGTGTGTCTGTATGCGTGTGTGTGTGTGTGTGTGTGTGTGTGTGTATGCGTGTGTGTGTGTGTGTGTCCATTGCTTTCACGTTTAGTGACGTTAACTGATTAAGTGCCATGCTTCTTCTATTGGGAGCACTTCTGAAGTGTATAATTGTATGAGCCTTGGAATTGGTGTGTTTATGCACGTGTCCCGCGCCACGAATAAAAAAAGAAAGAAGAATAGACTCACACACACACATTCACACACACGGGCACCGGATGTAAAAAAAAAGGTCCCATGAGTGCTATTCCCATTATCCCTCGATATAAAAGAATAGATAAAAAAAGATAGACTCTCTTAGTCTCTCGCTCTCTCTCGTCACACACATACATTCCACCACACCACATTGACACCACACCACCACAAAAAACAACACAACACCACAAACACTACACACCCAAAAAAAGTCACACGACACTACCATCATACACTAGTTTTACAAGCGTTTGTGTGGTGTTTGTAGCTTAAACTACTAGTAAATATTTCTTTCTTTATCCTATTTTATTTCATCTTTATTCGGAGGATAATGGACTAAATCCTTCATGTGCTTTTTAGATAAACATTAGGATAATGTGTGCCGCATGCGTTGACAAATTTAATAGTTTTGACACCAAAAAACAACCCTAGAAAGAAAGAAGAAGAAAGAGAGCGGAGAGAGAGGGAGAAACAGAGACAGACCCTGAGAACAGACAGAAGAACAACAGGACGAGAGGTTAGCCCCTAGGAGTGGGGGGGGGGGGGGGGGGGGGGGGGGGTGGGGGGGGGGGGGGGGGGGGGGGGGGGGGGGGGGGGGGTGGGGGGGGGGTGTGGGGGGTAAGGGGGGTGGGGAACGAACAGAAGGCCTGCAGGGAAGGGACGGCTCAGGACGGACCGACAGTATTTGCCATCACAACCAGCCGAAGCCATTTTCGGTTTGCGTTGTGAAACAGACACGACCTGCTTTGTGGGTTTTGACACAAACCTCCCCCCCCCCCCCTCCCCCCACCCCCCATCCCGAAACCCCCCTACCCCCTACCCCACCCCCCGGCGTGGCCTTCCTTCCTTCCTCCCTCCCCCCTCCCCGTCCCCTCACACGCCCTCCCCCCTTCCCCCACCCTCCCTCCTCTACCCCCCCCCTCCCCCAACCCATAACCCCGCACCCTTCCCTTTCCTTCTCCCTCCCGCCTCCCTTCCTCTCTTCTTCCTTGGAACAAAGAAGGACTTGCGTGGAAGATAACACATCGATTAAAAAACTTGGAAAGGCATCAAGAGTGGAGGGGGGGGTGGGGAGAGGGGAGGAGGTAGGAACTGGGGGGGAGGGGGGGGTTGTGGTGAGGGGGTGGGGGTTGGGTGGGGGTAGGGAGAAAGGGGAGGTTCATAGAGAGAAAGGACGACCACCCCCCACACCCACCACCCCTCCCCCTACCCCCCAAAAAAATGATAAGAAGCTCTTTTTGTCAAAGTAAAAGCAACGATCCGATAAAAATGAGCGACCCAGGCAAGGATTTAGGAAATGTATTGTGCATATATTCTTTTTTTGCGTGAGTAGAATGGTTGTTTTTGTGTGTTTGTGTGTGTGTTTGTGTTTGTGTGGTGTGTGTGTGTGATTGTGTGTGTGTGGTGTGTGTGGTGTGTGTGTGCTTTGTGTGTGTGTGATTCCATCCGATTCGAAATATTTAATTGCATTTAAATCATGTAGACTTATTTGATGACACAACAAAAACAACAAATATAATTTATGTGTGTGTGTGTGTGTGTGTGTGTGTGTGTGGTTTGTTGTTGTTGTTTGGTATGTAAGTTGTGTGTGTGGTGTGTATCGAATCAGAATCATAAATCAGAAATTATTTATTGTCATAAAAGTCACATGGACTTATTGACACAACAAATATAAACTCTTCATAATTCAATAATGCAACATATTAACTCACCGGTGTGTTGTGTGAGTGGTGTGTGTGTGAGTGTGTGGTGTGTGTGTGTGTGTGTGTGTGTGTGTGGGTGTTGTGTGAGTGGTGTTGTGTGTGTGTGAGTGTGTGTATGGTTTTTTTTTAATATTATTGTTGTTGTGTGTATACATCATTACATGTGTGTGTATCAGTTGTGTATGTGTGTTGTGGTGTTTTAAGGGGAATTTCATCTTTTGATTCAATAACGATTGTAGGTTTTAAAAAGGTTAGAAAAAAAAAAACCCTTTTCATGGATTTGTTTTAAAGGGAGAAGCTCACTTGGGAACAGTCGTGTGTGAAGTGTCATAGTTAAACTTTTTTTGGTTGCGGTTTCTCTTGTGTTTTGTCGTGTTTTTTCAGGTACGAAACTATCATACTGAGCTATGATATCGTATAATTATATCATATACTATCCCTTAATATTATATCATGTCATATAAGCATATCATCATAGCACATCATAAGTAATGTGTTGTGTTGTGTGTGGTGTGGTGAGAGAGAGAGACTCAGAGAGAGAGAGAGAGATAGAGAGAGAGAAGAGAGAGAGATCTGCTATGATTGCAAATGTACGCAATCCCACCTAAGCCCACCCAATACATGATGCGCCTAAACTAAGACGTGTATGAATGATAATGATTATAATAATAATGATGATGGTGATGATGATAAGATTATGAGGATGGTGAATTAATCTTATTATTAGGCACAAAACGTTGCTTTAGCAACATTGATTCCACAGATCTTCTGATATGGTGACGGCGCCGTAACACTACGTAAATAGACCGGTGTGTGTGTGTGTGTGTGTGTGTGTGTGTGTGTGTGTGTGTGTATGCGCGCGCGCGCGTGAAGAAGAAGAAGAAGAAATACACAGAAACTCAGCAAAGAAAAGGATCACTGCAGAAAATGTATTGACTCTTGTGTGCTCGGTAAAAACCAACCACCAAAAACCCCCAAAACTTCCATCAAACTTTGGAGATACATCCACAGCAACTGCCTCTCTGTCTCTCTCTTCCTCACTGTCCTCTGTCGCTGTCTTCACTCTTATCTATCTCTGTCTCAAGTGACACTCTTCTCCCGTCTTCTCTCTCCCCCTCCCCCTCTCCTCCCTCTCAATCCCACTTCCCCATCCCCCCTTCTCCCCCCCCCTCCCCCCTCCCCCACTCACCCTCTCCCCCCCTTTCCTCGTCTGTGTCTGTCGTGACGTCCTCACCGTTGTCCAGTAAGGATTGGGAAGTAGGGATCGATTTGAAATCGTTAACGTCCAGTAGACATGAAAGAGAGAGGAGGAGGGGGTGGGGTATGTGTGGGAAGGGATGGATAAGGGCGAAAATGGGGAGAAGAAAGGTTGGGGGGGTGGGGGGGGGGGGGGGTGGGAGGACCGGAGGGGGGGGGGGGGGGGGGGGGAGACGGAGGGGGGGGGGGGGGGGGGAGGACAGTGAGGGGTGGGGGGAGTAGAATGTCTTATGGGAAAATCCGGGACAGGTCCACAGCAATAACAACAACAAGCAAAAAACAAATAACAAAACAAATGACGACTCCGTGAAAGCAGAGGGTTCGGGGTTGGGGGGGGTTGTTGGGGGTGGAGGGTGGAAGGATGGAGATGAAGGAAAATCGATGAAAGCAACATAGTGTGAAAAGTGAACACGCGAAAAATCTCAAAACTACAACAAAACAAGACAGGCAGGATGCTGAAAACTACAACCAAGGAAAACACAAACATTCCCTTTCAACCCCCCCCCTCCCCACCCCCCACCCCCCTCTCTTCACTCTCTCCCTCCCCATATCACACCCCCCCCACCCCCCGCCCCCCCCGTCAAACCCTTTTAAAAAACAATAAAAACAGAAACCAACAAAACCTAGAAAGAGGGTAGGTAGGGGAGGAAGGGCGGGGGTGGTTGGAATAGTGTAAGGGGTGTGGGAGGAAGGAGCTAAATACTGAAACCGAAAAACACACACATAACTTCTAACCTTCTAACGCATACACACTTGACTGGATGTTAAAAAAAAAAAAAAAGCAGATAAGTTCTTATTCCATTTTCCTCGTATAAAAAAATAAAATAAAAAAATAAATACCTTTCCCTCACTTCCAAGAAAAGGACCCCGCACAAACACCCCCCCACCCCCCCACCACCCCCACCAAAAAAAAAAAAATTTCTCCTTTGCCTAAAAATACGACACCCCCCCCCCCCCCCCCCATCCCACACGCACGCGCACACACACCACACACACACACACACACGTTACACACACATAAACGCGCACACACACATATGAATGCACACACATACACATCTACCACCCCCCCCCCCCCCCCCCACACACACCAAACATCACACAGACAACACACAGACAGAATCTAGGACCAAAAACAGAATTGACTGGATGTGGGAAAAGGGAGGTGGGGGGGGGGGAGGGGGGGGGGGGGGGGGAGGGAGGAGGAAGGGGGAGGGTACTGTGACGAGGAGGATGACGAAGAACGAGGAAGGAAGAAGACAAACATCACTAGTAATGTGCTGGTACATATTACTGGCTGGGAAGGAAGAATGAATGAAGGAAAGAAAGAAGCGAAAGAAAGAAAAAGAAAGAACCTTGAACGTGGAAAAGGAAATGAAACCGACAGATATATATATACAACAGAAACCAAAAAGGACAAGACAAGTAAAGGTGTGTGGGGTTGACGTTGTGTGTGTTGTGTGTGTGTGTGAGTGTTATGTATGATAATGTGTGAGTTGCGTGTGTGTGTGTGTGAGTGTTATTAGGATGTGGGTGCGAGCATATGTGTGTGGTAATGTTTGAGTGGTGTGTGTATGTGTTTTAAATTTATTTTTTTAATATCGAGGATAAAGGAATTAAGCATCATGTGCTTTTTACATCTAGCGCCCGGTTTATGCTGGTTTTTGTAATTTTGGTCATCAGTTTCCCACTGCACACAATGCCTAACTCTTTCGAACAGCGGAACAGAATTTAACTTGTGCGCAAATGTTCCGCGTGCGTTCGCACACGGACACCTCGGTTTATAGTCTCATCCGAAGGACTATGACATTCAGTTTCGATTTATTGTTTGTTGTCAAACTGGAAGAAAGGGCAGGCTGGGAATCGAACCCACAAAGACCTCACTGTTGACATGTTGGCACAAACGTCTTAACCTCCTGCCGACCTTTCCTCCTCCCCTGTGTGCGTTGCGTGCGTGCGTGTGGCGTATGTATGTGTGCGATGTGCAAGCGTGCGTGCGCGTGTGTTTTGTGTTGTGCAGAATAAAGGTCACTGGTTACTGGGACGGACGACGGGACAGGCACAAGATAGATTCCGGGCTATAGAGAGGGGGAGAGTAGAAAGGGGGGGGGGGGGGGGGTGGGGGGGGGGGGGGTTGGAGAGGAGGAGGGGGGGGGGGGGGGGGGGGTTGGTGTAGTGTAGTTCGATAACAGGAATGCTGGCATCGCCATTTTGGATGGCCACCAGTGGAGTGAATGGGGATTCGTCGGTTCGGGGATTGAAAGACTAGAGAGAGAAGAAGTAGTAGTAGTAGTAAGTATAAGTAGAGAGAGAGAGAGAGAAAGATGAGATATAGAGAGAGAGAGAGGAGAGAATAGAGCGAGAGAGAGAAGGGGGTGGGGGGGGAGTAGATATAAATGGACGAGATTGTGATGTAGTGTGGTGTTTGTGTTGTGTGTGGGGGGGGGGGGGTTGTGTGTGTGTATGTGTGGGTGGTGAAGGTGTGGTGAAGTGTATTTGTATGAGAAAAAAAAAATAACTAAAAAAAAAGACACACCAACCCACCCAAAAGAAAAACCACACTAAAACCAACCCCCACCACCCCACCCCCCCCTCCCCAACCCCCAAAACGAAAACCAACAAACAAAAACACCCCAACCCACAAGCAACCCCCATCCATCCCCTCTCCTCACACACACCCAAAAAAACCCTCCAAACCAAAACTAAAGAACCCAACCTCGCTACAGCCCAAGGAGAGCTAAACAGAATTCTACTTCTCCTGTTTACACAAAGACAAAACCCCACTCCAGTAAACTCCTCCAAACCTCCCCCCCCCTACCCCCCCCCCCCCCCAACCACTACCCACGCCCCTCCCACCCCCCCCCCCACCTTACTCCCTTTCCAAAAAAACCTACCCCCATCCTCCCTCCTCAAGCCTCAACGAACACCCCCCCCCCCCCCAACCCCCTCATTTCCTACCACATTTTTTATTCTAAGATGTCATCCTTCAAATTCAGACCCCCCACCCCCCTCCTTTCCATCCCTTCCCCCTTCGCCCCCTGCTACACCCCCCCCCTCCCCCCCCCCCCCCCCACCCTGACCCCTCGGAACTTAAGCATTAAAACTAGACTTTACCCCCCTCCCCAACTCCCCCTCTCTCTATCCACCACTCCCCTCAATCCTTCTCTTATCTCGCCCCGTAGATCATCAGAGGTTCTTTGCAAGCTTCTTATGTGATTTCCAATCCTCTCGCTACTTTTTAAATTTTTAAAAATTTATTTATCTATTGATTTTTTATTTGATTTGTTGATGTATGTTGTTGTTAACGTGTATGTCTTAAGTTAGTCTTGCAGGCAATTGGTGGGCAGAGGGTAGGCGTGTCGTGCGCAGCCGCGTGCGTGCGTGCGAGCGACGAGTGCGCACGCACGACGCACGTTTCGCCATCGCACTTAACAACAGAAAACCATACATATACAGACAACAAATACACCACAACATACCACAACACACCACTACATCACACAAACCACAACACAAACGTACACACAAAACGCATAACATAACACATCACGACCACACCACCATCCCTAACACACACACACACACAGAACAAGTGCAAAAAGAAACACCACAACACGACACACACAACACACACACACACACTAAACACACAATTCACACAACAACAAAAGGTGCCATCAACACACAACATCACACACACTACATGAAAAAAAAAGCAATGCAATTGCTTATTATACCAATGTACCAACTGGAAATAAAATTTTGACAATTGACTTGACTTGACTTGACACACACACCAACACAACACCACAAACATAACACCACACCACAACCCACACCACACACACACACAAAACCACACACACACACACACACACATATGAATCACGACACAACACACACAAATCAAAACACACAGTAAAAACACACGACACACACACACACATTATCATACACACACATCCAACAACAAAAGACAAAACACACAAACAAACAACACCGACAACCAACAAACAACCCACACACACAACAAAACACACAACAGCAACACCACTCCTGACCATTTTATTATACTAAAAAAAAAAAAAAAAAAAAAAAAAAAAAAAAAAAAGAAAAAAACCCCAAAAAAAACCTAACCACGCTCTGTCATAAACATTATTAAATGGAGAGAAGAGAGAGAGAGAGAGCTAGAGAGAGAGAGAGAGAGAGAGAGAGAGAGAGAGCGAGACGGGCAACTTTCTGATTATAAATTGTGAATTTATGCCCACCAAAATTAAAAAAAAGCCCCTTTAAAAAATAAAAAAAAAGGACAAGTATAACCACTGAAGGTTTGTCAAGAGATGCAGCTTATTGACATACCCAAGGAAATGACGTCACGCAAGCTTGACATTAATTTTAACAACGGCAGTGAAACTCCAGAAAAGACCATTTAAGTGCTCTGCTGTCCTTATGAGGCTTTTGTCTGTGTGGTTTTTTTGTGGTCCTAAGTGGTCAGCTTTAACGGAGATGAGAAAGAAACTTTCCCCTAGTCTAGGAAAAGTTTCCTATAGAAACTTCCTAGGGAGTGCTGCGAACTATGTTGCACAGAAACAGCATTAGTTGTTTTAAACAACGCTGTCTTGACATGAGTAACGTAAAAGGTGTCACCAAAACCTATGCGGTCGTAGTAGGGGAGCGAGGAAGGCGTCAGAGACCTCCGCTCAGCTTCTTTTAAGGAACATACAATATTGAGGGCGGGTGATGGCGGTGGGGGCGCCCATCTCCACTCCCTCTCTCCCACATCCCTCTCGCTGAATCGAAGCTGCTTTACCTTCCCTGACCCTAAAGAGGGCAGGTACCACATATACAGCTGGGTGAAACTGGGGAACAGTACGAATGCCAACGGTCACCCATCCAAGCTGGTAACCACGCTCGATGGGCCCCTATGCTTTTTAACCTTAGCTGAGGTAAAAGCGAGTGCTCCTGACCCACTGAGTTTATATCCCGAGAGCAGTGAGTGGTACAATTAGATTTTCTGTGAGGTTTGAAGAAGTCACCACAGCAGATGGTGACTGGAAGTTGGGGAAGTTGAATGCAATTGGGAGGCGCAGAAAGTCGTGCCTCTTCTCCCATATGAGGATACTTCTGACAGATAACCTGACTGCCTGCCTAATACATCCGTCGAATCCGACGGGATACTCCATCATGCAATGGAAGAAAGGTCTGATATCAATCCATTCCCTTATCCTCACATCTCAGAACCCCCCCAGTCCCTTCTTCCTCTTTCACCCTCCCCCTCCCCAAGCAGAGAGAGAGAGAGAGAAAGAGAGGGTGGGGGTGACAGAGAGAAGAGATAGAGAGAGAGAGAGAGAGAGAGAGAGGAGAAAGATAAGAGAGAGCACGTTACGTGCGCGAAGAGAGAAGGGAGGGGGGGGGGAAGGGTGCCGAGAGAAACAGAGACAAAGACAGCACTTACGGCTCCGAAAAGATAGAGAGAGGGAGAGAGAGAGACAGACAGACAGAAAGAAAGACAGAACAGACAGACAGAAACAGAGAGAGAGGAAATAACTACGGGCGACCGTAACAGAGAAAGAAGATAGACAGACAAGACAGAGGACAGAGAAGAAGAGAAACAAGAAGGAAGACAGACAGAGAGAGAGAGACACAGACAGGTGAGAGAAACATACAGAGAGACAGACAGAGAGAGAGGGAGAACCACCTTACGACGATACGACGGGGCGCCGTAGGTCTATATTTTTTACTATATTAAGATATTTGTTTTTTTAAATCGTAAGGAAAAAATCCCCGAACTTTTAGTCAACAACAAAGCAATGGTCCATTCCTACAAGGAAAAACTGGATTTATCACATGACTGCATGTGTTGAAATCTACTGTGTGACAATAAGAGGAAATATTACATAAAACATCACTTTTTAAAAAATTATATACTCATTGACAGATTAACGGCAACCAAAACCGTAAAGAGAGGTAGAGAGAGAATAGAGAGAGAGAAATAGAGAGAGAGAGGAGAGATAGAGAGAATATGAGAGAGAGTAGCTACCAACTCACAAATACACACACACATTACAAGAGCGTGCTCGTCACACAACACACTGACACAAATACATACACAACACACACAACTACACACACACACTCACACAACGACACACACCACACACACCACACACACAAATCACACACAACAACAGGCACTTTTACCGGCCCGTAATCGTTCACTGCCACTGAAATGTAGAAAATCAAGTTTATTTATTTCAATAAATTCCCACTCCTCCAGAATAGAGCCTGTAATAAACCGAGTTCCCGAGCACGAACTCACAAGCAGAACTTCTTGCGCACTAACGAGAAAACCCATACCGCTTTATTTTTAAGAGTAAACCATTGTGTGCTAGTGGGAACGATAACATTGACAAGCTAGCATGCACACTGTGAACTATATGTTTTTTTTTAGAAAAATTCACAAAACCCGAGTAGTTCTTATTCCAATATCCTCGAAATAAAAAGAATAAAATTAATTTAAAAAGGCACACACGCGCAGTGACATACCCAGCGTGCCGCAAGCGAGTCTCTCATCTCTCATCTCTACTCTCTCTCTCCTCTCCTCCTCTCTCTCTCTCTCTCTCCTCACTCTCTCGTCCCACTTACGGAGCCGTAATCTGTCCACTTGTAAAACATGTGTATTCCATATTCACTTCTTTTCACTCAGACGATTTCCAACACAATCATGTAGGAATTGGATCGATGCTTTTTTTTTTTTTTTGGCTTAAAAAGTGTGGCGATTTCCTTTCCTTACTAAAGTAAAAAACAAACACCTAATTTTTTTAAACAGAAAAATCCCGTTTTTCGTCAAATGGTTTAATCATGAATATCCTCGAAGAGAGAGAGGGGGGAGGGTCGGGGTATAAATGGCGCTGTTCTTTTTTGCGACACGCTCTCACCCCTGGGGAGAGAGTACCTATGGAAATTTCACCAGAGAAATCAGCTTTGTATTAATTACTTGGCCTGTAAAAAATTCGATAAAAACATCGACGAGTGTTTTTATTTTGTCACTTTTTTCGTTTCGGAATATAAAGCAGAAAACATAAATACCAACCATGTTTTGCATTATGGTCCAAGCAGTTTTTATGGGGGGGCTTCGTATTCAGTAAAGATGGTAAGTTCGATTCTTTTGCTTCCACCAAACTACTCAACGAACGAAGATCATAATGATTAATTTTACACGGCAATGAAACTCCAGAAAAGACATTAAGTGCTGCGTGTCCTTATGTGGTTTTTGTCTGTGGTGGGTTTTTTGTTTGTCCTAAAGTGGTCATGCTTAACGGAGATGAGAAAGAACTTTCCCCTAGTCTGGAAAGTTCGTATAGAAACTTCCTATGGAGTGCTGCGAACTGTATTTGCTCGGTAAAGCAATACTCGTTGTACATTCGCTGTCTTGACTGGTAAAGGAAAAGGTGTCCCATAACCTATGTGGTCGTAGTAGGAGAGCGAGGCGTCAGAGACCTCAACTTCTTCAGGGAACAGCATATTGAAGGCGGCGCCCATCTCCTCTCCCTCTCGCTGCTTTACCTTCCCTGACCCTAAAGAGGGCAGGTACCCATTGACAGCTGGGTGAACTGGGGGAACTGTACTGAAGCCAACGGTCACCCATCCAAGCTGGTAACCACGCTCGATGCTGCTTAACCTTAGCGGAGGGAAAGCGAGTGCTCTGACCACTGAGTTTATCCCGTGAGCAGTGAGTTGGTACAATGAGATTTTCTGTGAGGTTTGAAGAAGTCACCACAGCAGATGGTGGGTGACTGGTAGTTGGGGAAGTTGTATGCAATGGAGGCGCAGAATCGGCCTCTTCTCCCATATGAGGATACATTCTGACAGATAAGCCTGACTGCCTGCCTACTCATCCGTCGATCCGACGGGAGACTCCATCATGCAATGGAGGTAGA
>CM054135.1:10460130-10462630 GCA_028751875.1 Rapana venosa
AATTTCTGTGGCCTGTATAAAATTCGATAAAACATCGTCGTGTGTTTTATTTTGCCATGTTTTTTCGTTTTCCGAATATGAATCTTGAAATCATACCAACCATGGTTTTGTATTACGGTCCATGCATGTTTTGAGGGGGCTTCGTATTCTTTAAAGGGTGGTAGTTCGATTCTTTGCTTCCACCAAACTCTGCTACGAACGAAGATCATAATTGATTAATTTCCCCCGCCCAGTCGTACTGTGTTAGTGCAGCCGTAGTGAATCGTCTGTTGTTGTTGTTTTGTTGTGATTTTTTAAATTGTTATAATACGATTCCACTCAGCCAGCCAGATCTCAAAAACGTGAATTTCAACATTATATTAAAAAAAACCAACTCAACTGAAACCAGACACAGGAAGACAGACAGACAGACAGACCTTAGCGATCCAGGGTCACAAAAGGCCCCGGATGTTAAGGGCGACAACCATTTTACCGCCACGGGGCACACACACACACAAGGGGTTGGTTGGTGGGTGGAGAGGGAGGTGTGTGTGTGTGTGTGGGAAGGGGGGGGGGGGGGGTGAGCGATGAGAAAGAGAAAGATGGGATAGGCAGAGGGAACGGAACAGAACGGAGGGGAGGGGAGGGGAGAGGTCTTTGATGGTGGATGAGTGAGCGGGGGCCCCACCCCACCCCACCTCACCCCTACCTCTACCTCTCGTCTCACTCCTCACTCCTTTCCCCCCTCTCCCATCTCTCTTTCTCACGTCACAGTTATGGCCGTTGCACCCCGCCACGTTGCCATAGCGACCACAGACGTCTTGAAAACGCACCCTCCCTCTCCTCTCTTCTCTTCTCTCGCCTCTCCCACTCTCTCTCTCCTCTCCTCTCTCCCTCTTTCACTTCGCTTCAGCACGGGGTGATCAATTATTGGGATTATTTTCGCCCTCTGCTTGCCAACCTTGGTGTGTGTGTGTGTCTGTGTGTGTATGTGTGTCTGTGTGTGTGTGTGGATGGAGAGAGAGAAAGGGTGGTGGGGTGGTGGGAGTGATTGGTGGAGTGGTGTGTGTGTGGGTAGTGGTAGTGGTAGTGTTGATGGTGATGGTGATGGTGACGGTGATGGTGGTGGTGGTGGGTGATGGGGGGCAAGAGTCCCTTACTAAGCCAAGCTAGGAGAGCTGGTTGTCAGTCTCTCTCTCTCTCTCTCTTCTCTCTCTCTCTCTCTCTCTCATCTCTCTCTCTCTCTTCTCCATCTCTCTCCTCCTCTCTCACCCTCCATCCCCCCTCTCTCTCTCTCTTCTTCTCCCCCCTCTCTCTCCCTCTCTCTCTCTCCCTCTCTCACCTACCCTCTCTCCCTTTCTCCCTCCCTCCCTCTCTCCCTTTCTCCCTCTCTCCATCTCTCTCCCTCTCTCTCTTTCTCTCCCCCCTCTCTCTCCCTATCTCTCTCCCTCCCTTTCTCCCTTTCACACCCCCCCCCCTCTCTCCTCTCTCCCCTCACCCCCCCTCTCTCTCTCCCCCTATCTCTCTCCCTCTCTCCTCTCCCCCTCTCTCTCCCCCCCTCTCTCTCTCTCCCCCTCTCCTCTCCCCCCCTCTCCCCCCTCTCTCTCTCTCTCTCCCCCTATCTCTCTCCCTCTCTCCTCTCCCCCCTCTCTCCCCCCCTCCCTCTCTCTCTCCCTCCTCTCTCCCTCTCTCTCTCCCTCTCCCCTCTCTCTCTCTCTTTTGACGGCGCCGTAACTGCTTGCTTATACTAGTCTTGCCTGCTGCCTGCCTATTGCTGCTTGCTAAGTCCTAAAAGCCTAGTAGCTAGCTAGCTAGTAGGTCTTACTTACTACTGCTGTGCAGTGCTGTGCTGTTGCTGCTGTGCTGTGCTGTACTGCTGCTGAGCTTGTGTTTGTGTTTGTGCCGTGCCGTGCCGTGCCGTGCCGTGCTGTGCTGCTGCTGTGCTGTAGCTGTGTGCTGCATCGCATCCATCTCTAGTAGCTATAGCTATCTATCTACAAAAGCACAGACCTGGGGAGGATTGGGAACTTATCTTTGTGTTAGATAGCTTGGTTGGTAGTGGTGATGGTGATGATGGTGGTAGTGGTGGTGGTGAGGTGATGGTGGTGGGATACGGAGGAGAGTGGTGGTGGTGGGGTTGGGGGTAGGGGGGGGGGGGTTGAGAGGATTAGAAAAAGGGGGTGGGGAGGTGGGGGTGGCTCTTGAAGGTTAAAGGGGAAATGGGTGGGGTAGGGGTGGGTAGGGTGGGGGGTGGGGTGGGGGGGGGGGGAAGTAAGGAGGTCTTTTGTTCTTTCTTACCTTTCGTGGACATTTTCTTTTTTTGGTCTGTCCCTCCCGGGGTCCCTCCCTTCCTTCCTTCCTTCCCTCCCTCCATCCTTCCTTCCTTCCTTCGTTCCTTCCTTCTCGCCCCAACCCTGTCCGCTTTTAGATGAATTCTAGATCTGTATAGTAGTTTTTAATATATATACATACAGGCACACACACAACACACACACAATATATAGCCCTCACTCTCAGATTC
>CM054135.1:10477630-10482630 GCA_028751875.1 Rapana venosa
TAAATACAGACTGAGACCGATCTTATACTCGCTTGCCTAGTATGTTATGTGTTCTTGGCCTGTCTGTCTGTCTGTCTGTCTTGATTAAACTAGTCTCTCCACATAATTATAGTGTATAATTATGAAGACTAGCTAAAACTAAGAGAGTTAAAAGAGATAACAGAATGAAAGCTGGAAGGGAATGAAAGGAGGGAGGACTTGCGTGGATCGGTGGTCTAGAGGTAACGCGCCTGTCTAGAAAGCGAAAAGTCCGGGTCGGAAGTGTGCGGTGGTTCGAATCCCGTTTGGGCCCGAAACTCCTCCCCCCCCCCCCCCCCCCCCTCTCCATCCATTAGACCATGAGTGGTGGTCTGGGCGCTAGTCTTTCGGATGAGACGATAAACCGAGGTCTCGTGTGCGTTACAGATAATTATTCAGCGCACGTAAAAGAACCCACGGCGACAAGAGAGTTGTCCCTGGCAACATTCTTTAGAAAAAAAACCCACTCTGATAGGGTAACAAATACAGTTGCAGACCAAAAAACAAAACAAAAAGGTGGCGCTGCTCTTGTGGCGACGTGCTCTCCCCGGGGGGAGGGGCAGCCCGAATTTCACGCAGAGAGAAATCTGCGTGACTTCAAGTGGTATGAAATGAAAATGAAATAATAAAAATAATTTTAATAATAATTATTATTATGGAATTTATTTAGCGCTGAATCTTGTAAAGCAACAAATCAAAGCGCTCAGATGACATTAATTTTTTTTTTTATATCGAGGATAATGGAATAAGCACTCGTGTGCTTTTTTACATCCAGTTCCCGTGTGTATGCGGTTTTGTAAATTTTGTCATCTGTTCCCACCGGCACACAATGGCCTACTCTTTCGAAAAGCGGAACAGGATTTAACGTGCGCGCAAGATGTTCTGCGTGCGTTCGCACACGGGGCCTCGGTTTATAGTCTCATCCGAAGGACTTTTGACATTCAGTTCGATTTTTGGGGTCAAACTGGGAAGAAAGGGCGAGGCTGGGAATCGAACCCAGAACCTCACGATTTTAGTACTTGTTGGCAGGCGAACGTCTTAACCATCCTGCCACCTTCCTTCATGCGTGTTCTTGCTTCGTGCAGTTGCTTAGCTACCTGTATGTAGGCTATACTAGTAGGCCTTTGACCCGTCTGTCTGCCTGCCTGCCTGCCTGTCTGTCTGTCAGTCTATCAGTCCGTCTGATAGTTTTAAGGGATGATGTAATGAGGGTCAGTCCAGTAGCAGTGATGATGATGTGTGGTGTGTAGTTTAGTGGTAGTAGTAGTAGTAGTAGTAGTAGTAGTAGCGATGGGGGGTTACTGATAAGACGTTGCTGCTTTTCCAGATGGGGTCTGTTGTGGTCTGAAACTGAAGGTACACGTGCGGAATTTGTGAGTGGGTGGTGGTGGGGGGGGGGGGGGGGGGGGGGGGGGGGGGAGGGAAGGGGGGGGGGGGAAGGGATTTATACCACTACACTACACGCGCTCGCTTGCTTACCATGCTTGATTTGAAGTCTTTTGGTGTAAACCGGTTTTATTGTGAAATAGAGCATTGCGTGTATATATGTGTATTTTATATTATATATATATATATATATAATATATATATATATATATTATATATATATATATATATATATATTATACACAGCTTCAATCATCCTCAGGACTCGTGATATATATATATATACATATATTGTATTACATATTGTACTGTATTGTAATGTATTGTATCGTACTTCAGCTACTGCAGATTTTGTGTGTGTGTGTATGTTAGTGTGTGTGAGTGTGTGTGTGTGTCTGTGAATGTATGTATATATATATGAATAGCAATATCAGCAGCATAGCAGCAAGTGGAACAAGAAGCTTCAAGCTTAGATATAATTATTGCGCTCAATCAAAAGATACCAGTAGTAGTGATTAAATGACGACTGGTGGACAGAATACAATGTCATGATTATTGTCTTCATGACTGTTCATGCTGAAGTCTTTTTCTTTCTTTCTTTCTTTTTGCGATTGTCATACTGACAGCTCCAGTCTCTTGTATTGTGTTGTATTGTGTTGTATTGTGTTGTGTTGTATTAATTTGTGTTGTATTGTGTTGTGTCGTATTGTATTGTGTTGTGTTGTATTGTGTGTTGTGTCGTGTTGTGTTGTGTATTGTAAAAGCGTGCACAATTCATAAGCGGTGGTAGGACTTCACGCTCTTCAATGGCTTATTCCTTTTTTTCGTGTTCGTCATGTGTATAGCTGAATGAATGAATGAATGAATCAGTCAATCAATCAACGAACGATCTTTATTTTTCAAGGGTTACAGATTTATAAGCATTCGCATACTTTGTTGTTGTTGGGTGTTTTTTTTAATCTGGCCCTTGCCCTGATTAGGGACTATCCAAACAGACAGACAGACAGACAGGCAGGCAGGCAGGCAGACAGACAGACAGACAGACAGGCAGGCAGGCAGGCACAGACACATAGACAGACAGACACACACACACACACAACACACACACACACACACACACACACACACACACACAAACACACACGGAGAGGGAGGGAGGGAGAGACAGAGAGAGCGAGAGACAGACACACACACACACACCACACAAACAAACACACACACAGGCAGCCAGGCATAGAGAGAGAGAGAGAGAGAGAGAGAGAGAGAGAGAGAGAGAGAGAGAGAGAGAGAGGAGAGAGAGAGAGAGAGATGGATGGATGGATTAAAAAAAAAAACAACTCAAAAAAGTAGTTATCAGGTTGAGAGCGACCAGTCGTCATCATCGTGTGCTTCACAAGGGTATCACTGCCCAAAGCTCTCCGCCAATCAGCCCGTTGCCTAGCAACACGTGCGTAAAACTGCTAGCACTTTTGTTTGTTTGCATTTGGTTTTTTGTTTGTTGGTTGGTTGGTTTCTTCTTCTCTCTGTCTGTCTGTCTGTCTGTCTGTCTCTCTCTCTCTCTCTCTCTCTCTCTCTCTCTCTCTCTGTCCTCTCTCTCCTCTCTCTCTCTCTCTCTCTCTCTCGCTGCCCCTCTCTCTATCTCTCTCTATCTCTCTCTGTCTCTCTTTCTCTCTCTCTCTCTCTCTCTCTCTCTCTCTCTCTCTCTCTCTCTCTCTCTCTCTCTCTTCTCTCTCTCTCTCTCTGTCTATCTGTCTGTCCCTCTCTCTCTGTCCCTCTCTTTCTCCCTTTATCTTTTCATCCTCTCCTCGGCTTTCTTTTCGGATTGTTTAGGGGTTTGGTTTGTTTTGTTGTTGATGTTGTTGGTTGTTTGGTTGTTGGTTTATTTTGGATGACATTTGTTTTGTCCTCCCACTATGAGATTGTTACTTATTTATATGTCTGACCGTCTTTGTGTGTGTAATGTAATGCATGTATCATGTGTATGTATTATACTATAGCGAGTTGTCTGTCTGTCTGGCTACCTGTTTGTCTGATACATCTGTCTAGCTGTCTGTCTATAAAGCTATCTATCTGTCTGTCTATGTATGTATCTGTTTGTCTGTCTGTCTATAAATCTGTCTGTGTATCTATTTATCTATCTATCTGTGTGTCTGCCTATCTATCTATCTGTCTGTCTGTCTAATCTATTTATCTATCTATCTATCGGTCTGTCTTGTCTATCTGCCTATCTGTTTATCTGTATATGTATCTGTCTATTTTAGTATCTATCTATCTGTATATCTATATATCTATCCATCCACACGTTCCAATTCATTCACTATTTATTTTGTTCTGTTATCATGTTGTATTTATTCTATTTTACCTTTTTTTTTTAAAAATGTAGAAGGCTTTAACGATATGAACCAAGCATTAAAACAATAGTTACCAACCGAAAGTAATTCAGAAATTACTGTAAATATTTTTGGGTCATTGTGAAGGGGAGAAAATAATGCTGAAGGGAGTTTACTCCAACCTGTCTGAAATTTGGCATGTTCGTAGTTGTGTGTATTGTTCAATATTTATGTTATATACATATATTTATCTGTCAATGTAGTCTACAGATTAGATTCTACTTGGAAAAGGGACAGACTTGCCTGAAAACGCTGTTATTCAACGATTTTCTATAAATATAACTATTGTCTATAGTTTTTTTTCGTTTTAAGTGAATCTTTTATAAAGTCATTTTTGAATTGATGGAGAAAGTGTAACTAGGTTTACCTGCACTTGTTCTCCTCCTCCACAGCAGTTTTCTGAATATAGAATCAGACAGAGACAGAGAGAGAGTGGAGAGAGCTAGGCTGAAAGAGAGGAATTACGGAGCCGTCATGGAAAGACAACTCTGTGCTGCCGTAGTAAAGAGTGGAGCAGCCTGGCGCTCTTTGGCTATTTTTGCCATGAAAGAATGGCCTCTCTCTCTCTTTCTTTCTCTCTCTCTCTCTCTCTCTCTCTCTCTCTCTCTCCCCCTCTCTCTCTCTCTCTCTCTCTCTCTCTCTCTCTCTCTCTCTCCTCTCTCTCACTCTCTTTGCACTCTCTCTCTCTCTCTCTTCAGACTTCTCTTCTAGACACCTCTCTCTCTCTCTCTCTTCCTCTCTCTCTCTCTCTCTCTCTCTCTCTCTCTCTCTCTCTCTTTCTCCTTGTTCTCTCTGTCTCTCGCTCATTCTATCACTGTCTCTTTTTTGGTTATGTCCAACTCTTTTTTTGTTCATGTCTGTCTTTTTGTGTATTAATTGTTATAATAATTATATATATTATATATATATATTTATATATTATTTCTAGGCTACTCTTGCTGTTTGTACCTTTTTTTGTATTATACATATATTAACACGATGGACAATATTAAACGTAATGAAAAATCCCAAAATACTTTGAAGATGTATATTATTATACCAAAAATGCTCGGAAGAAAAAGAAAACTGTTGGATTTGATGGAGGGAAAAAAAGGGGGGGGGGGGTGGGGGGGGGGGGGGGGGGGGGGGGGGGGGGTGAAGAAGGAGGGGGGGTGTGGGGAGGAGAAAAAGGAGCGGTGTGCAAGTGTAGTGATGTGGGTCACGGGA
>CM054135.1:10490130-10495130 GCA_028751875.1 Rapana venosa
ACAGACAGACAGACAGACAGACAGACAGATAGTAACTCCAACTGTCCTCGCAAGCTGTTTAGCTGTTCGGTTAGTTGGCTGGCTGGCTGTCTGACTGGCTGGCTGGCTGGCTGGCTGGTTGGCTGGCTGGCTGTATGTCTCGGTCTGTCTGTCTGTGCGTCTGTCAGTTTGTCTGTGTGTGTGTTTGTTTGTTTGTCTGTCTGGATCGATGGAGGGAAGAAGAGGAAAAAAAAAGAGTAGAATGAGGATGGGCGAGGGGTGGGTGGGGGAGGGAAGGAGAGAGAGAGAGAGAGAGAGAGAGAGAGAGGAGAGAGAGAGAGAGAGAGAGAGAGAGAGAGAGAGAGAGCGAGAGAGAGCGGAAGGGAGAAAAGTTGAAGATGTAAGAGTGTGTGCTGTCTGTTTCTGTCTGTTTGTCTGTCTTTCTGTACCTCTCTCTTTCTCTCCCTCTCTCTCTCTCTCTCTTCTCTCTCTCCTCTCCTCTTCTTCTCTCCTCTCTCTCTCTCTCTCTCTCTCTCTCTCCTCTCCCTCTCTCTCTCTCTCTCTCTCCCCTCTGTCTCTGTCTCAGAGTCTCTCTCTTACCAGTTACGCTCCTGTATTGCCATACCTCTCTCTCTCTCTCTCTCTCTCTCTCTCTCTCTCTCCTCTCTCTCTTTCTGTGTTTTGTGTGTGTGTGTGTGTGTGTGTGTGGTGGTGTGTGTGTGTGAGGTGTGTGTGAACGAACGCGTGCGCACATAATAAACAACTACACTCATTTACGCAGAGTGAAACTAATCACAGCCAACGTTTGAACCAGTCTGTGCATTCTGGTTAGAGTCTAGTCTAGTTTGGTCTGCTGACCCGGGTTCGAATTCCGTTCAAGAGGATTTTTTCCTCGGGAGTTAACATCAGTGCCGACTCCACTCCCCCCAAAAAGTCCTTCAGATGAGACAATAAACCGAGGTCCCGTGTGAGAACACACGCAGAACATCTTGCGCGCACGTTACAACCCGTTCCGCTTTTCGGAAGAGTAGGCTACTGTGTGCCGGTGGCTGAGAACGGATGACAAAATGTACAAAACTGCATACACACGGGGACTGGATGTTTTAAAAATAAGAAGCGCATGAGTACTTATTCCGTTATCCTCGAAATAAAAGAATAAATAAATACATAAATGGTACGGCACGGCATGATATGGCATGACATAATTATAGTGTATTTATCCCAATAACAATGTCACATAATGACATTCATAGTTAACGGCTCCCTTCCACGACCTTAAGATAGTACAAGAAGAGGAGGGATAAAGTAAGTGAAGTCAGTTAAAACGGCTCTGCACTTGCTTCAAACTTTGCTGACCTTCTCACAGTTATGAAAGTAACAGAACCCCAATACAATACAGACTTGTGTGTCCTTGTGTAATAGGTCAAAAGAAGATAATTATTCCAGTCAGAAAGTGAGGGGGGTGAAACATTCCACTTAGGTAAGAGGTATGCATGCATCTGTACAGCTCAAAAATGTATGGCCAACTGAAGTTGCCAAAAGTGAGAAGAAGAAGAAAGAAAAAAACCACCCCCACAGCAGTGTTAAGGGATTTTTTGCTTTTTTCTTTTCTTTTCTTCTTTTATATCGAGAATAATGGATTAAGAACATGTGCTTTTTATTTTTACATCCAGTCCCTGTGTGTATGCGGCTTTGTCAATTCTGTCATCTGTTCCCACCGGCACGCAATGGCCTACTCTTACGAAAAAGCGGAACAGGATTGAACGTGCGCGCAAGATGTTCTGCGTGCGTTCGCACACCGGGCCTCGCTTTGTCGTCACATCCCAAGGACTTTATGGGTTGAATGCATAGCTGGAGAGCTTACACACTTTTATGGGGTGGTGGTGGTGGTGGTGGTGGTGGTGGAATAACACAGTATATTACATAAAATATGCTATGTATCAAGCCAAGAACAATTATTTTTATCTTCTGGACGTTTTGAGAGAAATCATTTTTTCCCCCTTTCTTTTCGTTATTAGGTCCGTCTGTGAATTCGACTTAAAGAGATTCAGCCTTTTGTTGGGTTTTTTGCAACCCAGGATACAGAATGTACATCTTACGGTCTTAAGATCCGGCAGTTAAGTTTCAGTTTGAAATCCGGCAGTTCAGTTTCAATCTTAAGATCAAACAGTTAAGTTTCAGTCCAAGATCCTGCAGTTTCAGTCCAAGATCCTGCAGTTTCAGTCCAAGATCCAGCAGTTTCAGTCCAAGATCCAGCAGTTAAGTTTTCCTTTCAGCCTAAGATCCAGCAGTTAAGTTTTCCTTTCAGCCTAAGATCCAGCAGTTAAGGTTCATTCTAAGATCCGACATAAAACAAGAAAGGAGGATAGCGATAAACCACACAGGAAGATAGCGATAAACCACACAGGAAGATAGCGATAAGCCGTACATGAGGACAATAGTAAACTACATAGGAAGATGGTGATAAACCACATAGGAGGATAGTGGGGGAAAAAACACATAGAAAGATAGTGAGATAAGCCTCACATGAGGATAGTAGCAAACCACATAGAAGGATAGGATAGTAAGTAACACATCACATCGCACAGGAGGAAAAGTCATAAACGAACACAAAGGAGAAAGAGGAAAGAAAAAAAACCAGCAAGTCGTTGTCGAACCTATTCTAAAGCCTAAGAAAGATATGACAACAACGACCAACAACAATCCCCCCCCCCCCCCACTACACACCACACAGCCACCACCCCCCCCCCCCCCCCCCCCCCCCCCCCCCCCCCCCCCCCCCCCTTCTTTCCTTCTCCATCTCGTCGTTCTCTTTGTCACGTCTTCCGTTTGAACGGAAAATGAAGTGTCACGCCCGCTAGGGTCGTCGGAAGAATGCGGCCTTTTGTTCTCCCTCTCCCTCTGACGACCGCTAGGCTCCGGTTACCTCCCTTTGCCATGTCACTGAAGTGTAGGGGGCGCAGGAGGGCTAGGCAACAGTGCGCGTGCGCGCACCAGTGCTGTCTACGCGCGTTGTATTAGATAGAACACGCGTCTTTTGTTGTGTTTTTTTGAGTAATAGAATAGTAAATTAGAAGCAATCGATTTTTTTTAGTGTGTGGGGGGGTGTGTGTGTGTGTGTCCTTTGTTGTGTCAAGTCAATTCAAATGTTTATTTCCAGATGGTACATTGAATAAGCAATGCATTTGCTTTATTTTCGTGTGAATTCAAGTAAAAAAAAAAAAAAACCACACAAAAACAACAAACAAAAAAACAAAACTAATCATCCCACGAAGGGCAGTTACAACTACTGACAGGCACATTGATACGAATCATCATCTCAAACACACACACAAAAGAAAGCTACAGTAATTATTGCCGGTGTGTGTAATACAGTATCCAGAGTGCATTAACTAACCGACCATACAGTGTATCATTATTAACCCTGTCTAATTCATTATCGGTACTAATTGTCCTCTGTATTGTGTGTATTTGCGTCAGATTCCTTTTAATACTCCTTATTTGTTTACTGATATTAATTATGTGTACCTTTTGTTGTTGTTGTTTCTCTATAGCTTGAAAGAGTTGATGGGAATGAAAACCATTGCGAAAAGTGAAACGAAGTAGGCCTATCTAATTCGTTATTACTTCTGTTATTTGTGTCCTGCTTTTCCTTTCTATACCTGTCATATATACATATGTTACAGTGGAGACATTGTCATATATGTATACACATACATACATACATCTGTTACAGTGGTCATTTTGTCATATATATATATATAGATAGATAGACATGTAACAGAGTGGAGATATTTGATCTGCCACGACTCTGTACAACTTCTCCGCTACGACAGCACAGTATGAACAGGGAGGATATGGCTCAAGAAAAGCTAGCATAAAAATTACATTTCTCATCCGCGAGGGCAAAGTGTGTGCAATGGGTAGTATTCAACTATACCACCCAAGGAAACAGAGCGCTGCACAATAAAATTATTTGCAGGTTTGTCCCAAAATAGTAACACGTTGCTCTGATGTAATGGGAGGTAATCTACTTACCACACCATCACACATACATACAGTATATACATCAGTTAGTTATTTGCAGCTCACAAAGTTAAGATTACTTTTTTGTTTTCTTCTGTAGCTACGAAGAGTTAAATAAGTGATAAACCATTTTATTTTTATCTATTATTTTATATCGAGGATAATGGAATAAGCACTTATGTGCTTTTTTTTTTATAATCTAGTCCCCGTGTGTATATGGTTTTTTTAAATTCTGTCATCCGTTCCCACCGGCACACAATGGCCTACTCTTACGAAAAGCGGAACAGGATTGAACGTGTGCGCAAGATGTTCTGCCATATTGAATTGTGTGTTTATTCCTATCGTGTGCAGCGTGCCTACCGTATGCATCATTACATTGTGTGCCTGCTCTCCCTTCATGCGCCCAAGTTTAAATCGCTTGCCTTGTCTCCCCTTGTATCTAATGCCCCGGATGTTCTGAACTGGGCAAGTTTTGGGAGGTTTTATGATAATGAGGGATGGAGAGAGACAGAGACAGAGAGAGGGGGAGATATTGGGGGAGGGAAGAGGGGGATGGTAAAGAGGAGAGGAGACAGGGAGGATTGGGGGGGGAGCGAGAGAGAGAGGGGGAGGATATTGGGGGAGGGAAGAGGGGGGGGGTGGTAGAGGAGGGGAGGGGAGGTGGGGGGGGGGGGGGGGGGGGGGGGGGGGGGGGGGGGGGGGGGGGGGGGGGGGGGGGGGGGGTGCGTGTGACTTTTCGGGCTCGACAGTGGACCATGGGCAAACATTGGTTGCCAGTTTCCTTTGGCGGGAGTCTTTTCCGCGCTTCTTTGTCAATCTGTCCCCTACCTCCCCACCTCACCCCCCCCCCCCTTCTCCCCCCCTTTCCCCCCCCCCCTCACCCTCTTCTTCCCTACTGTCTTGTCTGTCTGCTTGCCCTGTCTGTCTGTCTCTTGTCTATCAGCCTCTGACTCTGTCTCTGTTTTGTTTCTGTTCTCTGTCTCTTGTCGTCTTTG
>CM054135.1:10520130-10535130 GCA_028751875.1 Rapana venosa
CACACATCACACATTCGCAAGTAACACAAATGTCCCCCAAATGCAAGTTAGCAAGCCTCTCCAGTCTATTCGGATGACACTATAAACCGAGGCCTTGTGTGCGAACGCACGCAGAACATCTTGCGCACAAGTTAAATCCTGTTCCGCTTTTCGTAAGAGTAGGCCAATGTGTGCCGGTGGGAACGGATGACAAAATTGACAAAACCGCATACACAGGGGGACTGGATATAAAATAATCACATAAGTGCTTGTTCCATTATCCTCGATATAAAAGAATAAATAAATAAAGTCTATAATAATATTTAGATATATAAATTCCAAGTTCCATTCATTATTATTATTATTATTATTATTATCATGACTGTGTAGGCGCGCTATACAGTACCTCCACGCACACTCTCAGACAATATTGTTGTTGTTGTTGTCGAAGTCGCTACATTATTTATTTATGTCTTCCCGCTTGTGTGCACATACAACTAGCTGAACTAGCTTACATGTGGGCTTACCAGGGCAGCCAGCTTGCGTGTTGGTGTGAGCGAGTGCGTGAGTGCGTGCGTGAGTGTGTGAGTGCGTGCGTGAGTGTGTGAGTGCGTGCGTGTGTGCGTGCATGTGCGTGCGAAGGGCGTATCAGCCCACCCCATGATTTTCTCCCAAGTTATCTGATTGTGGAACATAATACCTAACTAACCGTTGTTATCTGCAGAAGGGGGGGGGGGGGGGGGGGGGGGGGGGGGGAGGGGTTACTGTGTGGTGTGTGAGTGAGTGTGTGCTTGCTTGTGCCTGCTTGTGTGTGTGACAGACAGATAGACAGACAGACAGAATGAATGAATGATCTTTATTTTCCAAGGATTACAGAATAAGCAGTCACATGCTTTTTATTTTCATCCGGCCCGAGAGAGAGAGAGAGAGAGAGAGAGAGAGAGAGAGAGAGAGAGAGAGAGAGAGAGAGAGAGATACAGACAGACAGACAGACAGACAGACAGAATGATTGAATGAATGAATGAATGAAGGAATGATGTTTATTTTCCAAGGGTTACATAATAAGCATTCACATACTTTTTTAAATTTTCATCCGACCCTTGAGAGAGAGAGTCAGACAGACAGACAGGTTCAATTTAAACAGCACCACGCTCTTTCTGTCCTTTTTTGTGTCTGCCTATGTGTCTGACTGTATGCCTGCCTGCCTGCCTGCCTGCCTGCATGTCTGTCTGTCTGTATGTCTGTCTATCTGTCTGTCTGTCTGCCTGTCTGTCCCTGCCTTTCTGGGGTCCGGGTGTTTTGAGGGCTTGCGGAGGGTCCTGGCGTGGGCTTACAGTCACAAGATAGCCCTGTTTCTGAAATTAATCAAAGTGTATAGTATTATAAGAGAAGCCAGGTAAGAGCTTTGTACAGTTACTTTGATGATCAAAAGCATTCAGTAGGTGTTTATCCTTTTTTTTTAAAATTTCCACACCTCACCTCACCTGTCCCGTAGTCTAGTAGACTGTTGGGGCACCACTGAAGATTTAACAACCAGCTTCCTCCACTCCTCACGGCTTTCGGTAGTATGTTATACCACTCAAGGCCAGTCAGTCCACTCTCTGATGTTTTCTTTCCATCGTTTTCTCTGTCTGCCTCTTCTTCCTCTCCCTCCTTGTACTGTTCCCTGTAGGACAGTCTTGGTCAGTCCAGATGTTCGTGTGACGTGCCCGCACCACTTCAGTTTGCGGGTTTTGTTGTTGTTTTTGGAAACTGAAGCCAGGAGCTCTTCATCATTTTTAAATCTACATTTTTGATGCTCGAAATATACATAGATTATAGTATTGCACTATAGAATTGGCTCTGTGGAAGCTAGTGACTGGTATCTTGCTTCCTAAAGAACAGCTTGCAGTCAGTCACCTATCAGTAAATCCATTGTATTTTTCTTCTACAAATCTGATAGAATTCTCTCTCTCTCTGTGTGTTTTTCAGAACGGGAAAACGCCATCACTGGATGGACAATCCGGGGACGAGAAACAATCCAAGTCTACGTCTCCCAAGAAGAAAAAGAAGGACAAAGACAAGACGAAAGACAAAGACAAAGCGAAAGAGAAAGAGAAAGAAGGCCGAGAAGGCCGGCAAGACGAAGAAGGAGAAGGAGGACAAGGCGGAGGTGAACGGGGACGTCCCTGCTGCCCCGGCCTCTGCCCCGGCCTCTGTGCTGGACAAGTCTGGGGAGGAAGACAAAGATGCCAACTCCTCCTCAGACTCCTCCTCCTCCTCGGACGAGGACGACTCTTCGGACGAGGACACTGAAGAGGAGAAGAAGCCTCCGGCCAAACCTGAAGGTCTGTTCCCGGACAACCCCGAGCAGCCCAAGCGGGTGGAGGCCATCACGGTCAAGATCCCCAGGAACCTGCCCCCCAACCCCGAATCGTCGTCCTCGGACTCCAGCTCCTCAGACTCCTCTGACGACGACAGTGACGACGACGGCAGCAGCGACGAGGAGGAAGAGGAGAAAGCGGCCCCAGCCTCCATCGACCCTGCCTCCTTGAACGAGCCTCTCTTCCCGGATCTGAAGCCGGCAGTCACCATCAAGAAACCCGTTCCTCAGATCAGGCCGAAGAGGGAGAGTTCCTCAGACGATGATGAGCCTCTGGCCAACATCAACCGCAAGCTGAACAGCTTCAAATACGACGAGCCCAAAACGGAAGAAGAACCGCCAGCTGAGGAGACGACCTTGGAGCCGAACGAAGCAAATGAGGTCAAAGCGGAGGAGGAAGAAGAACGGGGAGGAGCAGGAGGAGGAGGGAGGAGGAGGACCACCACCTCAAGAGGATGTGGAGATGAAGGAAGAGATGACCACTGCTGCTGCTGCTGAAGAGAAGCCTGAAGCAGACACGGAGACGGAAGGTGAAGACCCCACACCCATGGACGCCAGTAAAGAAGAAGAAGAACCTGCCTCCGCCGAAACCATGATCCTTGAAGAAGGACCGGCAGAGGGCAACGCCACTGCGGTGGAGGAGGAGGAGGAGGAGGAGGCCTCACCCGTCCAGGACGCCCCTGAAGATGCCGGGTCCACGTCCATGCCTAACGAGGACGTGGAGATGGCTGACGACACAGGCAACGCTCCTGAGGAAGAGGTACCTCCTGAATCACAAACGCCTCACCCTGAAGCGGGAAAATCCTCCTCCTTAGAACCTCCCACACAGATCCCCCCCAATGACCCTGCCCCAGACCCTGTCCCTCACCCTGCCACAGCGGTTCCGGAGTCTGCAGCACAGCCCGCGGAGTCGTTCTCCAGCGCCAGTCCTGCTGCCCAAGCGGGACCGGAGCCCGGTGAAGCCAGGAGCCCCGTGGAGTCAGAGGAGGTCAAGGACGCTGCGGAAGAGGCCGCGGAAGGAGGCCGCCCACAAGCCCAAGCCTGTGAGGAGACGTCCAGGGAAGAAGCCCAAGACCTGTGCGTAGAACGGGCCGAACCCAAGCAGCCTGAAGAACCGGCCACCAGGTCGGTGCCAGAAGGTCCTGGAGCGGAGGATTCCTGTGCGGCTGATTCCATGCTGGATACTGCTGGTGCGATGGATACGAAAGACTCCAGTGAAGCTGGTGCTGGTGTGGTGGTGGTGCTGCTGCTACGGATACTGCTCTAGCGGATACTGGTGTTGCGGATACCTTAGACCCCCGCAGGACGGATACCGGTGCCGTGAAGGATTCAGCTCCAGCTCCAGCTTCAGCAGCATCTTCCTCAGGGCTGGATTTGTCAGTGATGGATTTGTCCAAGGGTAAGACCCCACTACCTGGCGCAGACCTCAAAGAGGCGGAGTCAAACTTCGACGACGCCGCCGCGCGCATCCTCAGTTCAGCAGGCCCTGCCCAGCCTTCGGAGCCCCCAGGGAGCATGTCTGCCGAGGCGGAGGACAGCAAAGAGAGCAGCAGCGGCCTGGAGACGGACAAGGAAGACAGCGGGGAGGGGGGTGGGGGAGGGGTGGGGGGGAGCAGCAAGAGCATCCCGGCTGTGCCCCCTCTGGTGCCTGTGGCCAAACTGGACCGTAAACCTAGCGGGTGAGTTGTGGGTGTGTGTGTGTGGGAGGGGGGGGGAGGGGGGGTGGTGTTGGTGTGGGGGAGGGTGTGTGGTGTGTGTGTTGGTGTGGTGGTGTGGTGTGGGTGTTGTGTTGGTGGGTGTGAGGGTGCGGGTGAGTTGTGTGGGTTGTGTCAAAGTGTTGGTGTTTGTGTGTGTGTGTTGGTGTGTGTGTGAGTTGTGAGTGTGGTGTGGTGTGTGTTGGTGTTTGATGTGGTGTGTGTGTGTGTGTGTTGGTATGTGGTGTTTGGTTTGTGGTGTGTGTGTGTGTCACAGTGTGGTGTGTGTCAAATTGTTGTGTGGTATGTGTGTGTGTGTGTGTGTGTGTCACAGTGTGTGTGTACAGTGTGTGTGTGTTGTGAGTGTGTGGTGTGTGTGTGTCAAAGTGTGGGTGTGTGGGGGGGTGTGATACTAAGGTACATTGGCACCACAAACTGTTTAAAATGATTTACACGTTGTGTCTTTGAGAAAATGAACGTTTGGGGGTTTTTTTGTGTTTGTTTTTGGTTGGTTGGTTGGGTTGTTTTGTTTTGGGTTTTTTGTTGGTGTTGTTCTTGGGTTTTGTTGGGTTTTTGTTGTTGTTGGTTGGGTTTTTTTTTGTTTTGGGGGGTGGGGGGGTGGGGATGCTGGCTGTATTTGCTCTCTTAAATGTGTGTTCAAAGCTCTTGAGGAATGCGTCCTTCTTTTTTCTTATTTTTGTTGTATATTTTTTCTCTCTATGATAGACAATATTCTCTCTCTCTCTCTCTCTCTCTCTCTCTCTCTCTCTCTCTCTCTCTCTCTCTCTCTCTCTCTCTCTCTCTCTCTCTCTCTGAGTCTCTCTCTCTCCCTCACTCCGTCCTCTCCTCCTCGCTCTTCTGTTCATTCATTCAGTCGTTCGTGTTATTGCTTTCTCATCCTTGATTTCTCTTGTTAGACCCTAAATCAACAAGATGCCTGCCTCTAGAAATGTCTCCACCCCACCCCGCCCCGCCCCACCCCACTCCACCCCACCCCACCCCACCTCTCTTCCCGCCTTCCATGGCAAAGGAATGAAAGAACGTGTGAATGAATAAACAAATTAGATATTCCTCCCCCATGAGTGATAGAACTATGTTACATAAAGAAGGAAACCTTTCAGGAGCATGTTTATTTTTTATTTGTTTATGTATTTATTTATTTATTCTTTTATTTCGAGGATAATGGAATAAGCAAGCACTCGTATGCTTTTTTTTTTTTTACATCCAGGCCCCGTGCGCGTGCAGTTTTGTAAACTTCGTCATTCGTTCCCACCGGCACACAAAGGCCTACTTTTCCAGAAAGTGGATTAGGTTTTTGCGTGTGTGCAAGATGCTCTGCGTGCGTTGGCACACTGGACCTCGGTTTATAGTCTCATCCAGAGGACCTCGGTTTATACTCTCATCCAAAGGACCTCGGTTTATGGTCTCATCCAAACGACCTCGGTTTATAGTCTCATCCAAAGGACTTTTTTTTTTTTGGGGGGGGGGGGGGGTGGTGGCGAGTGGAATCGACCACTGATGGTTAACTGCTGAGGAAAACAATCTCCTTGAAAGGGATTCAAACACGGGTCAGCAGATCAGGGGGGCAATGCTCTAACCACCAGGCTACCCCGTCCTGTCTTTAAATGACAGCTCTGGTGATGGATCGGTGGTCTAGCGGTAACGCGCCTGCCTAGAAGAAAGCCAAATGTCCGGATCGGAAGTGTGCGGTGGTTCGATCCCCGTTTGGGCCCCGAAACTTTCCCCCCCATCCATTAGAGAGTGTAGACCATGAGTGGTGGTCTGGGTGCTAGTCTTTTTGGATGAGACGATAAACCGAGGTCCCGTATAACAATATTATGTAGCGCACGTCAAAGAACCCACAAGAGACTTGTCCCTGGCAAAATTCTGCAGGACAAAAAAAAAAGCCACTCTCATACTAGGGGAAACAAAATACAGTTGAAGACGGGAAAAGAAAGAAAAAAAGATCATGGGTGGCGCTGCTCTTGTGGCGACGCGCTCTTCCCTGTGGAGAGCAGCCTGAATTTCATGTAGAGAAATCTGCGTGACTTAAGTTAAAGTGGTACAAAATTAAATAGAAAAATAAAATAAAATAATATAAAAAGTAACGCTGAACAGAAGGAGGAGCCCCTTCAAGAGCTTGTGAGCACTGTGTGTGTGTGTGTTGTGTGTGTGTGTGTGTGTGTGTGTGTGTGTGTGTGTGTGTGTGCTGCAGGAGCAAGCTGTCTCGCCTGAGCAACATCATCGACAACCTGCGCGTGACCAAGGAGAAGCAGGTGCTGACGGGGGCTGAGGGGGAGAAGGAGGGCACCCCAGAACGCCGCGTGTCCGACTCCCCCCTCCCCCTCACCTTCCCGCTCCCCAAGTCCTCCTCCCTCCCTCCCCTGCTGGTGTCGCGACCCGAGGAGAAGAAGGCCTCCACCCCCACCCCCACCCCCACCCATGCCCGCACCCCCACCCCTACCACCACCCCAGCTTCACCCCTCCTCCCCCTTCCGCCCATCGCCAATCCTTGCCCCAACAGCAGCAGCAGCAGCAGCAGCAGCAACAACAACAACCACCCCCTCCTCTTCCACATCCGCAGCACCACCAGCAACAGCAACAGCAGCAGCAGCAGCATCACCATCACAGTCAGCAGCAACCTCCTCATCACCCACAGCCACAGCAGAGTCCTCTGTCAGCGCCCAAACCCCGCCACTCCCCGTCACCTAGTCACCCTCGTAAACCTCCTTCTGCCTTACCCTCCTCCTCCTCCTCCTCATCCCACTCCTCCCATCACCCTCTTCCTCCCCTGACCTCCTCCTCCTCCTCCTCGCACCCTTCCAGCACTTCCCACGGAGGCAGTTCGTCCAGCAACAAGTCCAGCAAGAACTCCTCCTCCTCGCATCATTCTTCCTCCTCCACCTCCTTGTCCACCAACCGTCCTACCGCCACGTCCACCCCGTCCTCCACCACCACCTCCTCCTCCTCCTTCCCGGCCCTGCCCTCCCTCCTCTCCTCCTCCCCCGTCCCTGGCGGCAGCGGCAGCGGCGGCGGCGGCTAACCCGCTGCTGGCCAACAGCATGAGCGCCTCCCTCCTGCGGCAGCAGCAGCAGCAGCAGCAAGAGCTGGCGCTGTCCTTGCAGCAGGCCATGGCCGGGGAGGAGGGCTGTCGGCCGACATGACCCAGGCCCAGCTGATGGCCTTCCACATGGCGCAGAACGAGGCCGCCCTGCAGGCCAGCTACTTCCAGAAGATGATGGAGCTGCAGAAGATGACCTCGGGGGCCATGCCGGGCCCCCACAAGGACGCCGCCTCCGCCGCTGCCGCTGCCGCCGCCTTCCAGATGGCCAACATGCCGGCGCTGATGCAGTGGCACGCCCGCCCGGACCTCCTCAACCCCTTCCTGGCGCACCAGCACCTCCTGGCCGCCCAGCAGCAGCAGCAGCAGCTGCAGCAGCAGCAGCAGCTGCGCGAGAAGGAGCTGGAGAAGGAGAAGCAGAAGCAGCAGCAGCAGAAGCGGGAGCGCGAGCAGCAGCAGAAGCGCGAGCGGGAGCAGCAGCGGCAGCGGAAGGAGCAGATGGAGCTCAAGCTGCAGCAGCAGAAGCTGCAGGAGCAGCAGCAGCAGTTCAAGCACAAGCAGCTGCAGATACTGCACCACCAGCAGCAGCAGCGCAGGCTGGACGCGGCCCACACGCAGTTCCAGCTGGACATGGCCAAGCGCGACGTGGCCAAGCGCTCCTACGAGGCCATGGCGGCCGGCGGCAGCAGCGGGGCGGGGGCAGACCAGCAGCAGCCCCGGGAGGCGCACACGGACGCCAAGAAGTCCCGCACCAGCCTGCCCGGCTCCTTCCCGCCCTCCTCCTCCTCCGCCCTGCCCGCCGGCAAGCCGCGCCCCAGCCACACCAAAGAGAACGGCAGCAGCGGCGGCGGCGGTAGCGGTAGTAGCAGCAGCAGGAGCGGTGGTGGCAGTTCCCACTCTTCCTCCTCCTCCTCCTCCTCTTCCCTCAACCTGCCGGTCCCTCTGCCCGTGTCGCCCGTGGCCCCGCCCCGCCTGTGGTCCTCCTCCTTCCCCCACCCCCTGCCAGCCCCCAGCAGTCTGGACATGGCGCATCTGTCGCGACTGTACGGGCTGAGCGAGGAGGCTGCCAAGCACATGGCCTCCATGACAGTCACCAACTCCAGGTCTGCCCACTCCGCTGCCGCCGCCACCACCTCTGCCCGTTCCGCGCCTTCCGCCACCGCTTCCTCTTCCTCATCCTCATCCTCCGCTGCTGCTGGTTCTTCTTCCTCAGCTTCAGGGAGTGGTGGTGGCAGTAGTGGTGGTGGTGGTGGTGGTGGTGAGGTGCTGGATTTAAGTGTCAGCAAACGGTGAGGTTTTGGAGGATTCTTTTTTTGGGGGGTCACATGGCGTGAGGATTTGGATGTGACTTTGTGACCGTGAGGATTGCGGTGTTTCTTGTGACATGGTGACTTTTGTGACCGTGAGGATTAGGTGCGGTGTGACTTGGGAACATGAGCACTGTTAACCAGAGAAGCCATGATGTTGATGATGATGATGATGATGAGGTGTCTGTGTGTGTGTGTGCCTAAAGTGTCCACGTGACGACCGACATTCAAAGCATTTTTGCCCTTCCTCTTCTTCCTGCCAGATTCCAGCCTCCCATTTGTGTGATGTGACCCACCCAGCATCAGTGACGTCATGCCATCACATCGATGATGTCAGAAGTAGATGACGTCAGCAATCCTAGACTGCAAAAGGTTGGAGGCTATCAAGTTTTAAGATCTGATTCTGTTATTCCCCAACCCCCTTCAGCCATTTCTTTTTGTTTGTTTGTTTTCTTTGTGGTTTTCTTTTTTTGGCTGCATCCTGAAAACCGCCATCTCATCATTGTGCTGTGTCCAAAGTCAACATGACTGTCCTTAAAAGGGTACAACTGTACATAATCCTGATCTTGCGTACTAGCATAACAATAATGCTTTCTGCAGGGGGCAACGAAGAAGCTTTTCATGTATGTGTGTGTGTGTTTTGCTTTAGTTTCCACATTATTCAGGCTGCATGCCTATAAAACCATTTTTGTTTGTTCATTTAAGATGATCTATCATCCCAGTTGGATCAATTCTTTGCTTGAGTGGAGGAGGGTACCTAGAGGCTGTTGTATGTAAGGGGGTGTTACGTTGAAATGATGGCGAAGAAGAAGCAGAAATGTGGAGGAATAATATCATAAGTGTGTGTGTGACCAGTTTCCGCTCCATCAGAATACCTGTGTAGTGATGTGTGGAACACTTTGTGAATCATACAGCGCATGGATTGATTACCGGAAAGTGCAAAGTTGTTGTGTCAGCCCTACTTTGACAGACATGTCATGTATACATAACATCCAGTTTTTCTGTTGGTTTGGATTCTTACCCCCTCTCCACTGGCTAGATTCTGTTACTGTCTGTTTACATCATTTTTTTTAGTAAAGTGTATCATCCTGACGTCACGTGTAGTGCTTTTAGTGGTGACATCATAGAAAAGGGAGTGGGTTGTGCAGTCAGTGCTATCAATCAGACCAGTTCTACTGTCTTCTACTACTTCTAGCAAACCTTGAATTTTGTCTTGAATGCAAAGTTATCACCCCATCTCTCTGTCACCGTCATGGATGGAGTATTCCCCCCACAAAACCAATAACAAAGGAAGTGGACTGTGTGTTCATGTGACATCATGACTCTGTGACGTGGCCCATTCTCAGAACTAGTAGGCAGCAGAATGATGTTATTTTTGTGTGACTGTGACGTCATTTCCAGCCTATGGTTGTCATCAAAGAATCGAATCATCTGTGGATGCCCTGCCAGCATCACCCATTACTGGTTACTAGTTGTGTGTAATGTGTGTGTGTGTTCTTCCAGAAGTCAGATGACAGTTGTATGTATGTACAGTGTAGTACCATTTCTCTCTTGTCCCATCCTGATTTTGTCTTTGCTATAAGTTAGAAATAAAGTGTAATTTTGTTTATCGATTAATGAATGATTGTGTGAAGACGTGTATCTGATCTGTGTTTCGCATGCAAACAGAACAGAACTACATCCTATTTGAAAGGTGTTTCAAACCAGCTTGAGTATTTACAGAAACAAAAAACCCAACAAAACCTTATTGTTTCTTTTTGGTTATTCTTAGTGGAACGCTCAGACAGCTAGTACTATTGCTGTCTGTCATATGAGCGAAAATCCCCCGTCGTTGCGCTGCCGCCAAGCGCCTGACAAGTCAGGCCCCGCGCGTCGGACTGACCAGCACGGGAGAGAATTGTTACATCTCTGGGAGAGAAAAAATAACAGGAGAATGGACAAAGGACTGAAGAGGGTAGAGAATAGACAAGAAGGAGGTGACTGACGAGAAGAAAGCGAGCGAGGCAAAAACAAAGAGAGAGATAGAAAAGAGGGAATTCCAAGTACAGAATTTTTCCAGAAGGTGGGGGATGCTGTTGGTACTAACAGGCCCCCCAGCATCCTCTCAGGGGAGTTTGGTTTATCAGCCAAATGGTGGTGTGAAGAAAAGCAAATAAACTTAAGAGAACTTTAGTTACATCTTCAAGGTTTTTCTAAATTGTTACTCGGCTATAGCTGGAGACAGCTGGAGAGAATAGCCCAGGACAGAGGACTCTGGCGGACTGTTGTCGGCGGCCTATGCTCCAGGGGGAGTGATGGGCCTAGGTTCCCCACAGGTGAGATTTTGGCATATATATATATATATATATGTGTGTGTGTGTGCAGTTGTTTTTGCCCACCCTCTAGGTTGCCGCATTCCGACTTCGGGGATGAAAGCTTTTGTTTTGTCTTGTACATAAAGAAAGTGACAGACATGACAATGTGTGAAGAAGTATTCTGCCATGCTGATATTTTGGTTGTTGTTTGGTCTTGTTTGTTTTAGTTTTAGTTATTTGGGGATTGTTTTTACCTGATTTGTTTTCTTTTAGGAGGTGGGAGGGGGGGGGGGGGTAGAGTTTTGTTTGTGTGCTTTGTTTTGTTTTGTTGTTTTTTTGAAAATTCTCCATCATTTTAAACCAAGCTTTCTGCTACATTTATTTTCAGCGATGTGCTTGATTAATTAATGTGAGTGGTGTGAATTGTAAACAAATAGTTCTCAAAAGAATATGTGGACCAATATGCTTTTTAACAAAACGAAAAACACAAAGTCTGCTTCTTGGTGACGTAGTTGAGTAAAAAGCCTATAACGCTGTTTTAAATTGCCAGGGAGAGCTTACAGAAAGGTGGACCGTCTTTCCCACAGACCAGATTTGCCTCTGTACTGCTTTGCCCCAATTCAAGACTGCTTTCTTCTTTAGAAACTAAGTGCTGAATATAGATCATCGATTTGAGATGCATTTTAAATCTGCCTGCATGTTGTTAATTCAATTTGACTTCTCCCTTGTAAACTGAGGAGTTGTTTGGAAACTGCACTGAATTTCTCAGGCGGTGTATCGTGGACAAGTTAAACCTGTTGGAGCCCACGTCTCCCTACGTCTTAGGCTGCATGCTGGGTATGTATGAGTCTTCCATGCCCCAGTCCTACGTAGCCTACTCAGTACTACTCTTTTACAAACCATGGGTAAGTAAGTAACCTGTGTTTCTTCTTCTTCTTCGAACGCTCAGACGGCAACTAACGTTCTCTGTCATATGAGCGAAAATGCGTTGCCCTGCTGTTAAGCACCTGACAAGTCAGACCCAGTGCATCCGAGTGGGAAAGAATTGTTATCTTTTAAGTCTGTACTGACAGGCCCACGGGGGAGTAATGTGTGTTCAATATCTTCTACATAAATTCACACTTGGTACTTTGGTGTTTACTAGTTTAGCCTCTTCTAAAGAACTTGTAGGAAAAGGGAGTAGGTACCAGTGTCAAATCCTGAAGGGGGTCAACTCCCCACTAACAGACATGTGTCTCAGGGGGGACTCAAACCTCCACCCTCCCGCACTACTGTCAGATCACAACTCCCATATTCTAACCACTCAAATATTCTGCCCCCTTGTAATTCATTGTTAATGTCTGGTACCTATAGAAAATTCTGTGTACATCACTGGGCCATTATTTTACAGCTGGGTGCATTTAGATTTGAAGAACAGCCACAAACCGTTACTCGTAGATCTCCAATTTTCAAACGCGGGAGTTACGAATTTCACCGGCCACAGCCGACTTGACCTTCACCTTCACCTGTGCCCTAGTCTCGTAGACCGTTGGGGTATCACTGAAGATTTTGCAACCAGCTTCCTCCGCTCCTCGCGGTTCTCAGTTTTCTGTAGTAGGGTCGTTCCCCTCAAGGCCAGTCCACTTTCTGATGTTGTCTTCCTTCCCATCGTTTACCGACAGCCAACTGTATTTAACCTTCCACAAATCGGAAATCTTGGCTTGGACATAAATCTGATATAATCACTGCCGACTAATGCATTGAGTAGTCTTTGTATTCTTTGGGGTAATATCTGCACTGGTGGATGTTTCCTGTAGCATTAAAAAAAAATGTCCAAAGCCATTCATCTCGCTTGCATATATACCCTCACTTCTGGCAGGGGTACTAGTATTTCTACAAAATTTATAGACAGACGTAAGAAAAATTGGATATTTAAACTGTGGTATGATTTTAAAAGTATGATTTAAATCTCTCTGAAAATATGATTCATTCATCTTAACGTTGAGTTCCGAAAATGGCAGGCTTACGTTTGAAATTTCTGAAGTGGTAACATACGTCTGAGATATAGATGGACACTTCCCACTGCACACGCGTGGGCGTGCTTTAAGGATATACGCATGCGTGGACATGCCCAGAGGGATGCGGCCATCTTGACGCACCCTTAAGGTTGCCAACTCAACAATTTAACACACACATGTATATATAAATGGCCGTGTAGAGGTGATAGAGTAGATTTGGCATTCTAAATGTAATAGATATGAGTTGAAGATGTATTCAACATAAGGAAGAAAGTTTTGTTAAAAGTAACGATTTACAAATGCTAGATTAATTAATGGTGAATATTTAAGGGGCCGTTCACCTATTCATTCTGTGGCGTGCAGGAGCTTAGTCTCATCAGGACGTCCTGTTCCGCAGTTTACCCTAGTGATCCCACTTGTCTTTTTTTCACATGATTTACTTCAAAAAGCAATCCTGAAACAGCAAAAGGTTGTGTTCTAAAGAAACAACATATCGGGCGTTCATCTTTATTCATGATTGATTTCTGTTTCCAATCTTGCCTTTGTGGTTGATTGATTGATTGATTGATTGATTGATTACTGAAGACAGGTCTATATGATATTCACCCAGTATTGAACTTTGATAAGTATTTGGTTATTATTATTATTAATGATTGTGCTACGCAAGGTTTTGTTTGGTTTGGGTTGTTGGTTTGTTTGTTTGTTGTTGTTTTTTACAAATGATATTGCTTCTGTAGTTACGTTTATTTAGTAATGATGTTAAAACTCATTTTTATTGGTTTCGTTTATCATTAGGTTTTTCATGTATTTTGTGAAATTTCATTTCTTTATTTTTAAAAAAATTATTAATTTATTTATGTTCATTGCATTAAGGATAAATGCTTTATTTACTTTCAGAGATTCATGAATAAGTTGGTGATTATTTTTTGTTTATAATTCTAAACCTGTGGGTGAAATTGCTTCTTTTTTTTTTAGATTAAGTTATGGTGAAGGGTATACATGTAAATAATGTACAATTTTTCTTTCTTTTTTTTCTCTCCTTGTTTTCTTTGATTAAAAAAATGTATCTAGTTTATTTCCATGATTGTAAATTTGGTGGATGAATATTATGAATCAAGTCGCACATTTCTCGTATGCACAGTATTAAAAAAAAACAACAAAAAACCCTTGCAGTTCCAACAATATCGTTTTATTGATGATTGAAAACAAACCAACCAAACAAAAAAGCTGATTTATGCTTGTTGTATTATTTTATGAAGCAATCCCTATTATCTCGTTTTATGCCTTTATTGAGTGTGTGTGTGTGTGTGTGTGTGTGTGTGTGTGCGCGCGCGCGCGTGCGTGCGTGCGTGCGTGCGTGTTCCTTCCTCTGCTAGAGCTCCAAGGTTCACGTATGCGACCGTCCCCCCCCCCCCTACCACCACCACACACACACACCACTTATATAGGCAGCGCCATTCCGACTTCGGGGCTGCACTTGGAAATCAAACCTACCAATTTTGCAAGGACAGTCATAAGGTACCTCTCCACTCTTTCCGATTTTCAACTGTCGTGGGTTCTTTTGATGTGCACAAGTCCCTAAGCATACGGGTCCCACTGGTCGATTTAGAATCTCCTTCGAAAGACTTGACATTCAGTTCGGTTTTCCCCGTCAAATAAGGTAGAAAGAAAAGAGCAAAGCCGGGAATCGAACCCAGAACTTGACGGTTTACTTGTTAGGCAGGTGAACGTCTAAACCATCCTGCCACTCTTCCTTCTTTGTGTGTGTGTGCATGCATGTGTATGCGCGTGTGCGCTCTTCTAAGCTCCACTGTTTATGCATTTTACATTGCCATGGTCGTGCGCGTGCGCATGCATCTGTATATATATACGGTCACAGCCACAACTATCATTTATGACCTTTTTACTTTGTATTCACATGTTTGTTTCTATATCTGCCCATTGAAAATGTATTTAATGTCTTTTTTTTTTGGTTGTAGAAAAATTACAAAAATCTTTTTTTGTTTGTTTAAATAATCACCCCGTTTATGATTTTTGTGTGTCATCTTCAAAATGAATAAAGTTCGCTTAGTATGCAAAATAAATGAATAAAGAAAGAAAGGACCAGAGTTCCTGTCGTAAATTTCGATTGATTGATTGATTGATTGTGTTGGTCTTCTTCCATCAGGATTGTCATCATTGTTTATTACGAAGCATTATTTTGATGATGGATTATCATTTTCATCGCATGGCGTTTGCAATGCGCACTAGTTGTACAGAGAGCGTGGTTGATTAGTGTACTTGTGGTGGGTGGATATGGAACCCTC
>CM054135.1:10537630-10545130 GCA_028751875.1 Rapana venosa
GAACTCTAAAGAACTCCTGACTTCAGTGGGGGAAAAAACGCAATCTGAAGTGGTACGGGTAGGTCACACGAACATCTGGACTGGCCAAGACTGTCCTACAGGGAACAGTACCAGGAGGGAGACGAAGAGGCAGAGAGAGGACAAAACGATGGGAAGAATTTTTTATTTGTGTTTTTTTTTTTATTTCATTCTTTTATATCGAGCATAATGGAATAAGCACACATGTGCTTTTTTTTTACATCCAGTCCCCGTGTGTATGCGGGTTTGTAAATTCTGTCATCTGTTCCCACCGGCACACAATGGCCTACTCTTACGAAAAGCGGAACAGGATTTAACGTGTGCGCAAGATATTATTCGTGCGTTCGCACGCGGGGCCTCAGTTTATAGTCCTATCCGACAACATGAGAGAGTGGACTGGCTTTGATGAGTGGAATGACTTGCTTACGGAAAGTTGAAAAACCGCGAGGAGTGGAGGAAGCTGGTTGCAAAATCTTCAGTGGTGGATGCCTCAACGGTCTACTAGACTACGGGATTAGGTGAAGGTGAAGATACTACTCTCCAAGCACTGTATAGTAGGCGATGTCCATGCCCGAATAATGGAGCACTGCTGTCGTCAGAGCTGGGACATGTTCTCAGTTACGGAGCCGTAACTAGCTGCCAGTGCTGACAGAACTGAACTCTGGAAAACCAGCCGGCGGTGCTATGTTTAGGAGGTATGTTTATCCTGTATAAGATGATGATGATGATGATGATGATGATGATGATGATAGTGGTGGTGGTGGTAGTGGTGGTGGTGGTGGTGGTGATGATGATAAATGGAATTTATATAGCGCTGTATCTTGTAAAAGCAAATCTAAGCGCTTGCATTCAATGTATTCTTTCTTACACATGCAATGTGAACACATTCAAATGTACACACACACACACACACACACACACACACACACACACACACACACACACACACACACACACACACAACTTAACTGTAAGAGTTGAGAATTTTCAACAGATTCGTGTGGTGTTGGTCTATGGCAATAGAAGACTTATTCCGTGGAAAATAAAGTATTAAAAAAAAATATAGCTAACAAAAAACCGTGTCTATAGTTTGTCACAGTGACCCTATTCAGAAATTTTTTTTTTGAAAGAAGGAAGGTGGCAGGATGGTTTAGATATTCACCGCGAGGTTGTGGGTTCGATTCCCGGCCTTGCTCTTTCTTCTCAGTTTGACGGGAAAATCGAATTGAATGTCAAGCATGCACACACACACACACACACACACAAAGACAGAATGTGACAGGATGGTTTAAACGTTCACCTACCTAACAATTAAACCGTGAGGTTTTGGGTTCGATTCCCGGTCTTGCCCTTTCTTACCAGTTTGACGGGAAAATCGAACACAATATCACACAGTCTTTCAGAGGAGACTCTAAACCAGTCGCACCCGTATGCTTACAGACTTGTGCACGTCAAAAGAACCCACGACAGTTGACAAATCGGAAAGAGTAGGGAAGTACTTCCCGACTGTCCTGGCCACACACAAAAAAAATTGGTAGGTTCCATTCCCAACAATATCCCCGAAGTCGGAATGCGGCTACCTTAATGATGGGAGAGAAGAAGGGAAAAAACGGTCGCATACGCAAAAAGTTCACCATTGGTGAACTTCGGAGCTCTAACCGAGGACCACAGACTAGATTTGAAAGGCTCGTGTGTGCACTTACGGCGCCGTAACTTGAGACCTTTGAGGTCTGAAACAGAAAGAAAATCAATGGTGTGGTCCCCTGGCGACAGGTTTTCCTCGTGGAATTTAAACTTTGTCCAAGATATATCATTGGGACTCGACATAGATACGCTTTTAGAACTTCTACACACGCATTGACGGTGCTGTAAAATATAGACACTTTGTAATTGAGAAATGAAAATAAGGTGGCGTTTTAATGTGGCGACAGATTTTCGTACAGACAGCCGATTTTTCTTGTTGTTGTTTTTTTTTTTTTTTTTTTTTTTTTTTTTTAAAGATTTGTCGTCGAAACTCGACTAAAACCTTGTTTTACCTTTTTGTTTCGTGTCTGCACACATAATTATTTACGATGTCATAACAACTAGAATGTTTGGAAACTGAGAAAGGAAAATTAGGTGGCGTTTTCTTGTGGCGATAGGCTTCAACAAGAAGGCATCCATAAACATTGCCTTAAATTCTGTTATCGTAGCTCGAGAAAGCTTTTTTGGGTGCCCGCACATACAGTTACGGCGCCGTAACTACCTCTTGAAGACATTAGGAAAATCAGGTGGCGTCGTCCTGTGGTTAGGGCTTATCCCGAATACAACTTTGTCTAAGAAGATTTTCCTTGTTTCTTCTCTTCTCCTCTAACTCCCTAGGGAGTCGTTGGGGCGCTGCACTGAATTTTTTCAGGTCGTGTCTCTTGGGCAAGTTGCACCTGGCGGAGCCCATCCCTCTCCATGTTAGGGTGCATGCTGGGTATTTTCGTGTTTCTATAACCCGCCGAACACTGACACGAATTACGGGACCTTTAACATGCAAAGCTGATCTTCTGCATGCATGAAGGGGATTAAGGCACTGGCAAGTCTGCACTTAATTAAGTTGACCTGAGAGATGTAAAAAATCCCAAGCTCGTAATTCACCAGACGGTGCTGCCGAGATTCGAACCCGACGACTTCATGAACGCACAAGGTGGGAAGTCACACACTCTGAGGCACTCAGATATAGTGCCGGAGGGGACGGGATAGGTCAGTGGTCAGATCAGAGCACTCGCTCTCCGTACCTGCCCTCTTTAGGGTCAGGGAAGGTAAAGCAGCGACGGAGAAAGATGGGCGCCGCCCTCAATAATAAGTATGCTGGCCCCTGGAGAAGCTGAGGTCTCTGACATCTCGCTCTCCTACGACCGCATAGGTTATGGGAACACCTTTACCTTTTTACCCTTTTGTTTTAAAATAGTGTCCGCCAGTTTAAAAATCAGTCGCCATGACTCGACTTCCCTCATCACTTACATGACTAACGGCTTCTGCTTACCACATAAGCACAACACTGCGACTTCCAGAAACTTAAAGGTCTAATCGGACCTGGTGCGCTCCAACCAGAGAAGGGGTAGTAGCCTGAGGAAGGTTTTAAACAAACTGAAAATTTGCTCTGCCAAACACTTGGGTGTTGTGTAGATTTTTTTTTACTTGTCTGCTCTTACCAAGTCTTCTTTTCCAGTTTTCTTTGGGATAAGCCTTTAGAGTCTTTAACTGGAAAATGGACAGTCAGATGGCGTGGCGGTGTGTCAAGAGGCTTATCCGAAAACTTCGTCCGACTTTAGGGATTTTCGCTGTATCTCCAGGTCCTCTCAAGACTTCCTCTTCAGGCATTTACGGCGCCGTAACTTCACACTACGGGCCCGTCACACGGACATCTGGACTGGCCAGGTCTGTCCTGCAGGGAACATAACATTGGGGACGGGACGACCTGGCGGTTAGAGTGATGCGCATTGCGCTCGCGATCTGCTGACCCGGGATTCGAATCTCGTTCAAGAGAATTTTTCTTCTGGGGTTAACATCAGTGCAGACTCCACTTCTCCCCAAAAGTCCTTAGGATGAGACTATAAACCGAGGCCCCGTGTGCGAGTACACGCAGAACATCTCCCGCACACGTTAAAAACCCGTTCGGCTTTTCGGAAGAGTAGGCCATTGTGTGCTGGTGGGAACGGATGACAAAATTGATAAAACTGCATACACACGGGGACTGGATGTAATAAAGCACATGAGTGCTTATTCCATTATCCTCGAAATCAAAGAATATAAAAAAAATAGATAACAGTACAAGGAGGGAGACGAAGAGGCAGACGGGGGAAAAACGATGGGAAGACAACATTATCAGAGAAAGGATTGATCTGGCCTGGAGTGGAACGACTTTGCTTACGAAAAGGTTAAAATCGCGAAGAGTGGAGGAAGCTGGCTGCAAAATCTTCCGTGGTGGGTGTGCCTCAACGGTCTACTAGTATACTACGGGACAGGTGAGGGTGAAGATGAAGTGGCCAGAACTGCCTCTACAAGCTTGTCAAGACTTCATCTTGACGCAGTTACGGCGCCGTAACCACGACCAGAGATGAGATAGCTCAGTGGTCAGAGCACTGGCTTTCCCCCAGCCAAGGTTAAGCAGCATCGAGCGTGTTTACCGATTGGATGGGTGACCATTTGCGCGCCTTGGCTTCAGTACAGTCCCTCAATTCACCCAGCTGTAAATGGGTTACCTGCCCTCTTTTAGGGTCAGGGAAGGTAAAGCAGCGAGGGAGAGGAGATGGGCGCCACCCTCAATATTCTGGCGCCTGGAGAATTTGAGGTCTTTGATGCCTCGCTCCCCTACGACCACATAGGTTATGGCACACCTTTACCTTTTTACCTTTTTAACTGTTACCACAGTCTGTGGAGAAAGCAGACGATTTGGTGGCTTTGTGCTGTGGCCACTGACAGTCCCTTTTAAGACATTCTACACTATGATTTGACGGACGCTATAGCCGAGTGGGTAAGACCATTCGACTTCAATCCCAATGGTCCATGAAGTCGGGGGTTCGAATCTCGGCGTGGACCACGACTGGTGAAGTAAGGGTGGGGATGTTGACGATCTCCCAGCTCAAACTTCAAGCGCAGGCCTGCCAGTGCCTTAATTCCCTTCGTGTTTGTACAACATGCTAAAAGATCAAAATATGCACTGTTAAAGGTCACGTAATTCGTGTCAGCGTTCAGTAGGTTACAGAAACACGAACATGCTCAGCATACATCCTCGGAAACCGGAATGTGGCTACCTTCATGGTGGGCAAAAATTCCTGTCGCACACGCTAACATCTCACCATTGGTGAACCTTGGAGCTCTAGCCGAGGAACGAAAAATCACAACAAACAAAACAAAACAACTACGGTTTAGTAATACGTTCTAAATCAGTGTAGAAACTCACTTTTATGATTGTAGCATTCGTCTTTGCCACGCCGTAGATGTTAGATAGAAACAGTCCAGGTTATTCACGACTACAAAAAGAAAATACAAGGGTCCCGGTTCTTAGGAAACATTGAGAAAAGACTATGCCTATACATTTATTAGCCAGCAGACATTATAATGAGAAGATAATATAAAAAAAAGATCCGTGCATTTAGTTTGTGACTTATTTGTTGTATTTTTTTAAAATACTGGGTGGGGGGGGTGTGGGGAGGGGGGGGGGGGGGTTCTCCTTGATGCCTTTGATAGTAACAGCCTTGGACAGAGTGAAAGAGATTCGATCTTGTCTTTCTTCCGGAGTAGTGGGGTTTTTTTTGTTTGGTTCTGGTTGGTTTTTGTTGGGTTGTTGTTGTTTTGTTTGTTTTTGTTGTGTGTGTTGTTTTTGTTGTTGTTTTTTGGGGAGGGGGGTGATGGAGGTTGTATTTGTCATTGGAAGCGGTTATCTTTGTAATGTCGTCCTGTCTCTCTGTCCGTGTCTGTCTGTCTCTCTTTGTCCTCTTCGTCAATTTCAGTCAGATTCTCTCTCTCTCTCTCTCTCTCTCTTCTCTCTTCTCTCTTCTCTCTCTCTTCATCTCTCGTCATGCTGTGTGAGGCGATATGACACTCTAATCGTATGTTATGTTGAATGTGTTGTTTATGACAATATAGCAGTTTTTCGTTTCTCGTTTACTGTTCCCTCTCTCCTTCGTCCCTTTCACTTTATTGTGCCCAAGGCCGAAGTACAATAAAATTCAGAGTCAAGTTCTCTCTCTCCCACTCCTTCACGTACACAGGCACACACGCACGCACGCACACACATACACACACACACTTACCTTACCTTACGGGATGAGACTATAAACTGAGGCCCCGTGTGCGAACGCACGCAGAACATCTTGCGCACACGTTAAATCCTGTTCCGCTTTTCGTAAGAGTAGGCCATTGTGTGCCGGTGGGAACAGATGATAGAATTTACAAAACCGCATACACACAGGGACTGGATGTAAAAAAAAGCACATAAGTGCTTATTCCATTATCCTCGATATAAAAGAATAAAATTAAAATTGAAATAAAGCTTCCCTGCATGTTAAGCTGCGTTAGTCTAGACCCTCAGCATTCTCTCAGCTACGGCGCCGTAACTGACAACAAGTACCGTAAAACTTCAATCAAACAAACTCACGACAGTCACCCAAGTTACTCTCCTCCTAACTATGGGGGACGGGATAGCCTGGTGGCTACAGTGATGTATTCGTGATCTGCTGACCCGGGTTCGATTCCCGTTCAAGAGGATTTTTTCTCTGGAGTTAACATCAGTGCCGACTCAACTCCCCCCACAAGTCCTTTGGATGAGACTATAAACTGACGTCCCGTAAGCGAACATACGCAAAACATCTCGCGCACACGTGAAAACCCGTTCCGCTTTTCGGAAGAGTAGGCCATTGTGTGCTGGTGGGAACGGATGACAAAATTTATAAAACTACTTACACCCGGGGAGTGGATGCAAAAAAGCACGTGCATGCTTATTTCATTATCCTCGAAATAAAAGAACAAAAGAAAACAAAAGAAAAAGATACTAAAACTAGCTATTATCGTCATAATCTTCGTATCATTCATATCTATTTGAAGTTATCTTGGAATGTTTTAACCAATATGAAATGTAGCTTTTGTGTGTGTGTGTGTGTTTTTCGAGATTATGATTCATGTCAATGTGCCTGTCAGTACTGTAATTACCTGCCCTTCATGGGATGATTACGGTGTTGTTGACTTTGACTTTGACATTGACTATCAATACCTATGCTCCCACGATCGGGACATTGCATACCTTTGCAGGATTGACTTCTGACTTCTCCCACAACTCCCTGAGGAGTCACTGGGCCACGGGATTAAATTTGCAGGCAGTGCAGTGTGTTGCAGGTAATTTTAACCTAGCGGAGCCCATTCCTCGCCAGGTAGCCAGCTGCAAGAAGCATGCTGGGTATGTTCGTGTTATCCATACCACCAGCCGCACATAGCTGGCATAGTCTTCAATAGTAGGAACTGTGGAAGAGGTTTTGACATACATATACATTTTTTTTTTATTTTTTATATCGAGGATAATGGAATAAGCACTTATGTGCTTTTTTTACATCTAGTCCCCGTGTGTATGCGGTTTTGTAAATTTTGTCATCTGTTTCCACCGGCACACAATGGCCTACTCTTCCGAAAAGTGGAACAGGATTTAACGTGTGCGCAAGATGTTCTGCATGCGTTCGAACACGAACCTCGGTTTATAGTCTCATCCGAAGGACATGTGTGCGCAAGGTGTTATGCATGTGTTCGTGTACAGGACCTCAGTTTATAATAGTCTTATCTGAAGGACTAGTATGGTGAGAGGGCAAAGCATTCTCAACCACTCGAGGTTTTTTCGTTTTTTTAGCCAGACACTGTTGTTTCGTTGTTGTTGTTGTTTTTTAAAGTGCAGTGTTGTGTAGTGTACTGTATTTACTGCATTGTATTGCAGCAATGTATTGCATTGCTTGCAGCGTGCTGTAT
>CM054135.1:10562630-10565130 GCA_028751875.1 Rapana venosa
AAGGGCAGGTGTAAATATCGTGACGTATGTATTTCATAGATATCCTTATTATATTCATGGCTTAGTGATGTGGATGCACAAATCATGATAGTAGCCCCCCCCCCTCCCCCCCCCCTCCCCCCCCCCCTCCCGCCCCCTCCAAAAAAAAGTCTGTTTATAAGTTTTGGTTTCGTTATTTAGTTTTTATATATCAAGTCCAATTCCTCGGTATCACTTTTTGCTCATATTTTCCTCAAACAGCTATACATGTTACAACAAAATCTCTCTCTCGCTCTCTCTCTCTCTCTCTCTCTCTCTCTTCTCTCTCTCTCTCTCTCTTCTCTCTCTCTCTCTCTCTCTCTCTCCCCCCCCTCTCTCTCTCTCCCTCTCTCCCTTATGTCTGGAAAAAAATCAATATACATATAGTTTCTCAAAATCATAACAAAACGATAACCATATCTTCGTTTGTGATGTAAATATCTTAATACAACAAGCTTTTTCTCTTATTGATGGCATGGAATATATATCTAGACAAGAAGTTATTTTTGCTACTGTTTTCTGCTTTAAGTAGATCATGCAAAGGTGTATCAACACAATCCCTTAAAAATTTAATTCTTAAATCATTATACACAAAACATTCATAAAGGAAATGCTTTTCATCTTCAACTTTGGATTTACAGAATAGACATTGTTTCTTCTGATTCTGTGCACTATATCGATGTACATTGTTGTTGAGTGGTAAAACATTACATCTCACCTGTGACACAGCAACTCTAAAGTAGTAGGTATCTAAGTGTAGAAGATATTCTTCTTTAACAAATATTGTTTTGAAACACCTGTAACTGTCATATCTGTCTCGGTCTCTGATTGTACTATACCATTCCTGGATAAACATATCAACTAGTCTTTGCTTAAACAGATGTAAGAATACCTTGACGTCACCAACACCCTGTTGAAGCCATGCAAAGCTGAATCCTGTATCACATAAAATGTGTCTAATCATAGAAACCCAACAGTTCTTTCCAGATATATCCATGTCATTGTGTATGTTATCCGGTTTTTTCCCACTCTGTAGCATTGTCAGTTTCTCCTACGCCAACCATGTATTATGGCCTAAGGCCGAGATACATTACATTTCTGAGTTCTGAGTTCTGAGTTTCTCTCTCTCTCTCTCTCTCTCTCTCTCTCTCTCTGACATTGCTTGTCTGTCTATCTCTGCCTCCAGCGCTCAAACATAAACAAAGAGAGAGAGAGAGAGAAAAAGAAAGAATGAGAAAAGAATGAGAAAAGGAGACAGACAGACAGACAGAGACAGACAGCCAGACAGACAGAAACACAGACAGACAGATAGACAGAGACACACACACACACACTACTATACACACACTACACAAACAAACACAACACACTACACCTACACACAAAACACAACACACACCACACACACAACACACACACACACCACACACACAAAAAAACACAACACACTACACAACACAACACACACAACACAACACACACAACTACACACACACACACACACACACACACACACACACACACACACACACACACACACACACACACACACACACACAAGATAGACAGACCCTACAGACACAAACACAGACAGATAAGCAGACCAGGACGAATGGACTAACAGGGCGATTGGGGGCGGGATGCGGAGGGGGGAATGGGGGAATTGGGGAATGGAGGGGCGTGGGGGAGGGAGGGGGAGGAGGGAGGGAGGGGTATTGATGGCATTCAGAAGAAAGGTTTCTACCGCCATTGACATTTACTTTGCCGTCTGCGTCCTGTTTCAAGCTTCTCTCTGTCTGTCTCTGTCTGTCTGTCTGTCTGTCTGTCTGTCTGTCTCTCTCTCTCTCTCTCTCTCTCTCTCTCTCTCTCTCTCTCTCTCTCTCTCTCTCTGTTTCTGTCTCTGTCTCTCTCTCTGAGTTTGTGTGTGTTTCGTGTGTGTGTAGTTGTGTGTGTGTGTGTGTGTGTGTGTAGTTGTGTGTGTGTGTGTGTGTGTGTGTGTGTGTGTAGTGTGTGTGTGTAGTTGTGTGTGTAGTGTGTGTGTGTGTGTAGTTGTGTGTGTAGTTCTGTGTGTGTGTAGTTGTGTGTGTGTGTGTAGTTTGTGTGTGCAGTTTGTGTGTACTTTTGTATGTGTGCGTAATTGTGTGTGTGGTGTGCATGCGTAATTGTGTGTGTAGTGTGAGAGAGAGAGAGACAGACAGACAGACAGACAAGACAGAGAGACAAAGAAACAGAGGGTTTCAGATGTGCTGGGCCTGACTTGTCAGGCGCTTAAAGGCAGCGCAACGCCTTTTTGCTCATGTGACAGACAACAGTAGTTGCTGCCTGAGCGTTTGACGACGAGGAACGACGACGACGAACGACGAAGAAGAAGAAGGAAGAAGAAGAGAAGAAGAAAAGAGAAGAAGAAGAAGAAGAAGAAGAAGAAGAAAGAAGAAGAAGAAGAAATAAAAGAACAAGAACAGAAAAGAAAAGAAGAAGAAGA
>CM054135.1:10577630-10580130 GCA_028751875.1 Rapana venosa
TCTAGCCGAGGAACGAAACCTCAAAGACTATGGGGCATCGAATCTAACGGTTCATCACTTTAGACACAAATCAATTCTTCTTTGGCATCCCTCAGTCTCGGAAGACTATGGAGTTGCGCTCAAGGTGTTCATTCTGGTACAACGTCGGGTGTGGCTGGCCAGTCCCACACGGGAATGACAGACAGTCCCTATGGCAGAGGAAGGCACAGATGAAGTCTGACAATGCTGGTCTGTCTGTCTGTCTGGGCTGCAGCCTTTCTTCTCGTTCTCTTTGCCTCATGCTGCTGAACAAGTGTCTCTCTTGGAACTTGGAGAGACCTTTCTGCACAGTCTGTCTCCAGGCTGACTGTTCGAGGGGTGTTGCTTCCCGGTTGTTCTGGTCGATGTTAGATAAAACAAAACAAAACAAAACTCAGACTAATGATTTTGTGTGTCTTTCATGCAGATGGATGGAAGAAAATGAACTGCATGTTGACAGGACGCTATAGCCGAGTGGTTAAGACCGTTTGATTTCAAGCCTGTGGATCCTTGAAGTCTGGGTTCGAATCTGGTGAATCTGGCATCTGGTGAACTAGGGGTGGGGGTTCTTCACGATCTCCCAGGTCAACTTTGAGTGCAGGCCTGCCATTGCTTGAATTCCTTCAGTGTGTGTGTGTGTGTGTGTGTGTGTGTGTGTGTGTGTGTGTGTGTGTGTGTGTGTGTGTGTGTGTGTGTGTGTGGTGTGTGTGTGTGTGTGTGTGTGTGTACACGCAGAAGATCAAAATTATGTGCACGCTAAATTTCTGTTTTGAGGTTTATAAAGAATTTGTAATCATATTCTTGTTCGTTTGTATTATGTGTGTGCGCGTGTGCATAAATGCGCGCGTGTCTGCACGCTCCCGCATGTGCATGTGTAGGTAGGAGAAAGAATGAGGGGGGTATAAAGATCATGTGGGGTCTTCTCTCCGGAAACTTGAGTGAAGTTAAAAGAATCAAAGAGTTGAAGACAAAAACGGAATTGGCCATTTTGTTAACTTTATTCTCTTCTTCTTTCTTCTTTCTTCTTCTCCTTTTCTCTCTTTCTTTCTCTCTCTCTCTTTCTGTCTTTCTTTTTTCAGTCTCTCTTTAAGCTGTCTCGGCAACCGGCTTTGGCCTTGCAATGCAAGGGAGGCAATCTGGGTTTAATTAAAAGTTGATCGTTGACTTGTACGTTACATCCAGATCAGTTTCTGCGGTGAAGTTCTATTGAAACCACCCCACTCTGACAGTTTTACCCCCCGGGGGGTAAATTTAGTGTGACCCTTTAAAAGAAGAAAAATGAATGTGTCCATCAATATGATCATGATCATGATCTTGTTGTTCTTATTCTTCATCACCATCAGCAGCAGCAGCAGCATAATCATCATTATCTTCTTCTTCTTCAGCATCAGCATCATCAACATTGTCGTCATCATTACCACAATCATTATCATCATCATCAACAACAACAACATCATCATCGACATCATCATCATAATCATCATCAATATCAACATCCTCATCAACATCATCATCATCAACATCATCATCATCTTCTTCTTCATCATCAACATAATCATCACTATCAACATTGTCGTCGTCATCATCACCACCACCATCATCACTATCACCATCATCACCACCATCTTCATCATCATCATCATCATCATCATCCCTTTGACTCTGATATTATGGTCTCTATGGAGTGAAGCCGACATTCTTCCTCTGGCTCTTCTGTCAGAGGCTGCCGTCAGGAAACCTACAAGAGGCAGCCCTGTCCAGTCCATGATTATGGTGGTGGTGGTGGTGGTGGTGGTGGTGGTGGTGGTGGTGGTGGTGGTGGTGGTGGTGGTGGTGGTGGTGGTGGTGCTGGTGGTGGTGGTTGGATTGTTGTAGAATATAGTACGAACAGGTTTAATTTTTCAGCGCTGCGGTCATACCTTTGGGTATGCAGTGTTTTATGAACTGTGTAAATCATAGATTCGTTCGTTCATTATTGTTAATTTGCCTGCATCATCATCATCATCAGTATCATTCCCTTAAGACGGGGGCAGGAGAGCCTAGTGGCTAGAGCGCTGAACTCACGATTTTGACGGCCCGGGTTCGAGCCACCACTGCCGCACCCGTTCGAGGGGGATTTTTTCCCCCTGGAGTTAACATCAGTACCAACTCCACTCCCTTGAAAGTCCTTCGGATGAGACTAGAAACTGTGGCAAAGAAAACCAGACTGGCGAGCACATCCTTCAGAGGTGCACGCTATTCAGTGACCTGAGGCTAGCTTAAAGGTAGGTAAATGGTCGCGTACGCGAAATGTCACCATTGGTGAATCTCAGAGCCCTAGCCAAGGAGTGAAGAAGAAGACGGATTGAAGATATTCATCAATTGTAGGTTTCTGTATTCTACACTGTTCCTATGTACTCTCTGGTTCTGTCTCTGTGTCTGTCTGTCTGTCTGTCCTCTCTCTGTCTCTGTCTCTGTCTCTCTCTCCCTCACACACACAGAC
>CM054135.1:10585130-10597630 GCA_028751875.1 Rapana venosa
ACAAAATCTTTAAAACGATATGTACAGTGGTGGCGTGTTTAGTCACCAAGCCTGAATGTGGCTACCTTAATGGTGGGTAAAGAAAAGAAAAAAAAAGGATGCTTACGCAAAATCTCACCATTGGTGTACCTCGGAACTCTAACCATCATCTTCGTCGTCGTCGAACGCTCAGACAGCAGCTATCGTTATCTGTCATATGTTCGAAAATGCGTCACGCTGCCGTTAAGCGCCTCACAAATCAGGCCCAGCACATCCAACTTGGGCGTGGGAGAGAACTATTATCTTAATCTTTTAAGTCTTTCTGAGAAAAGAGGGCAGGAGAATAGACAATTATGGAGGTGACAGATAGAAAAGGATCAAGGCAGAAACAAAGAAAAGGATAGAAAAGAGGGAATTCCTTGCACAGAATTTGCAGAAGGTGGAGATTCTATTTATACCGACAGGACCCTGGCATTCCAGGAATAAAAGAATTGTCATTGCGATTGTCACTGTCATCCCGCCACTTAAAAAACTTAAAAGGCTGTTGGCCGTCGCTCCTTCTCTGTTTCTGGTCCATCCACCTGGAATGACCTCCCTCTTTCACTTCGCCAAAAGCCTTCACTTGATACCTTCAAATCCAGCCTCAAAACACACTTATTTACTACCTGAGACTTTCCCCCCACATATCTGTCCCTAATTTTCAACAGCATCTTTCACCTTCTAAGTGTTGTTCCGTGTGTGTGTGTGTGTATGTGTGTGTGTGTGTGTGTGTGTGTGTGTGTGTGTGTGTGTGGTGTGTGTGTGTGGTGTGTGTGTGTGTGTGTGTGTGTGTGTGTGTGGTGTGTGTGTGTGTGTGTGTGTGTGTGTGTGTGTGCGTGCGTGCGTACGTGCGCGCGCATGGATTTGAAATCTGTTGTTCATTATGTTTTAAGGAGAGTTGCATGCCTGTAAATGATTGAGTGCAAGCGCTTCAATTTGTTTGTTTTTTACAAGATTCATCGCTATATAAATTCCATATATATATAATATATATATATATATATATATATATATATATTATATATATATATATATATAAAATATATATATATATATATTCCCCACGATGGAAGGAGCTCTAACCAGGAAACATTAAAAAACCAAAAAGTATCCCCATATTATATACAGTCAGTGGCGGGATGACAGTGACAATCGCAATGACAAATTCTTTTATTTCGAAGATACTGAATAAGCACCCATGTGCTTTTTTTACATCCAGTCCCCGCCCTTAGGGATACATCATATGATAATCAAAAAAACCCAAATACCCATACACTCACACAGTAAAAAGTAGAAGAAACACACACACACACACACACACACACACACAACCACACACACACACACACACAACCACACAAAAAACCACACACACAAAAAAAAGAAAGAGAGAAAACAACAAAACAAAACAAAACACAAAAACAACAACAAAAACCAAACAGCGAAGAAACCAAAAGCAAAATAAAAACAACAAGGGGGGGAGGGGGGGGGGCGACAACACAGAGAGACAGAGACACAGAGAGACAGAAAGAGAGAGAGACAGAGAGAGAGGGAGTGAGACACAGAGAGAGGGGACAGAGAGAGAGAGGACAGAGAGAGAGAGAGAGACAGACAGACAGAGACAGACAGACAGACAGACAGAGACAGAGAGAGAACAGGGATTATCAGCATAAATCGGATTCAAGGATTTCTGGTTCTCATCCTCTTCCCCTGCTGTTTGTCCTCATTCCCTTCCTGTCTGTCTAGCTTATTCCACACCAAAGCTCGAGAAAAATATCTGTTCAAGGAAAACAAAAAGTTATTTTATTCTCATCCCCCTCTCTCTCTCTCTCTCTCTCTCTCTCTCTCTCTCTCTCTCTCTCTCTCTCTCTCGGGAAAGGGAAGGAAGGAAGGAAGGAAGGAAGGAAGGAAGGAAGGAAGGTGGCAGGATGGTTAAGACGTTTGCCTGCCAACAAGTAAACCGTGAGGTTCTGGGTTCGATTCCTAGCCTCGCCCTTTCTTCCCAGTTTGACAAAAAAATCGAACTGAATGTCAAAGTCCTTCGGATGAGACTATAAACCGAGGCCCCGTGTGCGAACGCATGCAGAACATCTTGCGCACACGTTTAAATCCTGTTCCGCTGTTCGAAAGAGTAGGCCATTGTGTGCCGGTGGGAATAGATGACAAAATTTACAAAACTGCATACACACGGGGACTGGATGTAAAAAAAGCGCATGAGTGCTTATTCCATTATCCTCGATATAAAAAAAGAAAAACTCTCTCTCTCTCTCTCTCTCTCTCTCTCTCTCTCTCTCTCTGTCTGTCTTTCTGTCTCTCTCTCTGTCTTTCTGTCTCTCTCTCCGTCTGTCTCTGTCTGTCTGTCTCTCTGTATGTCTGTCTTTCTCTCTCGCCCTCTCTCTCTCTCTCTCTCTCTCTCTCTCTCTCTCTCTCTCCTCTCTCTCTCTCTCTGTTGTTGCTGCTTTTATTTTGCTCTTGGTTTCTTTGCTTTTTTTGTTGGTTGTTTTGGTGTTTTGTTTTTTTTTTGCTTTTATTTTATTATTTGTTGTTGCTTTTTTTTTCTTTTTTTATCCGTGGTTTTTTGTGGAGGGGGGGTGGGGGGCGTTGAATGTGTGTATTTTTCCCCTTTTATTGTGAGTGTACTGGTATTAGGTGTATTTTATTTTATTATCATTTGATATATCCCTAAGGGCGGGGACAGGATGTAAAACAGCACATGGGTGCCTATTCATTATCCTCGAAATAAAAGAAAAAAAGAATTTGTCATTGTCATTGCCATTGTCTCTCCCTCCCTCTCCCTCTCTCTCTAGACATATTTTTGTATGCGGATGTTCTTTGCAGGCTACATTTTGGCTTGTTTAGTATTGATAGCTGTATCTGAAGGTGAGAGATGTTTGTGTGGGTGTTTTGTTACATGCCATTTATCTAGATTATCACACCACCTGGAAATGTACTCTCTCTCTCTCCCCTCTCTCTCTCTCTCTCTCTCTCTCTCTCTCTCTCTCTCTCTCTCTCTCTCTCTCTCTCTCTCTGGTATTCCTCTTATATATGAAATGTATTATTTTGATATAAATGTGTGGTTTATACATTTTATAGTGATTTATTTTATCATTGTCCAAAAAGCATACAATATTGTTCTCCATCTTCAATCAACATACCATGCCTCTTGGAAATGTACTGAGTGAGTTTAAACTGATTTGCCTAACTTCCTATTGTTGAATTGACCCTGTTGTTGGCGGGGCTGTTAAAACTGTTTTATATCAGGCTCTTTGACATTTTGTAACTTAACTTGATATCAATATATATATATATATATATATATATATATATATATATATATATAAATATATATAATATATATATATATATTTTATAATATATATATAATAAAATATAAAATTAAAGGGTTTTAGGTGAGGATGCTTTAACAGAATTTGATATCTGGTTTATTTTTGATGTTGATGTAACCTGTAAATGCTCTCTCTCTCTCTCCTCTCTCTCTCTCCTCTCTCTCTCTCTCTCTCTCCTCCCCTTCTCTCTTCTTGCTGTCTCCCCTCTATTTTACTTTATCCATATTACCTAATTATAATCAGTGTATCAGTTTTCATGTTAATGTTTGATTTATTTGAGAATTATATGTTTATTAACGTATATCTCTTTTCTCCAAAAAAAATCTATGTATCTTTCGAAATTAATACTCAAGTCAGAGGGATTATGTATTGTTAAATATATTTTTTTTTTAATCACGTTGTCATTGTAATTTACCTTTGTTTTGTTGATAGTCCCTAATCAGGGCAAGGGCCGGATGGGGAAAAAAAAGTATGCGCATGCTTAATCTGTTACCCTTGAAAAATAAAGATTCATTCATTCATTCATTCATTCATTCATTCATTCATTCTCTTTCTCTCTCTGTCCCTCTCTCTGTCTGTCTGTCTGTCTCTCTGTCTCTGTCTCTGTCTCTCTCTCTCTCTCTGTCTCTCTCTCTGTCTGTCTGTCTGTCTGTCTCTGTCTCTGTCTCTGTCTCTCTCTTGCTGTCTCTCTGCCTGGCCTGTTTCTGTCTCGGCCCAGCTTTCAATGGTCACTTAATTAAAGATGAATATACTTCACGGGAGAGAGAGAGAGAGAGAGAGAGAGAGAGAGACAGAGACAGAGACAGAGACAGAGAGACAGACAGACAGAGAGAGACAGAGACAGACAAACAGACAGACAGAGAAAGAAAGAATCTCCGTTTTCTCCTTGTGGGCAGTACAGCAATGATGAAGTATATAATTTATCGTCTTATCTTCTCCCCCCCCCCCTGCCCCCCCCCCCCCCCCCTCTTACCCCCCAGTCCTGTCTTTTCTGTATGGCGTAACATTTTCGTCATACTGGTGAAACGAACGAGAAAGAAGCAGACGGACAGACATACAGACAGACAGACAAATGAAACAAACAAACAGAGGAACAAACGAATTAATGCTCATTGATCTTGTCGTAATTCTAACTGCAGTTATTTCGTTGGCAAAGACGGTTCCTGTATTTCTAGATCAACATAATATGTATTACTCCTCCCCTCTCCCCACCCCCCCCCCTTCACACCCCCAACCCCCACCCCCACGCCACAGCACTGCCCTTCCCCGTTTCTTCCTCTCCCTACGTCATCTCTCTCTCTCTCTCTCTCTCTCCTCTCTCTCTCTCTCTCTCTCCTCTCCTCTCTCTCCTCTCTCTCTCTCTCTCTCTCTCCCTTGCTTGGCTACCAGCAAGACGCTCTCTGCTGCAGTGTGGTGAATTTTCTCTGTTTTCACGTGTGCTGACTTTCAAAATGCCAGTGACAGGGCTACCAGCAATGTTAGAGTGTCTGCTAAACTCTGCTTTACAAGAAATGGCGATTTCTTCATTCAAAGTAGATAGCAGAGGAGAACAAACTGTAGTCGTGCTTAGACTGAGTAGTAAAACTACCGGCTATACCCCTGTCACTCCACTTCAAAATGCAACGTTTCGAAGGAAGTGTCCGTCTCAGGTTAACAGAGACAGAAAAGAGCAGAAACGCACAGAAGTAACCGACAGGAAAAGGCAAGCAATGTGATGCAGTCTCCCTCAGGTTTGTTTCTTCCAACACCCCCCAGTTTATTTTATGCTGCTGACCCAACTGAAGGTGACACTGTTATGAACACTCCAGCTTGTGATAATCAATGTGCTTCAAATCATGATCAGTGCAGTCAGCAAATTGACATGAGGCAACAATTTGAGAGAGAGACATTGGCTATATCATACAATGACGCAGTGAGTGACCTATGTGGTAAAGATGGAAATGAACTAAATGACTCTGAGTATGATTGCAGTGATGTGAATGAGGCAATGGATTATGTCTGTGACAGTGTGAATGAGATGAACGACAACAATTCTGAAGTGGGTGCAGAGTGTGCAGGAAATGCTGAGACTGAGGCAGAATCTGGGGAGTGTGTTGAAGATGTATCGAGTGTTTCCAGTGAGAGAGAGCCTGAAGTTACTTGTAGAGACGTTATTGAATATATTCAGTCAATGATAGATAACATGAAACAGTACAGTTCTGATAAAACCACAGCTGTGCAAAGAGAAAATCTTGACAGGGGCGTGTCGTAGTTCATGATTTCATTTGGGCTCCACATAATACATCATTATATGTGACTGTGTGAGTATGAATATATGATAAGGTAAAAAGTGATAAGTTGAAACATTTATAAAACCATGATATGGATTCCATGGCATGAAGTTCATAGGGGCTGTCTGTTATTGTTTATGTTGTTGTTTTTCTAAAATCTGTGTCTCTTGTGCCCTGTCCCTCTCCCGCTGTCCCCCTTGTAAATGGGCGTAAATGCTTATTACAATAAACATTTGTCATTGTCACATTTGTCATTGTCTCCTCTCTCTCTCTCTCTCTCTCTCTCTCTCTCCTGTTTTTCTTGAACTTCATCATTTTGTCTTTATATATATATATATATATATATATATATATATATATATATATATATATATATATATATGTATATATGTGTATATATATGTAGGTATATGTTTGTGTGTGTGTGTGTGTGTGTGTGTGTGTGTGTGTGTGTGTGTGTGTGTGCATTATGAAATTAATTAGCAGTGCCTATCCTTGCTTGGCTTATTCCTGTTTTTTGTTTGGTTGGTTTTTTGTTTGTTTGTTTTTCTCCTTTTTCCTTGTATGAAATTAGATTGGGGTGAATTTGCATGGAAAGTCCATCATCAATGTATGTATTTTTTCTTTCTTTATATCATTCTTCATGCTATGTATTGCACCTTAATTACTTTTGATTTTTGTTTTTTTTGTTTTTGTTTTGTTGCAGAGGGCTGGATGTAAAAAAGCTATTGTTATGCTTATTCTATAACCCTCTATAAATAAAATTTGTTCATTGTTCATTGTTCTCTCTCTCTCTCTCTCTCTGTCAAGTCAAGTCAAGTCAAGTCAAATTTTTATTTCCAGATGGTACATTGGATAAGCAATGCAGTTTGCTTTTTTTCATCAAGCCATCTATCTAAGAGCAAAAATTTCTTAATGATAATACTGTAGTACTACATTATTACAACCTTTACCAATAAAGTGTACCAATAAATAAAAGAGAGGAAAACCAATAAAATAATACACTGGAAAATACAAATTACACACACATACATACACACACGCACGCACACACACACACACACACACACACACACACACACACACACACACACCACACATATATATATATATATATATATATATATATATATATATATATATATATATATATATATATATATACACGCACACACACACGCACACACACACGCACACACTCTTACACACATGCGCGCGTGCGCGCACGCGCACACACGCACACACTTAGGTAAAGAATATTTTAAGAATTAAAAAAAAATGAAAATCATAAAAAGTCAAACCCTGTGTGTGTGTGTGTGTTGTGTGTGTGTGTGTGTGTGTGTGTGTGTGTGTGTGTGTGTGTGGTGTGTGTGTGTGGTGTGTTGTGTGTGTGTGTGTGGAGAGAGAGAGAGAGAGAGAGAGAGAAGAGAGAGATAGAGAGAGAGAGAGAGAGAGTGTGTGTGTGTGTGTGTGTGTGTGTGTGGTGTGTGTGTGTGTGTGTGTGTGTGTGTGTGTGTGTGTGTGTGTGTGTGTGTGTGTGTGTGTGTGTGTGTGTGTGTGTGTGTCTGTCTGTCTCTCTCTCTCTCTCTCTGTGACCTAAGACTAGAATAATATACTTCAACAACAATAGCATCAACGACGACGACGATAACAACAACAACAACAACAACAACACCACCAAACAACAACAACACCAAACAACAACAAAGAAAAGTGAACACTCTCTTCAACTCGTCTCTTATCTCTGTCTGCTTGTGTCTTTTATAAATTATCCCAGCTTAAAAATACGACCTTGAGGGGAGATATATTTCACAGGATTGTCTTTGTTTGTTTGTTTCTTTCTTTCTTTGTTGTTGTTGTTGATGTGTTGTTGTTTGGGGGGGGGGGTGAGGTAGGGAGGGGGAGAGGGGGTGTTTTATCTCCTCCCAGCCTGTCTCTTTGTCTCTGTCTCGCTTATAGCTGCGACATTAATCGGGAATGTCTTTCCGGGTAAAAAAAAAAAATTGAAATAAAAAATTGTTATCTTTATCCTTTCAGACTGTCTTTTTTTTTGTTTGGTTTTGGTTTTTTGTTGGTTCCAGCAAAATTGCTTTCGATTGAAAAAAACAACAACAAAAAGTGTTGTCTATCGCTTTGACTGAACGAAATCTTTTGACTATGCGTTCAATCAATTTTTGTTAGCGTTTCTTTTGTTTTTGGTTTGTTTGTTGTTGTTGGGTTTTTGGGGGGTTGGGTTGGGTTGTTGGTGTTTGTTTGTTGTTGTTGTTTTGTGGTTTTTGAGGGGGTATGAACACCAGAATTTTGTTTGTTTGTTTATTTTGTTTTGTTTGCTTTTGTGACATCACAGAAATTGTTTAGAGTGTCTTCTTCTTCTTCTTTCTTCTTCTTCTTCTTTCTTCTTCACATTCTTCGTCTTCTTCTTCACATTCTTTCTTCTTCTTCTTCTTCTTCTTCACATTCTTCTTCTTCTTCTTCTTCATCGAACGCTCAGACAGCAACTATTGTTGTCTGTCATATGAGCGAAAAATCAATACGTTGGACTGCCGTGAAGCACCTGACAAGTCAGGCCCAGCGCATCCAATTTCGGCATGGGAGAGAATTGTTATTTGTTAAAAAATCTTTCTCAGAAAAAAAAGGCAGGAGAATGGACCAAGTAGGCAAAAAAGTAAACAAAAAGGAGGTGACAGGAAGAAAATGAAAGAAGGCAGAAACGAAGAGAGGGGTAGAAAAGAGGGAATTCCTAGCACAGAATTTCCAGGTGGGGATGCTATTTATACTGACAGGGTCCCCGGAATCTCCACTGGGGAAAATAAATCAGATAAAATCTGGGGGTGTTTTATTTGTATGTACGCCAGAAATTTGGTTTTTAAGTGTTATGGTTTGTTTATTTGTGATATTAAGGACATTGTTTAGAGTGAAGCTTTCTGGTTTTTTTGTGTTTTTTTTAATCGCTCACTTTGGAATTTCTTGTCATTGTCTTATCTGTTTCTGCCTGACTTCCCCTTTCCCATCCTCTAATTTTGTCTCGTATTCTTCTTATTCATTTATTCAGCAACCTTCATCCACCCACCTGTGCAGACAGACCGACAGATTCTTTGAAACTTAGACAGACAGACAGATGGACGGACAGAGAGACAGATGGACGGACAGACAGACAGATGGACAAGGCTGACAACGAGACAGGAAAACGGATGAAAGTTCTTAGGCCTCTGCCACCTTATATAGAAGATCATCGTCGTCGTCGTCTTCATCGTCATCGTCATCATTATCACACCATCACCATCATCATCAACATCATCATCATTATCATAATCATCAACATCATCATCGTCGTCGTCGTCATCGTCGTCATCATCATCATCATCATAAACAGCAACGACACCAACGAGATGAATATGAGCTCATGATGAGATCATGATCACGCCACTCATCATTATCATCTATATCAGCTCATGATGAGGTCATGATCACGCCACTCATCATTAGCATCTATATCAGCTCATGATGAAGTCACGATCACGCCACCCATCATTAGCATCTATATCAGCTCATGATGAGGTCACGATCACGCCACCCATCATTAGCATCTATCATCCATTGTTGTCATCATCATAGTTGCTATCACCATCAATATCATCATCATCACCACCACCACCACCACTAGCAGCAGCAGCAGCATCACCATCATCCTCATCATCATCACCATCATCATTATCATCATCCTTCTCCTCGTCATCATTACCATCATCATCATCATCATCATCATCAACATCAACATCAGCAGCAATCAACATCATCATCGTCATCGTCAATAATCAGGAGATGTTACTGTACACGGAAAGTTCCATTTATTTGTTGTATTTATTTTATTCTTTTATATCGAGGGTAATGGAATAAGCACTTATTGCTTTTTTACATCCAGTCCCCGTGTGTATGCGGTTTTGTAAATTCTGTCATCTGTTCCCACCGGCACACAATGGCCTACTCTTACGAAAAGTGGAACAGGAATTAACGTGTGCGCAATATGTTCTGCGTGCGTTCGCACACGGGGCCTCCATTCACGCTCCATCAATCTGTTTGTTTGTATCTTTCCTCTCTCTCTCTCACTCTCTCTCTCATCGTCATCTCTCTCTCTCTCTCCTCTCATCTCTCTCTCTCCTCTCTCTCTCTCCTCTCTCTCTCTCTCACACACACACACACACACACACACACACCTCTCTCTCTCTCTCTCTCCTCTCCTCTCTCTTCTCTCTCTCTCTATATATATATATATAATATATATATAGATAGATATATATATATATATATATATACTATCTTTTATTTGATTTGAATGTTTTCTTATTTGTTCATTGTCTTTTTTTCTCCTCTTTTGACGAGGGCCTGGTGTAAAGAAGCCACTGGCTTATCCATATACCCTCATTAAAATATTCGAGTTCGAGTTCGAGTTCTCTCTGTCTGCTCTCTCTGTCTCTGTCTCTGTCTCGCTCGCTCCTCTCTCTCTCTCCTCTCTCTCTCTCTCTCCTCTCTCCTCTCTCTCTCTCTCTCTCTCTCTCTTCTCTCTTTCACAGGACAAAAGGAATAATTATATACCAGAAATCCCCTCCTATTGTCTCTATCGTTGGTTCTGCTTTCAAAACAAGGGAGGCCTTGTCCTTTCCTTCTCCGCCAAGTTCAGATGACTGGCTGTACAGGGGCATTACAGTAGTCCAGCCCAGAGCTGCTGCTGTCAGTCTGTGCCCTGGGAGGGGGTGGGGTGGGGAGGGGGAGGGGGGAGGGGGGGCGGGTAGGGCGGGGGGAGGGGGGTATTGCCCTGCTCAGGTCCCAATCAATAATGATTATTATTGCGCCTACATATATAAGGGGGACAGGATAGCTCAGTGGTCGGAGCACTCGCTTTCCCCCCAGCCAAGTTAAGCAGCGTCGAGCGTGGTTACCACTTGGATGGGTGACCGTTTGCGCGCCTTGGCTTCAGTACAGTTCCCCCAGTTCACCCAGCTGTAAATGGGTACCTGCCCTCTTTAGGGTCAGGGAAGGTAAAGCAGCGAGGGAGAGGAGATGGGCGCCGCCCTCAATATGCTGGCCCTAGAGAAGTGAGGTCTCTGACGCCTCGCTCCCCTACGACCTTATAGGTTATGGGACTCCTTTACCTCCTTTACTACATATATAACGCCTGCTACACACAAGCCAAAGAGGATTCCGATTTATTTATCTGATTGGGTTGGTTTTTTTGGTGGGGTTGTTGTTGGGGTTTTTTGGGGGGAAAGTGTAATATAGTACATCTTATCAATAATTGATAGTGCTGTTATTGTTTGACATGGTATAATTATTTCTGCATTGGTTTGTATCTATGCGTGCTGTGTGTAAAAGGTAAAGGTGTCCCATAACCTGTAAGGTCGAAGGGGAGCGAGGCGTCAGAGACCTCACTTCTCTAGGGCCAGCATATTGAGGGCGGCGCCCATCTCCTCTCCCTCGCTGCTTTACCTTCCCTGACCCTAAAGAGGCAGGTAACTATTTACAGTTGGGTTAACTGGGGGAACTGTACTGAAGCCAAGGCGCGCAAACGGTCACCCATCCAAGTGGTAACCACGCTCGACGCTGCTTAACTTGGCTGGGGGGAAAGCGAGTGCTCCGACCACTGAGCTATCCCGTGCTGTGTGTATGTGTGTTTATTTATTTATTTATTCTTTTATATCGAAGAAAATGGAATAAGCACTCATGTGCTTTTTACATCCAGTCCCCGTGTGTATGCGGTTTTGTACATTTTGTCATCCGTTCCCACCGGCACACAATGGCCTACTCTTACGAAAAGCGGAACAGGATTTAACGTGTGCGCAAGATGTTCTGCATGTGTTCGAACACGGGGCCTCTGTTTATAGTCTCATCCGAAGGACTGTGTGTTGTGTGTGTGTGTGTGTGTGTGTGTGTGTGTGTGTGTGTGTGTGTGTGTGTGTGTGTGTGTGTGTGTGTGTGGTGTGTGTGTGTGTGTGTGTTAAACTTGTCTTTGCTGTTTGCTTGTTTCTCAAGTAGAGCTTTAAGAATCTCCCAGTGGTGGTGATATGTGTGTGTGGATACAGCTATTTTCTACCCAGTTAAGCCGCCTCACGCCTCCTCAGAGACCTTGGTGTCTAAGCACAACATTTGCGAGCAGAAGTGTTTTCCTTTATTCTACCAGCCTTTTTTTTTTTAATATATCGGCACATGTCGATCTCTTTCTTCTTTGCAAGGTGGACAGAGATTTGACGCGCATGCAAGATTTTCACTGTGCATGAGTTCGCAAACAAGACCGGTTTTTGGGAAATGACATAGTTACACACACAGACAAGACAGACAGATACAGAGAAATAGACAGACACAGAGACATAGACAGACAGACACAGACACACAGACGGACAGACACAGAGACATAGACAGAGAGACATAGGCAGACACAGACACACAACCACACACAGACAGTCAGACAGACAGACACGCATGCATTCACGCACGCACACACGCGCTCACACACACACACACACAAACACAGAATGACAACAGACAGACTGACAGACAGACACACACACACACACGCATGCACACACGCACGCACGCACGCATGCACAGAGAAAGAGAGAGACAGAGACACACAGACAGAGACAGAGACAGAGAGAATGACAACACACAGACAGACAGATAGACAAACACAGACAGACAGACAAACACACAACACACAAACATACACACACACACACGCACGCACGCGCGCGCGCGCGCCACACACACACACACACACACACAAACACACACACACGCATGCACACACACACATAGAGAGATGGAGACAGAGAGAATGACAACAAACAGGCAGAGAGACAGACAGAGACAG
>CM054135.1:10602630-10690130 GCA_028751875.1 Rapana venosa
TGGAGGGGGGGGGTATGGAAAGAAAAGTAGGTGTTTTGTGTGGTGGGGGGGGGGGTGGGGTGATATCGCAATCGCACATGTGTTTTAATGGGGGGGGGAGAGAAGACAGAGAGAGACAGAGACAGGACACAGAGAGAGAGAGAGACAGAGAGAGAGAGAGAGAGAGAGAGAGAGAGAGAGAGAGAGAGAGAGGAGAGAGAGAAGAGGAGAGAGAGAGAACTTCGTCAGGAGATGGCAAAGGACATAATTGTAGTTCACACTTGTCATCTCCCTTTACGAAAGAAACCTGACAAGCCGAAATTTGTCAAGTCAAAAACACTGAAATCATCCATTGAAAGGCAGTTACAATACCGACAACTAATGTTTTAAATTTTTGATTTAATTATGACAATAAGAAACCCCCATCCATGGGGGGTTTTTTTTAACATCCCTCCCACCTTCCATTTGCCAATTTCCCCCTCCGCCCCCCCCCCCCCCCCCCCCCCCCCCCCCCCCCCCCCCCCCCCATCCACACACACACACACAATGATGGCCTTCTCTTACAAAAAAGCACAGGTTTTAACGTTTGCGCAAGATGTTCTGCGTTCGTTGGCACACGTTGGCATGCTGTTATGTATGGTTAGATTGATAACTAGGATGGCGTTCTTCTCTGTTCAGCAACATTGTATGAATGGTTAAATCAAAAGTGGCAGGAATGGTCAGACTCAGGAATGATTCTAAACCAAACAAAGGCATCAACAACAACTACTTGGTTCAAAGAGACTATATATAAAGTTTCAAAATGTTAATTTGCCGACCAAAATCCAAAGACATAAATATTGACTGAAATTAACCCGATGACCTATGGCAAACTTTGGACCTTCAGTTCAAGCCGCTCGTGCTGTTTATATCCCTGGGGACCTCAGAAGAGTTCAAAACTTATATTTTATTGTGTGCGTTACATGGCATCTCCACTCTCTACAGAAGCTGTGCTTATGTTCGGATAAACAAAACAAAAACGAACACACACACACACACACACACACACACACACACACACCTTTTATTTTGTTTTGTCTTCCTCGTTTGTTTGGTTCGTTGTTTGTATCATGATGGATATTTTTTCAAGATTCTTGAATTATTTGAATTGTATGGTTTAATATTTTTGGGTTTTTTTGTTTTGTTTTTAATTCCATGTATGCATATGTTATTGTCTTTTCTTGTTTGATTTGTATAGTTTACCATAGATTAGGTTTTTTATTCTATGTCTGCATATACGTTATCTTTTTTTCTCTCGCTTTTTTTTCTTTAGATAGATGGCTTGATGAAAAAAAAGCAAATGCACTGCTTATTCAATGTACCATCTGAAAATAAAAGTTTGACTTTGACTTGACTTTGACTTCACACACACACACACATACACACCTCAGAATAGCTAAGCTTAAGATTGATCAAAGATGAATAAATTCAAAAATAAAAAGTTTTTCATTATTTGCATGACAATTCTACAAGTCAGGGTTTTGATCAAGTGAACACACGTAAACACACACACACACACACACACACCGAGGTCCGTGTGGGAACGCTCGCAGAACATCTTGTGCGCATGTTAAAAACCGTTCCGCTTTTCGGAAAAGTAGGCCATTGTGTGCCGGTGGGAAACAAGGGAGATAGAGGAGAGGGAATTCCTAGCACAGAATTTCCAGAAGGTGGACATGCTGACAGGCCCCTGGTATCCCCACAGGGAATGGGAATCTTCAACACATAAATTAGTAAGTACTGAAATTATTTATAACAAAACCAAACACCCCCCCCCCCCCCCCCCCCCCACCCCCCACCCAAAAAAAAACAAAAAAACCCAGTTAATTCTTCCCCAAAAGTCCTTCGGATGAGACTATAAACCAAGGCCGAGTGCAAACACAACAGAACATCTTGGGCACACATTAAATCCTGTATCTTTCGTAAGAGTAGGCCATTGTGTGCCAGTGGGAACAGATGACAAAATTGACAAAACCGCATACACACGGGGACTAGATGTAAACAAGCACATTAGTGCTTATTCCATTATCCTCGATTAAAAAAAAAAAATTTAATAAAAAAGTTTGAGATAGCCACTCAATCTTCCTCTCCCGCTTTTGTTGTTGGTTTTTATTGTTTTGTTTCTTTTTGTTTGTTTGTTTGGTTGGGTTTTTTTAAGATTACTTTTGAAAATTAAACATGGTAGTTTATAATTATTTTATACCCTGAAATAAGAAAAAAAATTACGTGGCCCACATGGGGGTCGAACCCACGACCTCCGCGTTATCAGCACGGCGCTCTAACCAACTGAGCTAATGGGCCATCGTTACCCTTCAACAAATTAAAAATAATATAACAGTAATATTTTATGTAGTTCTGCGCCAAGTGTGCCATGTTCAAGTTTCATACTTTAAGCAAGATCGTTTATTGATATGCTGTTTTGATAAGAGTTACACATATCAAAGAAAGACACAACAGCTATTTTTAAAGCGGCAGTCAGCTATAAAGCAAAATTCCCTGGCTCTCTGCCCTGTGAGGTTTCCTTTCTTCACTGTTTGTTTATTTCTTTTCAAATCTGTTTTTGGCAGTGATAAGGGTGTTGTGTTTGTTTTACTGTTGCATTTTTTATGTACATACTGCCTATGCTGTTGTTGTTATTGATGTTAGCCTAGGCCTATGGCGCTCTTCTACTGCTAGGCCTAGTGGGAGATCAGTTTCCCGCCTCTCGCTGCTACTGTTATTACGAATAATGGTACGTAACCTATACACTCCATTTCCCAGACCAATTGGAAAGTTATCTCCCTTAGACTGGTTGGGCGAGCACCCGCTGCCCGCCAGTATGACTTTATTAGTATCTTTACCACAGATAATAAGAATATCTCTCAGAAAAAGTGTATGTTTTTTATGGCTATTTTGTTGTTGTTTTGTTTTGTGTAGTGTTTTGTGTTTCTTTTTTAAACTGTTGCTTAGGCCCCTTATAGTACATGGAATTTTTAATTAAACTGGTGGAGAAAAGGTGGGGGGGAGGGGGGGGGGGGGGGGGGGGGGTCCCATAAGATTTTTTTGTAACGAGTTATTCAACAATTGTTTGTTTATGTGTGTGTGTGTGTGTGTGTGTGTGTGTGTGTGTGGTGTGAGGCAAAACCTTGTTCAGGTGGATAGATAGTTGATTAGGATTTTACCCAGATAAATGGCAAAGCAGAATAAAGTAATAAAGAGCATGCAATTTGTGGCTATAAAATCTAAAAGCATTGATAAAAACCACTTGCCATTTAAGTCATCATAACTGTATGTTTCCCAAAGTTGGAATTGCCACAGAACAAAAAACAGTGACATGTGCAAAAGTGAACATCAGCCAAGAAACTACCCCACACCCCCCCCCCCCCCCCCCCCCCCAAAAAAAAAAAAAAAAAAAAAAAGGGAGTCGGTGCTGGGTAGCTTTCTCCCCAGTGTAAATTTAAACAAAACAACTTCGAATGCCATTCAAAGAACAACAATTAAGAAAAAAGATACCATAAAACCTGTTTCTGTTGAGCTTCTCCTACACTTCTGGCCTGAGGTGATTTCCTCAAAAGATCCAGGTTGGAAAAAATTTACCTTTCCAAGTGAAGTGTCGTTGAGCATAGGATTTTGGTGGTGATCACCACCCTGGGTATGTGAATCAATAGAGGGCTTAGTAGGTGGTGTCCTATGTATATTAGCTCTAAACAGGCACCACTGAACACCACCAAAGTGACCCAGCAGCAGTGCAAGGCTCTCCAGTTGGTAACCCATAGCGACCTGTGACATTGAGGGACTCCCTACGGACTTCTGACTCTGAGGATGCGACATAAAAAAAACCACACAACTGGATATGGCTGGGGAAGAGAGATTGAAATGAGTGGCATGGAAACAGCAAGGCAGAAACATAACAGAAAAATGATACAGGAAAAAGAAAATCATCATCTATCACTGTAAACGTGTGTCTCAGATGTCCAAAAATAAAGAGTTGAACCCAACCACCTGAAATTCACCATGTTCTATCCAGGTGCTGTCTGGTCAATTAAGGGTGGAGATTTAATAATAATAATAATAATAATAATAATATATGGAATTTATATAGTGCTGAATCTTGTAAAAAAAAAAAAAAAAACAACCACCAAATCGAAGCGATTGCACTCAAATCATTTACACGCATGCAATTTTTTAATGATCTTCGAGGTCACCTTCAAGTGCAGACCTGCCAGTGCCTTAATTAATTCCCTTCGTGTATAAATGCAGATCAAATATGCACGTTAAAAATCCCATACTTCATGCCAGCGTTTGGCGTGTTATGGAAACCCTAACATATGCAACATACATCTGTGAAGTTGGAATGCAACTACCTTCATGGAGGGCAGATAGGGCCACTTATGCAAAATCTCACCATGGGTGAACCTCGGAGCTCTAGCTGAGGAACAAAAACGAAACAAAGAAACAAAGAGTTCACACACATGTTATACAGTGAAAACAAATGCAAGCCGAGGGTTAAGACGACAACATACAGCTCAGGCAGGGTAGAGTAAAACTGATTAATAACGATGATATAGCGCTGAATCTTGTAAAGCAAACCTTCTAAGCAGATCACCAGTCACCACACTAAACAACCCAGAAACTGGGTTCCACCTGACTGCATGCAATACACTGTGATCTATATTCCCAACAATGGCTAGTATCCTCCAGCCATTCAGCATTGAGCCTGAACCCATATTGCACAGGTGTATGTGTGTGTATGCAGGTAGGCATGTGTGCATGTGTTTATTCTTTACTTTGAGGATCATGGAATAAGCACTCATGTGCTTTTTTTACATCCGGAGGAGTCGAATGTGATGCGTTTTGTTAAATTTTGTCATTCATTCCCACAGACAGGCAATGTCCTACTCTTTCGAAAAAGTAGAACAGGTTTTAACATGTGCACAAGATGTGTGTGTGTGTGTGTATGTGTTTATTTATTTAATTTATTTATTTAGTGTGTGTGCATGTGTGCATAAGACTGATACTCATAAAACTTGCATTGACCTTCACTTAACAAACATATCAAATGGATTGAAAGGCAGTTCCTCTAGTTCACCAATTCATATTCAAACCATGTGCACAGGTTTGAAGCAACCCCCCTCCCCACCATTTATTCAAAGCAAACAAAATGTGACTTCACTTGCAGTTGACAAGACTTAGCTTTGAGGTCTTTTTGCTATCATTGCAAGTTTTTCTCCTTTTTTTGTTGTTGCTGTTGTTTTTAAATATTAAACGGTGGTGAAAAACAGTCACATACACAAAAATCTCACCATCTGTGAACCTGTGGAGCGTACAGAACGCAACAACAAAAGAGGGGAAAAAAAGGAAGATAGCAAACCATAGTAGATGTTCAGCTTGTGTAACCCCCAGCTTAGAGGATATCTAACCATGAGAGTTGTGTCAGCTGTGGTAACACACTCTAAAAGGAGATCAAACCATGATAATTGTGTCAGCTGTGGCTGTTGTGTGTACCCAGTCTTAAAGGATATCAAACCATGATAATTGTGTCAGCTGTGTGTACCCAGTCTTAGAGGATACCAAACCATGATAGTTGTGTCAGCTGTGTGTACCCAGTCTTAAAGGATACCAAACCATGATAGATGTGTCAGCTGTGTGTACCCAGTCTTAGAGGATATCAAACCATGATAGTTGTGTCAGCTGTGTGTACCCAGTCTTAAAGGATACCAAACCATGATAGATGTGTCAGCTGTGTGTACCCAGTCTTAGAGGATATCAAACCATGACAGTTGTGTCAGCTGTGTGTACCCAGTCTTAGAGGATATCAAACCATGACAGTTGTGTCAGCTGTGTGTACCCAGTCTTAGAGGATATCAAACCATGATAGATGTGTCAGCTGTGTGTACCCAGTCTTAGAGGATATCAAACCATGATAGTTGTGTCAGCTGTGTGTACCCAGTCTTAAAGGATACCAAACCATGATAGTTGTGTCAGCTGTGTGTACCCAGTCTTAGAGGATATCAAACCATGATAGTTGTGTCAGCTGTGGCTGCTCTGTGTACCCAGTCTTAGAGGATATCAAACCATGATAGTTGTGTCAGCTGTGTGTACCCAGTCTTAAAGGATATCAAACCATGATAGTTGTGTCAGCTGTGTGTACCCAGTCTTAGAGGATATAAAACCACGATAGTTGTGTCAGCTGTGGCTGCTCTGTGTACCCAGTCTTAGAGGATATCAAACCATGATAGTTGTGTCAGCTGTGTGTACCCAGTCTTAGAGGATATCAAACCACGATAGTTGTGTCAGCTGTGTGTACCCAGTCTTAGAGGATATCAAACCATGATAGTTGTGTCAGCTGTGTGTACCCAGTCTTAAAGGATACCAAACCATGATAGATGTGTCAGCTGTGTGTACCCAGTCTTAAAGGATATCAAACCATGATAGTTGTGTCAGCTGTGGCTGTTGTGTGTACCCAGTCTTAGAGGATACCAAACCATGATAGTTGTGTCAGCTGTGTGTACCCAGTCTTAAAGGATATCAAACCATGATAGTTGTGTCAGCTGTGTGTACCCAGTCTTAGAGGATATCAAACCATGATAGTTGTGTCAGCTGTGTGTACCCAGTCTTAAAGGATATCAAACCATGATAGTTGTGTCAGCTGTGTGTACCCAGTCTTAGAGGATATCAAACCATGATAGTTGTGTCAGCTGTGGCTGTTGTGTGTACCCAGTCTTAAAGGATACCAAACCATGATAGATGTGTCAGCTGTGTGTACCCAGTCTTAGAGGATATCAAACCATGATAGTTGTGTCAGCTGTGGCTGTTGTGTGTACCCAGTCTTAAAGGATATCAAACCATGATAGTTGTGTCAGCTGTGTGTACCCAGTCTTAGAGGATATCAAACCATGATAGTTGTGTCAGCTGTGTGTACCCAGTCTTAGAGGATATCAAACCATGATAGTTGTGTCAGCTGTGTGTACCCAGTCTTAAAGGATATCAAACCATGATAATTGTGTCAGCTGTGTGTACCCAGTCTTAGAGGATACCAAACCATGATAGTTGTGTCAGCTGTGGCTGTTGTGTGTACCCAGTCTTGTGCAGACCTTTAGTGAACAGTCTAAGTCAGCGAACCATCTCCTGCGAGTCACAAATGTGTTTTTGTTGTTGTTTTTAATTATCAAACCATGACAGTTCCGTCAGGTGTGGGATGGCCTTCTCCTAGCTTGTTGTGTTGCAGCACGTCAGTGAACAGTTTGTCAGTCAACTGTCGCCCGAGTGTCACACATTCACCCATCACATCTACCACCTCCAATACACAGAGCAGTTGACTTTATATTGAAAAACAACAGTTTATTAGGCCAAAGAGCAAAAAAGATGGTAAAACAGAGAGAAGAACAAATGTCCATCTCTGTAACGTACGGTCCATGGCCAGAAGAAACTGGAGGGGGGGGGGGAGGGGGGGAAGGAGGAAGATCCGAACTGGTTCTATGTACAAGTGCATAGCCCAAGTGATACAGTCAGAATGCCAAGCATGGCACACAAGGAGTTGGCGTAATGCCACATCCAGGCTTATACACATGCAATGGTCCGTCGACTGGTTATAAAAGCTAACTTTAAAAAATAAAACAAATAGAGCACATATAAATTCAAAAAAGAAAAAAAGCTACCAGTATTTTTACAACGACATGTTATTTAAGCAGTCTGACTCTGCTGAAGTAAATAACAGGGAGGAAAAAAAAAAGCACATCCCTGTAGTCTCGGCCTGGCTTTACCACTATCTGTTCCGTCTCAAAGAGTTTTTGTCTGTCAGACTGGACAGGGAGTGAAACTGCAGAGTGAACTTCTGAACTGACACCGTTTGTTACCCACAGCAACACTTGGCTTTGGTGTAGGTTCTCCAAGAGAGGTCAGTGCTGGCCCCTTTGCAAGTAACACTAACAGCCCTGCTCTCCCCTGGATAACTTCGTCAAAGCTGGGTCCGGTTGACACTGTAAGAAATCTTTTTTTTGCCTATGTTCCTCGACTAGAGCTCTGAGATTCACCAAAGGTGAGATTTTGCGTACACGACTTTTTTTTCTGCACACCACGGAGGTAGCCACATTCCGACTTTGGGGACTGTGCGTAATGAAGAACAGTCTCACCACAGAGAAAAGAGCCCCCTTTGCACTAGAAAAGAGACCTGCTTTTGTGTTCAGAATACCACCGATAAATCTGCATGTATACCAAGCATGCAAATGAACAGAAAAAAACACTTGGAAAAATATGAAGAGCTCTGTTTAGTACCTTTGCTTCTTCGTTTGAGAGATTTGATGATATTCAGAATTCTGCTTGACACTCATGCAATTTTGAAGGTGAAATTCTTTTTTAACCGTAACATGAGACTTTTTTCCTTGGCAAAGTGTGTTTCTTTGAATGCAAACTATTGTCAGCATCATCAGCTGTTCCAATCTGGTGTACGTCTGATGAATCTACCCAGGGTGCAAGAGTCAAGTGACTTCATGGACTTCAAACTGCACACACCCCTCCACCTCCAAGCGAGTGTTGAAATGAATCCCAGTTATCTGTACAAATGGTGCAGGGGGAAGTTTGAACACCACACTGACCATTACAGTTTCACTCTCTAATTCACACTGGCTGTTGACAAAGACTCTTGAGAGGAAACTTACAAATGATAAGACAGACTGCAGACTCAACAGGCAAGTATTTACTCAACAGTCTCTATATAAATATATACACATCCACTAGTGCCTATAGACATAGCTCCATGGTGTGTACCATTGCTCTCCTTCAAGATACAATGACACTATGGTACAGAAACATTTCGTATAACATACACATACATTTATACACAAAAACCGTTTAAAAAAAGAAAGAAAAAAGCAAGGCCTCAAGCACTCGTTCCTGATGAATGTAAAAGTTCTCCAAACAATCTAAGCACTATGTACAAAAAACAGGCAGTCCATCTTAGATCCTGGAATGTTGTTCTTCCACACCAGCAAAACATCTCCCTTCAGATACAGATATATATTATATGTCGCCGTGAGTTATAACAGTAACAAGTGTTTTCATTTTTTGAAAAAAAAACAAAACAAATTCAACAGGAAAAGAAAGCCCATCTTCAAAAGAAAACCCCACACATTCTTTCTGATTCTGTCACGATTCAAACACTGTCCTTCTGCTGCAGCAGACTTCAAAGAAGATCAGCAAGAGAGAGAAAGAAAAACAAGTATTGATCCTGTTACCCTGTTGAGCAAATGTAGAAACTTGGAGAAAAAAAGAAGAGAAAATGCTATGTCTGTATATATATTTGAGTCAAGTTTCAAACATCAAGAAATGTTAGCATAGTGCCTTGCTGTAAACAATGAGTGTAAGCAGTTTTCAGCATATATCCAAGTACTGACAGTACCCCCTCACCACTAAAAATGAAAAAAATATATTAAAAAAAAGAAAGAAAAAAAGGAAGAAAGAAAGGAAAAAAAGGAAGAAAGAAAGGGAAAAAAATGTATGGCCATGTGATTTCTTAGCAACGAAATCATGAAATTTACTCTTTTGCTCTGTAGATATCAAAAGTTATCTCTTTCTGTCAAAAAGTTCTCCATAAGGGTTTTTGCCTCTTAGTGTATCAAAAAGTATTGGTATCCTCTCTCTCTCTCTAGTTTTCTTGTGTGTGTGTTTTTTTGTGTGTGTGTTTCTTTTTGGTTTTGTTTTGATTTCTGTTCAGTGTATTACCACCAATAAATGCCCACAAGCACAATTTTTTTTAAATTACCTAAATAAATGCCCATTGACATATCCTGTTTTAAAACGATGCATTTGCTTTCAAATCTTGAGACCCCATGAAAAGATCAGTTTCTGTTTCTTGTGGACACAGAAATGGACCATGACTCTTCTCCACCTTCACCATGACAGTTTAAAAACTCATCAGGTCTTTTTTCAAACTCAAATTCCATTCGTCCAATTTTTTTCTTCTACAGCAAAATCTTGCTCTGAAAAAAAGTATAATTTACATTTCTTCTTTTTTTTTTTTTTTTTTTTTAAAGATTTTAAAAAAATATTGAATAACATCTCTAAGTTAAGAGGTAGAATTGAAACTTATAAAAAAAAAAAGTGTATGTGAGATGAAAAGTGCAATTATTGAGCATCTATGAGCATGAAGGTGTTCTTTCTTCCTTCCTTCCTTCCTTCCTTTCTTTCTTTCTGTTTTGAAAGTTCCATGGAAAATGAAAACATAAACAAAGCAATTTTCATGAAAAAGTCAAATTCAATAGAACAAACAGAAATCTCTCTTTCTCACACACACACCCCCACGCACGCACACACGCACGCACACACACACACACACGCACACACCTGACTCATTTATCATCCCTAAATATAGACATTACCAATTACCACTCAAGAGGGTGTGTTGGGGAGGGGGGTTCCTCTGCTTTCCTTTCTTTTTTTTGGGTATTTTTATAACTAATGCATTACTACTCAGCTGATATTCTCAACACGAGCACACACAAGAGAAATGCTACTTGTTTACAACCATATCTGGAACCATAAACATTTTCCAGATATACACCATCAATCCAAAAATAAAACAAGTCAAGAAATACATTTTTTTTTAAAGCAAAGGCAGTCTATAACACCCTGTCTTTTCACAAGAGGTATCCATAATACATCTTCACAGAAGGCGCACCCCAGCAAAATTGCAAGCTCTGAGCATTCTTTTTGTTTAGTTTGCTTTTTGGCTTCATTTTGTTACCTTCAAGGGCCAAATTCTTGAGCGCACCATAAAATCATGGCACTGTTTACGCTTTTCAAGAATCTCCAATGAATGACTTGAAATTTTGTCAGAAACAGTGATTAGTGATTGAGATTATCATTTTCATCTTCTGCATTTGTAACCTGAGGGATGGAAACAAAATTCAACATGTGTAAAATTTGTAGTTGAATAACAAAAGAGGGATACCCTCTTCCTTGCAAGTGCTGAGCACCCTTAGTTAAAAAATGTATCTTTCACAGTGTGCGTGCCCATGAGCACGTACAATACAAAGTATAGCTACAGGCATTCCATTACAACAAAGAATGACTTGCCGAAAGAAAAAGAAAAGGCTTATGCAAAACCACTTTCACTCTAAGAGGCGTGTGTGTGTGTGGTGTGTGTGTGTGTGTGTGTTCAATTTTATGTGTGTGTGTGTTTTATCTTTTTTTTTAATTCTTTATATCGAGGATAATGGAATATAGCACTAATGTGCTCTTTTACATCCAGTCCCAGTGTGTATGCAGTTTTGTAAATTCTGTCATCTGTTCCCATCTGTGTGTGTGTGTGTGTGTGTGTGTGTGGTGTGTGTGTGTGTGTGGTGAGTGAGAGAGAGAGAGAGAGGAGAGGAGAGAGAGAGGAGAAGGAGGAGGAGAGAGAGAGAGAAAAGGAGAGAGTGCATGCATGCATGTGTGAGTGTGTGTTTGTGGTGTCAGTCTGTCTGTGACTGTCTGACTCTGTGTGTGTGTTATGTGTGTGTGTGCGCGCGCGTGCGTGCGTGCATATGTGTGTCAGTCTGTCTGTGTGTGGTGTCAGTCTGTCTGTCTTTGAGTGTCTGTGTCTGTGTATGTGAGAGGCTAAATAGCTATGACCGACAAGCAATGTGTGCATTCTAGCTATTCAATGTCTGAGCAAAAAACAAAAGCAAATATCAGACCGTACTTCTTCACAAATTTTGTCAAGCATGTAACAATATCAAGCCACATCATCCATTATTTATTATCACATTAACAAATTCACGCCACCTGTTCCCTTAGTGGATTATTCCCCTGCTGTGGTTTACATGATGGTCTGTACAATAATAAACCTTCAGTTTCAGACCAAACCAAATTCACATTTAAAATTTTTTTTAATTTAATCTGAATTTTCAACAGTTTTGTCGTATATAGGTGGGTTGGGTTTTGGGGTTGTTGTATTTTCAAAAATAAACTAAGACAACAATTTTAACTCAATAACATTGGAAGCCCTAGGTGGGTTTTTTTCTGTAGGTCATTCATAACATCAAAAATAAACCCTCCCCCCCCCCCCCCCCCAACCCCATCAAAATAACTTTTTTAAAAACCCAAACAAACAAAACAAATCAACCAAGAAAAAAACTTGGTTTGAACATGAAAACTGTTCATCATGCAAAATAGTTTGTTTTAATCAAAGAAAAATCTTTTAAAAGTTTTTTTTTTAGAAACCCAATGAAAAATGAAACAAACAAACAACCAGATTTCCAATCAAAACCTTTGTATGTAAGAGTAATCAGCAATATGGCTCTGTAACCCTGTACAATTCAAACTGGTACATAAAAGACAAAATTTTACATTAAAAAAACACACAACCAAATCACAATTGGCCCCACCATAAAGGAGAGAGAGAGAGAGAGAGAGAGAGAGAGAGAGAGAGAGAGAGAGAGAGAGAGAGAGAGAGAGAGGAGAGAGAGAGAGAAAAGAGAGAGAGAGAGAGAGAGAGAGAGAAGGAGAGAGAGAGAGAGGAGAGAGAGAGGAGAGAGAGATGAGAGAGAGAGAGAGAGAGGAGAGAGAGAGAGAAAAGCAAGTCTTTAAGTTGTTCAATAAAGTTCCATGCACTTAACTGGTAAAAACAATGACATCAACAATTCATTCTTCACAGAGTTTGGTCCCCCTGGTCAACAGCAGCAGTGACATATGAACAAGAAGGAAAAAACCGGGAAAAAATACCCCCCCCAAAAAAAAAAAAAAAAAAAAATCCATTCATGACGAATACAACATTCCCACAGAGGAAAACAGTGAGAGACGATCGGAAGATGAACATATGTATATATATATATTATTATTATTATTATTATGCCGACATCATGAGCACTTCCACACGCAAATGGCCAGGTTCCCGCCAAAGAACATGTACAACAGGTTCTTGACTTCATGGGTGATCTCAAAACCATACCCCTCTCCCACAACGGCATGCCACGACGCTCCAAACTTCTTGTCCATTGTGTCCTTTATCATCTTGGCTGCGTTCTGCACACACATGCATGCATGCACACACACACATACATCCATGCATGCACGCGTGCACACACACATGCACGCATGCCCACACACACACAGACACACGCGCACCCACACACACTCACACACACACACGGACACACGCGTGCCCACACACACACACACACACCAGTTCATTTACAGTCAGTGACCACAAACAAAACAAAAAAACTAAATCAAAATCGACAACAGTTGTTTCACCACAGCAGCATAGTTTTTGCCTCTCTCTCTCTCTCACAGGGTAATTAGCCGTGCCTTTCCTTGCTTGGCTTATTCCTGTTTATGTTTATTTTCATTTTTTTTTTCATGTATGAAATTAGATTGGGGTGAATTTGCATGGAAAGTCCATCATCAATGTATGTATTTTTTCTTTCTTTATATCATTCTTCATGCTATGTATTGCACGTTAATTACTTTCGTTTTCTTTTGCTTTTTTTTTTTTTTCCGCAGAGGGCTGGATGTAAAAAAGCTATTGTTATGCTTATTCTATAACCCTCTATAAATAAAATTTGTTCATTTCTTCTCTCTCTCTCTCTCTCTTGGGGGGCCCATCACATGATGTGAAGGAGAAGACGTACTGAAATTGCTCTGGTATTTTTGTGAAATAGTATCTAGTTCTAAGTGGTTTTAGTTTTTCATTGTTGGCATGTAGTTAGATCAGGAGGATGGGAATTTCAGTGCAACTGTACAGGGATGTCTGTGAGACATTTGCGGCAGTATTTGCCTGTTTCATGTCGAAACGGGCAGAATTCAAATCTGCCATGCATACCTCCATCCTGACACTGAAAAGCCAGCCAGATGGTGTCCTGTTAGGACTGACCCTCACCTATCTATTTTGGGGGGGACTTTTATTGCAGTGTGGTGACATGGAGACCAACCCTGGACCCACCCCCCTAAATCTACTGGCCAAGGATGCAAGCTGAGGCAAATGAGCTTGACAACGGGTGGTGGTCAAACTGTCGCAGGGAAGCCTCGCAGGACCAAAACCAGTGCAGAGGTGGCTGCCAACACACCTATGACCATACAACACAGACAGGATTCCTCTCCCGCAGCAACTCCCCAGGAACTGACGCTGAACACGATGACAGACAAAACAGAGAAGCTGGAAAATCTTTTGAAGTCTACAGTGGACAGTTTCAAGTGATTCAGGTGTTGACAGACAGTGTTGGTGTCTTGAAAGAAGAAATGTGTGACCTAAGAAGAGACATGGACAATCTCAAAACTGAAAACATAGAACTACAACAGACAAATACAGAACTGACGAACAGAGTGGATAAGCTGGAAAAGAGGGCTGACGAAGCAGAAGGACGATCACGGCGAAACAACATCATTGTTCATGGCTTAGAGAAGAAAACAAATGAGAGTGGTGCTGACTGTAAGATGGCTGTGAAAAATCTTCTTTCTGAAAAAATGGATGTCAAGGATGTAAAGTTTGATATAGAGTGGCCCGTATCAATTCTAATGCTAACTCTCCTATTATTGCCAGATGCTGTTTTTATCAGGATAAGATTAGAATAATGAAGGCAAAATCTCACCTGAAAGGCTCTAGTACTTTAGTAGATGAAGATTTTTCTCAGTCGGTTAGGGAAATTAGGCGCAAATTGACCCCATATTTAAAGAGCGCTACAGCAGAGGGGAAACAAGTAAGAATGGTTTTTGACCATCTGATAATAAACGGAGAAAAGGTGACCCTCAATAATCTCCAAAGAAAGAAATAGCTGTCTGGCCGGCCCATACACACATCTTGGTTTCTTAAGTCATATTTTTTTAAAACTGATTTTTATTGTGGTAGTTGTGGGTATACATTAACATTTTGGTTTTTTTGTGTTACTTATTTTTTTCACTAAAATACTAAGCAGTTTGGCAACCCCCCTTCATATATGGGCCAATGGCCTTTTTGTGAATAAATCTTTCGAGTTCGAGTTTTCTCTCTCTCTCTCTCTCTCTCTCTTCCTCTCTCTCTCTCTCTCTCTCTCCTCTCTCTCTCTCTCTCTCTCTCTCCCTCTCTCTCTCCTCTCCCTCTCTCTCACACACACAGACATATCCAGGAGCTGAAAGTTGAGTCAGGCCAGGCCAAAAGCACGATCCGTACTAAGAAATGCCTTTAAAAATGCTATCATTGAAAGACATTTTCTGGGTGTGAATTTCTTCTGATTTTTTCCCCCTCTTACATGAGTCTTTGATAAACCATTTTCAAAATATATATACATACATACATACATACATATATATATAGAGAGAGAGAGAGAGAGAGAAATAGATAGATAGATATACATATATATATATATTCATATAGAGAGAGAGAAAAAGAGAGAGAGAGAGAAAAAGAGAGAGAGAGAGAGAGAGAGAGAAGAGAAGAGAGAGAGAGAGGGGAGAGAGAGAGGAGAGAGAGAGAGAGAGAGAGAGAACTCAAACGATTTATTCACAAAAAGGCCATTGGCCCATACATGAAGGGGGGTTGCTGAACTGCTTAGTATCCTAGAGAGAAAAATAAGGAAACACAAAAAACCCCAAAAGGTTATTGTATAACCACAACCACCACAAGAAAAATCAGTTATAAAACAAAAAAATATGACTTAAGAAACCAAGATATCTCTTATTCTAAAGGCTTTACTGCACAAATATAAAGCAAGGCTTACATATAACATGAACAAAAATATGACAAAACTTTGAAACTCACATGCATATGTTTAAATGCATGTTACTGTTAGTGAGTGTAATTATGTAAATTTTGCACACACACACACTCTCTCTCTCTCATGCATACACGTATGCGCACACATGCATGCACACACACACTCACACACACATAAGTGCTTATTACATTATCCTCAATATAAAAGATTTTTTTTTTTAAACACACACACATTGATGTATACATATGCTTTCTCTCTTTCATCAAATGTTACTTTTTACACAAAAGTTTGCTTACAAGACAAAATGCTTCATAAAATGCATACTTATAGTTATACATACCTCTGACATCAGGAGTACCAGAGTTTGCATGCAAATATCAATGTTATATTATCTTGGTTGCACCTATAAAAAAAATTTCAATATGATATTGATATAGGAACAAAACAAGACAGGGGTGTTACTGGTACATTTCAGTACACTGATAAAATGCTAGTGCAACTCAGAATCTGTAAATGCTTCAGTTCACTGACAGAATACTAATCTTATTCAGAAAACTATGAAAAGATGTTAGCTGAAAATACAAAGACTGTTAAAATAACAGAACTTTCACTCTCCAACAGTTAACCTATTGAGATCACTCTTACTAACTCAGAATTGTGTCAGCCAGTTTGTGATTCAGAAAAAACACACAATTGTCTTGCTTCGGTTATGTCTTTAGTAATCTGTGTCATGTGCAATGTAAAATGAATTTCTATACCTTTCAAAATGAACACATCTTGATAAAGTTTATCTAGGAAAAAAACAAACCCAACTGTAATCAATCTCATTATTTCAAGCCTTGGTTGAGAAGACTGTGAGAAGGAAGTGATAACTTCTAAGAACCTCCGAAAACTGTTCTGGACTGGGAGTCAGAAAAGATTCTGATGTTATAAAATCAAAACACTGGCACAGTTACAGGTGTCCTTTACTGAAAACAAATGCTGGAAAATGTTCAAATTCTCACTTTCAAACTTACTTACATTTATCATGTCTCACTCACTATTTTCTTTTGATTTTTTGTATTCCTCAGCAAGAGCTTCGAGGCTCACCAATGGCGATATTGTTTGTATATGCAACCATTCCCTCCCCCCCCCCCCCCCCCCCCCCCCAACCCCACCCCACCATTCAGGTAGCTGCATTCTGACTGTGGGGATGGTGTCGAAACACAACACCTGTGTACATGCGTTTTAAACAATTTAGTTATCTGTTGCTACTGGCACAAAATAGTCTACTCTTCCAAAAGGCAGAGCCGGTTTTTAATGTGAGCTCAAGATGTTCTGCTAGCATTTGCACATGTACATGGGGCCTCAATTTATAGTCTCATCCAAAAGTCTTTGACATTCAGTTCAATTTCCTTGTCAAACTGGGAAGAAAGGCCAAGGCTGGGAGTCAAACCCAGGGCCTAAGGTTTACTTGTTAGGCAGGTGAACGTCTTAACCGTCCTGCCACCTTCCTTCTAGTATCTCACTATTTAATGCTGTCTTGTCAATAAAAATATAATCTTATCAAAAACAATCAACTAAAACTAAAAACTCAAAAGATGAAAACTTTCACAAAACTGCATAACAATCCACATGATGCAGTCATATTATACTGCTTTAAGAAGGAAGGTTTCAGGATGGTTTAGACATTCACCTTTCTAGTGAGTAAATGTGAGGTTCTGGGTTCAATTCCCAGCCTTGCCCTTTCTTCCCAGTTTGATGCGAACATTCACCTGAAAGTCAAGTCCTTCAAGGGAGACTCTTTAGTAAACAAACAGAAGAAAATAACAAACATTAACAACAAAAAAGATATTGTCTACCCGCCAACAGAAGGTAACACTTAATAGACGTTGGATTTTTTTCTAACACCTGACGTGTGTTCTTTCTGAACACTTTATTTCATACTTGAAATAATTTTTTGAAGTAACTCTCTTTATTTCAAGGCTGTTTTCCTTTACAAATGCTCCATCTAAGAAGGAAGGTGGCAGGACGGTTAAGACATTGGCCTGCCTAATATTATTACTAATAAGTTAACTGTGAGCTTCTGGGTTCAAATCCAGCCTTTGCCCTTTCTTCCCAGTTTGATGAGAAAATCAAACGGTACACTGAATGTCAAAGTCCTTCAAATAAGACTACTTATAACCAAAGTCCTGTATGTGAATGCACACAGAACATCTTGCACACACATTTTTAAAAATCCATTCCGTCTTTTGGAAGAGAAGGCCATTTCAAGACAGTACAGTATGTTCTTTCGAGCCAGAAGGCCCATAGAGCCGGAGCTTATCCCGGTTTCTGTAGCGTTAAGCGAACTGATGGTTTTTCACCACCCCTGTGACAGGACGCTAGTCTGTCGCCAGATACTTCCCCAGCAGAGCTGGTACCCACTTGTACACCTGGGTGGAGTGAGGAAAATAGGAGTAAAGTGTCTTTCCCAAGGACACAACACCGAGCCGAGAGCGGGGATCGAACCCGCGACCTCTGGATCACGAGTTGACCGCCTAAACCACTCGACCACGGTGCCTCCATTTCAAGACAGTAGGAATGACAACATGTCAAAACTGCATGCACACAGGTATCGTGCTAAGACAGACACTAGCCCTCAAGTTGGAACGCTGCTACCTTAACAGTGGGAGGAAAAAACGGTCGCATACGCAAAAATCTCATCATTGGTAAACCTCCGAGCTCTAGCCTGGAAGGTAACAAAAGAAAAAAGACCCATCTGTATGGGAACAATTTTTATTTAAAAGCAAAACAAAACAAACAAAAAAAGATCCATCTATATGGAAAAAAAAATATTTAAAAACAAAACAAAAACAAATTATTTAAAAACAAAACAAAACAAACAAAAAAAATCCATCTGAATGAAAAAAACTACGGGACCAAACAGGAAAAACGATAATTTATCGGTCGACAATGAAAATACATATACTGTTTATAAATCGATCAGAGCAAAAGTCCTTAGCCGGTGATGATATTATATAAACACTACCTCCTTGGTTTCAAAACAAAATTTTCTTCAAAGAAAATCGTACTGTAATATATATATATATATATATATATATATATATATATATATATATATATATTAGGTAGCGGCAGCCAAAATTTTATATAGTATTTGTGTACATTAAAATGGTATTTTTGAAAAGAACTTTTTAAAACAAACACAACAAAAAAAGAATTATGTCTCTATCTCTATTTTTTCAAAAGTTATGGGTGTCTAAGATGGCGGTATATTTTTCGGCCATTTTAACTGTATGGAAGCCTTTTTTGGAAAGGACCTGTAGCGGAAAGCACTACAATCACACCCATAAAAATTTCCACATACAATGTCTTAATACTAATAATCCCTACAAAAAGAATCAGCTCTCTATCTTGAAGGGGAAAAATGATTTTACTTGTTAAAATTGCCTCATCATGTGATTGGCAGTTCACTCAAATAGCACGATAAAGCCATTTTTTGAGTCCAACAGGTTGGATAAGATAGCATCTTATGGCTACATTTTTACATTGCTTAAAAGATATGCATACATAGATTATGTCCAAATTTTTTCTAGGGCTATCCTAGACCAAATTTTTGTAAATATTGGGGTCTAATTTTGCCGAAAACCCTAAAATGCCCTGCGACGGACCAAAAAGACAGTACATGGTAGATTTTCATTAAATACTTTTGTACCTGTATAGATATTGACTTGGAATTTGGTGGTGTAAAATATGGTTGTATATGCTATTTAAAAATACATTTATTGATTTTTTTCAACAATTACATAAGTGTTTTAGATTCAAAAATGGGCCCCCAATGGCTAAAAATGTGGTGAACATTAAAGTGAAATGTTTTTGAAACACTAGTTTTTGTGAAAACATGCTTAGAAAAGAAACAAAAATCATTTAAACTTTATATTTAATGATTAATTTAGATGAATAATCCATATTTTAATGATTAATCACTTTGCATGCATTTTCATATGTTGTGATATATCATTCTGAGAACCAGCTTCACTAATGCCTAATTACAGGTGGTAAAGGAGAGGACAGGTTCATTGCCAGTATGGGGCAGCTCAGTGCTCCTACTAAACTTGTAAACCTCTGATGTCAGAGAACTAGGCTGGTGTAAATTTGATGCTACAGTGTTTAGAGGACATGAGGATGCAGAAGCGCAAGAAGCCAAATCACTTGAATCAGCCAAAGCCACTCAACCTTTTAATGATGAAACACACATTTGAAGGAGAAAAGACCAAAAAGCAAAAATTTATTCCAGTCTTTTATAATTTTTCTCTGGTAGGCAGTTGAAGCCAGCTTTGATGTCTTATTTTTAATTTTTTTCCCATGTTGTGTACAAGGCTGCCTCTTCCACAGAATTTCCTGTCAGTTGCTCCCCCCACGGTACATATAATATCATTATGTGTTTTCCATGCCCGTTTTCAAAAGCAAATAACAGCTTTCAAAAGTCCACATGAAGCCGTGAAGGGGATGCATAATCTCCAGATGATGTCCATGTTGGTGGTTACAACATTTTTACACAATCCTTAAATGGACACAGCTGTCTACATGAACTGGCTTCGACAAAATGTTCTTTCTATTTGGGGTATCCTGTAGTTTCATTTTCTTTCAACTTAGTCAGAAGACACTGCAACCCTGGAAGCTCAATATACAATTGATTGACAGAGAAATGTGGCCGTTTCAATCAATGTCTTTCACCTTCTTGCTTTAGTACCAATAACTGAATCAGCAGATGTTTGCAAATCTCTGCAACACACCTTTGGATGACAACTGTTTAGGGGTTGCCAGAAAAATAGACCTCAGCTTGTTAAGTTAATTTCCATTTCTATGTCAGCATTTAAGGAAATGAAAACTAAAAGGTTTATAGAAACGGTATGCATAGACAAAGAAAATAATTGGGGGGACACACTATGACACACATAAGAAATCCCAAATCTTCATTCCATTGGTGCTAACTGCTGGTAATGACTGCAGTACAAATGTGTCACAGATTGATAAAGGTTGAAATAAAGAATTATTACCTGAAGCACATCTGTGTTAACTTCTTTATTATAACATGTGTGTGTGTGTGTGTGTGTGTGTGTGTGTGTGTGTGTGTGTGTGTGTGTGTGTGTGGGGTGTGTTTATGCTAGCACTGGAAGCCAATCAACCCCAAAATAAAGGAAAAGGGAATGAATGGGATGGGGGGGGGGGGGGGGGGGGATGCTAGGCTGATAGACACTGTACTAATATGTATTTTGTATGGTAATAATAATACAAAAGATAATAATAAGCTCACTAATTTAGTAAATTTCTGCACTGACATGTAACTCTACCTTGTATATGTTGCCGGGGAAGAAACTCATTGATATCACATTAATTTATGGAAAGATTGAGTAACTCAAAAATCCCCCGGCACAAACTAAACAAAGAAAATAAACTAAAATCCACTTTCAATTCACCAAAAATGATTACTAAAGTGTGAATTGGTCAAAACAAAAAAAAAAAACGGGACGACGTTTGCTTCATGAAATCACGGAGTCACGACGATCTCGGATTATCTTCTCTTTGTTAGGGTGGTCATTCGGTAAAAACGTTAAAAACGATCGCTATTTCACCATGTAACCTTACCAAAAAAATACATTGTATAGAGATACGTTCAAACTATCTTATTTTGCAATCATCGTAAATTGTGAAGTGATTTTTTTGGAAATATCTGACCCAAATCGGGCATGCTTTTTCTTTCCGGTTCGCACATGTTGGAAGATCGACAACGATCGTAATAGTCCTTTACTAAGTCTTCGTTTTCAACAATCGCACAAATTATTAAAGCAAACCACGCGATCTTGTATAAAATAAACTGTTATATCGATGATCTATATTGAAACATTATGAAATTTACCCCGTTAATCGAAAAAATTCGTCGATCCTTGACAAGATCGGTTCAAGATCGGTTTTGCGATGTCCGTTTGTCCTTGGGCCCTTGCGTTAACGAACTTTTCCCCAGTTTGAACACTTTTCTTCTATTGGTTTGCGGGTGGACGACAGCCCTGAATACATTAAAACCCCTTCCCAAATTAGTACAAATAGGTCGTCTAGTTTGATTTTCACCTTGAGTATTGGCTATTTTAAGCTACAGGTTCTTCGGAGTTCGCCGTCGGAGATCGTGTACCACCAAAAATCCTGTTTTTCGCGAAAATTAGCCAGTTATGAAAAAACTTTCACCCATCTTGATATTCTACAATAAAATCTGAACACAATGATACCAAATATAGTGACAATAGTTGTCTGTCGCGAATACGCATCGGATTCAAAGTGGTCGTGTCTCTTTGAAGATTTGCCCATGTGCCCGAAAATGGCGGCCGCGCAGCGATTTTTAGCGGAACGCACACCTCATTCACACGCTTTGCGTATTGACGATACACAAGCCACAGAAATAAAAATGCATTCAATGAAAAGAAGAAAGATTGAACTTTTTTCGGATATACAGTGTTTTTTAATCAGTAAAACAGAAGCGGAGTAATAAGGAAGTGAAAAGACTGAAAATTTGCCACTTTTCAGCAGTGATGACAGAATTCGCCTGGGGCTGCCGCTACCTAATATATATATATATATATATTGCATGAAAAGTTCAGTCATTATATTTGGTAGCTGATAGACATCAATCTGTTTAAACTGCTACAAAAGTGGTTGCGGATGGGGGGGGGGGGGGGGGGGGGGGGGGGGGGGGGGAAGGTGGAAGACACCTTAGACAGCATATATTATTTACCTCATTGTTGTTGGCAAATTTTTCACAGGCTGTCACACACAGCTCCATAGCCTCTGTTTTCATCTCATCATTCATGTCAGAGTGCTGGAAAACAAGAAGAGAAAAAAAAATGTCCGGGCTTTCTCAAACAGATCAATTGCTTTATTTGAAAAAAAAAAAAAGGAAACTGGTAGATTTAAAGACAAAAAACAATGTTTTTTCCAGTCATTTTGTGTGTGTGTGTGTGTGTGTTATGTGTGTGTGTGTGTACGTGTGTGTGTTGTGTGTGTGTGTGTGTGTGTGTGTGTGTGTGTGTGTGTGTGTGGTGTGTGCGTGCGTGTGGGTCTATCTCAGTATCTGTCTCGGTGTCTTGTCTCTGTCTGTACGTGAATATGTGTCAGCATGCATGTGTATCACACACAAGTGTGCATACATGTGTATAGACCTATGTGCATGACTTCTTGCACACATACATATTCATTTGGAAAAACACTCAAAAACAAAAAATCTTTAAAAAGACACCTCCCCTTCCCCCCCACCATCCTAAAACCAAACCAAACCTGCTATGGAGGGCTACATCCTGTAGTGGATGAACAACCCATAAGTTGTGTGCAAGGACAAGGTGCAAAACAGCACATTTATTAAATTATAATTATTGATCTTAACTGTCTCCCCACTGAGGGCATGGATACACAGTCATGTTAAAAAATAAATGGGTGAAAGCAATGCAGTTTCACAATGGTCACCCCATGATATGATTGATGGCATCCACTTAACTTTATTCAAGGTGAACTAACAAGTATATAATTTGTAAACCTCCTGACGATTCACTTTCAGTTCAATCCAAACTATTAACAAAACAAAACAAAAATGCAATTATATGTTAGATGAAAAACCAACAAGAAGTTAAGCTTATAACAAAGAATACGATGAAAATAACACGACTGTAGCAGAATAATTGACTGGATTATATTTGATATTAACATTGTCAAATGTGACTGTGATAAAACACCACAGAAAGAAATGAAGTTTAGATTTCTGACACGTTCATAGGCTTCGCGGTCAATCATTGTCTCGAGACAATGCGACTATCTTCTTACCCTGATCAGAGGATATGTATGAACTCTTTTAGTATCTGGCTCTTTCTTGTCTTCCGTAGCTTCCATGTTTCGGTTCAGAACAATAACTGTTCTATCTGCGCTCTGTCCAAATCAAAAATGGTTACTATGCATTTGCACGCATGCGTATAGCAACTTCCGAAATGAACAGGAGTTATCTACCTTCCCACCTCTGGACTCGGCCGATTTGTTCTTTTTTTTTTTTCTCGGTTCATTAATTTTGCTGCTGATATAACCGACAGTTTGTCCCTTAGTTTAGAATAATCAACCAAATAGATATGTAAACGGTAAAAGAGAAAAAAAAATTAAAGTGGCGGTAGGACCTAGCCTAACTTTCAGTTTCACTTCCATGACTGCACTCCACTTTTCTAAGTCCGACACCCCCCCCCCCCCCCCCCAACTGCTTATTTTCAGATTCTTAAAAAATATATTTTAAGATTAATACATGGTGTGGTTGGTTATTTTGTTTTTGTTTTGTTTTAGTTTTGTTTTGTTTTGTTTTTGTTGTTGTTTTGTTGGTTTTGTTTGTTGGTTGGTTTTTGTTGTTTTGGTTGTTGTTGTTGGGTTGTTGTTGTTGTTGGGTTGTTGTTGTTGTTTTGTTGTTGTTGTTGTTGTTTTTGTTGTTTTTTTTGGGGGGTGGGGGGGGGGGGGGGGGGGACATAGAGCAACACCAGGTAGTCATGAGAAAGTTTGAAGGATCATCAAAATAATGACTGCTTGTGTTGACCCGTGCAAGCTAACCTAGCAGATTACAAAAGCTGAGGGGGCACAGTGTTTGATGAAAAAAAAAGAAGAAACCTACCAAATTTGTGCAAAATAACACATGAGTTATTAGACAGAGGCTAGTCTTTCACTAAAAGTGGTTGTTTTTCTTCTTCTTTGGATGCCTTAGTAGGCGCGATATGAATGCAAGAGTGATAACAAAACATAAAATGGAAGAAGAAAAAAAAATGCAAAACTTAAAGGTGGTGTGTAGCCTTACTGATTAGAACTTCCGCCAACATGGAAGCCTATTTGAGATCCTGGTTGATCTGCAGTGTGATTTTGTTTGGTGTTCAGCAATCTTTGTCTGCTTCGCTAAAGTCGAATGAGTTGAAGAAGGCTTTTGAGCAAAACCAGATGGTATGGGCAGAAATGGATTGTGTTTTCCCATCTCTACCCGACTACACCCCTGATCCAATCACAAGAACTTTCACCCTCAAACCATGTTCCACTGCTGATGAACTGCCTACAGAATCAGAGTTACAGAGTTATGGTTTACAGTTGTGCTTACTGTTCTTCAACATATCCCAAAATTTTTGTCAACTAGATAATCACTGGAAGGATAATGCTGCACTGCTGATTAATGGGATGGGGGGTGCGTGTCCGATGGCTAAAGCAAAATTCGGTTGGAGCCCACTTTTCAGTTTCATGACAAAAAACCAGGAGGTCTGTAAAAAGCTTTGTGTTGACAACCAGAAAATGGCACCTGTGTGCAGTTTGCTAGTGGCGGCTGCTACAGCATTTGAAATGAAAATAACAGGTAATAGTTGCATGTTTATTTAGTTGATTAAAGTTAATCTTTGAATGAAGTCTTTTCCAAACATTCCTGATTCAGATTGGGAATGTTCAGGTTACAATTTCATGAATTTGTCAATTGTTTGTTTTACAATCATCATGAACTGTGTTTCACATTTCAGTCGCATGCATTTCAAACACAGGTTTACGCATTCAGATCCTATTCCCCGCCATCATAACTTACAGCACTCTTTAGAATTCTCTCCTTTACTTTGACAATATTCTAAGACCAAAAGTATTGGTCAGCAACACAAAGTATTTCAATGAACAAACAACCATGCATGACTGAGACTGATAAAAGCTGTAAAGGTGGTCTTCAATACCCTATGTTTGTCTGTCACTGTCAGTAATATTACTAGTAATTACTAATACTAATACTATATTAGTAATAATGATTAATAATAATGTACCAGGTTTTCCTGGTGCAGCTGTCTGATTGCTTTTTGTTTGCTGCTGTATTAAATGTAAACTTTGTAGTAGATCTATACATGATAAAATCAAACAGGTGTGTAGGGTGTCCTTTGCTTTTCGGGAAAACAATCATGAAAAATGCTCAAATGTTTAGGATGTTGAAACAATGAAAGTATATTGACATGGTTGGTTTGAACTTGCATTGTGATTCACAAATGATGCATTCCATTTCCTTGTAATTGTATCCATACCATGTACACTGCTTCTCAATCTCATTGCCTCCATTTAGTTCCCCAGCAGCTGGCAGGGCGTCGATATAAATAGACGGGGCAAAGGGAAACCCGGGTAGGCAGCATTAGCCGCTTGCCGCTGTAGCCATATATATTCAGCCGTAAATTACCCTTGTGTCTTTCACTCATTCTCTTGCACAGTGAATTGTCTAAAAATTACAAGCAAAGCACTCTTTAAAATGAGCTTTAAACAAGCTTTCTTTTGACTCCAAACTCCATGTACTTTCTTTCATACTGGTTGATGTGACAGCAGTTCAAACAGACATGAAGATAAAAAGGAGAGGTGCAGGCAGAAACACAATCACAGAAAACAGACATTTCTAACTCTCGCTCTAAAAAAGCAGGCCTTTATATTATATAAACAATGACTAAACAATGAATATACTATAGAGAAAACATTGAACATGTCTGCATGCAGACCAACCTTTTGGGGGGGCTATGACATTGAACCTGTTGGCAGAGCGAGGCCATAAATAAACACACCTTAGGGGCTACCGTGCGCGGCCAGCGGTGTGAGAGGCAGGGTGATGGAGAGCGTAGGGAGAGAGTCTGGGGCAGTCATTAGTGTCAGCTATCTGTATCTGACTTCTCTATAAAAACTCCTGCATGGTCAGACGTTACACCATGTACACAGTCTACTGTTTCATCAGCTTTTAGCCATATCCTTGCTACAGCTGAAGGTTTGTTCATGAACCAATTCCAGTACAGCTCATAACTATAGCCCCAAGAACTCAGTAGAAAACAGATGTCTTGTCAGTATCCTACACTGTCATCAAGCAAAGATACCTCACAAATATGGCTCAGGTTTTTATTTCACTGATTTTTCTGATACTATACAAAAAGCATTTTCTGATCATGTTAAGAAATTGTTGTGATCAAATGTATATTATATATCTGCTTATCAGTTCTGTGTTGTGTAAAAAAGAACAAATTGCACATAGGCCTACACTTTGACATAAAAGCAACACCCAAAAAAGCAGAAAGAAAACACACACACACAAAACGGATGACAAAATTTTTAAAACTGCATATACACGGGAACTAGATTTTTAAAAAAGCACATGAGTGCTTATTCCATTATCCTCAAAATAAAAGAATAAACAAAATAAATGAACACACACACAGGAGCGCACGTGCACACACACACATACACACACAAGCAGACACACATACACACAAAATGGCATGAATACATGCACGCATATATATATGTTATACTCACACATAATATATGCACACACACACACACTCACTCACACGTGCGCGCATGTTCACACCACACACATGTAACTACAAGAAGATGCGCACGGCACACATGTGCTTGAGAAAACTAACAACTTGAAACTGACACACAGCCAGGAAGCACCTGGCACATGTAGGTGCTGTGGCCCATCACACAACACACACACTCACACGTGCATAACGGGCACATATGCATACACGCACACACACACGTGTGCGCGCACACACCCACCATGCACAAACGCATGCACATGCATGCATGCATGCACACACACACACCTGCATACACACACAGACACACACCCTGGAAACATGACAAAATTTACAAAACCGCATACACACGGGGACTGGATGTAAAAAGCACATGAGTGCTTATTCCATTATCCTCGATATAAAAGAATAGATACAAATAAATAAATTAAAAAAACAGAAAATGCACTGACGCACGAATATACACAGTTTGCTGACGCTCAGACAAGTACTGATACAAAGTAAGTAAACTTAAAAAACACCAACAAAGCACAAGCAAACACAGTAGCACTCAAGCTAATAAATAAACTCAAACTAATAAACAAACTGTTAACAAACTACACCATCAAGTAGAAGGTTCATACAATACAAACAGTACATACAAAAGAGTCTGGTTAAAAGAAAATCCACAGATTTCTTCAAAAATAGAGATGCTTTGCCTCTTGCTCTGAAAATCAGGAACAAGCCGACACTCAGCCCTTCGTTTCTTGGGAGACACCCTGTTTGTAAAAAAAAAAAAAAGTTTAAAGTTAGTTAACCAAAATAGCGGTACAACGGTCACCACAAACAGGTAAAGCAGCTATTAAAGTTTTGTTCACTAAAGTATGAATACTATAAAAAATAATGTAGGAAATCCAGCAGCAAATGATAAATAAGCCTTTCTAATAAAAATTCGCCCAGTCGCTAATAGACTGCAAAGAAGGAATGTGTGCTGGCACCTTGAGACGCTGGACATGGACCCCTGACCGCGCAGTGCCTAGATAGCAGCCAGATGGAATTTAGGTTACCGAGTGCAAGTTCCAGCCACCAACTAAAGAGTGGGGTTTTTCCTGTTTTGAGCAGCCGTGTGTAAAATCAGTTAAAATGATAACCAGGGAATATTTCCCCACGGGTGTGAGCTTCCCACATCACCTAGATGGATTTTTTTTTTTTAAACCTCAACAAAATTTTGTCAGACAGTTGTGACAGTTGCTGAATGTCCAATCCATGATCACTGTGTGTGCAATTTGAATTGCTTCATTTTCTGGTCCATGGTTTTAGACTTTTACACTGCTGCTAGTCTAAATCATCTGTGTTAAGAAGGAATAGCTTTCTTCATCTTTAACTTCTGTTTGAAGACTGAAAAATTGGAAGATTGTATGATATCTTACATCCGGAACATACGTCCCACGTGGATTGGTGGTCTAGACTCTAGTCTGGAGCTAGAAGTAACGCTCTGCCTAGAAAGCAACAAGTCCGGGTTGGAAACTTGTATGCGGTGGTTTGATCCCTGTTTGGGCCCAAAACTTTTCCCCCATCCATTACGGAATTAGACCATGAACAGTGGCATGGGTGCGGCTTCTAGTCTTTCAGATGAGATGATAAACTGAGGTCCCGAGAGTGTTACACATAATTATTTACTATTTAGCACACATAAAAGAACCCACAGCACCAAGAGAGTTGTACCTGGCACCAAAAAAAAGAAAATTCTGTAGAAAAAAATGGCACCCCGATAAACAAATACAGTTGGATATGTACAACCTTTTCACAGTCCTGAAAAAGAAAAAAAGAGGTGGCGATGTACTCTCCCCGTGGAGAGCAGCCCAGATCCCATGCAGAGAAATCTGCCATGACTTACTTACTTAGACTTAGACAAGTTAGAGTGGTATAAAATATAAAAAAATTAATTTAAGATTTAAACGTCATGAGTGGGTTTCTTGATTTTTAAAAAGTGAAAAAGTTTGTAAACAGTTTTCAATAATTTGCACTTTTACGAAAGTCACTTTTCAGTTTTATACGTGTATAAAATAAATTTCAAAATGAGGCTGGTCTTCTGGTACAGCCATGCATGATGCTGTGAGAAAGAAGAGAAGGCAAGTGAAAACCAATTGATATGTCCAATATTTTTTTAGTTACCAGAAATCGTAACAAATGTCAGATTCATCAGAAAGTTTGCTTATAAATATAAATAAATTTGCACCAGTATTTGCGGCTTGGTTTTTATTATTATTATTGTTGTTGTTATTATTATGATTATTATATTATTATTATTATTAAAATGATTCTAAGCAAACATTGTTTCGAAATGGAAATGAAACTAATTCAGTATCATTTCCTGGTGTACTTGCGTTATTTCGTATGCTGTGAGTGTGACTTTATCAGTTTATTCTTCTAAGTTCTAATGTAACAACTGTCAGATGGATCAGTCAATAAACAATATGTTTGCCAATGTTGCAATGTAGACCAGCAAAAGATATCTTTAAAAAAAAAAAAATTTTTTTTACTTTTGACCTTTTCAGAGTTAAATATTATTAATTTTTGGGAGTGTGGTTATCTAGTAATTTTGTTGTTTGCTGAAATCTTCAGATGTGAATCTGAAATATGTCCACCACAGCTTTGTAACAAATGTCAGATGAAAATCCATTCTTGCAGTTGTGTAACTTTCTTTCAATATTTATTTTATTTCTATTTATGAGGAACGCAATAATTTTTTTTTTTTAAAAAGAAACTAGATAAAATCATCTTAGAAGTTGTTTTATGAGTTTTCTCTCTTCAGCATGAGTGTGTGTGTGACTGACAACAGTATAATCTGACTGTTGACAGTGTTGGACATTACACAGGGCATTATATGTTGTTCAGTAAACTAAACCACTCATTTTTGTTAAAAAACCAACTTTTCTGCACCCACAGGACCTACCAATACCACCACCACACCCGCAGGAGCTACCAACTCTATCCCCGCACCTGCAGCATCTGCCGAATCCTCCGCACCTGCAGCATCTGCCGAATCCTCCGCACCTGCAGCATCTGCCGAATCCTCCGCACCTGCCAAAGCCACCCCCGCACCTGCCAAAGCCACCCCCGCACCTGCAGCACCTGCCAAAGCCACCCCCGCACCTGAAGCACCTGCCAAAGCCACCCCTGCACCTGCCAAAGCCACCCCCGCACCTGCAGCACCTGCCAAATCCACCCCCGCACCTGCAGCACCTGCCAAATCCACACCTGAAGCACCTGCCAAAGCCACCCCCGCACCTTCAAAAGACAATGAAAAGGTCAGTGAAAAAACCAAAAGTAATTTAAGCACAATAATTTTTTTTTCAAAAAGACAAAAACAATCATAAATTTACATATTGTGAAATAAATGTAGTTCTAACTAAAGTTCTACAAAGATTTAATCAGAAAATAAGTCAGTGTACTTCATGAACAGGATGTGAGGGTCACGTGTGTGTGTGTGTGTGTGCGTGCGTGCGTGCGTGTGCATGCACAACAAACTAATCAGAAAATTATTCAATGTAAAATGAACAGGGTGTGTGAGTGAGTGAATCTAAGAGATTATGGATGTGCTATAATGATTCATTCCTCCTCACTGCATTGAGTGACCACTGAGCGGCAACCTTATTGCAGGCTGAGCCACCAGCTGAACTTTCAGGGGAGGAGAAGGAGGAGAAGATACCTATGGAGAAGATTCAGGAGAAGGAGGAGAAGATACCTATGGAGAAGACGATTAAGGAGGAGAAGGAGGAGAAGATACCTATGGAGAAGATTCAGGAGAAGGAGAAGATACCTATGGAGAAGACGAATCAGGAGGAGAAGGAGGAGAAGATACCTATGGAGAAGATTCAGGAGAAGGAGGAGGAGAAGATACCTATGGAGAAGATTCAGGAGAAGGAGGAGAAGATACCTATGGAGAAGACGATTAAGGAGGAGAAGGAGGAGAAGATACCTATGGAGAAGAAGATTCCTTCATCAGGGCAATTCATGGTCTACTTCATCATTGCTCTGGTGTTTGTCATCACCGCCTACCTCGTCTATCACTACAGACAAAAAGTGAGTGTGTCACCTCATGTGTACCTGTAGGCATTTGTTGACTTGTAGTATGCATGTGTGTCGTACATCAGGCATCACTTTATGTGGAAGGATGTCAAATTGATGATGACTACTACATGTATTCATGTACCCAAGTGCATGCCTGATGGATGGCAGGATTGATTTGGGGGAGGAGGGGCGGGGGTTATTGGTTGTTGGCTGGCTTGTTGGTTGGTTGGCTGGCTTGTTGGTTGATTGGCTGGCTTGTTGGTTGGTAGGGGTGGGGGGGGGGGGGGGGGTTGTTTATTGTTTCACCTTTTTTTAATCTGTGTTTTGTTTGTTTGGTGTGGGTTTGGGTTGTTTTTTTATAGTTTTGAGGCTGTCTTACAATCTCTTTAATGTTTTGTTTACACACACACACACACACACACACACACACACACACAATCTGCAAATTTGATCTAAAACAGTCTAAGGCACATCTATGATTGGAACTTTTGGCACAATAGGTGCTTTGGTACAGAATCTCCAAATCGAACCCCACATTAAGAAGACGTTTATCCTAATTTATTTTTTTGGCCTCCCCCCCCCCTCCTCCACCCCATCACCAAGTCAACTTTACAGCAGACTTGCAAGTGCCTTACTTGCCTTTGTATCTAGACAGAGCTACAGGAACAGAAGATCAGAAATTATGTCTGTTGTTGATCCTGTGATTCATACCAGTGTTTGGAGACTGTCATGAAAAGCACAGAAATAACCCAGCATGCATTCGAGTGTAACTACCTCCCGCGAATGGTGTAGAGTAGATCGTCAAGCACCTCCGAGGTACGGGTCTTGTCAGACCTGTGCAGAGTTAGCATTTATGGAATGTTCCTCACGCCATGTTGGGGAAAATGGAATAGAAACTGGGACTGTGGGCTCTGACCCTGTAGCCAAAGGCAGAGTATGTTGTTTTTAGGTTTTGTGTTCATGACCATGGTGTGAGAGCTGCTCTGGGTTATTGCGCTTTTAGATTAAGAACTCGAACGATTTATTTACAAAAAAGACCATTGGCCCAAGAATACGTGAAGGGGGTTGCCAGACTATTAGTAGTTTAGTAGCTTTTAGTAGTTTAGTGAATTAAAACAAACAAAAAACAAACAAAAAGTAATCATGTAAAAAAACAAAATATAAGACTTCTGATCCTAAGATATCTCTCATTTTAAAGGCTTTACATTCATAGACAGTGAGGCTGTGCACATTCAAAAGGAGGTTTAGGAAGCTAGTGAGCAGTCGTGCCAGAAACCAGCTTTGCACTGGAGTGTGTTGTGTTGTTATTGATTTGTTGTCTTGTAATGTAATCATTTTGCATTGCATCGTATACCTCTTACAGTCATGACATGGGCAACCTGTCTTTTTTTTTTTTTCATTTTGTTCCTCGGCTAGAGCTCTGAGGGTCACCAGTGGTGAGATTTTGTGTATGCACTGTATGCAGCCATTCTTGCCCACCATGAAGGTAGCCGCATTTCAACTTCGGGGATGTATGCTGGGTGTGTTGATGTTTCCACAACCCACCGAACGCTGACATGTATTGATCAAGGAATCTTTAGCATGCATATTTTCTTTTCTTCATGTGTATATATATATATATACACAAAGGGAATTACGGTACTGGCAAGTCTTACTTGAAGTTGATCTGGGAGATCGTGGAACAGTCTGAACCACTCCACTGTGGTGTCCATGAGACTGGGCTGAAATGCGGACTGTGTTCCCTGGGGACAACAGACAGTGCATGGCCATTGGTGCAGCTGCACCTTGTGTTTGCATTTTGTTTTCGTGTGATGAACAATAATGCAATTGGATTGGATTGAACTGCGGTAGATTTTTTCTCCAAATTTTACCTCCAAGGACTCTTTAAAAAAAAAAAAAAATTTGGTATTTGGTTGCCATGAGTTCCTCTTTTACATTGTTAAACATATCTTTTGGGCTCTAAAACCTTGGTTTATCATCGTCTTGTGTAAAAGACTAGAAGAATGGAGACATCTCTCATGACATCACTCCTCCTCCTCTTGGGCCTAGGGGGGACGGGGGGGTGTAGACTTCAGATGGGATATTTTTGTTTGCTTTTTTGTTTTTGTTCCTTGGCTAGATTGAGCTCTGAGGTTCACCAAAGGTGAGACTTATGCGTGTGCGACTGGTTCCCCCCCTCCCCCCCCCCCCCCCCCCCGACCATTCAGGTAGCCACATTCCAACTTGGGGGATAGATGATAATTAAACTTGATACCTTTTGCCTCTACACACAGGCATTGTGGTGTGTGTGTGTGTGTGTGTGTGTGTGTGTTGTGTGTGTGTGTGTGTGTGTGTGTGTGGGGTGTTTTTCATGTGTAATGATGTGTGTGTGCATGTGCGCGTTTGTGTGTGTGTCAAGTGTGTGTGAGTGCATGCGTGCGTGCATGCATATATGTGTGTGTGTGTGTTTTCACATATAATGATGTATGTGTGTACGTGTGGGTGTGTGCGTGCGTGCAGATCATGGGCTATATCATGGAGGGCAGCCAGTCAGAACGCCACCGCCATCCCCCGAAAAGTGACAAGAGCGACAGCAAGGTGAAGTACTCCAAGCTGAACAAGTCTGCGGAGGAAATACTGCCTTCCTTCGACAGGCCCGCCTCCGCCCGCAACTACATCTACTGAGCAGGGCGGCCAACAGCGCAGTTCTGGTCTGGTTCTGTTCGCCCGCATCTGTCTGTGTCTGTGTCTGTATCTCTGTGTGTGGTGTCTGTGTTCAAATTCATGTAACATCTTTAAAATGAATTTTAGTGTGTGTGTGTGTATCCTGGTTGTTTTCCAGTTGCATGGTTGGTTGGCCATGCTGTGTTTAAGGGGTTATTTTTTCTGTAGTGACGGTGCCTTACTTTACGTACTGCTGTAATTTCTGCTTTTAGCTTTGCCAGTGTCATTGTGGAAATGATCCAGTTAGCATTTGAATGATTTAACATTGTGATGACGTTAAAAAAAATTAAAAATAAAAAAGATATAACAAAAATTATTTGATGACATATGGAAGAATGTATCATTAGCCGTATAACAATTCATCGTATTCTTATTTGTTTTTGTTTGTTCAGAGTTATTTCCATTTAATATGAAGCAAAAAAAAAAAATTTAAGTGCCAAAATATGCTTTGATTGCTCAACAAAATTGATGTGTTGTTTTTTTAAATAAGTTACAGTTTCAGTATTGTGATAATTGATATTTTTGCTGCCATACAGTTACTGAAACATTCCTTGTTTTTTGTTTTTGTTTTTTTTGTGTGTGTGTGTGCTTTGGAATTATATTGTTTTGGGACTCTTTTTTTTGTTCCTGTCCTTCGCGTTCCAGGGTGAGCTGTCAGTAAATGCACAGAGTAAGTCCAGCAGGATTTGTGTTTTGTGTGTGTGTGTGTTGTGTGTTGTGTGTGTGTGTGTTGTGTGTGTGTGTGTGTGGAAAGGTGAATTCAAGTCCCCAGTTTTACTGTTAAGACTTGAATCTAATCCCTCTGTCCCATCTTGCATTGCAGTGCATAGAATTTGTAATGTCAGATTTTTTGTCAGTCGAAGAAAAAGCTTTGGACAGCTTTGCCTTGCCTTCCTTTGTACTAGGACAGGTCTTACTCCCTTTCGATGCCTTGTCGTCTGTCTGGAAACAAAATTCACTGTAACTGCTACTGCACTGTTGTGTATTCAAGCAGATAGAAGTGCACATAGCAGCGCTTTCAGAGCAGATGGATGTTGAGTTTAAGTTTCTATAATTTTGTTGTTGTTGTTGTTCCTCAGCTAGGGCACCGGGGTTCATCACTAGTGAGATTTTTGCGTTACTGAGGTTTCGCTGTCCCCCCCCCATTTGGTACCGCATTCTACCTCAGGAACCACGTTCAGTGCTTAACCCTTGCAGCACCCCCACCATTGTTTAGCAGACATCTCCCACTCCAGCCATTTTTTTGTGTTTTTTTTGTTGGTCAACTCCTGGTGGGAGAGTGGGGGGGAGAGAGAAGTCAATAAGAATACAGATCCTGTAATTCATGTTGGCGTTTGGCGTGTTACAGAAACACGAACATACCCAGCATACATCCCCAAAGTCGGAATGCGGCTACCTTCATGGTGGGCAAAAAACAGTCGCATACGCAAACTCTCACTGTTGGTGAACCTCGGAGCTCTAACCGAGGAACAAAACAAGGCAAACCAAAACAGAACAGAACAAAACAAAACAGATCCCTGATTTCAACCTGGGCAAGTTCTTGCCATCCAGACCATTAGCTATGGCTGGCTTACTCTTGTGAAACAGTTCAAGTACAAATGTGACGCTCCACCACGAAATGAGTCGCTTAGCACCTGACCCACTTTTCTGCTAGGAGCCATTTTAAGGGGGGGGGGGGGGGGGGTGTCAGGTTGTCGATTTTGAGATTTTGATTGATTATAAAACTACAGCCATTTATCTACCTTGTAATGAAATATCGGGGTTAAATTACAGCCATTTATCTACCTTGTAATGAAATATTGGGGTAAAATTACAGCCATTTATCTACCTTGCCATGAAGCATCAAGGCATAATTTGGTTTCCTTTTTCTTTTAAACGTGTTTTAAAATTACCCAAGCCCTCATTGTGGCCACCTATTAGAATGCTAAAACTTGTCAATTTCTCATTTTGTCATTTCCTGCAGTCTATCATTTCAAGTTGTCATAACTTTTCATAGAAATGTCCGATTTGCAGTCTGTCTGTGTTTGTGTGCGTATGTGTGTGTTTGTGTGTGTTTGTGTGTATTGAATGGCCCTTTTATTGCAGATTAAGTCGATAACTAAAAACTGACCTGTGGTGCAATCCGACTCATTATGCAGAGGAGCGTCACAAATGGCTTGAGTTTATTTTACTTAATTTTTTCTTTAGCATGTGCATAAGATGCTCTGCAAGCATTTGCACATCAGTCCAAGATGTGTTGAACTTCAAAGGATGCTGACATTTTGAATGTGAGAATCGGAGGTGGAGTTCAAGAACATGACATACACTGCAGAAGGAAAAAAAAACAAACTCTGCAGAAAACAGAGTTCTTGCTGATTGAAATTTTAGCAGTAAAACTGAGGGGGTATGTGCATTAGTTCCAGGCAAAAGTTCCAGTGAGAATTTGTAGCATAAGCTTTTCAGATTGGCAGTGCCAGTGGGTGAAAGTGTGTGTTTCTCTCTTGAGTTTAAACTGTTGTGACTGATAGGACTACATGTGTATGTATGTGATAATTATGTTGATTAGTGGGGCTTTGTTCTGTGAATGGTCGCTGTCTGCTCTGTGTGTGTGTGTGTGTGTGTGTGTGTGTGTGTGTGTGGTGTGTGTCTGGGCATCCATGTTATTATAGATTTTTTTTCTCTGTGCCTTTTGCAAAATTTTATGACAAACTTATGACAGAATTATGCTGTGAATAGTGCTGTGACTGTGAGGGTTGTTCATTTCACTGGTTGTTGTTGTTGTTGTTATTGTTAAAGAAAGGGTTACACAGCTCAATTTTGTATGGTGGCATGCTTTACACATTCCACTTTCTGTCTGGTGTTTGTGTGTGTGTGTTTGCATTGTATACACTTAAGCCTCTGTGTGTTTGCATATATATGCACATGCGTTTATGCCTATAGTGTATACGCAATTATTCATGTATGGAACAATGTCTTCCTTGGGGGTTCTGTTGGAAACTACATCAGCTACTTAGCTCCATCATCTACGAGTTGTCTACTAAAAGAAAATCCCCCCCCATCCCTTTTTTTTTTTTTTTTTTTTTTTTTTTTTTTTGGCCATGAAGGTTAATTTTCTTTTTCTTTTTTTTTCCTTTTTTTTTTTCTTTTTTTTTGTGGGGTGGGGGGGTCCATGTTGTCATCTCTTTTTCTGCACGCACCTTACCAGGTCACAGACAGAATGTGTTTGATGGGCCACAATCCACTTCACAAGGCCACAATCCAGCTTTTTATTTCAATTTTGTAGGGGGTTTTTGTTTTGTTTTTACCAAAATCAAATCTTGCTCTTGGTTTGGACTTACTCCACTATGTTTGAGACTTTGGTGCTATATCCTACTCCCATCCCCATCCCCACGCAGCTTCACAGTTTTTTGGGCGGTGGTTTTTTTTTGGGGGGTGTTTGTTTTGTTTTGTTGTTGTTGTTTTACACTGCAGGGTGAGCTTTCACAACTAGGATTAAAACAGGGTTATAGTTTGGGTTTTTCTATGAAGAATCCATTTTTATTTCGAGAGAGTAACCATTTGTTTCTCACTTGCAAATCAATGCACCTGTGTGTTATGGGATGTACTAGTGCATTGTATGTGTGGAGGGGGGGAGGGGGTGGTAGTTTGGGCTCTGTTGCTCATACTGTAGAAGTAGGTTGTGTTGTGGCAAAGTCTTTCTGTCTTTTTTTCTTTTAGACTGAGGCAGTATTGTCTCATGGGGATAGGATAGCTCAGTGGTCAGAGCACTCGCTTTCCTTCAGCCAGTGTTAAGCAGCATCGAGCGTGGTTACCAATTTGATGGGTGACTGTTCACGCGCTTTGGCTTTCTTACAGTCCCCCAGTTCACCCAGCTGTAAATGGGTACCTGCCTCTTCAGGGTCAGGGAAAGTAAAACAGTGAGGGAGAGGAAGATGGGCACCGCCCTCAATATGCTGGCCCCTGGAGAAGTGAGATCTCTGACGCCTCGCTCCCCTACGACCACATAGGTTATGGGACACCTTTACCTTTTAATGTTGTCTTGTGTTCTCATCTGCCTTGCCTCTAGAGGAAGACCATGCTGCTTGGTTGACTGTTGGATGTGCTTGTGAGAGTTCATGTGGAGTCTAGCTGTGTCTGTATGTTCACCTTGGCTCTAAGCCATGTAAATTGTTATGCTTTAGTGTGTGTGTGATTCTTGCTGTGTCTTTATGTTCACCTTGGCTATAAATCATATATCATGCTTTATTGCGTGTGTGTGTGTGGTTTTTTTCTTCCTTAATTTAATGTCTTTTCACATTAAGTGATATTAGTGTGCGTGTGTGTGTGTTTGCTTACTAGTGTGTTTGCTTACTTTTGAACTTAAAGCATCTTAGTTACCTTTTCATGTGTGTGTGTCGTTTCTGGATTTTTTTGTACAGGTTAAAAAATTGTGTTTAAAATATTGGCCTGTGAAAGTGAATGGAGACTAATCACATTCTGAAGAAATCCACACATTCGAAAACACACACATTTGGAGGGGGGGGAAGTGTGTCATAGTGTCATTGTTGGATGTGTGTGAACAGAATCATTCCAACCTGTCTGTGAATAATAACAGATTTTAACGCATGTTTTGTTTGCCAAGCTTTTTTTTTCTTTGAAAAAAAGTTTTGAAATAACTGTTTCATTATATCAGCAGTTGTTGATACTAGTATATTGTTGTTTGATAAGAAACAGTGATACATGTGCCTTTAAACTGAATTCTTCCTTTTCTGTCTCACATCTTTGGTTGGCTGTATAATCTATGCAGACTTTGCTGTTGTTTTATGTTTGATAATTATCATACAATTTTTTTGTTAGGGGGGGGGGGGGGGGGGGGTGGCGGCAAAGATGTTTGGGATAAAAGGATAACGGAACCTGTTTTGGAATTGAATACCCAATTCACCAGTATACAAGACTCTTTAGAAGCACGCTGAAGGTGGAAGCACTGGGCCCTGACTTGCACTTAACGGCAGCGCAGCGCAGTTTCGTCTGTACGACAGACAACAAGAGTTGCCGTCTGAAGGTTTGACGAAGAAGAAGAGGAGGAATAGAGAGGACCAACTTCATGGCTGAGTCATTTGAAGACCTTCAGCCCTCTGTTCAGATTTCAGTGAAGAACACAGAACAGTCAAGACATCGAGTGTGGAGCATAGAACAGTCAAGACATTGAGTGTGGAGCACAGAACAGTCAAGACATTGAGTGTGATGCAGCAATGGTTTGATGTCCATGACCACACATGTCTTCACCTTTTTACCTATCATCCTGTAGACCCTGGTGGCACCAATGAAAACTTTGCAACCAGCTTCCTTTGCCATCAAACTACATGCAATGTGGCCATAATCCAACTTTTTTGTTTCGTTTTTCTTTAGTTCCTCGGCTAGAGCTCCAAGGTTCACACCAGTGATGAGATTTTTGTGAATGCGATTGGGTTTTTTTCCCCAACATTTAAAGGTAACTGCATTCCAACTTCGGAGATCCAAGGTTCAAAAGTTCTGACATGTATCCCCAATTATTCGTAGGAAAGGTCGTATGGAAGGTGAGGAGACAGATCACCACCTTGGCCACATCAAACCATCGTTATGTTGAAATGATGGACGTTTGGACTGTCACCATGTCGTATGACTAGTAAAATGGCGGCCAGTCAACATGCCCCCCACCCCTGTCCAGGTTTGTTTTTCTGAGAAGGAAGGAATGTTCATGCATTGTGTTACCATGCCACTCACAGTGTTGGGTGTGAGGTGTCCACTCAGTGTTGGGTGTGGAAGATCATAATAAAAATCCCCACCCTTAATTCATTCAGCAGACGCCACCAAGATCACTCCTTACACTAAGCACTGCACTGTTTCTTGTGTTTCTCTGCACATGCTGTTCCTTCTGGCTGAAGTGGTGTTCAGTTGATGAGAGACGTTTGATCAATGGGTTTATCAACTATGCCCTGCTGGTATGGTAGTGAAAAACATATCAGTTATTATTGTTGAGGTGTATCGCTTTTGTAAATAAATGTAGTTTAATAATAATTTTCACTTTCAATAATGAAGATGTTTCTTTTTTTGGCAAATAGCTGTTGTCAATGATTTTTGCTTTCATTTAGTCGATTTAAAAAAAAAAATAGTTGTAGTATTAAGTAAGTAATTTTCACTTTCACTAAGACTTCATTTTTTTAAAATAGTTGTTGGGAGGTATCATTTCTGCAAATAGTTTTTGCTTTCATTAAGACGTTACATTTGTTGAAAATATTTGTAGCATTAAGTAAACAGTTTTCACTTTCACTAAGATGTTTCAATTTTGGAAATAGTTGTAGCATTTTCACTTTTGTTGAGAGGTATCGTTTCTGCAAAAGAGTTGTAGTGAATAACTTTGCGGAGATATGACATTTTTGCAAATATTTGTAGCAAGTAATGTACACTTTTTGTGGAGATGCTTTATTTTTACAAGTTATTATTGAGGATGGTTTTTCATTTGGCATGATTGCAAATATTAGTAGTGTGAATAATTCTCACCTTTGTTACTCAGATGTAGCATTTTGCACATAATTGGGTTTTTTTATGTGCAATTATTTTGTTCGGGCTTTGTTTGTTTGTTTATTGTGTCATTTTTGTTTCAGGTTTTTGGTTATATGTCTTAAGAATAAAGCCATGACCATGTGCTGGTTAGAAACCATGCGTCAGTCCGTTGATTTGATCGATTGATGGATTGTTTCTGACCCTGCGTTTTTTGTAAACAAATTCATGTTGATTTCTTCAATTAGATAAACAACATTCTTGCTGATATTGCCAAGAACTGTGGGGCCACGCCACTGTAAGCATTATATATTGTAGACATTACCGGGAGAGTGGTGGGGGTAGGACAGGGGTGTCCTCTGCCCCTGCAGTTGCGGGCTATGATTTCAGGTTGGGAACCTTAACCCTTTTAACTGCCAAGGCAATAAGAGCAGAGTAATATTTCACAGCAACACGTTTTTAATCGTGTATGTGTGTGTGGTTGTTGTTTTTTTTAAATGATGTGGACTTTGTTACTAGATAAACACCTCCATAAAACTTATACATTTTCTGAAAGGGACATGCATCAGAAATACAAAATAATGACTTTTTGGGGGGAGTTTTTTGGGGGTGGGGGGGTGGGCAGTTTCCATAATTCTCCATATGAACTGAACACACGCCTTGGATAGTTCAGTGACAACTTAATTAATGTGTTACTATGGCAGCAGCAAAGAGTGGGAGGCCAACGTTGATAGTTATGTGACTGTAGTCACTGCTAAGGCAGCAAAAAGAGGTGACGTTTTGTCCCTATGATTTTCGAGTCTGTCGCAGACCTGCCCATTGCTGGCTTTTCCTTTGTGCATATCGCAATTATGATATCATACTTCTCTGGTGGATTTTACTGTGTTTGTGAGAATGTTGTCCTAGCAACAACCAAAAAAAAAAAAAAAATCCAGGGATCATTTATTTATTCCTTGTTTTTGGACATATCAGATGAAAATTGTTTCTTGTTTTGTACAAATGGGAGCAACACTACATCACTATACACAAGTTTTTTGGTCCACCTCAGGTGGGATTTTTTTCCTGTTTTTTGTTTAACTTTTGATAATGTTGTTTGTGTCACTAAAACTAAATGTAATAGCATTCAATTCATTCATTCATTCTCTCTCTCTTTCACATAAGGACACACTGTGTTATGAGGGACACATTACCTAAGTATATTGAAAGTACAATAACTGTAGTTTGTGAAAAGACTAAAAGAAATGAAACAAATTACTCCACCAGAAGGGCTATATCCTCTAATCTGTGATTTGAATGTGCAAAATTCTCAACATAAAGATACGATCACATTTGTATATATTATATCATAGAATATTTCCCATTGTTGAAAGTCAATTTCAGATAGTAACACATTTTGCCGTTCGCTTTTTTACTTAAAAAGGTTAGTAACACATTTTGCCGTTACACTTTTTTACTTAAAAAGGTTAGTAACGCATTTTGCCGTTCGCTTTTTTACTTAAAAAGGTTAGTAACACATTTTGCCGTTCGCTTTTTTGCTTAAAAAGGTTTTTCCCCATGGTTTTACCTTTTAATTCTGTATAGTTTCTGTAGCTACTCTTTGAATGAGAAAATGTTTTGTTTGCAATTCTTAGCAGTGCTAATTACCAATGTGGATTCTTTTGTTATGGTGGGATTTGATTACTTGCTTGTTTTTGAATTTGAATGATTACAACAACAAGAAATAAAATATATTTTAAAAAACCCACATGTATGTGTGACCTTTTTTTGTATATTGTTACTTTTTGGATATGGATTATTTTTTAAAATATGAATCATCATCCTAAAAGAGGGATTATTTTTCAAAATATTAATCATTATCCTAAAAGAGGCTTTTTCCAGTGATGGTTACTTTTGATTATGGGTTATTTTTTCTTCAATATCCGTTATTGAGGGGTTTTTGTGTTTTTTGTTGACAAAATGGTTGTTTCAACTTTGGTGCCATCTGAAAATTCTGCTGTTCTTGCACTATGACTTTTGCTGTCACTTTTGAACCAGCAATACAAACTTCTTCTTTTTTTCTGCTTTTTTCTTGTGGGCGCTAGCGAAATAAAGAAAAGGCAAAACTGAGATGTGCCGCCTTCATTGTGACTGTGAGAGTGAAAGAACAGAATCCTGCTGTTCGGGGTGGGAATATACCAATCAGCAGTTTGCAGATACACATATTTCTATACAAGATTATGGGTTCCTTAGCTGTCCTCCAAAAGCATGTAAATCAGTATGGCAAAAGGGTGGGCAGGGGAGGAGGATAGCCCAGTGGTTAGACTGTTGAGCTAGCAATTTGAAGCCATGGGTTTGAACCACCATCAAGACATCTGTTTGAGGGGATTTTGTTTCCTCTCAAGTTAACGTCAGTACTGATTCCATCAACACCACCACCACCGCTACCAAAAGTCCTTCCAGTGAGACTTTACACTACTGAGGTCCCATGTACAAATGCACACATAACATCTTGCACACGTTAAATCCCAGTCCACCTTTCGGAAGAGCAAGCTGCATGGAACGGATTTTTTTTTTTAAACAAAAAACCTGGCGTTGTATTTAGACATGCTGACATGAATTACGGGATCTTTAACATGCATATTTGATCTTCTGCGTGCACATGTATACAGGAAGGGAATCCAGGCACTGGCAGGTCTGCACTTGGAAGTTGAGCTGGGAGATGGTAATACAAATCCCCACCCTTAAATCAACGGACACGGCCAAGAGGACTCCCTCCCTCCCTACACTAAGCTCTGCCCCCTTTCTTGTGTTGCTCTGGTCATGCTGTTCCTTCTGGCCCAGTGAGTTGTGAACAGAGGTTTGTGTACAGGAATGCAGGGCCACACTATACACAGGCATCAGGAGGACTGAGGCCCTTTAAAATAAATAAAAAGTGGAGCTGTGCTGTGGCAACACACTGCCCTAGTGATAACAGCCTGGATATCATGTAGAGAAAGAAAGCTGATTTAACCATGATGCCTTACAGTACATTTACAAGACATCTTAAGAAAATATAGAATAACACAATGGACATTTCTCATTATTATATATAAAGTCTTTCTACAGATTTCATAGTTAATAACACCATGAACATTTCTCATTATTATATATAAGGTCTTTATAAAGATTTTATAGTTTAGAGGGGAAAAAGTTTAGAACATGGAAAAGGAAATTCAAAAAACCAAAATTTAGAGGGAAAAAAGTGTACAACACAGGAAAGGAAAGAAAAACAACAAATAAGATTTAGAGGGGGAAAAGTTAGGAGCACAGAAAAATAAATTTTTAATAAATAAATAAAAAATAAAGTTTTTCCCTCAATATATTTGATTTCTCTTTTGCAGGCTTACTGAAGATATTCACCAAAGATCATTTCTGACAATGTATTCCACATGATATACAGACACAATTGTACATGTGATATCTTTTCGGACCTCTCTATTGATAGCAAACAAACAAACATCCCCAAAGTCAGAATGCAATTAACTACCTTAATAGAGGGTAAAAACAGTCAAAAACGCACAATTTCACCATTAGTAAACCTCAGAGCTCTAGCCAAGAAATGAAAACAAACATAACAACAACGATAAACAAAATAAACATGCCATTTTAACAAGTGATTTATTACTATACAATATCATGTCATAAACCAATAAAAACGTACATGAAATTCAGAAACATTAAAACAAAAAATCATTTGATCTGAGACATTTCTGCACCTTACAACAATAAATTTGTTTTGTCTTGTTTTAAACTTTCAACATGCTGACAGGGAAGATTTGACTCATTATTAATGATCTAAGACACAGACATGCGTGCGCACGCACACACACACACACACAAATTAATGCTATACCCTGTTTTCACTAATACACAAATTCATCTGCCCTTGAATGATATAATCTAAATCTATTTAGCAAAAAGTCAGCTAAAAATAATATCAAAAATATAAAAAAATTTCACTGTTTCCCACCATCAGTGTTGGTCCATTGCCCTAATTACTGTATTAAGTGCGCATCATCAAACCCATCCACCCACCCATCAACCAACTAACCACCCACCCGCATGTCCACCAACCCACCCACACCTGATGTAATACTCAAAACATTTTTTTTAAAGCATTGCCCTGGTTGCTATGTTGAGTGCACATCATCAAACCCACACACCCACCCACATATACACCAACCCATCCACACATGATGTAACACTAAAAAAAAAAATATATATATATATATTTCCCTGGTTGCAAACCCGCCCACCAACCAACCACCTACCCACCCACCACCCACATATCCACCCATAACTTAATGTAACACTCAAAACCAAAACAAAAAAAACAAAAAAAGCCTGGATCTCTCAGTAAGATAAACACAGCATGCATCAGGCGAGACATCATGAAACGAGCCCTTCCAGAACATCTCCAGTGTGGTACTTGTGCTTCATGCTCCAAACATCCTGTTCCTTGAGAAGAGCTATCTTCTTCCCCTGTGGGGATGCCAGGGGGGGCCTTTCATTATAAATAGCATCCCCCACCTTCTGGAAATTCTGTGCTAGGAATTCCCTCTTTTCTATCCCTCTCTTTGTTTCTACCTTGTTTCTTTTCTTCCTGTTACCACCTTCTTGTCTTTTTTCTGCCTTCTTGGTCCATTCTCCTTCCCTTTTATTCCCAGAAAGACTTAAAAGATAACAATTCTCTCCCATGCCAAAATTAGATGCACTGGGCCTGACTTCTCAGGTGCTTAACGTCAGTGCAGCATATTTTTTATTCATATGACAAGACAACAATAGTTAATGTCTGAGCGTTCAAAATGAAAACAAAAAAAAAAGATGTTTGATGGTCGTTCATACACCACAAGTCATTCACCAAAGTGCTCTTTTGCTATCAAACTTCTTTCTTCTTCGTCAAACACTCGGCAACTATTCTTGTCCGACATATGAGCGAAAATGTGTTGAACTGCCGTTAAGCACCTGACAAGTCAGGCCCAGCGCATCCAAACTGGGCGTGAGATGCTATTGAACAAGGATGTGAAGAAAAACCAGGCAGGATGGATGTAGCTTGGAATGGACCCTTCCCTCCTGGTTCATTCAAGATGGGCTAAGCTCTTCCCCAGGTTAGATTAAAAATCTGAAAACTTCACTGTCAAGTGTGGCCATTCTGTTGCTCATACCTCAGATAGGTTTACTTAACTTAGCATTCACTTTGGCTTTTGATTTAATAAATATATGGCACAGTGGACTGTAAAACAAACCAGTTCATTCCTCAAAGATTAAATAAGAAATATCCCTGAAGTCAAAATGCAGCTACCTAAACAGTGAGGGGTGGGGGGATGTGAAACTGTCGCATATGCAAAAATTTCGCTGTTGGTGAACCTTGAAAGCTCTAGCCATGGACCAAAAGAATAAGTGAATACATTAAAATACAATGTTACAATAACAAATAGATAACAAGGTTGCACCAGTCTTGTGATGACACGTTCTTCCCAGTGAGAGCAGTCTGAATTTTACACAAAGAAATCTTCAGCGACCTAAAGTGGTGTACAACACAATAAACAGGTGAAGGTGTCCCATGACCTATGTGGTCAAAGGGAGCGAGGCATCAGAGACCTCAACTTCTCCAGGCGCCAGCATATTGAGGGCGGTGCCCATCTCCTCTCCCTCGCTGCTTTACCTTCCCTGACCCTAAAGAGGGCAGGTACCCATTTACAGCTGGGTGAACTGGGGGACTGTATTGAAGCCAAGGTGTGCAAACGGTCACCCATCCAAGTGGTAACCACACTAGATGCTGCTTAACCTTAGCTGGGGGAAAGCAAGTGCTCTGACCACTGAGCTATCCCGTACAATACAATACAAAAAAAATTTTAAAGAAAGAAAGAAAGTATTCTTTAGAAGGACACAATACACCGTACACTCTGTTACTGAAGGTGCTATTCAATAAAAAAGAAAAGTGAAACATACCATGAAACTTCAAACACAAATGTGATTTCCATTCAAGTCAGTCAGGTAAAAGTATCTGACAAAGCACAGGGACTGAAAGTTAAGAGAGAGAGAATAGATGTACATTCTCTCCTTACCACACCTACCCTTCCTCCACCCCCCCTATCCTAACCCCCTCCCTCCACCCCCCTATCCTACCCCCCCTCCCTCACCCCCTATCCTCCACCCCCTCCCAAAAATACTGTTGATGTTACAATTCAATAATAAAGTTTTAGTTTCTTAAGAGCATATCTCCATTTGTATATGCAAAACCACACACACACATATATATAGAGAAGTCCTTCGGATGAGACTATAAACCGAGACCCCGTGTTCGAACGCATGCAGAACATCTTGCGCACATGTTAAATCCTGTTCCGCTTTTCGGAAGAGTAGGCCATTGTGTGCTGGTGGAAACATGACAAAATTTACAAAACCGCATACACACAGGGACTGGATGTAAAAAAAGCACATGAGTGCTTATTCCATTATCCTCAATTAGAAGAATAAATAAATAGATATAGATATATATATACACATATACACACACATACACTCTCTCTCTTTCTCTCCCTTCTCTCCCCCCTCCCTCCGACTCTCTCAGTAGACACTCAAACTTACACATGATAATTCATACACATTCTTTGCTCCCTCTTTTCTTCCCCATATTCCTTTTCCTATCGTCTAATATCACTTAAAGTGGAAAGACATTAAAGCGAAGATCCAACACACACACACATATGCACGCACCCATGCACGCACGCATGCACAAATCCATGAGCACACACACACACCTCTACAGATCATATATAACCTTGACTGATAGTATACTTTCATTTCCACCTCACAACAGACAAAATGTTGGATCTAAACAAGTAAGGCCACAAGGTAAAGGTAAAGGTGTCCCATAACCTCTGTGGTCGTAGAGGAGCGAGGCATCAAAGACCTCAGCTTCTTTAGGGGGCCAGCATATTGAGGGCAGTGCCCATCTCCTCTCCCTCACTGCTTTACCTTCCCTGACCCTAAAGAGGGCAGGTACCCATTTACAGCTGGGGGAACAAAGGGGTCTGTGCTGAAGCCAAGGGGCGCAAACGTCACCCATCCAATCGGTAACCACACTCGATGCTGCTTAACCTTAGCTGGGGGAAGGCAACAAGGTGCCAACAGATTAACAGCAGATAGCGTATCACCAGACGTAGCTTCAAGCCTGTTCAAGAGCATTTTATTTTCCCCTGAAGTTAACATCAGTACTGACTCCACTCCACTCCCCCCCAAAAGTCCTCCAGATGAGATTATAAACTGAGGCCCCATGTAAGAATGAATGCAGAACATCTTGCGCTTGCAGTCAAACCCTACTCCATCTTTCAGAAGAGTAGGCCATTGTATAAGAGTAGGAATGGATGACAATTTTAAAAAACAACAACAATGTATGCACACTGGTGTTGTGTGCAGACATCACCCCCGAAGCCAGAATACAGCTACCTTAATGGTGGGGAAACAGTTGTACACATGCCAAATCTCTCCATGGGTACACCTCAGCGCTCAAGCACAGGAATGAAAAAAAAAAAAACCCTGTACAAATAATGTCTCACCATTACCGTAAGAAGCAAATAAAAATGTTCATTGAAACGGAAAGTATGATTGAAAAACAAAAAATATATATATTTATATAAATAATAAGTACATTTTGACTGGTAAAACTGCTTATATCACAAGGCAAAAAACGTGTTTGTGTTTTTATTAATTAAAATTCTCAAATGAACATGCAAAAAACATGGCTATGACAATGTAACAGAGTGGAGATGTCTGATGTGTACAACTTCTCGGCTACTGCAGCACAATCAGAACAGGGAAGAGGAGGAGGAGGAGGAGGCCTCTAAAGAGAGGCTGCACAACTCCTACCCCTCACCATGAAGGCGAAGTGTATGCAACAAAGAGTTTCCAACCACCACCTAACGAAACAGGGTGTCGCACAATTCGCAGGTGTGTCCCGATTTAGAAACACAAGGCTGCAACAGAGGACTCTGTTGTTCGCATGGGAGGTAATCTAATCACCGCCCCGTCATGACGACACAAATAAACAAAGAATGTACATATTTTCAACAGTGGCAGACAAGACAAATCTGTACATACATGTTGTCAACATGAAAGAAATAATAAAACAAGAGTATTGTGATCCAAACAAGAACAAGCACAGGCAAATCTAAGTGGCATAATGAATCAACATCACTTAAAAATAAAAATAAAATAAAAAACATCACTTCTAAAAAAATGTATAACAGGAGAGAGCACTGTAATGTCAATAAAAATGAGTAAAAGGTAAAGGTATCCCAGAACCTATGTGGTCGAAGGGGAGTGAGGCGTCAGAGACCTCACTTCTCTAGAGGCCAGCATATAGAGGGCCCATCTCCTCTCTCTCGCTGCTTTATCTTCCATGACCCTACAGAGGCAGGTACCCATTTACAGCTGGGTGAACTGGGGGACTGTACTGAAGCCAAGGTGCGCAAATGGTCACCCATCCAATTGGTGACCCTGCTTAACATTAGCTGGGGGAAAGTGAGTGCTCTGAGAAAACCTAAAAAATAAATAAATTTTAAAAATCGAGCAGAAAATGAGAGAAACAAAAGTAATATCTCGTCAGATAGTGCCATAAATATAAAAAAGCAGCACTGTCAAGTTATACACCATTAAAAAGCTTTTTTTTTAAAAAGATTAACACGGGGGGGAGGGGGGGGGGGGGGGAAAGAATTCCCATCAGACAATTAACAAAAAAAAAAGCACTTATCCAATATACAGAGCAACAACACAAAAAATGTCACTAAAAAAAAAATTAAGGCAGAAAAAGAGAGAGAGAGAAACAGAGACAAAAAAACAGACAGACACAGACACAAACAGAAACAAAACACAAACAAAACAAAACAAAACACAAAAACCAAAAAAAACCCACCAAAACATTCACAGACGAAACATCCCATTACCAAAGAAACAACAGCAACACAGCAAAATGTCACAGAAAACAAAAAAACGATTTTTTCAACAACATTTAAAAAAAAAAACTTGAACAGATGAGACAGAGAGGAGGAGGGGTCAGGGAGGACAAGAAGACTCCCCCCCAGCCCCCCGCCCCGCCACCCCAGCCCCCCCCCCCCCCCCCCCCCCACCCCCCCCAAAAAAAAACCCCACAAAACCCAACACCCTTATCGATTTTTTCCTCTCTTTTTTTACTGGTTTAATTTAATGGTAAATGATGCAATAATGTAGTGTCTTAGTATAATCATTACGAAATTTGTTCTTAGATAGATGGCTTGATGAAAAAAAGCAAATGCATTGCTTATTCAATGTACCATCTGGAAATAAAATTTTGACTTGACTGGACTTGACTTGACACCCCGGCAGCCAGCCAGTGGTGGTGTGTGATCAGACGGTGATGAAGATGCCCTTGCAGAAGAGGTAGAAGGCGACGAGCATCCAGAAGCAGGTCCCCCACAGGTTCATGGCCAGCTGGGCAGGGTGGGTGAGGACCACGTCGAAGGCCACGGGAAAACGGCCCGCCAACAACTCATGCCCCACATACAGCACGATAGGATTCATGCCTGGGCCACACACACACACACACACACACCGTCACCACACACACACACACGGTCACACACACACACACACGGTCACATGCATGCATGAGAATGTGTGCAAGCGTGTACATATAAATACACACACATATACATACATGGATCGGTGGTCTAGGTGGATCGGTGGTCTAGAGGTAACACGCCTGTCTAGAAAGCGAAAAGTCCGGGTCGGAAGTGTGCGGCGGTTCGTATCCCGTCTGGGCCCGAAACTTTCCTCCCATCCATTAGACCATGAGTGGTGGTCTGGGCGCTAGTCTTTCGGATGAGACGATAAACCGAGGTCCCATGTGTTACAGAAAATTATGAGCGCACGTAAAAGAACCCACGGCAACAAGAGAGTTGTCCCTGGCAAAATTCTTAGAAAAAAGCCACTCTGATAGGGAAAGAAATACAGTTGCAGACAAAACAAAACAAAACAAAAAACAAAAAAAAGAAGGGTGGCGCTGCTCTTGTGGCGACGTGCTCTCCCCAGGGAGAGCAGCCCGAATTTCACGCAGAGAAATCTCGTGACTTAAAGTGGTATAAATGAAATAAATGAAATGAAATGAAAATACACAGAACATCTTGCGCACATGTTAAATCCTGTTCCGCTTTTTGGAAGAGTAGGCCATTGTGTGCCGGTGGGAAAAGATGACGGTAGTCACAAATCTGCATACACACAAACGGGGACTGGATGTAAAAAAAGCACATAAATGCTTATTCCATTATCCTCAATATAAAAGAATAAAATAAAATAAAATAAAATACACACACGTCCATACGCACGCGCGCGCACACACACGCATGCACCCACATGCACACGTATCACATGCACAAACACACACATACACATGCATGCACGCAAACACGCACACATGTATGTATGAGAATGTGTGCAAGTATATATATACAAATATACACACACATACACAATAATATTTATTCATATAATGTAGGTGTGCATGTACACACACAAGCATGCATGAACACATGTGCATGTGCAGAAATGCACGGAAACACACCCACACATTCACAGTAACATGTGTGCACACACATATACACATAAGCATGATTATGCGCATCACACACATACACACACATACACACAACCCCCCCCTCATCCCCCCCCCACACACACACAATACCCACACACGAAGACACACACATACACAAACAAAAGTGCTTATTCCATTATCCTCGATATAAAAGAATAAAATAACAAAATAAAATAAAACACACACACACACACACACACACACACACCACAACACACGTGCATGTGTATGTATGTGAGCGTAATTTGTATTTTGTAGTGTATTATTTTTGGTTTCCTCTTTTTTTATTGGTACACTTTATTTGTAAAAGTTGCAATAATGTAGTACTTCAGTATTATCATTAAGAAATTTGTTCTTAGAAAGATGGCTTGATGAAAAAAAGCAAATGCATTGCTTATTCAATGTACCATCTGGAAATAAAAATTTGGCTTGACTTGACTTGTGACACCCCAACACACACACACAATAATAATAATAATAATAATGTATTGAATTTATATAGCGCTGAATCTTGTAAAGCAACAAATACAAACACAACACTACATACACAGCCAGCCTACCTGGATAGTAGAAAGGAGCGCCGTTCCAGACCTTGTAGACATCAATCAGGATGTAGAAGACTGCCAGCAGAAAGAAAGCCATTGCTGCCAACGCCAGAACGAACGACAGAGACCTGCAACACACGCACGTCACACAGTTCCCAGTCCACACATGCATGAAAACACACACAGTGTGTCATCAATGGCGAATACTTTTTATGTGAAAGTGAGGAACAAACGAACAGGTGCGATAAACACAAAGTAAAAGCAAACAACACTGCTTAGCCTACGGATGTAATTGTATCACTTCGTAGTTGCACAATGGCAAACTGAAAATCTGATCTCTAAAAATAAAAAAAGAGAAAAAATTAGAGGCAAACAACAACAAACCCCCCCCCAAGGACTTTGCTCTCTTAACCCATGCACGCATGCACCCACAGACACACACATGCACGCACACACACGCATGCACGCGCACGCACGCACACATATGCGCACACGCACACATATGCGCGCATGCACACATACGCGCGCACGCACACATACACGTGCATGCATGCATGCACGCACACACACACATACATGCACACACACAAATGCACCCGTACGCTCACACACACATACACACACATGCACGCGTGCCCCCACACACACACACACACGCACATGCACACACACGCACAGATACATACACATACATGCACACGCATGTGCACACACACACACGCACACCACACACACACAAATACACACACCCGCCCCCCATCACCCCCACCCCACCCCACAATTCAACAATTCACACCAACAACAACGAGAAAGAGTCAAATCTACACAATTATACACAACACCATTTACTAAGCCACTAATGACTTAACACCAGCTCAGCTGGACTCCTTCGTCCTCACCACAGATTTTTATTGACAGGGATCCAGCCGTCCTCTTTGGAAAACTTGCACAGAACTCCAGCTATCAGACCCTGAAAAAGTGAAATGGTACACAAAGCATGGAACACTGGGCAGCAGTGAAGACAATGACAATGACAATGACAAATTCTTTTATTTTGAGGATAATGAATAAGCACCCATGTGCTTTTTTACATCCAGTCCCCGCCCTTAGGGATATATATAAGAGGGAGAGACAGACAGACAGAGACAGAGAGAGCGAGAGAGAGAGAGAGAGAGAGAGAGGAGAGAGAGAGAGAGAGAGAGAGAGAGAGAGAGAGAGAGAGTGTGTGTGTGTGTGTGCGTGTGCGTGTGTGTGTGTGTGTGTGTTGGGGTGGAATTGAACCTAAGCCTGTTCGAGATTTTTGTCCACCTGCTGGAAATGAAGGGTCGTCTGACTTTGCTAATAGCACCACAGAGCAAGGTTGTCTCACACATCTGTTACTGAAATCAAGGCACAGTACACAGAAAAACTGTGTCAGTTTTGTGTTTACAGGCAAATGACTACACTTCTTGATGAAATAATTCTGACAGGTACTAAGCTTGATCAATTTTCTATCAGACACTGGACACTTCTTCTTCATTGAATGCTCAGTCAGCAACGATTTTTATCTGTCCTATGAACGTAAACTGCATTGCACTGCCGTTTAGCACCTGATAAGTCAAGCCTAGCGCATCTGACTTCAGTGTGGGAAAGAATTGTTGGTTTCTTAAGTCAGTCTGGAAAAGAGGCGGGAGAATTAATGGACCAAAAAGGTAGAAAATAGACAAGAAGGAGGTGATAGAAAGAAAAGGAACAAGGCAGAAACAGAGAGAGGGATAGAATAGAAGGGATTCCTAGCACAGAATTGCCAGAAGGTGAGGATGCTATTTATACTAACAGACTCCCAGCATCCCCACTGGGGAGACTGGGTACTAAAATTTCATCCTTAAAGACTCATTAGACATGCAGCATCTGGTTGTGTCACTTCACAGAATGCTGTCAACACATGTATATATCATCATCATCAGACCCGTGACCTTGGCGGTCGTGGGGGAGACATGAAAGACGATGCCGTGGTAAGCCTCCTCCATCCATCTCGGTCCTCGGCTCTGCGCAGTAGTGCCGAGTCATTCATCCTGGTCCATTCTCTGATGTTGTCCATCCATGACTTGTTCTGTCTTCCCCTCCTTCTGCCACCTTCGAGTGTTCCCTGCAGTACTGTTTTGGGCAGAGTGTTGTGGCGGGTGACGTGGCCGAACCATGTCAGCTTTTTCTTCTTGACGATGGTGAGAAGGGGTTCCTGTGGACCTGCCAGCCGTGTTATTTGACTCTTGACAAATTCGTTGGTCTTTCGTTCTCTCCAGGATATGCCCAGTAGTTTTCTATGGCATTTTTGTTTCGAATGACTGGATTCGCTTTGCTGTTTCAGCAGTCAATGTCCAGGTTTCACTTCCGTACAGCAGGATCGACTGAATTAGGGCTTTGTAGAGCTTTAGTTTGATTGGGAAACTGATCTCTTTACTTTTCCATATGGTGGTGAGTTTTGTCATGGAAGATGTTGCCATGGCTATTCTGACTTTGATTTCTGTCGTCGATCGCCCGTCCTTTGTGAGTGTAGCGCCGAGGTATTTAAAAGCGTCTACCTCCTCCAGTTGTTGGCCGTTCATGTAAATTTTAGCGGTGGCATTGCTCGTGCTGTTCACAAGTACTTTACTTTTCTCCGAGCTCACCTCCATCCCATATGCTCCAGCTCTGTTCTCAAGTCTGGTCGTAAGATCTTGCAGCTCTGTGTTACTTCCGCCCATGAGGTCAATGTCATCGGCAAACCGTAAGTTGTTGAGGGTCTGCCGCCAATGGAGATGGTAGGGTGGAAGTCATGGAGGGTCTCTCTCATGATGTTTTCCAAGAACAGATTGAACAGGACTGGAGATAACAGGCATCCTTGTCGGACCCCAACTGTGGTTTTGAAGTAGTCTCCGACCTGATTGTTCAGAAGGACTGCACTGCTTTGCGGTGTTGTATAGTGCTTGAATGGTTTGCACTAGTCCTTCTTCAATGCCAAACATTCTGAGGACCTGCCACAGGCCTTCGTGCCATACTCTGTCAAAAGCCTTCTTGAAGTCGATGAAGTTGTGGAACAGGTCTCTCTGATGTTGAAGATGTTTTTCCATCATGATGTGGCAGTTAAAAATCTGTTCGATTGTGCTCCTGCCTGCCCTGAACCCAGCTTGTTCCTCTGCAAGGTGTTCTTCTGCCTCCTTCTTGAGTCGATTCAAAATAACTTTGAGCATGATCTTGCTGGCGTGGCTGATGAGGCTGATTGTTCTATAGTTTTGGCATTGGCGTAAATTCCCCTTCTTGGGCAGGGGTATGATGAGTGATTGTGTCCAGTCTGTTGGCCACTGTTTTGTCTCCCAAATCTTCTGACAGATAGCTGTAACATATGTGATGACTGTTTCGCCACCATGCTTGAGCAGCTCTGCTGGTATATTGTCTGCTCCTGGGGACTTTCCTACTGGTAAGCTGAGATGGACAGGATTTGGTGAGACATTGACTGAAGAAGGCAACAAGATCTGGTACAGTGGCCAAGAGAAACATCACCAACATGGAGTGGCATTTATTGTCAGAAAGGAAGTAGTGGGGTGCATCATCAGCTGTACACCGGCTTCCAGCAGGATTATCAGCATCCGGGTGTCGGCCAAGCCCAAGAACATCACCATCATACAAATCTATGCACCATCATCTGACCATACAGATGAAGAAGTAGATGAATTTTATGAAGATCTTGAAGTGACCATTAAGAAAATACCCAAGAAGGACATCATCATCATCCAAGGGGATTTTAACGCCAAAGTAGGTCCTGACTCTTACAACCAATGGGCCGGAACAGTTGGTCAGTTTGGAACTGGGGAGACCAACGACAGGGGACTACGTCTGCTGGAGTTTGCCTGCACCCACAGACTTACCATTGCCAATACCCTCTATCCCCACAAGCAGTCAAGGAGGACAACCTGGCATGCGCCAAACGGCAAGATCCATAACCAAATAGATTTTATCTTAACACCACGGCGCTTCAAATCCAGCATCAACAGAGCCAGAACAAGAACCTACCCTGGAGCTGACATAGGCAGTGACCACGACCTTGTGCTGCTGGTATTCAAAATGAAGCTGAAGAAAAACAAACAGCCTGCAAACCCACGTATCAAATTTGACGTGGACAAACTAAAAGATCCAGATGTCGAGGAGATCTTCCAAGCTAAGCTTGGCGGACGTTTTGCGGCATTAACCCTCCTGGACAATGACATCAATGACCTCACCAACAACTTCAATGAGGCAGTCCGAGAAACAGCAGAGGAGGTACTCGGTCGTCAGAGGAATAAACACCAGCCATGGACTACCAATGACATCTTGGACCTCTGCGATACAAGAAGAGCACTGAAACCAACCAGGTCTTCCAACCCTAAAGAATACCGGGAGGCCAACAATCTCGTGAAGAAGTCAATGTTAAAGGCCAGAGAGAAGTGGATCAGTGATCAATGTGATGAGATCGAAAAAAACATGAAAGTGGGCAACAGTAAAAAGGCATACGACACCCCTGAAGAAACTCACAAAACCACTTCAAACCAAATCATCAGTCATTGAAGACAGCTCCGGAAACCTCCTCACAGAAAGCTCAGCTGCATTGAACAGGTGGTCTGAATATTGTCAAGAACTGTACAACTACCCAATACAACCTGACAAGAGCATAATAGAAGAGAAAGCAGCAACATCAAGAGCACCCTCGCCATTACCTATACTGAGGGAAGAAGTGGAAGAAGCCATCCGCAGCTTACCAGTAGGAAAGTCCCCAGGAGCAGACAATATACCAGCGGAGCAGACAATATACCAGCAGAGCATGTATATATACATTTCCCTAAAAAAAACACACCAAAAAAAGCGGGGCCTCCTATAGAGTTATAAACTTTCTTCCATAAATGTTGGTAAAAATCTTTCATACATGTTGATATTTCTACATAACTATTCTCTCTACAAGAATAATCCTCTCTACAAGAATAATCAACACTCCCAAAAAGTCACATTTCTAGTAAGATATGTGACTGCCTAATCCTTGGATTTGCTTTGAAGACTGAATAAACTTTCGCAGTCAGTAGCAGCTGCATATTTACATAAAAGTTGTACCATTACAATCACTGAAACACAAGATGAAAAGCTGTTCTTGTAGCAGTTTAAAGGAAATCTAATTGTCAAATAAAAATTTAAAAATTGTAGCATTGTGTTTTTAGTCTATAACTTTTTAGAACACACTTGTTTGTCTGCTGAAAACTGGAGCTTTGGACTTTACATTTGGAGGATGCCTTTTTTGTTTGTTTTTGTTCCTCAACTAGAGCTTCAAGGTTCACCAACGGTGAGATTTTGCGTATGTGACCATATTTTCGACTTCAGGGATGTATGCTGGGTATGTTAGTGTTTCCGTAACTCACCAGACTCTGACATGAATTACGTAATTTTTAATGTGCACATTTGATCTCCTGCATGTGTGTATACAAACAGGGAATTAAGGCACAGGCAAGTCAGCACTTGAAATTGACCTGGGAAGAGATTGTAAAACTCCCCACACTAAACTCACCAGACGCCACCGAGATTCAAACCCACGACCTCATGGACCCATAGGACTGAAGTTGAATGGCCTTAACCACTCAGCTATACAGCATAGGTCAGACATGATTACAACCAGCACATGCAACCAGCACACACAACAGCACACACACACACAACACACACACACAGCACACACAACAGCACACACACAACAGCACACACACAACAGCACACACACAACAGCACACACAACACACACACACAAACACACACATACAACAGCACACACACAACCAGCACACACAACCAGCACACACACAACAGCACACACACAACAACAGCACACACAACCAGCACACACAACACAGCACACACACAACAGCACACACAACACACACAGCAACACACAACAGCACACACACAACAGCACACACAAAACCCAGCACACACACAACAGCACACACACAACAGCACAACACAAAGCACACACAACAGCACACAAAACACACACACACACCACACACCAACAGCACACACAACAGCACACACACACAGCAACACACAACACACACACAACAGCACACACAACAGCACACAAGAACAACAACAGCACACACACAACAGCACACACACAACAGCACACCACCACACACACACAGCACACACACACAACACACACACAACAGCACACACACAACAGCACACACACAACCAAGCACACACACAACAGCACACACACACAACCAGCACACACACACACACAACAGCACACACACAACAGCACACACACACAACAGCACACACACAACAACAGCACACACACAACAGCACACAACACAACAGCACACACCACACACAGCACACACAACCACAAACACACACACACACACAACAGCACACACACACACAGCACACCACAACAACACAGCACACACACAAAGCACACGCACAACACACCACACAACAGCACACACACAACCACACACACAAACACACCACGCACACACACAACCCACACACACACACACACACACCACACACAGCACACACAACAGCACACACACAACAGCACACACACAACAGCACACACACAACAGCACACACACACAACAGCACACACACAACAGCACAACACACACCAGCCACAACAACAGCACACAACAACACAACACAACACACACACACAACCAACACCAACACAACACACAAACACACACACCACACAAACAAACACCACACACACAACAACACACACAACACAAAACACACACACAAACAAACAACACACAAACAACACACACCACAAACAAACAACACACACAACACACACACACAAACAACACACACACACAAACAACACACAAACAAAAACAACACACACACAAACAACACACACACACAAACAACACACACAAAAACAACACGCACACAAACAACACACACACAACCAGCACTCACAGTCAGCACACACAACCAGCACTCACAGTCAGCACACACAACCAGCACTCACAGTCAGCATTCAGCAGACACACATGATCCATCTGCCAACTCACCAGAGCCAGCGCCCATATCAGGAAGCGGCCACACCTCTGAACCCAGTCTTTGTGCACAAACAAGATTTTCCCTGCCTGCAACAACACAACACAACACAATACACAACACATATACACATCACAGCTGACGGGGAACTGACTTGACTTGACTTGACTTCTCCCTTAACTCCTTGAGGAGTCACCAGAGCCGCCATGGCGCGGTGGTCAGCGCCTTGGGTTAGGGACTGCAAGGTTGCAGGTTCAAGTCCCCATAAGAGTCATAGGGATTTTTTTCAGACTCTGGCTGGCTCCTACCCAGAGTGAAATTGCTACTGGGAAGACTGGGACCACACAGTCGAGCTTCATCCACTTTACGGATGCGATTTTCAGAGTGTTGCTCAAACTACCTGACCAACACAGCAGGAGTCTGTATCTCTCGGGCCTGGTTGAAAAACCATCAAGCACCCATTCATTTGTGCAATTAATATGCATGAATGTATATTTCTTTATTTTCCTACATGATTTTTTATGACTTAGCAGCCCGCTGTCACCCTAAGGTCAAACAAAAAAACACCTTAAAGTCTGTTACTGTCAACCAGACTAAATGCATATTACAAAACAACCAGACTTTATTTTATTTTTATTTATTTATTTAATTCTTTTACATCAAGGATAATGGAATAAGCACTTATGTGCTTTTTTGCATCCAGTCCCTGTGTGTATGCGGTTTTGTAAATTTGTCATCTGTTTCCACCAGCACACAATGGCCTACTCTTACAAAAAGTGGAACAGGATTTAATGTGTGCCCAAGATGTTCTGTGTGCATTCGCACACAGGGCCTTGATTTAAAGTCTCATCTGAAGGACTTTTGGGGAGAGTGGAGTCTGCACTGATGTGAACTCCAGGGTAAAATATCCCCTTGAACAGGAATCGAACCTGGGTCGTTAGATTGCAAGCGCAATGTTCTGACCATTAGGCTATCCCGTCCCCCAAATGCACATTACAAAACAACCAGGCTAAATGCACATTACAAAACAACCAGGCTAAATGCACATTAAAAAACAACCAGGCTAAATGCACATTACAAAACAACCAGGCTAAATGCACATTACAAAACAACCAGGCTAAATGCACATTACAAAACAACCAGGCTAAATGCACATTACAAAACAACCAGGCTAAAACCATATAAAGTAACAAAGCTAAAGACAACACAATCATCAAAGTAAACCATACTAAAAAGTCATTTTAAAAAAACCACCCAACAATTAACCTAACTGCTCCTGAGGGGGACGGGATAGCCTGGTGGTTAGAGTAATGCACACTGTGCTCATGATCCTGATCTGCTGACCTGGGTTCGAATCTTGTTTAAGACGATTTTTCCTCTGGCGTTAACATCAGTGCAGACTCCACTTCCCCAAAAGACCTTCCAGTGAGACTATGAACCGAGGTCCCGTGTGCGAACGCTCGCAGAACATCTTAAGCACATGTTAAAACCCATTCCACTTTTCAGAAGATTAGACCATTGTGTGCCGTGGGAATGGACAACAAAATTGACAAAACTGCATACACATGGGAACTGGATGTAAAAAAAAAAGCACATGAATGCTTTTTCCATTATCCTCGAAATAAAAGAATAAATAAATAAATAAAACAATCAACCTAACTGCCCCCAAATGCCTGAAAATCAACCTTTCTTCACCAAACATCTGAAAGTCAATCTAACTATTAAAAACATTTTATTTTATTTTTTTAAAGTCTACCTAACTACTCCTAAATACCTGAAAAACAATCAAACTGCCTGCTAAAAAATCATCCCAACTACACCCAAATACTTCAATTTCAAACTAACTGCCCCAATCTACCTGACAATCAACCCCACTGCCCCAAACTACCTGACAATCAACCCAACTGCCCCAAACTACCTGACAATCAACCTAACTGCCCCAAACTACCTGACAATCAACCCCACTGCCCCCCCCAAACTACCTAACAATCAACCCAACTGCCCAAAACTACCTGACAATCAACCCAACTGCCCAAAACTACCTGACAATCAACCCAACTGCCCAAAACTACCTGACAATCAACCCAACTGCCCCAAACTACCTGACAATCAACCCAACTGCCCCAAACTACCTGACAATCAACCCAACTGCCCAAAACTACCTGACAATCAACCCAACTGCCCAAAACTACCTGACAATCAACCCAACTGCCCAAAACTACCTGACAATCAACCCAACTGCCCCAAACTACCTGACAATCAACCCCACTGCCCCAAACTACCTGACAATCAACCCAACTGCCCAAAACTACCAGGTCACCTCACCTGTAATCCCAGGAAGCACATGAAGACAGAGGTCAGGGTTCCCAGCAGCCCCTCAGGGTCATAGGGCACTGTGGTGTGATAGATCTCCTGCACAGTCCACAGCGTCCAATCATATTACGCTGTCAGATATCTATCTTTGTGAGTGTGTGTGTATTGTGTGTGAGTGTGCGAGTGCGCGAGTGTGTGTGTGTGTGTGTGTGTGTGTGCAAGTGTGCGAGTGTGAGTGTGTTTATTCATTTATTTTTTTTATTCTTTTATATCAAGGATAATGGAATAAGCACTTATGTGCTTTTTTTACATCCAGTCCCTGTGTGTATGCGGTTTTGTAAATTTTGTCATCTGTTCCCACCGGCACACAATGGCCTACTCTTACGAAAAACGGAACAGGATTTAACGTGTGCGCAAGATGCTTTGCCGGTGTGTGTGTGTGTGTGTGTGTGTGTGTGTGTGTGTGTGTGTGTGTGTGTGGTGTGGTGTGGTGTGGTGTGGTGTGGTGTGGTGTGGTGTGGTGTGGTGTGGTGTGGTGTGTGTGTGTGCAGCATGTGTGTGTGTGTATATGTGTGTGTGTGTATACATATACACACAAACACACACACACATACCATATCATCACCATCACCATTGTTGTCATCATCATTATCATCATTATTGTTTTTATTATTATTACTATCATCATCATCATCATTATTATCATTACTATTACTACTACTACTTCTATTATTACTTTTGTTATATTTTCGTTGAGCACAAAAAGAGTATATTTCACACAATCACCAGGAGGATATTTCAGACTATGCTACATGACAAAGATCAAATGGGAAGACAGGACCACGAATAAAGAACTATGGAGAATGTGCAAAGTTGATGATCTGAAGTCTGTAGCTAGTACCAATAGACTGCGCTGCTTTGGGCACGTTCAACGGAAAGCAGACCACCACATCATAAAAAGAGCAACGAACTTCGTAGTGGATGGAAAGAGACCAAAGGGAAGACCTAGCAAGACCTGGGCTGCCCGTATATTGCAGATGATCTTAGAGAGAAAGGGGGCAGCATAAATAAGGAGGAGGAAGCTCAAAACAGAGAGAGATGGAGAAGGCTCATCCATGTCAAACCTCCCCTGGGAGAAACATGACAGAAAAGGAAGAGGTAAGTAAGTGAGTACCTTGCAGGTGGGGCTGTGGTAGATATGGCTGTCCCCGAACACCTTGCGGTCGATGTAGCCCGCTGCGCCCCCAGTGCAGTCAGTGTGCAGGCTGTGGTTGGCCAAGCCCCCAGGACCCAGGTACCCACTGGGTACAGACACAGGGCCACGATGCTTGGGGGTGGGTTTTTCATTCATTATCATCATTATTATCATTATTTATTTTATTTATTTATTCTTTTATATCGAGGATAATGGAATAAGCACTCATGTGCTTTTTTTTTTTTTACATCCAGTCCCCGTGTGTATGCGGTTTTGTCAATTTTGTCGTCTGTTCCCACCGGCACACAATGGCCTACTCTTCCGAAAAGCGGAACAGGATATAACGTGCGCGCAAGATGTTCTGCATGCGTTCGAACACGGGGCCTCAGTTTTTAGTCTCATCCGAAGGACTTTGACATTCAGTTCGATTTTTTTGTCAAACTGGGAAGAAAGGGCGAGGCTGGGAATCGAACCCACAACCTCACGGTTTACTTGTTGGCAGGCGAACATCTTAACCATCCTGCCACCTTCCTTCCTTCATTATCATTCTGGCTGTCTGCTGGCTGGCTGTCTACCTCTCTGTCTTTTGGTCTGTCTTTTGGTCTATCTCTCTGTCTGTCGCTCTGTCTGTCTCCCTGTCTGTCACCCTGTCTGTCTGTCTGTCTCTCTGTCTGTCTCTCTCTCTCTCTCTCTCTCTCTCTCTCTCTCTCTCTCTTCTCCCCTCTCTCTCTCCCTCTCTGAGCGTTCCCTTACCAGGAGGGGTGTGCAGTGCCTGATCTTCTCCTGGGCTTGTCACTCTGCAGGAGGTCTGCCTGCCTGCTGGCCTCAGCCATTCCAACTTCAGAGCAGCTCATTTCATAGTACAGGTTGCATGCTGGGTATATACATGCAAGTCAAAACGGTCTTAAAACGGCCTACTCTTCTGAAAAGCATAATGAGTTTTAACGTGTGCGCAAGATGTTCTGAGCACGGTTTGCACACGGGACCTCAGTTTACAGTCTCATCTGAAGGACTTTTGAGGGAGAGTGGAGTCGGCAAAATCCTCTTGAATGAGATTCAAAATGGGGTCAGCAGATCACGAGCCCATCACTCTGACCACCAGGAGCATGCAGCACTGACCTGGGGCAGCCTGGCACGGGGAGGGTGAAGGTGAGGATGGTGTGGACGGCCACCAGGATCAGGTGGAACATCCACTCCGGCCAGAAATCCACTATGTCCCTCACCACTGCCAGGCGTCCATACTGCAACAGGTCACAGTCACGAAGTAATGAAGTAATGAAGTGTGTGGTTGTGTGCGTGTGCAAGTACATGCATGTGTGTGTGTGCAAGTACATGCATGTGTGTGTGTGCAAGTACATGCATGTGTGTGTGTGCAAGTACATGCATGTGTGTGTGTGCAAGTACATGCATGTGTGTGTGTGCAAGTACATGCATGTGTGTGTGTGCAAGTACATGCATGTGTGTGTGTGCAAGTACATGCATGTGTGTGTGTGCAAGTACATGCATGTGTGTGTGTGCAAGTACATGCATGTGTGTGTGTGCAAGTACATGCATGTGTGTGTGTGCAAGTACATGCATGTGTGTGTGTGTGCAAGTACATGCATGTGTGTGTGTGCAAGTACATGCATGTGTGTGTGTGCAAGTACATGCATGTGTGTGTGTGCATGCACCCGCACACACACACACATGCAAAAACATATAGGCATGTGTATGCATGCATGTGCTCACACACACACACACACACACACACACACACACACACACACACACAACACACTCTCTCTCACACATATGCAGACATGCATGCATACACGTGCGCATGCGCACACACATTCGCACACACACACATATGCAGACATGTATGCATGCATACACACACACACAAATGCACCCCCCCTCTCTCCCCACACACACCCCTAACACACAAGCACACACACACACACATGCATGTGTCTACATGTGCTTGCAAGCCTGCATGAAAGATTATCAGTGTGTGAGTGTTGCTTGTACAAATTTCACAGACACAGCCATCTGCATGCCAACACATACACAAGCCTAAGCGACAATGTCTGCACATGCATACATGTAACTGTGCACCCACACATCATTCATAACCAGTTACATGATTACACCCGTCACAGCTGTCAGTTTCCCCCCCCCACTTTCAGCTGCTCTCAGCTGCTATCCATTCATCCCAGCCCAGCCCAGCTGATGCTGATCACAGCAAGAACTGACCATCCTCGAGCTGGGTAAAAGGAAAGGGCGCGCTAAATTTAGCACTCTTGACTGAGTGATGTTGGATTTGTGCGCTGTGGCTGTAGCAATACGTATTTCCATGTCTAGGTTAAAAACCCAACAACACCGACAGCAAACACCACGGCCATACCCTGGAGTCATCAAAGGGTTTGGTGAAGGCCAGGTAGACATGGAAATATGTATTGCTACAGCCACAACGCACAAGTCCAGCATCACTCCGTATTTCCATGTCTAGGTTAAAAACCCAACAACACCCACAGGTAACACCACGGCCATACCCTGGAGTCATCAAAGGGCTTGGTGAAGGCCAGGTGCACCGTGGCCACGATCAGGTAGGTCCCTGCAAAGCGCTGCAGGACACCTGGGATACGAAACTGGCTCAAGTCGATCCCTGAAAACCAGCAGAAATTCAGCGTCACTATCGAACTATTGTATGTTTGTCCGTCGTGTCTGACGATGACCTCCAAAACAGCAGAGGAGGCAGCTGCTGTTTTTGGAAACTGGGCAGAAATTTGATTATAGTAGATATGCCTTGCCCACAGTACATCCCCACTCTCTCGGCCAAGTGGGCATAAGGACAGTCAGCGTTGGAGATGTTCTCCAAAGGCCAACCAGCCCCCAGGGCTGCAGCACATAAGGACTGTGCGAGTCAAGCCTCCTAGTCAGAGAGTCATAGTCGATCACTAAAGACTAAGCTGTAAAGTGGAATTCCATGAGTGGGAAAGCCACTGGTCATACAGCCTCTCACTTTGCTGTTGCCCCCAGCGTCAATGGTTTAATCAAGAACTGTGGTAAAGCCCAGTGCTGAACTATTGTAGCTGACCTGGTAAGTCATAAATATGATGAGATTTGAACTTCTTCTTCTTCTTCTTCTTGTTCGTCGAATGCTCAAACAGCAACTATTGTTGTCTGTTATATTTGAGTGAAAATGCGTCACGCTGCCGTTAATTAAGCGCCTGACGAGTCAGGCCCAGCGCATCCAACTTTGGCACAAGAGAGAATCAAGACGGCAGAAAATAGACAAGAAGGAGGTGACAGGAAGAAAAGGCACAAGGCAGAAACAAAGAAACTTTAGAGAGTGATAGAAAAGAGGAAATTTCTAGCACATAATTTCCAGAAGGTAGGGGTGCTGTTTATACTGACAGGGCCCTGGCATCCCCATGGGAGAATAATATTCAACCAAACTCATAAGAAGGAAGGTGGCAGGACGGTTAAGACATACATTCACCTGCCTAACAAGTCAACCGTAAGATTCTGGGTTCGATTTCCAGCCTTGCCCTTTCTTTCCAGTTTTACAAGAAAGTCAAACTGAATATCAAAGTCCTTCGGATGAGACAGTTAAACCAAGGCCTCACGTGCAAATGCACACAGAACATGTTATGCATACATTTCTGTCTTTCATAAGAGTATGCCATTTCATGCCAGTAAGAACAGATGAGAAAATATTTTTAATTTGTCATGTTTAGACACCAACCCTGAAGTGGAAATGCAGCTACCTTAACTAAATGGAGAGGGAGGGAGGTGGAGGGGGAGGAGAGGGGGGGGGGGGGTGGCAATGGTAGAACGGCAAAAATCTCACCATTGGTGAATCTTGTAGCTCTAGCCAAAGAACAGGATTTTTTTTTAAATCAAAGTTTTTCTCTGGGTTTTGTGTGTGTATGTGGTATTTCTGTTTTGTTTTTGGGGGGGTTGTTGTTGTTGTTGTTATTCTCTGTTTTATAAGTACACCATCATTTCTATTAGGAAACCAGAAACAATGAAAGTTTTAATAAATTCATCACGGCAGGTCATCAAACTACACTCTTCAAGCCAGAGTGTCAGGTAGTCTTGATGACCATACCATTCTTGTTTTTTTTACTTTCTTTCATAAAAAATATGAACAAGTTAGTTTACCATACACACACACACAGCACCTACCAAATCATCAAAAACAAATTCTGTTCTTCATCGACTCTGGTAAAACAACAAATCAAAGCGCTTCGGATCATCACTACCCTCCCCACGTCACCACCATCACCATCACTCTCTCCTCATCACTACCATCCCCACGTCACCACCATCACCATCACTCTCTCCTCATCACTACCATCCCCATGTCACCACCATCACTCTCTCCTCATCACTACCATCCCCACGTCATCACCATCATCATCACTCTCTCTCCTCATCACTACCATCCCCACGTCATCACCATCATCACTCTCTCCTCATCACTATCATCCCCACTTCGTCACCACCATCATCACTCTCTCCTCATCACTATCATCCCCACTTCGTCACCATCACCATCATCACTCTCTCCTCATCACTACCATCCCCACCTCGTCACCACCATCACCACTCTCTCCTCACCACTACCATCCCCACGTCATCATCACCATCACTCTCTCCTCATCACTACCATCCCCACCTCGTCACCACCATCACCATCACCACCATCACTCTCTCCTCACCGTCGCTGTCTCCCCCGGAGTTGATGAGGAGCCCCAGCACAAAGAGGGTGACGGAGCGACGCACGATTCTACCCAGCATGCTCAGCCTGGAGGTGCCCCTCTGCAGCTGGGGCTGGAAGCTGAGGATCATGGCCGTCCCCATGATGTAGACAAACCTGCACGCAGCACACAGCTGAAAGCTGAGGATCATGGCCGTCCCCATGATGTAGACAAACCTGCACGCAGCACACAGCTGAAAGCTGAGGATCATGGCCGTCCCCATGATGTAGACAAACCTGCACGCTGCACACAGCTGAAAGCTGAGGATCATGGCCGTCCCCATGATGTAGACAAACCTGCACGCAGCACACAGCTGAAAGCTGAGGATCATGGCCGTCCCCATGATGTAGACAAACCTGCACGCAGCACACAGCTGAAAGCTGAGGATCATGGCCGTCCCCATGATGTAGACAAACCTGCACGCAGCACACAGCTGAAAGCTGAGGATCATGGCCGTCCCCATGATGTAGACAAACCTGCACGCAGCACACAGCTGAAAGCTGAGGATCATGGCCGTCCCCATGATGTAGACAAACCTGCACGCAGCACACAGCTGAAAGCTGAGGATCATGGCCGTCCCCATGATGTAGACAAACCTGCACGCAGCACACAGCTGAAAGCTGAGGATCATGGCCGTCCCCATGATGTAGACAAACCTGCACGCAGCACACAGCTGAAAGATGAGGATCATGGCCGTCCCCATGATGTAGACAAACCTGCACGCAGCACACAGCTGAAAGCACCGTGCCGTTAACCACAAGCCGCCACACAGCTAAAAATGCCGCACCATTAACAAAACTGGCACACAGCTATAAACGCCGTGCCGTTAATGACAAACCGGCACACAGCTAAAAACACTGTGCCATTAATGACAAACCGGCACACAGCTAAAAACACTGTGCCATTAATGACAAACCAGCACACAGCTAAAAACACTGTGCCATTAATGACAAACAGCTAAAAACACTGTGCCATTAATGACAAACAGCTAAAAACACTGTGCCATTAATGACAAACTGGCACACAGCTAAAAACACTGTGCCATTAATGACAAACAGCTAAAAACACTGTGCCATTAATGACAAACAGCTAAAAACACTGTGCCATTAATGACAAACTGGCACACAGCTAAAAACGCCATGCCGAAACTGGCACACAGCTAAAACACCATGCCGAAACTGGCACACAGCTAAAACACCATGCCATTAACAGAAACTGGCACACAGCTAAAACACCATGCCATTAACAGAAACTGGCACACAGCTAAAACACCATGCCATTAACAGAAACTGGCACACAGCTAAAACACCATGCCATTAACAGAAACTGGCACACTGCTAAAAACACCATGCCATTAACAGAAACTGGCACACAGCTAAAACACCATGCCATTAACAGAAACTGGCACACTGCTAAAAATACCATGCCATTAACACAAACTGGCACACAACCCACAGCTTCGTGGCTTATGGATTTTGTGTGTGTGTTCCTCAGCTAGAGCTCCAAGGTTCACTAATGGTGAGATTTTGCGTATGCAACTGTTTTTGCCCACCATGAAGGTAGCCGCATTCTGACTTTGCTGGAAATGTTTGTGTTTCCATAACCCACTAAACACTGGCATCAACTACAAGATCTTTCACATGCATATTTTTTTCACCATTCCTTGGTTAGAGCTCTGAAGTTCACCAATGGTGAGATTTTGTAAATAACTGTTCTTTTGCCTACCACCTTGAAGGTATCCGCATTCTGACTTTGGGGATATATATACAGGGTATGTTTGTGTTTCCATGACCCACCTAATGCTGATGTGAATTACAGGATCTTTAACATGCATGTTTTTTTCCCCATTTTCTTGACTAGAGCTCCGATGTTTACCAATGGTGAGATTTTGTGTATACAACTGTTTTTGCCCATGATGAAGTTAGCTGTATTCCAACTTCAGGGATGTATGCTGGGTATGTTCGTGTTTCCACAGCCCACTGAATGCTGTCATGAATTACATGATCTTTGACATGCATATTTGATCTTCTGAATGTGTATATACACAAAAGGAATCAAGGCACTGGCAGGTCTGCACTTGATGCTGACCTGGGAGTTTGTAAAACTCCCCACTCTTAAATTACCAGATACTGCCAAGGTTCAAACCCATGACTTCATGTACCCATGGGACTGAAGTCAAACAATCTTAACCACTAGGCTATAGCGTCCATCAGATTTGCTTTCAAAGACATGCATTACAAGTCCTGTATGAACACAAAGCATAAACCAAAATGGTTTCCAGATGACTGCAACTGTTAATGTTCAATGAAACACAAAACGTGTGGTTTTCACAATAAACATATGAAAATGTCATATATAATCCTTATGATAAGCATTGATATTACCAAACACATAAATATGATCCTCTCATATATATCATATATCATGATAAACACAGGTATGTAATACAATGTATTGCATATGTAAATTAAATTCATACAAGGCCCAGACCCTTCTAGCATCTGAAAGAGTTCAAAGCTTTATGATTTTCCCTTCCTTTCACTTGCTGTGTGGTATGAGGTAAACTCCACACTTCTAATTCACCCACAAACTCATCAATCACATTCTTGAGATTAAAAAAACCATTTGATTTTCGTATTCATAACTCAAAAGTTAAGGCACAGTATTTAAACAAATTATTATTATTATGCTCTCTAATTAGCATAATTAATAAGCAAAGCAGCTAACAATGCAGCTTACAGGAATGTGTATGAGATCATCTAAAACCACAAAATAACTCTGTGTAACATCACAAAACTAAAAGATGGAAAAGAAAAAAAAAGAAATTGGAGTAAGTCTGACCTGACTTTAATGACAGCTAAGCACACACAAAGAATGGTTACATTTTATTATTGATAGTTATCACACACAATTTTCAAAACTGCAAACACCTCATATTTTTATGTCTATTAAATTAGTCCTGAGAGCTGCAATGTTATAAACAATATTGGCATCTTTTAGAAGAAGAAAAAAAAACACAAGAAAGAAAAACACATACACACACACATTGATACTCTGATATTCCTTCTCCCATACATTATCAACTAACCCCCTTCGCCCATATGCATTCCCCCACACTCCCTCTCTCTTCCCCATCTACTATCACAACTTGTAAAAAGATATTAAATGAATTTGAACACACACACACACACACACACACACACATACACACTTACACACACACAGATCATAACCTAGACACTGCACACACACACACACACACACACACACACACACACACACACACACACACACACACTATTCTCAATACCAACAAACCTACCATGGAAAGACGAGGTCGGCCACAGTCAAACCATTCCATTTGGAGTGACTTAACTGCCAGTAGCCTCCACCGCCATAATTCACAAAGATCATGATGGACAAGCTAAGTCTACAAGCAGAAATAACACCAAAAGCCATGTCAGTCTAACAACCATGCAGGGAATATCAACCATCCAAATCTAACAACATGTCAGTATAGCAGCACATCCAAGTTAGAATGGTGTATATATGTGAGAGCGGCAGCAACCTCTGAAGCAGAAATGAAAACATGGAGTGAAAAAACACACTGAGTCTAGAAGCAAACACATGCCCTTAAAATGCTGAAAATAGGGACCGTACAATTTTCAACATAGCTTTCAAAAAATGGTAAACATTCGGCCATATTTTCTTAACAGTGTGCAAAATATGGTGTGACAACCTTCCACTGTCTGTTGTGAAACAGCCAAAGGTTTATTTCAATATGAAAATTCATATCCAGATATAAACCCACACTTAAATGCTGAAAATAGGGATCATACAATCTCCAACATAGCTTCCAAAAATGGTAACCGTTCAGCCATATTTTCATAACAGCATGCAAGAGTCTGGCAACCTTCCACTCTCTACTGCGAAACAGCCAAAGATTTAACTCAGTGTAAAAAATCCAGATCCAGATCTAAACCCGCATTTAAAACATAAGAAAAAAATGGTGGATTTATAACCATGCTGAATAAGGTATGGTCCAAATGTTTACGCTTTCTAAGGGCATGTTGAAGGCAGAGATACAACACAACCAGTGTTAGTACAAAACATTAAGTCTGAAAGCAGAGATACACACAAAACATGGGAGAGAGTTACAAAGCCAAAGTAAGAGCAAAGATATATCATACATATACAAGGATGTGACAACAACAAAGTCTAAAAGCAGAAATACACCACAAGAGGAAGGAAACAACAAACTGAGCTAAAAGCGAAAAGCATGCACCCAAACAGAAATATCTGAAATGAAATACTCCGCTATTGTTACATGCTAGCCCGGTGCAATGTTGATGGAAATCAGCTTTAAAAAGTTTAGTTCCTTTCAATTTTAGAGCATCTGGGAGAAGCTTCCATCTTTTTAAAATTTTATTTATTTATTCTTTTATTTCAAGGATAATGGAATAAGCATTCATGTGCCTTATTGTAAATGTCAGACCCAAACATTGTTCAAAAAGCTATAGTCTCTTCCAGTCTTTCCATCAAGTTTTTTCTATATTTTTTTTCTTTTTAAGAGAAGTTTTTTTGTATCTTGATTAGAAAATTATACCAATCAATTGTTTTTATAGAAACAGCTAAGATTTCTGCAGAGTGCAACTCTTCAAAAGTAGAGAGAGCCAGAGCATGAAAGGATGACCTCCGAACTACAGGAAATAATCTTTTTTCTGCTTTAATTTCTTCCTCTTTCCTTTTCTTCTCTTCATTTCTAACAGTTAAACTGGAAGTAGAAAGAGAACCATGCCTCAATCATATGTATTGTTGTTCTGTACTGATTTTTGGTGGTTTTTGGTGGGGGGTTTTAGATCAGAGAAAGGAAAGTCCTCTACCACTCAAAACCAGTTTGCCAGTGCTATGAAATGTCAGCACAGTTCATTAGCATATATAATAATAATAATAATAATAATGTATGGAATTTATATAGCGCTGAATCTTGTAAAGCAACAAATCAAAGCGCTCAGATTTTATTTCATACCACTTTAAGTCACGGCAGATTTGTCTCCGTGAAATTCAGGCTGCTCTCCCCGGGGAGAGCGGAAGAACGCGTCGCTACTTAGCGCTGCGCCACCCTTTCACCCTTTTTTTTTTTTTTTTTTTTCTGCAGCTGTATTTGTTTCCCTATCAGAGTGGCTTTTTTCTAAGAATTTTGCCAGGGACAACTCTCTTGTTGCCGTGGGTTTTTTTACGTGCGCTAAATAATTACGTGTAACACACGGGACCTCGGTTTATCGTCTCATCCGAAAGACTAGCGCCCAGACCACCACTCATGGTCTAACGGATGGGGGAAAAATTTCCGGTCCAAACGGGGTACGAACCGCCGCACACTTCAGACCCGGACTTTTCGCTTTCTAGACAGGCGCGTTACCTCTAGACCACCGATCCACCATATATATATATCATCAGCACAGTTACTTAACATGTAACATAAGCGCAGTTAGTATGTGACATTAGCACAGTTAGTTAGCGTATAACACCACCACAATGAGTTAACATGTAACACCACCCAGTATTAGCGGTAACCCACCACAGGAGTTTTGCGAGTAACACCCCCCACGTGAGTTAAAACGTAACACCACCCAGGAGTTAAAAACGTAACACCCCCCACAGTGAGTTAACAATTAACACCACCACGGAGTTAACAATGAACACCACCACAGTGAGTTTTCAATGAACACCCCACTGAGTAACAATGTAACCCACCACAGTGAGTTAACATGAACACCACCCAGTGAGTTTAAATTAAACCCCAAAATGAGTTAACAATTTTCACCACCACATGAGTTAGCAAAGTAACACCACACAGTGATTAACCTAAACACCCCCACGTGGTTAGCATATAACAACCCCCACAGCGAGTTAAAACAACACCACCCGTGGTTAGCAAAAACACCCCCAGTGAGTAAGTAAAACCACCCCAAATGATTAACATGTAACCACCACTGAGTTAGCAAGTAACACAGTCCCCAGTGATTAGCATGTAACACCCCCACAGGAGTTTAAAAAGTAAACACCCCTACAGTGAATCACAATAAAACCCCACAAAGTTAACAGTAGCACCACCACAGCGAGTTAACATCAACACCACCCCGTGAGTTAACATGCAAAACCACCAAAAGTGATTGCAAAAACACCACCCAGTGAGTTCAGTAACACCACCACAGTGAGTTAACACGTAAAAACCCCCGCGTGAGTTAACATGTAACACCAACCCAGCGAGTTAACATGTAACACCACCGCAGGAGTTAACTTAAAAACCCCCACAGCGATTACTTAACACCCCGCGTGAGTTAACACTAACACCACCCCGTGAGTTAGCCGGTAACACCACCACAGTGAGTTAAAAATTAACACCACCACTGAGTTAGCAAAAGTAAAAACCCCCACAGCGAGTTTAACATGCAACCCACCACACGATTAACACGTACACCACCCAGGGTTTAAAATGTAACACCCCCCACGTGATTAACATGTAACCCACCAAGCGAGTTAACACAAACCCCACCCAGAAAGTTAAATATAACACCACCACAGCAAGTTAACACGTAACACCACCACAGTGAGTTAGCAATGTAACACCACCACAGTGAGTTAACACGTAACACCACCACAGTGAGTTAGCAATGTAACATCACCACAGTGGGTTAACATACACCACCACAGTGAGTTAGCATGTAACACCACCACAGTGAGTTAGCATGTAACACCACCACAGTGAGTTAGCATGTAACACCACCACAGTGAGTTAACACGTAAACACCACCACAGTATGTAACACCACCACAGTGAGTCAACATGCAACACCCCCACAGCGAGTTAGCATGCAACACCACCACAGTGAGTTAACATACACCACCACCACAGTGAGTTAACAATGTAACACCACCACCACAGTGAGCTAGCGTGGAAGAAAACCCAAAATCATACAAAGCGGAGGCAGCATGCAATCCAGCGAGAGAGCGAGCGAGTGACCGGCTGACTGACCACCAGAGGACGAAGCAGACTCTGGTGACCACACAACTCACCAGGGGAACACCAGGTCAGCCACGGTCAGACCATTCCACTTGGAATGTCGGAAGAACCAGTACTGTCCTCCGCCGTAATTGACAAAGATCATGACCACTAGCGACAGCCTACAGGGGAGAACAGGGGAGACAGAGACAGAGAGACAATGACAATGATAAATTCTTTTATTTCGAGGATAATGGATAAGCACTCATGTGCTTTTTTTACATCCAGTCCCCGCCCAGAGGGATATATATGATAATAAAGTAAATTAAGCCCAATACTAACACACTCACACAGTAAACGAGAAAGAAAAAATACCCACACACAAAAAAAATAAAAACCACCGAAAGAGGGGAGAGAGAGAGAGAGAGAGAAGAGAGAGAGAGAGAGAGAGAGAGAGAGAGAGAAGAGAGAGAGAGAGAGAGAGAGAGAGAGAGAGAGAGAGAGAGAAGCAACAACAAATAATAAAAGAAAGCAAAACAGAGCAAAACAAGAGACAGACAGACAGACAGACAGAGAGAGGGACAGAGAGACAGAGAGAGAGATGGGTACATTATCAGGATTTTGGTCTGTTGTTATTCACAGTGTAACAAATTGTGAAATTAGTATACATTAGAAGATGTGTGTGTGTGTGCGCGCGCGTGTGTGCGTGTGTGTGCGTGTGCGTGCATGCGTGCGTCCATGCGTGCGTGTGTGTGTGTGTGTGTGCGTGTGTGAAAGACAAAAATTCAAAGTCAAATTTATATTTTCAGAAGGTGCAGTGAATACACAACACAATAATGTGTGTGTGTGTGTGTGTGTGTGTTTGTGTGTGTGTGTGTGTTTGTGTGTGTGTATGTGTGTGTGTGTGTGTGTGTGTGTTTGTGTGTGTGTGTGTATGTGTAAACAGATGGAAGTGGGAGGGTTCATGCACACAGCCACACAAAGGTGTGTGCACAGAGGTGTATGACTGCTGACACGTCGACCCATCCATGCCCCATCACCAAAGTAACATACATCGCAATGGTTCACCTTCCCCCCCCCCCCCCTCCCCCCTCCATCACTTAGGTAGCCACATTCCGACTTCAAGGATGGTATCTAAAGATACCTGTGTGTATGTGTTTATGAAATCTTACCTGTTCCTACCAGCACAAAATGGCCTACTCTTCTGAAAGGTGGAATGGGTTTTTAACGAGTGCGCAAGATGTTCTACGAGCATTAGCACATGAGGCCTTGGTTTATAGTCTCATCCGAACGACTCCGACATTCAGTTTGATTTTCTGGGTAGAAAGGGCAAGGCTTGAATCGAACCCAGAACCTCGCACTACATTTCAAAATAAAGGGAAAAAAAACAATACAAAATAATTTTTAAAAAGAACCATCAACACTATTCCAGTTGTGGCAATTGCACTTCCCTATGTTTCTGTCCAGTTGTGTCCAATTGTTGTTGTTTTTTGGGGTGGTTTTTTTTTTTTTGGGGGGGGGGGGTGGCCTTCCTTGACTAGAGCTGTGAGATTCACCAATGGTGAGGTTTTTGCTTACGCTGCCATTTTTTGCACACCAATAAGGCAGCCACATTCTGACTTCAGGGATGATGTCTCAACACAACACCAGTGTGCATGCATTTTAAAAAATCGTGTCATTCATTCCTACCAGCATGCCATGGTCTACTCTTCCAGAAGGTGGAATGGGTTTTAATGTGTGCGAAAGATGTTCTACATGCTTTTGCATATGGGACCTTGGTTTATAGTCTCATCCAAAGGATTTTCAGGGGAGTGGAGTCAGTACTGATGTTAACTCCAGGGGAAGAAAAAAAAACCTCAAACGGGCGCCTTGTTGGTGGTTCAAACCTGGGCCATCTGACCACACGTTCAATGTTCTAACCACTAGGCTATCCCACCCCCCCAACTGTACTGATATCACTCTGTACTCCCTACATGATGACCGTCTGACTCCTACATGTCTGTGATCAGTTTTTCAGTCTACCTTTTTTTTTGTCTGCCATTTCTTGCTACGCTATATCCTAGTCAACAACATAACAACAAACAACAACAAAACATAGCACTGTTTTGACAGACAGAAATAAAAAGGGGCAGCGCTGCTCTTGAGGCGACACTCTCTCCTCAGAGAGAGCAGCCTGAATTTCACGCAGGGAAATCTTGCTAGTGACTTAAAGTGGTATACAATACAATACAATACAGTTCAATACAATACCATACAATACAAATAAGACAAACAAACAAAAAAAGTTTACAAAAAAACATCATTACCCTCTAAAAGTATCCAGGGACCTCAAGCGCTCCTTTTTCTTTCTGGCGGCAGAAGTGGCGCCGCTGCCCCCACTGCCGTCCGTTTCCTCCGTGGGGTTGATGCTGGTGGGGGGGCCAAAGTCCTGCGTCAGCACCCACCAGACAGCACATCAGCGACATCAACAGAATGAACGGAAAAATATACTGGGTAAGAAGTATAGAAAACTACAGTCTTCAGTAAAGTCTTTAATTGATATTCATCTTCATCACTTGCTAACTCCAAGCATTAGATGCTTTGAATCTTTTCACAAGAATAACTGTTGACGTCTTTTTTCCCTTGGCTAGATCCCCAAGGTTCACCAATTGTGAGATTTTTGGCACATGTGACCATTTTTCCCCTACCATGAAGGTACCCACATTCCAACTTTGGGAATCATCATCATCATTACCCATTACACCCAGCGGTGTGTAGGGCAGCAACAAAGCGCTTCCACTCCTGCCTATTCTGGGCCAACCTAGTCACTGATCCCCAAGAGTGCTGCATGGCCTTCATCTCACTTTCTACAGTTCTTCTCCACGTTGCTTTTGGTCTTCCTTTCTTTCTCCCTCCTTCTGGGGTCCAGTGCAATGCTGTTCTTGTGACTGACTGTGGGTCTCTTCGGAGGTTGTGAACTTTGGGAATACAGTTGGGAAATGAACATACCAATTTTGCCAGGACAGTCAGGAGGTACCTCTCCGCTCGTTCCGATTTTCAACTGTCATAGATTCCTTTGACGTGCACAAGTCTGTAAGTTCAAGTGACTGGTTTAGAGTCTCCTCCAAAAGACTTGACACTCGCTTCGATCTTCCTGTCAAACTGGGAAGAAAGAGAAAGACTGGGAATCAAACGCAGAACCTCATAGTTTACTTGTTAGGCAGGTGAACCACTTAAGCTTGAAAGAAAGGGCATTCTGAATTGTCTCTCCTTTTCTATGAACAATCTATTTATAATTGGTTCGTGTACAAGTAACAGGTAACCCCTCTCCTTCAGAGTTGTGTTTTAAGTTGTCTTGATTCTTGATCCACCATTTCCATATGTACGCTATGACACATTTCAAAGAATTTGGTGTTGACTGTTCTCAGAACTGTACTCAACACTAAAGGGCAGTGCAATGAGGATCATGAGGTCCTTTGGATGAGACTATAAACCAAAGTCCCATGTGTGAACGAACGCAGAATATCTTGCACATCCGTTAAAACACATTTCACTTTTCAGAAAAGTAGGCCATTGTGTGCCAGTGGGAACAGATGACAAAAACTAAAAAACTACATACACACGAGGACTGGATGTAAAAAAGGACACAAGAGCTTATTCCATTATCCTTGAAAGAAGAAGAAGAAGAAGAAGAAGAACAACAACAACAACAACACAACAATATTAAATAATAACAACCATCATCATCATCAACATCATAATGAGGACAAAGCAATGTACTCACGGCCATGACACTTTCTGTGCTCCAGCAACACATTATTCGATGAATTGTGCCGCGCCTGTCAGAAACAACAAACACAAGCTGCACTTGAAAATGGGGAAGAATGTTGTTGTTGTTGTTGTGCATTCCCCAGCTTGACACTCCGGGGGTCACCCAGAACATGCACTCTGACTCACTCATCCCACCTGGGAATCACTGTGAGATAGGGAGTACACCGGATGGAAGTTTGCGTGTATGACTATTTTCAAGTACCTTGCCAAATAGGCAGCCATACTCCGACTTCAGAGGATTTTTTCTCCTTTAAAAGAAGAGTGCACGTTGTTATGTTAAGAGCTTGTCATGGCTGAAGGCAATCTCAAAACAACATTTTAAACATAACAACATTTTAGTGTAGGCCTTGGCAATTAGCTGACATCAATAACGGACACAGTTTTTGGCCTGGGCCAAAATGGGGAAGAATGAGAGACAGAGAGAGATACGCAAGATAGAAACACATGTATAGAAAGTGTGATACTGATAACAGATTAAAAGGACACCCCATGATTCTTATTCTTGTAACGAAAGGCACCTGTGGGTTGTTGTTTTTTAAAGCATTTCATTAAGCAAACCATAAAAAGGACTCCCATCCCCCACCCCCTCCATACAAGATGTTTTATACAGCATTTTCTATCACCATCTATCATCTATTATTCTATCATCTTCCTGATAAAAAAAAATGTAAACAATTACAAAACCATCAAATAAGGCAACTTCAATGTACATGAAAAGTTATGAAAGTGACCTCTCCACCCCCCCAACCCCCAAAAAGTTGGGGATCCTCTTTGTTCATTAAGAATACTGATATATTTCTTACCAATATAAATTGCAAAAACATAATGCATTCTTTTGGAATAAAACTTTTGGCATCTGAATCTTAGTCAATCTTACTTTCTGAAATAAATTCTTGTTGTTCAAATCTTGAAGCCTACCATCGACTAGGTGCAGTTCCAGGTATATGTGCTGAGCGGTAGAAATATACTCTATGAATGACAACTTTACTGGAAAACTCAACGCAGAAATACAAACCAGGTTAACCCGAAACGTGTGTGTGTGTGCGTGTGTGTGTGTGTGTATGTGCGTGTGTGTGTGTATGTGCGTATGTGTAATGTGCATGTGTGTGGGTGCATGCTCGTGTGTTGGGGAACTGAAATAGTTCTTTGGCTAGTTGTATACCTGTTGGTTTCTTTGCTAAGTAGTACATACCTGTACAGGTATTTGAACACCGCCCACAGAATGGCCACAAACGCTGCCAGACCAAGAGCCACATAAATTGCTGCACACACACACACACACACACACACACACACACACATATATATATATACACACCATAACTTCTCTTTTATTTCTATATTGTTACAAGGAAAGTGCATGAAAATGCAAAAGAAAAAGAAAGAAAAAAACTAACTAACAAACACACACACACACACACACACAAAATGATAATCAAATGAAAAAGTAAAAAATTATTTCATAAAAGATAAAAAGCCCAAAAGATTGAAGAAAAACACAAACTTAACACAGCAAAGATGTGACAGTAACCCATACAATAGACACTTTCCATCTTCAAAAGCATAGAAATGATGGACCTTCTCCCTCCCCCCCCCCCCCCCCCCCCCCCCCCACCCCTTCCATTCTTCAGCTAGAGATCCAAGGTTCACCAACGGTAAGATTTTGCGTATGTGACTGCTAACCCACCACTAAGGTATCTGCATCCCAACTTCAGGGATGATGTCTAAACACGACACCAGTCTGAATGTGCTTTTTAAAATTTGTCATCCGTACTTACCAGCATGCAATGGCCTACTCTTCTGAAAAACAGAACGGGTTCCAACATGCGCGCAAAATGTTCTTTATACATTCGCACGTTGGATCTTGGTTTAGTGTTCTTTTCTTCGTCGAACGCTCAGACAGCAACTATTGTTGTCTGTTATATGAGCGAAAACGCGTCACGCTGCCGTTAAGCGCCTGACAAGTCAGGCCCAGCGCATCCAACTTCGGCACAAGAGAGAATAGTTACCTTTTAAGTTCTTTCTGGAAAAAAGGCAGGAGAATGGACCAAGAAGGCAGAAAATAGACAAGAAGGAGGTGACAGGAAGAAAAGGAACAAGGCAGAAACAAAGAGTGATAGAAAAGAGGAAATTTCTAGCACAGAATTTCCAGAATGTGGGGATGCTATTTATACTGATAGGCATCCCCTCGGGGGATCGGTTTAGTGTCATCTGAAGGACTTCCAGGGGAGTGGAGTCAGTACTGATGTTAACACCAGAGGAAAACCCTCTTCAAATGGATGCCTCAGTGATGGCTCAAACCCGGGCTCAATGCTCTAGTCTAACCACTAGGCTTTCCTTCCCGCTGATGGCTTAAAATATGGGAGGATATTTATACAGACTGGTTTTCTAGAAGAAGAAGAAGAATGTTAGATTCAAACTGTGAATGAATAATTACCATATCTAGCATAAAGCATACAACATCTCAATGTTCATAAACATGATTAATCTCTTCTCAGTAATTTCAAAAACGTGGAACTGACATGAAAGTATCACCGTTCTAAGCTTTTTCTCCTGGTTTTTTTAAGGTGGTATACAAATTTTGGGGACAGGATAGCTCAGCAGTCAGAACACTTGGTTTCCCCAAGCTAAGGTTAGGCAGCATTGAGCATGGTTATCATGTGGGTGGGTGATTGATTCAATGCCTTCGCTTCAGTACAGTTCCCCAGTTTATCCAGCTGTAAATGGCTACCTGCCCTCTTTAGGGTCAGGGAATGTAAAACAGCGAGGGAGAGGAGATGGGCACCACCCTCAATATACTGGCCCCTAGAGAAGCTGAGGTCTCTGACACCTCGCTCCAAAACAACCACATAGGTTACGAGAACACCTTTACCAAGACAATGTTGTTGTGAGATAATAAAGTTGGGATTTTCTTTGGGGGGAGGGTTTTTCTATAATAAAAATGTACTCTTTTTGAAGCAAGACAAGGATTCCACACCCCTGCACTTACGTATGTCAGAGTCGGGCGGGGTATTCATTAAAGCGAAACGACACTCCATTTCAGCGTCGCTGGATTCGTCCATGAGCTGAATGTACACCGAGTACTCCCCGTTCTCCACAAAATGGTGGCTGAGGTGGGCCGTGCTGCCATCACACACACACCACAGCAATCATCTCACATGATATACACAAGGGTTATACACACACATCGCAGCAGTCATCTCACATGATATGCACTAGCCTTATGCATACAACTGCACATCCTCCGAAGAGACCCACAGTCAATCACAAGAACAGCATTGCACTGGACCCCAGAAGGAAGGAGAAAGAAAGGAAGACCAAAAGCAACGTGGAGGAGGACTGTAGAAGTGAGATGAAGGCCATGCAGCACTCTTGGGGATCAGTGACTAGGTTAGCCCAGGATAGGCAGGAGTGGAAGCGGTTTGTTGCTGCCCTACACACCACTGGGTGTAATGGTTAATGATGATGATGCATACAATGACATAGCACAGCATTCATTTCACATGATATACACTAGTGGTATGCATACAACTACATAGCACAGCATTCATTTCACATGATATACACTAGGGTTATGCATACAACTACATAGCACAGCATTCATTTCACATGATATACACTAGGGTTATGCATACAACTACATAGCACAGCATTCATTTCACATGATATACACTAGCGTTATGCACACAATGACATAGCACAGCATTCATTTCACATGATATACACTAGCGTTATGCACACAATGACATAGCACAGCATTCATCTCACACGATATACACTAGCGTTATGCATACAATGACATACCACAGCATTCATCTCACATGATATACACTAGCGTTATGCATACAATGACATACCACAGCATTCATCTCACATGATATACACTAGTGCTATGCATACAAATCACAGCATTCATCATCTTCATCTTCTTCATTGAACGCCCAGACAGCAACTATTGCTGTCTGTTATATAAGCAAAAATGCATCATGCTGCCGTTAAGCACCTAACAAGTCAGGCCCAGCGCATCAAACTTTGGCATATGAAAGAATTGCTATTTTTTAAGTCTTTCTGGGGGAAAAAAGGCAATAGAATGGACCAAGAAGGCAGAAAATAGACGAGAAGGAGGTGGTGGGAAGAAAAGGAACACGCCAGAAACAAAGAGAGAGATAGAAAAGAGGAAATTTCTAGGGGACACTATTTATACTGATAGGCCCCCTCAACATCCCCACAGGGATTTATCTCACATGATCTATACTAGTGTTGTGCATACAAATCACAGTGCTGCTGTCACACACATAGCAGCATTCATTTTCATCTCACATAATAGCACAACCATCACACACACAACACACACACAACACACACAACACACTCACACACACACACACAACACACTCACACACACACAACACACTCACACACACAACACACTCACACACAACACACTCACACACACACACAACACACTCTCACACACACACACACACAAACACCACTCACACACAACACACACACAAAACACTCACACACACACAACACACACACAACACACTCACACACACACAACACCACACACACACAACACACACACACACACACACCACACACAACACACCACAACACACACACACAACACACACACACACACAACAACACACACACTCACACACACACACACACACACACACAATCTTTTCTCCTCTATCTCAGAAATACATACCTGCAAGATGGCGTTGCCGCCTGAATCGTATCGTTCTTAAAGGCTCGAATCTCAACGCTCAGAGGCCAGCGTGTGTCCACTAACACCGTGCAGTTCTTTTCCACCCTGGTCAGTGGTAGCAGGTCACACTGAAACAAGTACAATACATTCTTCTTCTTCTTCTACTTCTTCATTGTCTTCTTCTTCATCTTCTACTTGTTGTTGTTGTGCGTTCCCCAGCTTTACACCCTGGGGGTCACCCAGAACATGCCTCACTCATCCCACCTGGGAATCACTGTGAGATAGGAAGTACACGCTGGATGAGAAGTTTGTGTGTATGACTCTTTTTCAAGCACCTCGCCATATAGGCAGCCATACTCCCACTTCAGAGGATTTTTTTTCCCCTTTAACAAAGGAGAGTGCGGGTTGTTATGTTAAGAGCTTGGCATGGCTGAAGGCAATCTCAACACAACATTTTACAGCATAACAACGTTTTAATGCAGGCCTTGGCAATTAGCTGACATCAATAATAACTGACACAGCTTTTGGCCTGGGCCAGCATCTTCTACTTCATCTTCTTCTTCTTCTTGTAGTTGTTGATGTTGATGTTATTGTTCTTCTTCTTCTTCTTCTTTTCCTCCTACTTCTTCTCCTTCTTCTACGACTTCTTCTTCTTCTCCTTCTTCTACGACTTCTTCTTCTTCTTCTTCAATGAATGCTCAGACACAAACTAATGTTGTCTATCATGTGAGCAAAAATACAATGCACTGCCGTTAAGCACCTGACAAGTTGAGCTCAGTGCATCCAACTTTAGTGTGGGAGAGAATAGTTATCTGTTTAGCCTTTCTGGGAAAAAAGGCAGGAGAACGGACCAAGAGGGCAGAAAACAGACAAGATATAGGAAATAGTGATAGGAAATAAAAATACAAAGGCAGAAACAAAGAGAGGGATAGAAAAGAGGCAAATCCTAGCACAGAATTTCCAGGAGGTGGGGATGCTATTTATAGTGACAGGCACCTTGCATCCCTACAGACGAATTCTAATGCTACATCTGTAGAAACTAGCCACTGTCTAAACCTGTCACATGATTTACTTACCTAACTGACGGGATGCTACAGCAGAGTGGTCAATTAAGACCACTGCACTTCAATCTCCTGGTTCCATGAAGTCGTGGGTTCAAACCTTGGTGGCGGTGTCTGGTGACTTTAGAGTGGGGATTTTTACCATCTCCCAGGTCAACTTCAGGTGCAGACCTGCTGTTGCTTTAATTCCCTTTTTAAAATGTTTTTAAAAATTCTTTTATATCGAGGATAATGGAATAAGCACTCATGTGCTATTTTACATCCAGTCCCCGTGTGTATGCAGTTTTGTGTATTATACACATGCAGGAGATCAAATATGCATGTTATAGGTCCCATAATTCATGCCTGCATTCGCACACAGAACCTTGGTTTATTGTCTCGTACAGAGGATTTTCAGCGGATTGGAATCGGCGCTCCAGGGAAAAATCTCCTCTGACAGGAGCCTCGGTGGTGGCCTGAACCTGGGCCATCAGATCATGAGCGCTTTGGTTTGTCTGTGCAAGATAAAGCGCTGTATAAATTCCATTTATTATTATTACTATTGTTGTTGTTGTTATTATTATTATTATTATTATTATATTGTATTATTATAAGTGCAGCATTCTAACCACAAGGCTACCCCTCCTTCCCCTCAACTTTTTTTAACACACCCCCCCCCCCCCCCCCCCCCCCCCCCAACCTCAGGACATTTCGTAAGTAAAGACATTAATTTATTGGATATTTTAAAAGTTCTACAAAACTCCTGACACTCTTTACAAAACAGAAACTTTTTTGACTTAAAATAAAAACCCACAACTACCACCACCACCACCCCTCCACACACACACACACACACACACACACACACACACAACACACACACACACACACACACACACACACACACACACACACACACCTACTCATGATACTCTCTACAAAATGGAGACTTATTTCATTTTCTTTTAAACAAAAACAAGAAAAACCCAAAAAGCAGAAATACAACCACACACATACCTCATGCATTTTACAAAATGGAGACTTATTTGATAAACACACACACAAACAAACAAACAAACACAACACACACACACACACCTCACAACACTTTACAAAACAAGAGACTACATTAATATCTAAAAATGAAAAAAAAAAACCCACTCTACACACTTTACAACATAAGAGACTTATTTGCTATCAAAAAAACAAACAAATAACAACAGACCCGCCAACCAACCCACATCACAGCTGTCAGTTCCCCTCCCCCCCCACCCCCACCCCTCCCCCCACCCCTCCCTCCCACCCCACCCCCACTTTCAGCTACTCTCAGCTGCTATCATTTTCATCCATCTCAACCCATCATTAACCATTACACCCAGTGGTGTGTAGGGCAGCAACAAAGCCCTTCCACTCCTGTCTATCCTGGGCCAACCTAGTCACTGATCCCCAAGAGTGCTGCATGGCCTTCATCTCACTTTCTACAGTCCTGGTAGCTTCCTCTCGGCTTTGGCCATCAGCATTCATACGAGTCTCACTGGACCTGGGAAGTCCTTCGCATGCAAAAGTATAAGTTTTCTCTGTTGCTGTTTCCATAACTTCTCTTCTTTTACAGGACAGGGTAGTTAGCCCTGTGCCCAACTCCCAACCTGGAGGAAGGGTTCCACCTTAGTCGCCAGGGATCCTATTCTTGCAATGCTCGATTTGCAAGCATACCCCGGGAGACCGGGGAGGGGGGGGGGGGGGGGGTATCTCAACCCAGCTGTTGCTAATTATAGCACAAACTGGCCACACTTCATCCTAGTAAAAGGAAGGGGATTGCTAATTTTAGCACTGGCCCCGCTAAGCTACATGACGAAGATCAAATGGGAAGACAGGATCACGAATAAAGAACTATGGAGAATGTGCAAAGTTGATGATCTGAAGTCTGTAGCTAGTTGCGCTGCTTTGGGCACGTTCAACGGAAAGCAGACCACCACATCATAAAAAGAGCAATGAACTTCGTAGTGGATGGAAAGAGGCCAAAGGGAAGACCTAGCAAAATCTGGGCTGCCTGTATTGCAGATGATCTTAGAGAAAGGGGCATAAATAAAGGAGGAAGCTCACAACAGAGAGAGATGGAGAAGGCTCATCAATGTCAAACCTCCCCTGGGAGAAACATGACAAAACAAGGAAGAAGAAGAAGCACTGGCCCCGAACCCTTGCCCGAGTTATGCTGGATTGACGTGTTGTGTGTACATGTATGTGCACCTACCTCGTGGCACTCTCCACTCTGCGTGAAGAGCAGGAGGCTGAAGTCTGCCTGCCTGTAGTTGTAGACATTCAGACGAGCCGTGTCCATCTTCAGCTCTGGAATGTTGTTGGGGTTGCAGAGTGGAGGGATGATGGCCACCATTGCCTCCGCTCCCACCATACTGGTCAACAACAAGTGGACACCTGCCAAAATTATCAATATGAATCATATTATCAGATTATCAGATTGTCAGTATAAACAGCATCCCCACCTTCTGGAAATGTTGTGCCAGCATTTCCCTCTTTTCTATCCCTCTCTTTGTTTCTGCCTTGTTCCTTTTCTTCTTATCACCTCCTTCTTGTCTTTTTTCTCCCTTCTTAATCCATTCTCCTGCCTTTTTTCCAGAAAAAAACTTTAAAGATAACACTTCTCTCCCATGCTGAAGTCGGATGTGCTGGGCCTGACTTGTCAGGTGCTTAACAGCAGTGCAACACATTTTCGCTCCTGTGACAGACAACAATAGTTGCTGTCTGAGTGTCCGACGAAGATGAAAGAAAAAAATTATCAGAGAAAAAGAAAAAAAAAACAGAGGTGAGTTGTTGTTGTTGTGCGTTCCCCAGCTTAACACCCTGGGGGTCACCCAGAACATGCACTCTTGACTCACTCATCCCACCTGGGAATCACTGTGAGATAGGAAGTACACACCAGATGAGAAGTTTGCATAGTATGACTGTTTTCAAGTACCTCGCCATATAGGCAGTCATACTCCGACTTCAGAGGTTTTCTCTCCTTAATGGAGAGTGCAGGTTAACAGAGGTGGGTGATTCCAGTTAAGATTCAATGGGTGAAAAGTGCTCTACTCACTATATGGATGCTATATCAGTATTGTAATTGCCCTTCATGGGATGATTAAAGTGTTTTTGACTTGACTTGACTTGACTAGCCCAGTGGTTAAGACTGTTCGACTTCAATCCCATGGGTCCATGAAGTCGTGGGTTTGAATCTTGGGGGCATCTGGTGAAGTATGGGTGTGGGGTTTTATGATCACCCGGGTCAACTTCAAGTTCAGACCTGCTCAAGCCTTAATTACCTTTGTGTATACACATGCAGAAGATCAAATACGCACAATTAAGATACTGTAATTCCTGTCAGCATTTGGTAGGTTATGGAAACAAAAAACACATCCACATAGTTGAAATACAGCTACTTCCATGATAGGCAAAAACGGCTGCATACACAAAATCTTACCATTGGTGAACCTCAGAGCTATGGCTGAGCAATTTGGGGAGGGGGAGGGGGGGGGAGAGAATAGAAAAAAAAGAATGAACAATAAGACATGCATGATTACAGTTAATATTCAACAGGTGAAAAATACTCTATTTCTCTACTCACTACACAATAGGATAAGCACAAGTTCCAGAATCCTTTCTCAGTTGGGTAAATACACAAAACAGGATGCTGCTATAGTATCACCATGACAAAACTAACAAATAAAACCTAAGTTTTCATTTCTATAAATTGAAATAAAATATTATATTTCAATATGTATTAATACATAAACATAAAAAGGCTTGAGGATAAGTGAACATTGATGTAAGTTACATTTTTTTGTCCAATGAGTATTTTCCTCATATTCTTATGAGTTCTTTTCACATTGTACATATTTATATGTAAACTTCCATTTTGTTTTGGTTTTTTTATGCTTCTTCTCCTTCTGCTGTTCTTACACCTTTTTTTCTCATTTTGTTTCTTTCCTTTTTAAATTCCTTTAACAATTTCATGGATCAAGATTCTCAATACAAATCTAGTTATCTATGCATAATTTAAATGAATCCCTTTGGCCAGGAAACATAGTGCCATGAAATTTCAAGTGCATGTGCACCCCCCCCCCCCCCCCCCCCCCCCCCCCCCACA